>JAQQTO010000048.1:8740000-9990000 GCA_029884595.1 Ormosia semicastrata | reverse complement strand
GGATGATAAATAAATCATGCAATATAGCCTTATATATTAACATCAGCAAGTTCCTCAAATACCAGCAAACAAGTACCACTTATCAGCAAGTACCAGCAAATATCAACAAGTTCCTCAAACCTCAGTAAGCAATTTCCAAACCTCGGCAAACAAGTACCAATCATCAACAACATCAGCAAGCAAGTTCCTCATCACAAGGAATCCACCTTTTACTTTATTTTTTCTTTCCATGTCTGCTTGTCTCACATTTTACTCGAAAGCCTTCACTTCCATGGGGAATCCACCTTATCTCTGGTGTTACTTTAACATTGTGACAACAAAGCTAGATATACCCACACTAATCAGGCAGATAACATAAAGGAAATTCATCCTTCTGCCTCTCAATAGTTAGGTGTAAACTTTTTTATGAATCACTTGCTTGCCATCACACACAAATATAAGCAATACAAGCCACCAATATATCACAAATAATTTCATCATATACAAGTCTATAAATAAATCATGGCAATTAAATAAAATTCACGAAACTTAGAATTATTAAATTTAAATGTCAATACTTCAAGGGACCAGCTATGAATTAAACTTAATTTAATAATTCTTTTAAAAGTCTCATCATAGTCAATAGTTGTCCAGTCTTCATCATAGTCCATAGTTTGTCAGATTCTCATCATGGTCTATAATTTGTCCTGATCTTGATAGTGTATTCATTGTACAAAAGTCCTTTTATTACAAAGGTCCAAAATAAAGGTCCTAAAATTACTCTCTAGCCAAGGTAAATATGAAAAAGTCCATGTAAATTAAGTACATATTTTTTTCCAATATAATTAAAATATTTATTTAACTTAAACCTTGAGTGATATTTTAATTTATTATATTGGTCTCATGAAAGAGTCAACATTCAAATTATAATAACTCTAAATTTTATTAAGTATCATAAACATTTCAAAGTCAAGCAAAGATCAAATCTTCATAACATTACTTGTGAATAATAAATTTAACAACAATAATAATATGCACAAAATATTAAAATAATAAATAACTAATAAAGCATATAAACATACTGGAAACCACGCTTTATTTTTGAAAAAGAGTTCAGTTCTTACTTTTTTGTAAAATCTTCTTTTCTTTCATCTTTCTTTTTCTCTTCTCTCTCTCTCTCTCTCTCTCTCTCTCTCTCTCTCTTTTCTATTTCTTACGTTGTTGTTTCTCTCATTTCTTTCCAGTGATACACGTAGCACCAATGGGAAATGGTGCATGTGGCACCAATGGAAAATGGTGCACGTAGCACCTATCCAATATTTTTTTAATAAAGTAATGATTAGTTTTAGATATTTAGATTAAAATAATATTATTACATAAATATTTTCTTATAAATATTTTAATATTTTCTTGTAAATATCTCTTCATAAAATTTTATTCTATTATCCAATTTATCTAGAAAGTCAATCTCAATAATTTTAATTAAATTCTTACAAACTTTATCTAATCTTTTATTATTAGTAACATCTATTATAAAATAAAATATTCTTGTTAAAGAAATTAAAATTTTATTCTTTACAAAAATAGGATGTTACATGAACTGTGGTCGAACCAGTGTGTATGTATATGTAATTATGATATTTTTCTTTATATCAATGTTATTAATTTTTTTTTTTTTTGTTTCTAAGAGTATCCTCTCAGCCGATAGGTGAGATACTAATCTCTTGGAGTACGGTTAGGCACCTAAGCAGGGACCCTTCCCAACGATGTTATTTTCATACACATGAATCCCACGATCAAATTTTGGACCACATGCTTAAGGGATTCAAGTTCGTTCTACTCGGACCAATACACACTGATAATTTTATCATTTTTTATAGACATAAATTATGAGAGTTTATTACTTTTAGTTATTTTTTGTATTTAATATTAGAACATTAATATTCTATTTAATATGAAATATATATATATAAATATTAAAATAAAAAAATAAAATAATTATATAAAAATACTAAATACTAATAGATCGTCTAGCAATTACATAAACACAAATACACAATATAATATTTTTTATGCCAAGATCAGCAATAACACAAAATCTATATACCATAATAAAAGATCTAATAAATGTTCATGCAAGTGAAATAACCTAGCGATTGAGTGCAAACTTCTACATGCAAGGGACTTGAATCGGTGAACTTGTAGAATTGTGACCGGTTAACTTGTTTGCGTAGTTTAATAGCGGTTTACCATATCCAACCTCAGTTCTTGATTTTCTGGTTTTGGGGATGTGAACAGACTGGCCATATGAACGATTCATGGTTGAATCAGTCAGACCGGCCAGCTCAGTCTAATTTTCGTAACATTGGTAGTTACAAGCTAAATATGTTTAAAAAAATTGTAATAATTATGAGTATATTAATAATTTTAGTTTGTAGACTCATAAGAAATTGTAAAACATAGAAAGAACTTAGGTTATATTTGTAGCATTAAAAAGAATATTTGAGTTGACTGAGCAAAACTATTTGATTTTAAAGTTTCATGTTATTGGGCAAAGATACATAGTTTTGAAATTTCATACTGCTAAACAAGGTTGTGGTTTGTGATGCTAGAATTTCTTATTTATCAGTTTTTATGATTTTTAGAATTTCTCTTTATTTACTTAGAATTATTTTTAGTATTACAAACGACAACCTTGTATATAGAAACATGAAGTTTTAAAGTTAAACTACTTTGTCCAACAAGAAACAATATAAAATTATAAAACTAAATATTCTTTTATAAATTCAAATCTTTATTCAATTAATGCCATTTATATTACATATTTTAGTGTTCTAAACACAAACAAGATTTAACATATGCTATATATATATATATATATATACAATTGCTTATTTATAACAGTAAAGAAATGCATATATATGAGTTACATAACATTTGTCAAATTATATTCCTTTCATACTAATAATTGATAATAAATTAGTTTTTTTCCCTTTTGAGGTACTTAATGGTGTTAGAGTGTAATTTAGGGTCAAGTTTGAGGTTTATTATCATTTTGACAAACCTCAAGTTAATAAAGTGTAATTTATTCATAATAAAAACGCAACAATAAAAAGTCATTAGGATTAGATTAATGTTGAGGGGTCTAAGTAGTTTGTATGAACTTATAGGTTCAATTGGTCACCATTGTAAAAAAAAAAAAAAATCCAAACAATAAAAAAATATTCCTTTATAAATTATAGTTCCTTTTCTTTGCTTGACAAAGTTATATCATAAACTTTTATTTGCATATATGGAAAACGTTTCTCGTCTAACTAAATACTTCAACTTTTGTCCACCGTATGCTTTCGTATGTATGTTTGTTGGCTTTTTCATATGCCTATATTTTCATTTCAAATTTCTCATTTTTCGCTTCTTGGATTCACCAGAAACTGATATAGATTAACCACTTATTTCTAATGTATTAACCAGTTAATTCTTCGCATCTCATTTCTTGCTTATTGGATTCACTAGAAACTAATATAGATTAACCACTTATTTCTAATGTATTAACCAGTTAATTTCCTACTTCTCATTTTTCGGTTCTTGAATTCACCAGAAACTGATATAGATTAACAACTTATTTCTAATGTATTAACCAGTTAATTTAGATTCACCAATTAATGAGATTCACCAGAAATTTATAGTGATTAACCACTTTTACGTAGTATATTAACCAGTTATTCATTATTGAGAATTCTTTATTGGATTCACTAGAAACTGATATAGATTAACCACTTATTTCTAATGTATTAACCAGTTAATTTGGATTCACCAATTGATAAGATTCACCCGAAACCTATAGTGATTAACCACTTTTACGTAATGTATTAACCAGTTATTCATTATTGGGAACTCTTTCTTGGATTCACCAGAAACTGATATAAATTAACCACTTATTTCTAATGTATTAACCAGTTAATTTGGATTCACCAATTAATGAGATTCACCAGAAACCTATAGTGATTAACCACTTTTACGTAATGTATTAACCAGTTATTCATTATTGAGAACTCTTTCTTGGATTCACCAGAAACTGATATAGATTAACCACTTATTTCTAATGTATTAACCAGTTAATTTGGATTCACCAATTAATGAGATTTATCAGAAACCTATAGTGATTAACTATTTTTACGTAATGTGTGATGAATCTCATTAATTGGTGAAAGTCAAATGAACTAGTTAATACATTAGAAATAAGTGGTTAATCTATATCAATTTTTAATGAATCCAAAAAACGAGAAATAAAAAATTTGAAATAAAAATATTAATATATGGTGGATAATAGTTGGACATATTTTAGATAGACAAATAGCGCGACCGTGCATATATTATCACAACTACTTTGATAGACCCATGGCAGAATCCAGAATGCCACCTGATAGACAAGGAAAAATAAAAACACTCACACACACACACTAGGGAACAGCATGAGTGAAATTCACACTCATTTACTGTTACAGTGAAACGCCGTTTTGTCATGGTGATCACAAACATTAATAACTGCAATGCCACTTGATAAGTTAACTTTAGCATTTTAATTTTTCAGTTTTATTATTTCTACACCTTAAACCTGACATCTCCCTCTATACCTATTATTTTTGGAAAAAAGAGAATAAGAGAAAATGGAGCGAGATTTGAATTCTTTTTTTAAAAGCGGTGAGTGTAGGAATAAGTGTATGAGTTTGGGGTGTAGAAATAATAAATTTGATTAATTTTTATGCTTTGAAGTAATGTTCATTACTTAATACTAGTGGATTAACCGGCACTTCCGTAATTTTTATGTTTTGTTTATATAATTATATCATAAATTAACATCTATATTTAATCTTATATTACAAAAAAAAAATCAAGAACAAAATAAATGTGTTTGAATAAATAAGAAATATGCATTTATATTTTTAGGATTGAGTAAAAAGAAGAAGTTAACTCTTCATAAACCATAAGAAAGAGAGTTGTAATATAATAGTAACCGCTAAATAAGTAGATTGTGAGTAAGTTTCAACTAAATATCAATTTGAAATATTTTTAAAAAATAATTTTTTTGGGTATTAAAAAATGTGACCGAGTAGATAAAAAATTCCTTTCATAAGTAGTATATATAAAGTATAGATGTTACGTGCTCTAACCTTTCAGCTGTGTTCAGATTGCCAAGAGAGCTTATGGCCCGTGTGTGTGTGTATAGATGTTACTATTGTTCACAGGAGGTTGCCAAGGAGCTTATGGCCCGTGCAATCCTCTGGAAGATAAGCATATTAATTGAAGGTATAAGTATATAATTTTGCTTTCAGTAATTGAACATCTTAAGCCGAACTTCTTTGTCTTTGGTATACGATCAAATAGAAGAAGAATTTGAGAATTGAGATGGACCCCAATTTTACCTACAGTTTCGCTTTATTGGTCTTGGGTGGTGGTTATGGAATGGTTGTTGTTAATGAATCTGCAACTTTTTCTTCTTTTTTTTTTTGGTAATATGAAACTGCAAAGTTTATGGGAGAAGGTAAAATGAAAAGAAAGGCATCTTTGCTGTAATTAAAATTTTATGTGATAGGCATATGATAATTTTCTCTTCAAGTTAGCACGGTTGGTATCTCAAGAAATTTACATGAGTATATTTTAGAATTTGACTCAAATTTTGTGAAATTAACGTTTAATGGACACAGAATTAAAACGACTAATAATGTATCTTTTCCCATTTTCATCAACTGCCACCCACTTATCTATAAGAAAATATTTTATGTATATTAGAATACGCATAATATATTTACATCGTATATTAATGTGAAAAAAAATATCAAATTATTTTATATACGACTGTAACAAATAAAATTAAATGTATTTTAGTTAAACGAATAATAAGAATGTTATCCATCTCCCTCCTATGATTGCTATGACACTTCAAACATGTCAACATAATGTGAACCATAACTTACACTGTGTCGACAATTAATTAATCTTTTAAATTATAAAATTTAAAGAAGAGCTAATCAGGCATTCAACTTGAGCAGAATTTTTTGGAATCAAATTTCTGTAGACCTGTTTTGGATGGAATTTGTTTCCAGCAGCTCTCTGATGAAGATAACTCGAGTCTTACTGCTCCGTTTACAGTTGAAGAAATTATGGAGGCAGTGTGGAGTTGTGAAGGGAATAAAAGCCCTGGGCCTGATGGATTTAATTCCAACTTTATTAAGTCTTGTTGGGATTTGCTCAAATCTAAGGTGTGTGATTTTATTCAGGGATTCTATGTTAATGCCCGCTTGCCTAAGGCTATAACAACTTCCTTTTTGGCGTTAATTCCTAAGAAGGATCACCCACAAACTTTATCAGATTATAGACCAATCTCCCTTATTGGCAGTCTTTACAAAATAATTGCTAAGTTGCTTGCATTGAGGCTAAAAAGAAGTTTGGGTAAGGTGATATCTTCATGTCAATATGCTTTTCTTCCCAATAGGCAGATTCTTGATAGCGTTTTAGTTGTTAATGAGATTATTGATTTGGCAAAAAGGAGGAAGAATAATTGTCTCTTATTGAAAGTGGATTTTGAAAAGGCTTACGATTCCGTAAGTTGGAATTATCTAGATTATATGTTGATTAGAATGGGATTCAACTCTACTTGGAGAAAGTGGATGAAGGCTTGTATCTTTTCTAATTCATTGTCGGTTTTGGTTAATGGGAGTCCTACGAAAGATTTTGAAGCCAAGAAGGGTCTAAGGCAAGGGGACCCATTGGCTCCATTTTTATTCTTAATAGCTGCTGAGGGGTTAGCTGGATTGGTTAGTAATGCTGTGGAATTGGGTTGTTTGAAGTGTTATACGGTGAATCAAGACATCTCTTTCCCTCTTCTTCAGTTCGCGGATGACACCATCATGGTGTGTGAGGGTTCATAGGATAATCTATGGAGTATTAATATGAGGAGCTTTGAATTAATTTTCGGTTTGAGAGTGAATTTTTCCAAAAGTAATCTTTTTGGCATAAACTTATATGATCATTTCTTGGCTGCAACATCTAATTTCTTATCTTGTTGCATTAGAGCTTTTCCTTTCAAGTTTCTAGGAATTTCTGTTGGAGCTAATCCAATAAGATGCTCTACTTGGCTTTTGGTGGTGGAATCTATGAAAAAGAGACTATCTTTGTGGAAAGGACGTCACCTTTCTATGGGAGGCAGAGTCAAACTAGTTAACTGAGTTTTGACTAGTATACCTCTATATTTTTTCTCCTTCTATAAAGCTCCAAAAAAGATTGTGAAAATGCTCATAAATATTCAAAGGAATTTTTTATAGGGAGGAGGTATAGAGCATCAAAACACAAATTGGGTTTGTTGGGAAAAAGTTTGCCTTCTGAAGAAGTTTGGGGGCTTAGGTGTGACAAACCTTGAGTTGTTTAATATCTCATTATTATCTAAGTGGAAATGGCGTTGTTTGACAGATTGAAATGCCATTTGGTTCAATTTGCTGTCTTATAAATATGGTCCTTTGGCTAAGAGTGTATTGCAGGATTCAACTTCATCTCTTAATCGTGAATCATCTATTTGGTGGAGGGATTTACTTTTGCTGGATATAGACAGAGGTAGCTGCTCTCTTTGGTTCTCGGAGGTGGTTCGGTTTAAACTTGGGACAGGTGCAGATATCAATTTTTGGAGCGACATGTGGCTTGGTATGGCTCCTCTTAAAGACTGCTTTTCTAGACTTTTTCAGGTGGCTGTGAATAATACCTTGACAATAGCTGAAATGGGTATTTGGATTGATGATAGATGGGTTTGGAATTGGAGGTGGAGACGTACTTTAATTGTTTGGGAGGAGGAGCTTTTGAAGGAACTTAAAAATTTACTTGCTTCTGTTGTTCCTCAAAAGGAGGTGTGTGATTCATAGATTTGGACCCCTGACAATTTAAATGGTTTTTCTGTGAAATCTGGTTATTTACACTTATTGAATCTTCAAAGGTCTTTGAATCTTAATCCAAATTTAGCAAAGGTTTACCAGGTTTTATGGAAGAGTGTTGTACCATCCAAAGTTACTATTTTTGCTTGGAGGTTGTTTCAAGATCGGCTGCCAACAAGGGAGGCGCTGTCTCATAGGGGAATAATCCCTTCTGATCAAGGTGTTTCATATGTATTTTGTTTTTCTCATTGTGAGAGTTGCAACCATTTATTTTTTTACTTGCCCCTTCTCTTATAATGTTTGGTCTATAATTTATGCTTGGCTGGGTTTTGATGGTGTTTATCATAATGATGGAATTAGCCACTTTTTGCAACGTGGGGTTGTTATCAGAGGGAAGAAGTTTAAAAGAGTAAGGCATATTATTTGGTTTGCGGTTATTTGGTCTCTCTGATTATTGAGGAACAAAGTTATCTTTCAAGAGGTAATAGCTGATTATACTTCTGTGATTGCTCAAATTAAGGTTTTATCTTGGGGTAGTTCATTTGTAGGGAGGGTAGAAATTCAGGTCTCTCTTATTCAGATTGGTGTATCAATCATTTGGGTTGTCTTCAGGCTATTTAACTTTGTATTATGATGTAACAGGTTGGAGTACCCCTTGTACTCCTTATTAATAATTTTTTGCTTATCAAAAAAAAATTTTTTTTTGACTGACAGGTGTTTAGGTTCTTGCACAATTCATTTTGCACAAACCAAATTTTTTAAATAATACATGTGTTTATGAAAAAAAAATTGTTAGAAAGTTTGTGCATTAGTTTATTGGTGATTCTGACAATTAGTTTGATTCAAATATAAATTCTAGAAGCAAATTGACTTTTCTGAGACCCTTAAGGATTTGGTAATTTATAAAATAGTTGTAACATCCAAAACAAATGGTGAGAAAGCGTATGTGCTGAAATGTAAACTAGACAGAAATAGAAAATGGTATCAACAATGAAGTGTTGAGAAGTAAAATGATGAGAAATTAAATTTATTGGGAAATAAACTAATAGGAATGTAAATGATGAATAGATGTAAAGTACTTAAAGTAAGAATGCTAAAGATAAAAGTGCTAAGCAGTGAACATAACCACTCCTAAACTTACTGAAAGTTAAAATGACAGAAATGTACCTAAGAAGAAACATAAAATGTAAGGACATCTAAAACCAAAGATCAGAAACAAAAGGGAAAGCCAAAAACACAATGAACAATGGGAGGCATTTACAATGCTCCAAAGAAATTACTTGTTTTTATAAGTAATCCATCGTTGAATTTTATTTTAACAAAAAACCATCACATCCTTCTAATTTTTTTATTTTTTTTCTTTCCACTTTCCCTTCCAGGAATTTCAATTCCCTCATGCTCTCTTCAATCCGATGGTTGCTTTCTTCCAGATCCAAAACTTCCAGTGGTGAGGTAGTCCAGACATGAGGTCGACAGTGGTTGATGGTGGCTCATGCAGATCCGACGGTCCTAAGTCGGGGATTTTTTTGATCTGGTGTGTTGGGATTCGGGTGTTGGCCAGCAGTGGTTTTCTAGAGAGGAGGAGAGGGAGAGAAGGGATGTCATGAAGAGATGAGATGAAAAGGGAGAGGTGGGATGTTGGAACCACCGCATACCCTCATCCTCTACCACCATCGCGACCTACTAAGCCCTGGACCTCTAGCATCATGCCACCACCATTGCGGGTCCTTAAGCCAACAGTCACCGCTCTAAGCAGTAGCCACCATACCGTCGACCATTGTGTTGAACCTCTATCATCGTGCCACCACCACTGCGGATCCCTAAGCCAACAACCACCACTCCAAGCAGTAGCCACTATTATCGTCGGCCAGTGTGTTAGGGTAGGAGGTGGCTCTGAAAAGTAAAAAAAAAAGAATTTGAGAGAGAGAAAAAAAGAGAAGTGATTAGTTATTGTTTACTTGTTAACAAGGTTATAGGTCAAACACAAGAGCCGTTGATTAATTTTTCTACAAAATCAACTAAATTTTCCACAAAATCAATGGTGAAATAATATGGAGAATCCATACTCCAAATTCTTTTAGGAGCATTTAAAACGTTACTTGAACAATGAATGTAAAGTGCAATAACGTAAGTTACAGAAAGTAAAGTGCAAAAACCTATATTTACAATGGAGTAAAGGATTAAAGCAAGTAATTGAGAGAAAGTGCAAAGATTAGCAAATGGTAAAGTGCCAAAATATAAGAACTTGCAAGAAGATAAAGCTTAAAGCAACTTAACTACAAAAAAAAAAAATAAGAACTATAAATGGCAAATATAATTACATTATTGGAAAATGTAGGAGAAAAGTATATTAAGCATGTAAAGATACATGAATTTAGAGACGCATGTACTGTAAAGATGTTAGAAACATATAGTGGAGACCATACTTGACTTAACCCGTTAACTCGTGAGCATCTGGCAAAGACTTAGGGACTATAGGGTGTTTGCAAGTGGAATGGACCAGCCAAGAATTCTTCATTCTACATGATATTTATAGGCAACTGGATGCTAAGATTTGGTGGCTAAAGTTCAAATCCTAAATCCCTAAGATGTTGCCACTTGTTTGACAAGTGATGCACATGTAAGTTTATTCACATGTTTATTTATTTACAACTATGTAAACTATGTACAACTGCTTCTAGAAGCTCTCCTACTTGTAAATTCTAATTTGCAACGTCTGCCATATCTCCCTTGTGTTATGATTATGCTTCTTAGTAATTGTTCCACTTTTTGCTGTGGGTCCGTTGAATGCTTCTCTTCTAACTGATGAACACTTTAATCAAATAACTACCTCTACATTGGCATTGCTTCGCTGAACTAACTTTGTCAAAGTTTGTGAGATCTTCCTTGCTTTGTCAATGCTGCTCTTGTCGATTTGGTTTTGTCGAAGAATATGTGCACTATTATCTCAAAATCTAGGTTTTCACTCTAAGTGTTGTACTTTCGTCAAACTATGTGCGAAAGCCTCGGAATATCAAAATCTCCCAAGTATCTGTCATAAAGATTCCCTTTTTGGCTTGTGCTGAACTTTGTTGAACACTGGTGTTGACAAGTCACTATGACTTATAATTTTAGTGGTTTCTTATGGCATGTTACTACTTGCTCCTTATAGTTTATCAAAATAATCATTTTTGACCCCCCAACAATAAGTTAATGGTTTTGCATAGATTTTTATTATTTTAGTCAACATTAATTAAATTTTATGATTGCTAGGGGTTTCTGCAATGTCAGGATTTAAATTCGTAAAAATGTATTATTGAGAGATGATTTCAATACCTTAAATAATATTAGTTTCACATTAAAAAGTATAAAGATACCTAGGCTAGGACGAAATTAAAATTTATGGCTGGGTTTGGTAAACAGTATAAGGAGGAGTTGATAATATACTATCTGGTCTTATCATATGTTTGGTGCCTTAACCTCATAAAATAATCTAATTAGATCAAACCTTTTTAATCTTATTATGACCTAATTACTCTATCCTATCCCCCACCCCCTAATTAGATATAGTGGGAAATCTCTTCCAAATCCATCTCTTAACTTTTCATCTCCTTTCCCTGAAACTTTTCATCTCTCACTCAAAAGCCATGACTATCTTTCCCCTCTCCTTTTGTCATGCTACCAGACACTACCATGGGTCGCCAGACCACCGCCGTTGCCAGAATGTTGTCAGTATCATCATCGAAAAGTAAGGTGGTTGGAAACATACCCACTTGCTCGAGTTACTAACAATGTAAAATTAGGTAGCGATTAGAGCACTTTCTTCTTCAAGCCCTTATTTACTAGACCTTTCCTTGAGGAGTTGTCAGTGCCAATGAAGTCCCAAGCAAAGAAATTTCACTTACAACAAGAGGGGTTCGTCTAGCAAGGATGCTTACTAATAAACTAAATGAGGGGCTCCATCTTTGTACTAGATAAAGTCCCAAGACTGGGCTCTACTTGGTGCTCCACCATGGTAGCATTTTCCATCAATTTGGTTAGCATCGTATATGGTCATCAATGGTGGTGGTGAATCACAGTTTTTGTGGTGCTTACTGGCTCGATTTTGTTTGGAAAGTCTTGTGAGGGAAATCTTCTAGAATGCCAATAAATCAAATCACAAAAACCATATATCAATATTATTGAAGATCTTCAACGATGAAAAGTCCAAAAATCACATTTTGTTTGGTAACGTATGATGCTAACAAACCAAGTCACAAGAACATTGATGGAAAATCCTAATAATTTTCTTGAGCATTTTGGGCAAAATAGCAATTTATGTCAACCTTATTTCCAAGCAAAATAGTCATTTCCAAATACTTGGCTTTTTATTTTTATTTTTGAATTTTCTTTTATGTTAAAGGATAGCATAGTCATACTAAATAGTTATATAGTTATATATACCAGTGTTCTGAGAACCAGATCATGTAACACCCCAAACTTTCTATGTATTAAATAAGTAATTTTAACAGTTAGCAGAATTCTACTGTTTAGTGATTTTTGTGCACTGTAAAATTATTTTAAATATTCCGTCTGCATATTTGATCGTTTTGAGTAATTTGCTCCGTGTCAAGAAAATAATAATTTTTGGGCCAGAAAAATTTACGTAAATTAATTTTTACTGTTTAGTCTTAATTAATTTACGTAATCTGAATTGATATTTGTGAATTTTCTAATTTTTGTAATTTTATGTGTGATTTTGAAATTTTTACTGTTTGTGGGCTCCACGAGGTGTAGGTGGGCCCAGGTGGGTCCCGCAAAGTGAAAAAATTTTCTACGCATAGAAAAATTTGTACTGTTTAGACGGAGACAGGGGATCTTGCTAAACCTGAATCCGGAAACAGTTTTAGAAAATTTTCTTTATTGTATTTTGTATTGTATTTAATTATCGGATGATAAAAATACAGTAAGTATATTCTTTCGTGGGGTTATAACAGATAAAAATAAAATTCTATACTGTTAAGTCAATATTGGTGGCTTGGATATCCACCATCGAATTAATTACCATTAGAGATTTAATCTTGATTTAATCAACAGTGGAGATTTAATCTTGAAAATAAACAGGATTAATTATAATCGTTGGATGGAAAATTAAATCAAGGGTGGAGATTTAATCTTGTAAAATCAATATGACCATTATGAACCCTTGGATGTAAAATAAATCAATGGTGGAGATGGATCATTAATGACCATTGGATTTGGATTTAAATCAATGGTGGAGATGGACCATTAATGACCATTGGATTTGGATTTTGATCAATGGTGGAGAATTGGTCATCAAAAATTTCTACAATCATTTTGGACCATTGGATGTAAAGTTTGAAGATGCAATCTTGACCTTTCATTTGGAGACACATCTAACGGCTAGGATTTAAAGAAGAAAGATCCAATGGCCTAGATTTTGTCTTCTAAAAATCAAAATCTACTTGAATCCTAACCATTGAATGAATCAATGGTTAGGAATGCTTCATATAATTGATAGAAAAGATGACAATTTGCATGAATCATGCATGGAGGCGGTTTTGAAGAGCAATGAGAATGGGAGACAAAACTAGTATAGGCTTTTTAGGCCAAAGAAAAGATGAAGACAAGTTCCTATTGATCAATTAATGAGCATGCTTTTCAAAACTTCACTTTGTCATTTCTCTCCATGAAGTCCACGGCCATGCATAGCTAGGATACCAAATATTTCACTTCCACACTTCACATTTTTCATTTTCCTCTTTCTCTCACTTAAGCTTCAAGAACCAACCAAGGAGAAAAACTCCATTTCCTCTCCCTAGAGAAGCATTCGGCCAAAGCACCTAAGTCCACCCTCCATCACTCTTTAATTTCATACAACCTAATTTCTTGAATCCTTACCTTATTCTAAACAACTTTCATGTTGAAGAATTTCTCTAAATCTTCCATCTTGAAGGACTTTTACTAAGATCAAGTTCTAGAGTTTTAGTTGGTGAAGAGTAAGAAAATTTCTTTTATTCTTTTCTTTTTCATGTTCTAAACCATATTTGATCCATGGTTCCTCTTAATCAAGCTCAATATACTAATTTTCTTGTATTTGTTCTATGTTCAAGAGACTTTTGTTGGAGGAGATCTTGTTCTAAATTCAAAGCAATGAGTTTTTGGAGTTCTTCAAGAGGTAAGAGGAAGATTTATCTCACCAACCAAGCATGGTGGTGAGAGATGGTTATATTTGATGGATGATGAATCCATGTGAGGATTCATATCCATGGTCATGTAATAAATTATTTGTGTTATGTGTTTTAATTATTTTGTTTATGTTTGATATGCTTTGCATGAATTAATTGTGTATGCATGCTTAGTATGACTTTTTACTTGTTTATATGGTATGCTTACAATATGCATGATGATATATGTTAAATATATTATGATGGATGTATATTGAAATAAGCAAATTTTGGCTCCAATGGCCAAAGGAGAGGTTCGATTTTGATACCCAAAATTAGGGTTCATGTTGAAAATTTTTCAAGAACAGGGAAATTGATTTTTTTTGGATCCCTAGAACAATAAGATTTTTGGCCAAGACACCTCAAATTAGATGTTCACCAAATTAATATTTTCATGAATAATAAAATTTTATGATTTGATAAGTAAAGGAAATAAACAAAAGGATTTTGATTTTGCAAAAGAGAATGCACACGTTTTCTTTTTAGTTATGTTGATATTAATTAATTTTGCATAGAAATAAAAATATAATTCATTTAAGTTATAAGAAAAATCTTTCATGGTTCCAATGGTCATTTTTAAGGTCTTGATAATTTAGAAAAAAAAATGTTTTGATGTTATAAAATATAAGAATTTTCAAAATAAGGATTTTGAAAAGAGAATTAAAGTGTTGTCAAAGTGGAATTTTCATAAATAAAAGAAAAAGAGAGATTGAAGGTGCTAAACTTCAAATTGTTTTCAAGGAGAATTAATTTTTGAAAGTGATTTACAAATATAAAAGAAAACGTTTGTAACTTAAATTTACTAAGTAGAATTTATTTATTGGGTTTTGGAAAATGTTATGAAATTTAAAATTAGAAATAGTAATTAAATCAACTAAATGTGATTTTGTAAAATTAAATCAATAAAAAGTGATGTTTAGAAAATATATTATGGAAAAAAATTTTTAAGAATCGGAAGAAAATAAAGTAAGAAATTATATTAAGAAAAGTCCAAAAAATAATATTTTAAAGTTAAGAAATATTTTACGAAGGGTAAAAACGGTGAAAAAAAAATGATTTATGTAACTCAAAAACGTAATTTTTAAATTATGCGATTTGAAAAATGTTAAAATATTTCTACACAATTTTTAAAGTGTTTAAATATTTTACACGATCGAAATGTTGTAGAAAAATTGCTATGCAATTTAAAAATTAAAGAATATTTTTACGCATTTTAGAATACAGTAGAAAATTGTTACACAAATTTTTAAACGTAATAGAAATGTTACAAATCATTGTTTACATAATAAAATATTAAGTGACCGTAAAAAAAATGTGAAAAAAATATATATATTTTGTGAATGAGAGAAAAATGCAATAATATAAGGTTGCTGTTAATTATACAATAAACTTTACAGTTAAAAAAAAATCAGTATGTGAATGCTGTACAAGAAATTGAGCAATTTGCTTATAATTGGCATGAATCCATTTTATGAACGTAAAATAGTATTTGAACTTTGTATGAGAAATTATGTGATTTACCTTTGGTTGGTAATTGGTGCATTACACATACATTGAAAATGGTCCGATGGACTGTAAATGGCTAATTGCCTAGGAGAAACGTACACCTCTTGAGTGGGTGCGATACGCATAGTGTAGGTCACTTGTTGACCTTGGGGGCATCGGGGTGCGGGTTGCTCGCAATGGGCAGTTGGTAACTCTTCTGTACCATGAGTTAGACCGATGCAACACACCGATGATCCGGACCGAGACACTATTCTTAATCGAGATCTGACAAAGACTGTTGTGTATGTGCTAGATGTGCAAGATATAATTATAAGCACTTGGTCTGAAGCACGAAATACCAGCAGCTCTTTTCGATCAATTTCTCCGACTTGAGTATTAGCTCCATAGAGTAGGACATTGAGTCTATGTGCGCATGCATGAAACTGAGCATCTATATCTATATGATGGTGTTACTGTAATTGTTATATGATTTAAACAGTGATAGTGGCATAATGGTAATTATTATTTTACACTATGATGATGGTATAATTGTGATCATGATATGATATTTTTGCATGATGTGTTGTTTGTATTATCTCTGTACTATCATGCTCGTATTGGCGTAGATAATCTCACCTCTTTGTGTGTATATTTGCCTATTATATTTTAATTGGGTGAAGACGTTGAGAAAGAAATGGTACAAGAAGCAGAAGAAGAGTTACTTCTCACGACTGGGAACGCCGAATTCTGACAGTATGACGTCAAGAGCCAGTTTCTTCGGATATGTACGTCTACAATTTCACGGAGGAGCTGGTGAATGGAGAACAAGTCCCGATGAGCGAGGTCTTATTTATGAGGGATATCTGACTATTAGTATTAGCAGACTGTTTCGTAGAGATCCATTTTTCTGTGTAACTATTTTAGTTCATGTTGAATTTCCGTTGCATATTAGGCGACACTGGGACACTAGGAATTATGTCCCAACTGAAATCAGTATAGTATCGTCAGCCCAGACACCTGTCCGTAGGGCTACTCGTCATAACGGATTCCTACCTGCTGAGGAATCCAAGGAGGACCCATCTGAGGGGTCCGCTACTTAGTTAAACTTGGGCAAGTTTGAACTCTGATATGAACTATGTGTGTAATTTATTTAAGTGTGTTTTAGTTTGAGACATGGGTCAGAAATAAATAATTCCAATAATACGTTTGCAATATGTATATGATGTAATCTATGTGTGAGGTTGCTATAATGTTTTATTTTCCGCTAAGTTTATTTTATGGTCGTCAAAAAAAAAATTAACTTATCTTTTTATTACAACGTCACCTTATATGAACTTGGGGGTTATTAAGTAACATAAATGTGACACCCTGTGGTGGGTGTTACATTAGTTGGTATCAGAGCCCAAGTTAGAGTCTTTTGGGGTTGTGGTTAGGTCTGTCTTGTTTGTGTTGTGTGATTCTCTGTTTGTGGTTTCTTGGTCTGAAACTTGAATTTGACTTTCTTGTGTTGCTCAGTTTGAATAGGAAAGAATAATGGCCAGATGTGGACGTGTACGTATCAATAATAGAAACGATATGGAGCTTAATGGGAGCGATAATGGGAATGGTAATGGGAACATGGCTGCAGCTGTAGCAGCAATGCAGAGAATGGCGGAAGTGGTTGCACAACAAAATCAACGGGCTAATGAAAATGTGCACAGTTTGTCTGAGTTTCGAAGGAATAATCCACCGAAATTTCGTGGAGAGTTTGATCCGGAGAAAGCTGAACTTTGGATCCAAGAACTTGAAAAGATATTTGATGGTATGGGTTGTGCTGATGAACGGAAGCTTACGCTAGCAACGTTTATGCTGGTAGGAGATGGTGAACGTTGGTGGACAGGAGCTAGAAGACTGTTGGAAGCCGAAGGAAGGATGGTGACATGGCAAGTTTTTAAGCAAAAGTTTTTGGAGAAATATTTTCCAGCAAGTGTGAGGCATATGAAGGAAATGGAATTTCTGAGCTTACGACAAGGATTGATGTCCGTAAGTGAGTATGCGACAAAATTTGAAAGTCTGTCTCAGTTTTTGAGATATTTGCAGATGAATCCAGATGAAGGCTGGAAATGCAGGAAATTTGAAGAAGGATTAAAGCTGGATATTAAGAGAGCTGTATCGATGTTGGAGATTAATCAATTTCCAACTTTGATTGAAAAATGTCATAAAGTTGAAGAGATTGATCATCAACAAGCGGCAAGAAACAAGAATTTTGGACCTGCAAGGTTCCAAAAAGGAAAGAGTACTCAAGCAAGTCGCTCTCAGCAAAAGCCATATATGAAACCTACAGGAAGTCAGACTAAGAAGCAATTTGTGGGTGGAAGTTCTAGCGGTAATAAGGCAAGTCAAGCTGGGACTCCTATTCGATGTTTCAAATGTGGGAAGGACCATCTCACAAAAGATTGTCAACATAAGGAGGTTGTTTGTTTTAAGTGTGGACAGCATGGACATTTCTCTAAAGACTGTGATCAGATAAGGAAGGAATCCTCTGTGGGAAATGTTTGTACTGCAAGGCCACAGGCAGGTGGTCGTATCTATACAATGAGCGGAGAATAAGCTGCTAAATCTGAGGACTTGATAATGGAGGAGGTACTATTGGAGGTAATCCTTTAACCATACTCTATGATTCAGGAGCAACACATTCTTTCATTGCATGTGATTGTGTTGAACATTTGGGATTGACTGTGTCTGCATTGCCATATGATCTGAGTGTTGCTACTCCTACTGATAAGTCTGTAGTTACATCAACAGTATGCCTGAATTGTCCTGTCTGTGTTAGGGATAGAATCTTTTATGTGGACTTGATCTGTTTGCCTCTTTCCAAGATTAATGTAATCTTGGGAATGGATTGGTTGTCTTCTAACCATATCCTAATTGATTGTTCGAATAAGACGTTAGTGTTTCCTGAGGCTAAGGATCCTAGATTCCTAACGGCTACTCAAGTGGAAGCTTGTTTGAAGGAAGGAGATCATGGGTATCTGTTGTTATCTTCTTTAGAGGTGCAATGTGAAGATGTCTTGAAGAATATTTTCGTGGTCAATGAATTTCCTGAAGTATTTCCTGAAGACGTACCTGGACTGCCACCAGTAAGGGAAATCGAGTTTGCCATTGACCTTATACCTGGAGCTGGACCGATATCTATAGCGCCCTATCGGATGTCACCAGTAGAATTAGCCGAACTAAAGAAACAGCTGGAGGATTTATTAGAGAAACAATTCGTGAGACCTAGTGTGTCACCATGGAGAGCTCCAGTACTGTTGGTCAATAAGAAGGATGGAACTTCACGTCTATGTGTAGACTATCGGCAACTAAACAAAATCACGATTAAGAATAAATATCCACTTGCAAGAATAGATGATCTAATGGATCAGTTGCGAGGAGCCGCAATATTTTCCAAGATTGATCTACGTTCTGGGTATCACCAAATACGTGTGAAAGTGGAGGATATTCCCAAAATAGCTTTTCGAACTCGTTATGGGCATTATGAATATTTAGTGATGCCATTTGGTGTGACAAATGCACCAGCCATATTCATGGACTTCATGAATAGAATTTTTTGTTCATACTTGGATAAGTTTGTTGTCGTCTTTATCGATGACATTTTGATCTTTCTCGAAGTCAGGAGGAACATGCTGAACATCTCAGGGTGGTTCTTCAAATTTTGAAGGAGAATAAGTTATATGCCAAGTTATCCAAATGTGAATTTTGGTTGAATGAAGTTCAATTTTTGGGACACGTGATATCAAAAGAAGGAATTAAAGTCGATGCTTCCAAGGTGGAGACAGTTTTGGAATGGGAAAGACCAAAGACTGTAATAGAAATCCGTAGTTTTATCGGATTAGCTGGTTATTATAGACGGTTCATTGAGGGGTTTTCGAAGATTGCAGGACCTCTTACCCAACTTACACGAAAGAATCAGCCGTTCGTGTGGACTGACGCATGGGAAGAAAGTTTCCAAGAGTTGAAAAGACGATTAACTACTTCACCGGTACTGATTCTACCTGATCCAAACGAACCCTTCGAAGTATATTGTGATGCTTCGTACCAAGGATTGGGTTGTGTACTTATGCAAAATCGTAAGGTGGTGGCTTATGCTTCAAGGCAGTTGAAAAATCATGAGAGGAATTATCCAACTCATGACTTGGAGTTAGCAGCTGTGGTATTTGCGTTGAAGGTGTGGAGACATTTTCTCTATGGAGCATCATTCACTGTTTTTAGTGATCATAAAAGTTTAAAATATCTGTTTGACCAGAAAGAGTTGAACATGAGACAAAGGTGTTGGTTAGAGTTTCTAAAGGATTATGATTTTCAATTGCAGTATCATCCCGGAAAGGCGAATGTCGTAGCGGATGCGTTGAGTAGAAAAATACTTAGTGCTTCTGTTATGATGATCAAAGAAAAGGAGTTGATAGAAGAATTTTGGGATATGCGATTATCTGTGAAATTGACGCCGGGCAAGATGTGTTTAAATATGATCACCATTTCAAATGATTTGATGGATAGAATCCGTGAAGGATAAAACAGTGACCGATATTTGCAAGAAGCAAAAGAAGCAAAGAGTCAAGGGGCAGTGTTGGATTTTAGCGAAGGTGTTAATGGAATTTTGAAGTTTCAAGGAAGAGTTTGTGTGCCTAATGATCCGAATCTTAAAAGATTGATTTTGAATGAAGCTCACAGAGTAAACGAGTATGCATCCGGAGCCACAAAGATGTATCAAGATTTAAAACAATTATATTGGTGGCAAGGAATGAAGAAAGATGTTGCTGAGTATGTATCATCCTGTTTAATCTGTCAGAAAGCTAAGGTGGAACATCAAAGACCTTCGGGAATGTTGCAACCTTTGCCTGTTCCCGAATGGAAATGGGATGACATAGCAATGGATTTTGTGATGGGACTACCAAAGACTCGGAAGGGTCATGATGCCATTTGGGTAATTGTTGATCGGCTTACTAAGTCAGTGCACTTTTTACCGATTAATATTAAATACTCAATGGAAAAGTTGGCTCAAGTGTACATCAATGAAATTGTTAGACTTCATGGTGTACCATCCAATATAATTTCTGATCGAGATCCGCGATTTACCTCAAGATTCTGGGATAGTTTGCAAGAAGCGATGGGAACAAAGCTACGTTTAAGTTTTGCTTACCATCCACAGACCGATAGTCAGTCAGAAAGAACAATTCAGTCTCTGGAAGACTTGTTGAGATCATGTGTTCTGGAAGAAACTGGAGGCTGGGATAAATTCTTGCGCCATTGATAGAATTCACATATAATAATAGTTTCCATTCAAGTATAGGGATGGCACCCTATGAGGCATTATATGGAAGACGATGTAGAACACCGTTATGTTGGTATCAAGACGGTGAGAGTATTATGTTAGGACCAGAGATTGTTCAACAGACAACTGAGAAAGTGAAGATGATACAAGACAAAATGAGAATGAGTCAAACTCGACAAAAGAGCTATGCTGATAAAAGGAGAAAATTTCTCGAGTTTAAAGAAGGTGATCATGTATTTTTGCGAGTGACGCCTATGACAGGTGTTGGACGAGTGCTTAAGTCCAAGAAGCTCACTCCAAAGTTTATCGGACCATATCAGATTTTACGTCGGGTAGGTCCTTGTGGCATATCGATTGCATTACCACCTTTTCTCTCAAACCTTCACAATGTATTTCACGTATCACAACTACGAAAATATATTTCGATCCTACTCATGTTATCAAGCCGACACAAGATACAAATGAAGGAAAATTTAACCTATGAAACTGTTCTCCAAAGAAAGATTGAGGATCGAAAGACAAAGCAACTTCGAGGTAAGGAAATTTCATTGGTTAAAATTATTTGGGATGATATAAGCGGGGAAGCTACATGGGAACTAGAAGAAAAGATAAAAGAACAATATCCTATTTATTCTGAGGATGTGAAATCAAGTTCGTCAAGTTTCGAGGACGAAACTTTTGTAGAGGGGGAGAATTGTAACACCCCAAACTTTCTATGTATTAAATAAGTAATTTTAACAGTTAGCAGAATTCTACTATTTAGTGATTTCTGTGCACTGTAAAATTATTTTAAATATTCCGTCTACATATTTGATCGTTTTGAGTAATTTGCTCCGTGTTAGGAAAATAATAATTTTTGGGCCAGAAAAATTTACGTAAATTAATTTTTACTGTTTAGTCTTAATTAATTTACGTAATCTGAATTGATATTTGTGAATTTTCTAATTTTTGTGATTTTATGTGTGATTTTAAAATTTTTACTGTTTGTGAGCCCCACGAGGTGTAGGTGGGCCCAGGTGGCTATACGTGGGCCCAGGTGGGTCCCGCAAAGTGAAAAAAAATTTTACGCATAGAAAAATTTGTACTGTTTAGACGGAGACAGGGGATCTTACTAAACCTGAATCCGGAAACAGTTTTAGAAAATTTTCTTTATTGTATTTTGTACTGTATTTAATTATCGGATGATAAAAATACAGTAAGTATATTCTTTCGTGGGGTTATAACAGATAAAAATAAAATTCTATACTGTTAAGTCAATATTGGTGGTTTGGATATCCACCATCGAATTAATTACCATTGGAGATTTAATCTTGATTTAATCAACGGTGGAGATTTAATCTTGAAAATAAACAGGATTAATTATAATCGTTGGATGGAAAATTAAATCAAGGGTGGAGATTTAGTCTTGTAAAATGAATATGACCATTATGAACTCTTGGATGTAAAATAAATCAATGGTGGAGATGGATCATTAATGACCATTGGATTTGGATTTAAATCAATGGTGGAGATGGACCATTAATGACCATTGGATTTGGATTTTGATCAATGGTGGAGAATTGGTCATCAAAAATTTCTACAACTATTTTGGACCCTTGGATGTAAAGTTTGAAGATGCAATCTTGACCTTTCATTTGGAGACACATCTAACGGCTAGGATTTAAAGAAGAAAGATCCAATGGCCTAGATTTTGTCTTCTAAAAACCAAAATCTACTTGAATCCTAACCATTGAATGAATCAATGGTTAGGAATGCTTCATATAATTGATAGAAAAGATGACAATTTGCATGAATCATGCATGGAAGGGGGGGCGGTTTTGAAGAGCAATGAGAATGGGAGACAAAACTAGTATAGGCTTTTTAGGCCAAAGAAAAGATGAAGACAAGTTCCTATTGATCAATTAATGAGTATGCTTTTCAAAACTTCACTTTGTCATTTCTCTCCATGAATTCCACGGCCATGCATAGTTAGGATACCAAATATTTCACTTCCACACTTCACATTTTTCATTTTCCTCTTTCTCTCACTTATGCTTCAAGAACCAACCAAGGAGAAAAACTCCATTTCCTCTCCCTAGAGAAGCATTCGGCCAAAGCACCTAAGTCCACCCTCCATCACTCTTTAATTTCATACAACCTAGTTTCTTGAATCCTTACCTTATTCTAAACAACTTTCATGTTGAAGAATTTCTCTAAATCTTCCATCTTGAAGGACTTTTACTAAGATCAAGTTCTAGAGCTTTAGTTGGTGAAGAGTAAGGAAATTTCTTTTATTCTTTTCTTTTTCATGTTCTAAACCATGTTTGATCCATGGTTCCTCTTAATCAAGCTCAATATACTAATTTTCTTGTATTTGTTCTATGTTCAAGAGATTTTTGTTGGAGGAGATCTTGTTCTAAATTCAAAGCAAGGAGCTTTTGGAGTTCTTCAAGAGGTAAGAGGGAGATTTATCTCACCAACCAAGCATGGTGGTGAGAGATGGTTATATTTGATGGATGATGAATCCATGTGAGGATTCATATCCATGGTCATGTAATAAATTATTTGTGTTATGTGTTTTAATTATTTTGTTTATGCTTGATATGCTTTGCATGAATTAATTGTGTATGCATGCTTAGTATGATTTTTTACTTGTTTATATGGTATGCTTACAATATGCATGATGATATATGTTAAATATATTATGATGGATGTATGTTGAAATAAGCAAAATTTTGGCTCCAATGGCCAAAGGAGAGGTTCGATTTTGATGCCCAAAATTAGGGTTCATGTTGAAAATTTTTCAAGAACAAGGAAATTGATTTTTTTTTTGGTCCCTAGAACAATAAGATTTTTGGCCAAGACTGTAACGACCCGGGACTGCCTGCAGGATTGATGAGTGTCTCCACAAACCAACACGGGTCTTTTCAGCGTACTTTGTCCTCACTAACACGCATCCTAGGAAACTTCCCAGGAGATCACCCATCCCATAATTGCTCCAGGTCAAGCACGCTTAACCATGGAGTTCTTATGTTCTAGGCTCCCGAAAAGAAGTTACAACTTGTTGATATGGTTACACCAAATCAATTCCTTTAAGCCATCCTCAACTATGTAGTCCCATACCTACACAGTCTTTGAATCCTTCTCATTCCGGTGCGTATTCAGTTCATTCATGTAGACCCTTCGCCTAGAAGCATGCCAGGAGCCGCTCCTTGACCGTGCCTCATTGCACCGGCGACACTCCCCGCCCTCATCGGCCCCGGGACGCCACATGCCCACCAGTTTCCGCTTGGTTCGTCCCCGAACCACACGTCTTGGGGAGAAGTCCCGTCTCGATACCATTTGTAACGACCGGGACACTGCGGGATTGATGAGTGTCTCCACAAACCAACACGGGTCTTTTCATGCTTTGTCCTCACTCACACGCATCCTAGGAAACTTCCCAGGAGGTCACCCATCCCATAATTGCTCCAGGTCAAGCATGCTTAACCATGGAGTTCTTATGTTCTAGGCTCCCGAAAAGAAGTTGCAACTTGTTGATATGGTTACACCAAATCAATTCCTTTAAGCCATCCTCAACTATGTAGTCCCATACCTACACAGTCTTTGAATCCCTCTCATTCCGGTGCGTATTCAGTTCATTCATGTAGACCCTTCGCCTAGAAGCATGCCAGGAGCCGCTCCTTGACCGTGCCTCATTGCACCGGCGACACTCCCCGCCCTCATCGGCCCCGGGACGCCACAAAGACACCTCAAATTAGATGTTCACCAAATTAATATTTTCATGAATAATAAAATTTTATGATTTGATAAGTAAAGGAAATAAACAAAAGGATTTTGGTTTTGCAAAAGAGAATGCACACGTTTTCTTTTTAGTTATGTTGATATTAATTAATTTTGCATAGAAACAAAAATATAATTCATTTAAGTTATAAGAAAAATCTTTCATGGTTCCAATGGCCATTTTTAAGGTCTTGATAATTTAGAAAAAAAAATGTTTTGATGTTATAAAATATAAGAATTTTTAAAATAAGGATTTTGAAAAAAGAATTAAAGTGTTGTCAAAGTGGAATTTTCATAAATAAAAGAAAAAGAGAGATTGAAGGTGCTAAACTTCAAATTGTTTTCAAGGAGAATTAATTTTTGAAAGTGATTTAGAAATATAAAAAAAACGTTTGTAACTTAAATTTACTAAGTAGAATTTATTTATTGGGTTTTGGAAAACGTTATGAAATTTAAAATTAGAAATAGTAATTAAATCAACTAAATGTGATTTTGTAAAATTAAATCAATAAAAAGTGATGTTTAGAAAATATATTATGGAAAAGAATTTTTTTAAGAATCGAAGAAAATAAAGTAAGAAATTATATTAAGAAAAGTCCAAAATAATATTTTAAAGTTAAGAAATATTTTACGAAGGGTAAAAACGGTGAAAAAAATGATTTATGTAACTCAAAAACGTAATTTTTAAATTATGCGATTTGAAAAATGTTAAAATATTTCTACACAATTTTTAAAGTGTTTAAATATTTTACACGATCGAAATGTTGTAGAAAAATTGCTATGCAATTTAAAAATGAAAGAATATTTTTACGCATTTTAGAATATAGTAGAAAATTGTTACACAAATTTTTAAACGTAATAGAAATGTTACAAATCATTGTTTACATAATAAAATATTACGTGACCGTAAAAAAAAAACATGAAAAAAAATTATATATTTTGTGAATGAGAAAAAAATGCAATAATATAAGGTTGCTATTAATTATACAATAAACTTTACAGTTAAAAAAAATCAGTATGTGAATGCTGTACAAGAAATTAAGCAATTTGCTTATAATTGGCATGAATCCATTTTATGAACGTAAAATAGTATTTGAACTTTGTATGAGAAATTATGTGATTTACCTTTGGTTGGTAATTGGTGCATTACACATACATTGAAAATGGTCCGATGGACTGTAAATGACTAATTGCCTAGGAGAAACGTACACCTCTTGAGTGGGTGCGATACGCATAGTGTAGGTCACTTGTTGACCTTGGGGGCATCGGGGTGCGAGTTGCTCGCAATGGGCAGTTGGTAGCTCTTCTGTACCGTGAGTTAGACTGATGCAACACACCGATGATCCGGACCGAGATACTATTCTTAATCGAGATCTGACAAAGACTATTGTGTATGTGCTAGATGTGCAAGATATAATTATAAGCACTTGGTCTGAAGCACGAAATACCAGCAGCTCTTTTCGATCAATTTCTCCGACTTGAGTATTAGCTCCATGGAGTAGGACATTGAGTCTGTGTGCGCATGCATGAAACTGAGCATCTATATCTATATGATGGTGTTACTGTAATTGTTGTATGATTTAAACAGTGATAGTGGCATAATGGTAATTATTATTTTGCACTATGATGATGGTATAATTGTGATCATGATATGATATTTTTGCATGATGTGTTGTTTGTATTATCTCTGTACTATCATGCTTGTATTAGCGTAGATAATCTCACATCTTTGTGTGTATATTTGCCTATTATATTTTAATTGGGTGAAGACGTTGAGAAAGAAATGGTACAAGAAGCAGAAGAAGAGTTACTTCTCACGACTGGGAACGCCGAATTCTGACAATATGACGTCAAGAGCCAGTTTCTTCGGATATGTACGTCTACAATTTCACGGAGGAGCTGGTGAATGGAGAACAAGTCCAGATGAGCGAGGACTTATTTATAAGGGATATCTGACTATTAGTATTAGCAGACTGTTTCGTAGAGATCCATTTTTCTGTGTAACTATTTTAGTTCATGTTGAATTTCCGTTGCATATCAGGCGATACTAAGACACTAGGAATTATGTCCCAACGGAAATCAGTATAGTATCGTCAGCCCGGACACCTGTCCGTAGGGCTACTTGTCATAATGGATTCCTACCTGCTGAGGAACCCGAGGAGGACCCATCTGAGGGGTCCGCTGCTTAGTTAAACTTGGGCAAGTTTGAACTCTGATATGAACTATGTGTGTAATTTATTTAAGTGTGTTTTAGTTTGAGACATGGGCTGTAAAATAAATAATTCCAACAGTACGTTTGCAATATGTATATGATGTAATCTATGTGTGAGGTTGCTATAATGTTTTATTTTCCGCTAAGTTTATTTTATGGTCGTCAAAAAAAAAATTGACTTATCTTTTTATTACAACGTCACCTTATACGAACTTGGGGGTTATTAAGTAACATAAATGTGACACCCTATGGTGGGTGTTACAGATCAGACCGATCAGTCGATCAATTCAACTGTGAACTGGTCTTGAGGCCAATTTGGTTTGGTCTATGAAACTGACATTCTAAAAACTAGTAAACCGGTTGAGACTCGATCAAACTAGTAACCCAACCACAGTTTGTCCAGTTGATCAATTTTGGTATCTAGCTTAAAATGAATCAAATGATAGAAGTTTGCCTGATGAGTATCAAACATAAGACATCAAGGTTGATGAGTGATGCCCCACCAACAAGCCAACTTGCTTGTTGTGTTGAAAGTTTATATTATAACATTATATATATATATATATATATATATATATATATATATATATATATATATATATATATATATATATATATATATATATATAAAGTTTACATCATTATGTAAAGTTGTCATCTTAATAAAATAAATTATTTTGTTTATTATTTAATTCGTTTAGTTTAATTTTTTCTTATTAAAATGTTACTTTTCAACACTTTTCATATTAATAAATATGATCTTGGATTTAAATAAATATACAATGTATTTAGAATATTAATTTCTTAGAATTTATATGTATATGTATATCATCATCATCATCATCATTATTATTATATCTTGATTCAATCACAGTTAAACCATTGAATCATGAATTAGTCTCTTCATCAGTTCAATGATTGGTCCAATTTTCAAAACCTTAATATATACTATCAAGTTACTTATATTATGTGTACCATGTTAAATCAAGTTATAGCTGTTAGTCAGAGTGCAACTTTATTTTATTATTGTGGTAGAGCATAGCCCAAGGTCTAATGTGAGTAAGCATAAGAGGCTTCTTAGTGCACACGTGGTACACTAGTAGGTTGGGCTATCAAGCATCTTTGATGTACACCCTTATGAACATACAAGTCCTAGGGTGATTGCTGAACTCTCATAAGTCTAACAATCTCCCCTCAGTGACACCCGAGAGACTTGAACCGATAACCTTGCTCTAATACCAGTTGTTGGATCAAGCATTTACTATTAAGCCAAAAACTATAACTATTAGCCATGATGCAATTTTATTTCCTAAATGTGGCAACACATAACTGTGTTTATAATGTGTTGTAGGTGAGCATGAAAGGCTTTGTAATGCACATGTGCCACACTGGCAAGCTAGGCCGTCAAGTGCCTTCGATGTACGTCCATATGCACATACAAGTCCTACTGTGATTATTGAACTCTCATAAATCCAACACACCAAATGCCAGATAGTATAAGGGCTTATCAACTTCTTTATACTATTACATTTTATCTTATTATCTTATACTTTCTGGGCTTATACTATTTGGTGTACAAAACATAGCTTATGATTGAATAAATGATGTCTTAGAATCTATTTTCTTCCTTTAGTTAAACTTAGCTTGCTGAAGAACTATACCATTCAAATAAATAGAATAGATATGATATTTCACACTAATGATTGAATAAATAGTTTGTTGAAACACAAACAAAAATAAAAATAAATATTACTTTTTCCTGTTTTTTATGTGCAATTTACCTTCTAAAAATTTAAGTATTGTAATTTAAATTTCCTAAAGTTTCAATTGATACAATTTATCTCATAAAGTTTTTATTAATAACAAAAATATTGAAATTTATCATAATTAATTAACTTTTTGATTGTTATAATTTATCTCTTCATCAATTTCACCAACTTTATAATGAAAGGAGGAAAATTGCATTAACCTATTTTAGTAACTAGTCTTTTAAGTCATTTGTTGTATAGATGTTTCATTTCTTGGTTTTAATTTAGTGTTCTATAAATTAAATTTATAAATTTTAGTGCGGTTAACTTAAATAATGAAGTGATACCTTATGAAAATCGTTCCCAAATATTAGACCAAATATCACATGTTTTTTCTATCCATATCATGTTGTGTGCATTAGTGGGAGAAATCGAATGGTCAATCAAGAAACTACCATCTTATTATAATGTTCCCAAGTTGAATGCATCATATTCAAAGCATAAGGCATGGAATTTGATCCATCTCCAAAATAAAGCTTGTTCTTGGAAAACAATACAAGCTTTATTGCACGAGCCATGTGTGATAATTTGAACTAGTGAGAGGAAGGGAAACCAAGACCAGTGAAGCGTTCTTATCAGGATGTAGGAAGAACAAATTGGAAGGGTTTAGAAGAGGATTTGAGGGAGTAGATTTAATGTCATTTTTTGACATCAAATTAGTCCTCCAAAAAGACCAATTTGATGTATTTATCATTAGAGGATCAAACTAATTACACTTATATCTTTTGGAGGACCAAAATGGGTGTTTACTTTATTTATTAACAATGTGAACAATAATGTTTAAATCCACATTTCTACAAATGAAAATAGATAACAACGACAATGGATATTTACTATTGAACTCAATATCTTTTTTCTAAATAAAAATTAGAAACCTAATTATTCAAGAAGACATAAGAGGTCCAACATAGCAAGATTACAAATGAATAAAGGTGCTTCTTTTACCTAAACATGATTTTTGTACAAAGAAGCCATTCTTGCTAATTCATAGGCAACTATGTTACCGTCCATATACATATGGAATGCTATAAAGCATCTAAAAGATATGGAAAGAGCAACACAATCATCTACCATCCATCCAAAATAATTATTATTAAGCTAACCTTAAGAGAAAGCGTGAATAATGTTTAGGCAATCCCCTTTAAGCACAAGATTGTGGAAACTAAGCTCCAAGGCCAAACCCAAGCCCAGACGAGGGCCATGGGCTTTAGCTAAGTTAGCTTGTAGACTCGACGAAAAAAACCCAAGTGGCAACTACTAGAATAACACCTTTCCTATTACGTATGACGACGCTAACCCCACATGGACGATCACTTAGGCAGGAAGCATCGGCATTTAAATTAAAAAAAAACCATCATCTGGGGGCCCCAAAGCTTTTGCCTAGGGTTGGCAAGTAGCCAAAGCAAAGGAAAGAGAGCTTTCAAATTGTAAAATCTAAGCCTTATTTTATTCATTCAATATTTTCAGAGCTTAGACCATAAGTTCTTCTTGATCTTGTTTTTCCTTTTGAAAACAAAGTTTATTATGGTTAAGCCAAGTTTTATGGATCAAAACACAAAAAACTTCTTTCATCTATCTCCCTACTGCTCCCCAAACTCCATTAAACTAGTCCCTAAAGAGGCGTAACCCATTTTATCAAGTTTCAACCCAAGTGGAGACATGAACCATAATTTACTTGACCATTCACAATCCCTGAGTGAAAAAATAATTGTCTCTTCCTTTTGAAAACATTGGGGGAAAATGGTCAAGCAGGGTACGTCTCTGTTAACTAGTAATAATAATATATTTTAGTCATTTTATAATCCTTTCACTGGGCTTCTTAAGGTTCAATTAGGCTTAATTAAGTTAGTTTTGTTGCATTTATTAATATTGAGCTTAATTGGATCATTGAAAGAATTATTATTTGAATTGGCTTTAATTTGTCTATTTGGCAATGTTCAGTAAATTAGTTATAATTTGAGTTGCTAATATCTGATTGTTGTGATTCTGGTCTTGTAGGAAAACTAAGACAATTCTCTACAACTTTCATGAGACCTCAAGAGCCAAATCACACGTTTAGATAATTTAAATTAGAGTTGAAACAAGATTCAAAGTGCTGATCCTGGCAGGCACACTCATCGTTCCATTTCTTGAACTATAGGAGTCCAAATGATACCAAACTAGTGGTATTGGAAACTTAAGACCCAATTCTACAACTTTCATGAGAACACCAGAGTCATTTCAGAAGTATAATAGGTCATATTGGGCTTAGAAGGTAGAACGGAGGAATTGTAGTTGGGTCTGAATAGTGTACAATGATGGGGCCATAACTCGAGCTGTAGGAATGATTTTGGGCTGAAACTAGTAGCATTGGAAAGCTAAGACAAAAGCCTATAATTTTCATGAAGACCACTTTTTCATAATTTGACAAAATTCATGAGTTTAGTATTGAATGATTTCGGAGACAAGAATCTCAATAATTTTTCACTCATTCACAATTATCAAACCACTACTTAGAATTTTCCACTCATTCATTCACTCATCCACTCATTCATTCACCCACTCATCCACTCACTCATTAATCAGTCTCTTGTCGTTTTGTATCCCTCATCCTCTATAAAAGGCACCATTGGCTAATCATATGAGAATCTTGGTTTTAGAGATCAAGATCATAATATTGTGTTATTTGTTTATCTTGTTGTAGTTTTCTTTTGCTCTAAATTGAAGTTATGTTCTTCTTCTTCTTCTTCTTCTCTCTTTCTTTCTTCTTCTCTATGAGTAACTAATTTTTATTTTACTTGGATGAAAGGGTGAAGCTTTTGGTAATAAATTAAGGTTAAATTAATTTCTTTCTTATGCTTAAATGATATATTATCAAGTGATCATTATATGTGTTGTACTTTGTTTCCAATCAATTTAGAAACCCTCCTTGTAAAGTAGAGATCTTGATTCATTGTGGACAAGAGATTGGTACAATGAATGTTTGAGACCATTTATAAATGGTGGTGTTAATAAATAATTAAAAGAACCATAATATAATTATATATATAATCTTAAATAAACTTTAAATATTGTATTTTACGATTGGAACTTCCATTATGCGTGGATTCTAAGTGAGTTATAAAAAAAATTAATTTTGTCCTTAATTTACTTACCAATAGTGGATCTCCTAACCCAAGTAAATCCTTTTTATTTGTGACTAAGTTTTATCATATTTATTGTTGTGACAAAATATTTTCCTTATGTCAAAGAATTTTTTCTCCATCAATTCCATGTGGATCGACCTTAGACTCTCGAGAATTTATTACTTGAAACACCCTGCACTTGGGTTTGCAAATTTTAATTCACATCAGCTAGTTGTCTGTGAGTTGGAATAACAATATTAAGGTCACATTATATGAAAATGCAGGTCCTATTGGGAGTGTCAACTCGCCATAATTTCTTCCAATTGATTTCTCTATCAACTATGACCCTGCTGGTCCCTACATCATCACCTGGAATAGATCGAATGAACTAGCATGCCAATTTGACACTATAATTACCATCCTTCATAAAGCTCCAAAAAAATCTATCCTTTCTGTCAAATGTCCGTGTGATATTAAGGATTTAAACTACTTCAAAAGGGAGAAAGATTTAATTTATTTTTTGTTGGTTCCAATTATGATTTTCTTGGTTTATAAGGTCTAAGACTTTAGCATCTTGATTTAGAATGTTGTAGGGGACTTACACCTTAAAGATAGATTATTAGGGGAGCCAGCCATCACCATATATGTTCATTATATCCCCTTACTAACTCTCCAAAGGCCCTCTTATCAAGGACCCTACTTGCTAACATTACACTCTGCCATGTGAAACTGGGTAGGTGACCCAACTCGACTTTGAGAAAATTAGTTCATAGGAAGTACTTCTCCTTCAAAACTTTTTTTAATAGACCATTAGGATATTGAAGGAGATGCCACCACTGTTTGGCAAGGATTGTTGTATTGAAGTCCTTAAATTTCTAATCCCAATCCTCTAGTTTCCTTAGATTCATACAGCTTTGTCCATTGAACTTAGTAGATTTTTAATTCTCCATTCTTGTTACCCCACTAGAAATTGTTGATCATTGCTTCAATAGGGTTCAAAGAGATTTTGAAACCAAAAGTAACCCATAATGTATGTAGGAATAAACTGTCATTGCTTTAATTAACACCTCTTTTCCAATCCTTGAAAGACGTTTTTCTTTCCAACCCTTAAGCTTCTTCCATACTTTATCTTAGACAAAGTTTTACCTATTGTTTAGAGCGAACAACAAAAGTCGACATGCCAAGGTTTTTCAAATGATTCTCAATAGCTTTAATTTGCATACGCCCTTGTATTTCCATTTGTTTGGTAGTAAGGACATTTCAACTAAAAGAAATTTTTGATTTGTCAAGATCTATGCTCTAGCCAGAAGCTTATTGTTATTATGACTGGATATTGCCATTAATACACTGTATGTCTTCTTCATTTGCTCTATCAAAGAGAATATTGCCATCAACAAAAATAGATAGGAGATATCTAGTGCACTTCTTACAATTTTTATCCCATGCAAAGTTCTATCTCATTGCTCCTTGAGGATCAAGCCTGAGAAAACCTCTAAGCATTGAATAGAGGGATAAGGGGAGATAGGGCTACCTTGTCTTAGGCTCCTATTAGGGAGGAAATTCTGATGGGGAATGCCATTGGGAAGAATAGAGAAAGAAATCCAGCAAATACACCTTATTGTGAAAGCTACTAGGTGATCCAAAAAACTTATCTGTAATAGCACCATCTCTAGGAATGACCATTCTATTCTATTATATGCCCTGGCCATATTATTCTTTATGCCCACAAAACCTTTCTGATGGAGACTTGACATTGTATATTTGTTTGTTTGTCTTTATGATGGGTTGTTAGGCTGGAAAGTTGCTAATTGTTCTGTGCAAAAGAATAACCACATGTCATTCATGAATAGATATTTTGCTTGAGAACAAGCAAAGGTTTAAGCATGGGGGAATTCGTTAAGTTAGAATTTTAAGCTTTTGATTTATATGTTTATGCTTTTGATTTTAGGACTTTATTTTATTTTTGTTCTATTTTACTACCTTTTTGCTTTGTTTTGATAATATGTGGAATAAGAAAGAGTTATATGGAAACATAAAGAATTATAGCTCACTAGTGTTGGGGATTACACCCATATTTCGTGTGCCAAGAAGCCAACCAGAGAGGATTATGACCAGGCTGTAATGGCCATTATGGCCGTAATTCGTGGAGAGACCAGAATTGCAAGAAGCCAACCATAATTTGTGTAACTAGAATTTGAAGGGCTAACCAGAACGAATTACTACCTGCCTGTAATTGTCATTATGGCCATAATTTTGATCAATTTCATAATAGCTCATTTATTTTTTGAAGGATCCTAAGAGGTATTGTAATGGGGTGTAAATGGGGCTGTAAATAGGCTATAAAGGGAAGGGAGACTAGACGAGATAGACAAGAATTTCTTCTCTTATTTCACATTCTTAGAGAAAATTAGATTCCTTATTCTTTGTTTCTAGGTAGAATTTCTTGTAACTTTGTTGGAATTTTATGCAAGCTGGTTAAGAATCTTTTTCATTATCTATCTCCTTCCTTTTCTTATATACGTAATTGTTCAATTATATTTGGTTGATTCTATTATGAATATGATTGAGTAATTATCTAATCTTGGGATTGTGGGTATTCTAATGAAATGTTGTTATTATTTCTGATTTTTCCTTTTTTTATGGGTGTTTGTCGCGACCGAGATCGCGGCGAAAAATAGCAACTCAAAGGATTTTAGAAAATAGAAATGGAGTCGCCACCAATTTTATTTTAATTAGGAAAAAATTGGAAAACCTTTCTTTGAAAATGGTCTTTGAAATCAGATTGGATTCGGGAGTCGGTTATGGATAGGGAAGGGTGGAAACTTAATCCCATAGCACCCCTAACACACCCGTTCTAAAATGGTACCTTAAGTTAATTATGCAAATTATTAACAATCTTTGGAAATATTTATTTTACCCCTTTTGCAAACATTGTGACTATTAAAAAAGAAAACCACAAAATTATGAAAATTTAATTTTGGCTTGATAGAAAAGAAATTCTGCTCCTATGTATCCCCTGGTGCAATGGGGAACTCAAAGTTACGTAGTTCTTTATAAAATTATTTGCACAAGGTTCAAGTTAGCACAAGGCTACTCAATAAACCCTTATGATCCAAACGACCTTGAAGATAACATTCGTTATTCAATCAATATCATTAATCATCGCATTGATTAAAGATTTTTTTTCATTTTTTTATATTTTTTTGGTTTTTTTTATTTTTTTTAAAAAAACATATACAAAGACAAACAAATAATCACATAAACATCACATCATCATACCATGAGCTAAGTAAATACAATAAAAATCACATTAAGCACAACGACACAACAAAGCCCAAGATAAGGAAGAAAAAAAAATAGCAGCCCCACAAACCTTTTTTACAGACCCACTAACAGCAGCCCCACTACATGAAACACAGGAAATAACGAGAGGGATAAAAATAGGGCTTAAACCTCTGGTAGTGCAGGGGTGACTCAAAGGAGAGGGGGTGTCGACCGGTTTCTAGATCCGACGGTCAGTGCAAAGGGGATTTAGTTTCTGAGGTCCGACGGTCAGTTGAAGGGAGAGATCTAACTCCTGAGGTCCGACAGTCGGTTGAAGGGAGAGGTTTAACTCCTGAGGTCCTACGGTCGGTGAGATAAGGAATCTGGCTTCTGTGCGGTCCGACGGTCAGTGAGGAAAAGGATCTGGCTTCTGTGCGGTCCGACGGTCAGTTGAAGGGAGAGACCTGGTGTTGTGAGATCCGACGGTCGGTGAGAGGGATCTGGTTGGGTTCGACGATCGGTTGAAAATGATCTAGTGTTGGGTTCGACTGTCGGTTGAAGAGGATCTGGTGTTGTGAGATCCGACGATCGGTTGAAAAGGGATCTGGTTGGGTTCGACTATCGGTTGAAGGGATCTGGTTGGGTTCGAAAGGTTGAAGGTCGGTGAAGGTCACGATGGTGTGGTTCGACAGTCGGTTAGGAAGGTCTAGCTGTGAGATCCGACGGTCGGTGAGGGGATGGTGACTGGTGTTGGTGAAGTTGGTCAGTGAAGGTCACGGTGGTGTGGTTCGACGGTCGGTTGGGAAAGTCTAGCTGTGTGATGGTGGTTTCTGGTGGGTGATGGAGTGTTGGAATGGTGAGGGACTAGAGATGAACCCGATGATGAAGTTGGTGGTTAAAAAAAAATAAAGATAGTGGTGTGAGTTTGTGGGTGGTTATGGAAGATGAATCGGAATAGAAAAGGTTTATGGGGGTTCTTGAGTGAATAGGGTGAAGTTGGTTTTTATGATGTGGTGGAGGGAAATGGTGAGGGTTGGTTTGGAGGTTGATGGTTGTTGTGGTTTTATGGGTGGTTTTTGGTGGGTGTAGTGGTTGGGTAAAATGTTGCTTGGGTTGATGGTGGAGATGAAGGGTGGAATGGTGGAAGAAGTGATGGTTCACGGTTTGATCAAGGCGTTGATAATTATAATTTTTAACATATTAATTATTCACATAATTACCTTATTAATGATGTTCAGATTGTAATTAAGTGATCTTAGCACTCATTTAGATCATTGGGTTGAATTGGGCTTTAAAGCAAAATTTTTGGATTTTAATGCTTATTGACAATAGTTCAGTATTTTGACCATAACTTAAGTTGTAGATCTCTAATTTTGATGTTCTTTATATGCTAGGAAAGATGAGAAAAATATCTACAAGTTTTGTGAAATATTAAATTGGAAGATTCGGATGTTTACATAGTCAAATATAGCCTTGAAGTTGGACTAGCGGTACTATTATGAATTCTGGACACACCTTCACTATTTTGGGCATATCTCACTCATTTCAAGCCCAAATTAAGCATATGAGCACTCTTTGGAAATCTTACTTCAAAGGCTATCTGATAGACTTGATTTGAATTAGAAATTGTGACAGAAATTCAAAAGATAGAAACATGGAAAAAGTGAAGGAATCATTAGAAGGTGGGAGACACACTTTCATAATGAGAAAATAATTCAATGGAAGGTGGGAGACACACTTTGATAATGGAGGAATAATTAACAAAAGTGGGTGAATCACTTTTGACTCTTAGTGAATGATTAAGAGGAGAGCAATCAGATTTGTGAAGAAATAATGGAGAGCTTCTACGTAGAGTGTGATTGTAGTTTTAGTTTTTGATTTGGGAGACTTCTCCTCTTCTCTTCCTCTCCTCCTCTCTCTTTGTTATTTTCATTTTTTGTATGGTTCTTGAAGGTTCTCCAATGGTGGTGGCTATGGAGAGCTAAACTTCTTTAATCAATCCAAGAGATTGACATTCTTGATGATTAATCTTGATATCATGTTTTAATTACTATACATTCATCTATTAATCAAGTTTCTTTTTCTCTTCTTCTCTTGTTTAAATTCTGATTTAATGCTTAATTTGATTGAGATTTGCATATGTTAATTGCGTAATTATCATGTGCCAAGAGATGAATTCAGATATTAAATAATGCATCAAAGGTGTTTGATGAAATATTTAGCTTGATTGGATCTTGGTTTTTTTTAAGTTAATTTGGGTTTTGGATGGATGCTTAATTTGTCTAACCTTAATTAATTGAATTCTAGAAGCGTTTCTAGTAGAAGATCCATGGATCATTGAGAGGCATCTTGATGTGATCTAAGACCAAGGATTTGGTTGATAGTTGAATAGATTTATAAAGATCAAGGATGGATTAAAATCAAGATTGGTTAATTCTCTTGGATTGGTTGTTTTCCTAATCTTGTTTACTCATTTTAATTGCTCTTTGTTGTTTAATCTTGCAAAACTTTCCCCCCTGTTTATTAACCTCTTAATCTGACTTCATAATTAGAATGATCTACGGGCTCGACCGTATGCTGCAAGTAGTTTTGGTAAATCGGTTATAAATTGATTTAAATTTGGTAATCTCGACAGTTGTCAAATTTTTGGCGCCGTTGCCGGGGATCATTCTGATTTTGTTCAATCTTATTAAGAGTATATTTAACTACTAATCCCTCACTAACCTTTGTGTTGCTGTGTTTTGGTGATTTTTAGGAGAAAATGGGTGATTACGGGTCACTTTGTAGAATTTCGTATTGACAGATAATGTGCCCAGAATGCACTGAAACTTGGTCAGTTGAAGGAAAATGGCCTAATAAACAAGACTCATAATAAATTGTGAGGTCACCCCTAGTTTGCCCAAAATCCATCGTTTAGACCAGTTTTTCAATTTTTTAATATTTTTTAGTTTCATTTTTGTGTAGTTTTCATGCTGTACAAGTATCATAATTTTTAAAAATCATTGCATAGGTCAATTAGATTTGTTTTGGTATATTTTTAGTGTTATCTAGTGTATTTTACTTGTTTACTGATTTTGTGTTTTTTGTGTTTTGATTGGTGCATGACTAGGTCTAATCCTGATATCTTGCTTGAATTTGATCCTGAGATTGATAGAACATTGCATAGATTGATTAGAACTCATAGGCTAAGTGAAAGAATTGGTTCTGAATTTAGTTGTGACATTGAATCTGAGGGTGCACTTGAGATCTTAAGCGATTCTAAAATCATGGCTGATAACAGGAAAAATAGGACCCTTAAAGAACTTGCTGCTCCTGATGTAACTTACCAGTCTTTGTGCATTCAATATCCTGATCTTGATGCTGACTTTGAGTTAAAATCTGGATTGATACACTTGTTGCCCAAGTTTCATGGTCTTGCAGGTGAGGATCCCCATAAGCACTTAAAGGAGTTCCATGTGGTCTGTTCAACCATGAAGCCACATGGAATCTCTAAGGAGCATATCAAGTTAAGGACATTCCCTTTCTCTCTTAATGATGTAGCCAAGGATTGGCTGTTCTACCTTTCACCAGGTTCTGTCACGAGTTGGGATGATATGAAGAAGTTATTCTTGGAGAAGTTCTTCCCTGCATCCAGAGCAGCTACCATTAGAAAAGACATTTGTGGCATAAGGCAAACGACTGGTGAGACCTTGCATGAATATTGGGAGAGATTCAAGAAGCTGTGTTCGAGCTGTCCCCACCATCAAATTAGTGATCAGCTCTTGATTCAATATTTCTATGAGGGCTTACTACCAATGGATAGAAGTATGGTGGATGTCGCATTTGGAGGTGCCTTGGTGGATAAAACCCCTACTGCAGCAAGAGATTTAATAGCAAATATGGCAGCCAATGCTCAACAATTTGGCACAAGAATCCTTACGTCCACCAGAGGAGTCAATGAGGTTCAATTGTCTCAAGTCGACCAACAGAGAATGGAACACAGACTTGATGAATTGACTTCTTTGGTGAGACAATTAGCAGTGGGACAACATGTACCAGTTTCCGTAGAAGAGCTTGCAAGGGTATGTGGCATTTGCTCTTGTTCATCTTATCCTACTGATGCATGCCCCACACTTCAGGATGGTGGTTCTGTTTTTCCAAAGCAGTCAGTTGGAGCAGCTGGCATTTTTCCTGGTAGACCTCAATATCAGCAGTCCCAGCAGTCAAGATATAATCCATTTTCTAATACTTATAACCCTGGCTGGAGGGACCATCCTAACTTAAGATATAGGAATTCTAGTCAGCAACAACAACCCCAACAGTAGCAACAATTTAGATACCAAGCTGTAAATCCTAGCAACAAATACCAACCACCTGCATTCAGACAATAACAAACTGTGCAGCCACCTGTGCAGTAGCCCCTCATGTTGCCAAGTCCAGTAACCACTCCATCCGAGCCATCAATGAAAGATTTGATGAAACAGATGGCCACAAATAATATTCAATTCCAGCAGAATGTCAATGCCACCATTCAGAACCTACAAACTCAGATTGGGCAGCTGGCCACCACTGTGAGTGAGCTGAAAAGCCAAGGATCAAGCCAATTGCCTTCACAAAGAGTCAGTAACCCAAGAGACAATGCAAGTGCCATTACCTTGAGAAGTGACAGAGAAATTGATTGTCCTAATTTGCCATAACTAGAGCTCCTATTGCAGCAACCAGATACTGAATCAGTCTAGAAGAAATGTCCAGAGAAGCCAGATTTGGCTATTCCACTACCTTTCCCAAATAGAGTGACACAGTCCAAGCAGATAACGCAGATAGAAATGGAAAAGGAAGTCATGGAGACATTCAGGAATGTGGAAATCAATATTCCCCTCCTAGATGCAATCAAGCAAATTTCCAAGTATGCCAAATTCCTCAAGGAGTTGTGTACTCACAAGAAAAGACTTAAGGGTACTGAGAAGGTTAGTATGGGTAGAAATGTTTCTGCGATGATTCAGCCAAGCATGCCAAAGAAATGCAAAGATCCTGGAACTTTCACAATCCCTTGCACTATAGGCAATTCCAGATTTGACCATGCAATGCTAGATTTGGGTGCTTCTATCAATGTCATGTCTATGTCAGTGTATAAGTATTTGAACATTGGCACCTTACAACCCACTGGCATAGTGATTCAGTTAGCAAACAGAACCACTGTTCATCCTGCAAGAGTGCTGGAAGATGTGTTAGTGCAGGTGAATGAGCTGATTTTCCCAGTGGACTTCTACATTCTGGACATAGAAGATGAGTCTTCAACAAATCATGCTCCATTGATTCTAGGAAGACCATTCCTCAAGACAGCCAAGACCAAGATAGATGTGCATGCGAGCACTCTTTCTATGAAATTTGGTGAAGATGTGGTTTTGATGCCATGAGACATCCCCTTGAGGAGCATTCAGTTTTTCATGTTGATGTGATTGAAATACTGGTTGATGATACTTATGCTGATATGAGTGCTGAATTTCCTGATATTGCTGACTTTCTGGATTCTCACTTGTGATATATGTGTTAGTCAGTGATCTTGAACCATGTCTTTGCATATCTTGAGATTTATGCGATTATGAGTGATGATCTGTTGCTATTTGATCGATGCGACATATGAAAATATGAGTCAAAATTATGTCGAATTTAATGCTGCTAAGTTGCTTGTTTTAAATAGCTTGCTGCCTTCTATTGTGCATCCCCCATCCTTAGAGCTAAAGACTTTGCCAGACCACCTTAAATATGTATATTTGGAAGATGGTGAGAAGCTTGCCGATGATTGTCGCTAAGAATCTACAACTGAACAAGAAGAAAAATTACGTAGGTTTTGAGGCAGCATAAGCGGACCATCAGATGGACACTTGCAGACATTCCTGGTATTAGTCCCTCCACATGTATGCATAGGATTTTATTGGAGGAAGGTACTAAGCCAGTGAGGCAGCCCCAAAGGAGACTTAATCCCCTGATTCTGGATGTGGTGAAGAAGGAAGTGACTAAGCTGCTGCAAGCTGGCATTATTTATCCCATATCCGACAGTAAATGGGTGAGCCCAGTGCAAGTGGTTCCAAAGAAATCTGGAGTCACAGTAGTTGCAAATCAGGACAATGAGCTCCTACCCACAAGAATCCAGAACAGTTGGCGGATGTGCATTGATTATAGGCGGCTTAACCAGGCCACTAGGAAAGATCATTTTCCATTGTCTTTCATTGATCAGATGTTGGAGAGACTGGCTGACAAGTCACATTACTGTTTCTTGGATGGATATTCGGGCTATTTTCATATTCATATAGCCCCAGAAGACCAAGAGAAGACCACTTTCACCTGTCCATTTGGAACATTTGCATATAGGAGAATGCCCTTTGGTCTGTGCAACGCTCCGGGAACCTTTCAAAGGTGTATGGTCAGTATCTTCTCTGAATTTTTAGAGAGTTGCATGGATGTGTTTATGGATGATTTTACTATCTATGGCTCTTCCTTTGATGCATGTTTGGATAGTTTGGCTTGAGTTTTGCTTAGGTGCATTGAAACTAACCTTGTCTTGAATTTTGAGAAATGTCATTTCATGGTAGAACAGGGTGTAGTTTTAGGGCATGTAGTATCTAGCAAGGGTGTTGAAGTAGATCCTGCAAAAATAGATGTCATTTCATGCCTATCTTACCCCACATGCGTGCGGGAGGTTCGTTCTTTCCTTGGTCATGCAGGTTTCTATCGACGGTTCATAAAGAATTTTAGCAAAATTGCCCTCCCACTGTCCAACTTGTTACAAAAGGATGTAGAGTTTCACTTTGACCAGAGATGCAAGGATGCCTTCAATCACTTGAAGCAAGCATTGACCAGTACACCTATCATCCAGCCACCAGATTGGACACTCCCATTTGAACTCATGTGTGATGCCTCTAATTATGCATTGGGAGCTGTCCTTGCACAGAGAGTTGGCAAAGTACCTCATGTCATTTCCTATGCTTCAAGGACTTTAGATACTGCACAAGCCAACTACACTACAACCGAAAAGGAACTTTTGACAATTATTTTTGCTTTAGATAAATTTTGATCATATTTGCTTGGTTCTAGAGTGGTTGTATTTTCAGATCATGCAGCTTTGAAGTTTCTCCTGAAAAAGCCCAATGCAAAGCCTAGGTTGATTAGGTGGATGTTACTCTTATAGGAGTTTGATATTGATATCAGAGATAAGAGTGGAGCAGAGAACCTGGTGGCAGATCACTTAAGTCAGATTGAGAGAGTGGTAGATTCTTCTCCTATCCATGATGCCTTCCCTGATGAGAAACTTTTCAAGATGCAAGGTAACATCCCTTGGTTTGCAGATTTGGTTAATTTCTTGGTTGCTAGAGCACTACTTGCACATTTCACTAAGGCACAGATTGATAAACTGAAAAGTGAGTCAAAATATTATATGTGGGATGACCCTTATTTATGAAGATTTTGTAGTGACCAAGTCATTAGGAGATGCATTCCTGATCATGAGTTTAATTCTGTTCTTAGCTTTTGTCATGCATTTGCCTGTGGTGGACATTTTGGACTTACTCGTACAGTTAGGAAAGTTTTAGACTCTGGATTATATTGGCCCACTCTATTTCATGATATATATTTGTTTTGTAAATCTTGTGAACAATGCCAGAGAATAGGGAATATTTCTCGTAGGAATGAGATGCCCCAAAAACCTTTGTTGTTCTGTGAGATATTTGATGTTTGGGGTATTGATTTTATGGGTCCTTTTCCTGTGTCATTTGGTTTTGTTTACATTCTGCTTGCTGTGGATTATGTATCTAAATGGGTGGAGGCAAAAGCCACTCGAACTGATGATTCCAAAGTTGTTGTAGATTTTGTTAGATCACATATTTTCTACAGGTTTGGAGTCCTGAAAGCTATCATTAGTGATCAGGGTTCGTACTTCTGTAATCGAAGCATGGAAGCCTTGATGAAAAAGTATGGAGTCTTGCACAGAGTTTCTACACCTTACCATCCCCAGACTAATGGGCAAGCCGAGGTTTCTAACAAAAAGATCAAGCAGATACTTCAGAAAACAGTTCAACCTAACAGGAAGGACTGGAGCAAAAGGCTTGAGGATGCTTTATGGGCTTACAGGACTACCTATAAGACTCCGATTGGGATGTCTCCTTATCGGATTGTTTTTGGCAAAGCATGCCACTTGCCGGTGGAAATTGAGCATCGCGCATTTTGGGCAGTAAAGAGGTGTAACTTGGACCTAAATCAAGCGGGCATGGAGCAAAAGCTACAGTTGCAGGAATTGGAGGAGATCCGCTTGGAGGCTTATGAGAGTTCCAAACTTTATAAAGAGAAGACCAAAGCCTTCCATGATAAGATGATCATGAGAAAAACATTTGAGATTGGTCAAAAAGTTCTCCTCTATAACTCCCGCCTCAAGCTCATGCCCGGGAAGCTCAGATCTAGGTGGCTTGGTCCATTTGTTGTTACTAAGATTTTTCCTTATGGTGCTGTGCAGGTTACAAGTGAGAATACTACCAAAGCTTTCACAGTCAATGGACATCGCCTCAAACCATTTTATGAGGGAGCTCAAGAGGACATTTTGGAGGAGGTCCACTTACAAGAAGTCATCTACCCCACTTGATAAGGATGTTTCTTTCCTTTCCTCTCTTTTATTTTACTTGTCCTTCATTAATTGATGATTTTGATGGAATGTTGTTTTTCTTGTGAGCTTTACATTGCGGACAATGTACAATTTAAGTGTGGTGGAGGAATTTTAGCATTCTGTTTTTGTTTTTGTTTTCAATTTTAATGTTTTTGCTATTTTTGCTATTTTGATATTTCAGCCCTGTTGTTTATTTTTCTGTTACTATTTCTGTTATTATTTTGGTTTTGTTTTCTGTGTTTATTTATTGCAAAAAAAAAAAACAAAGATGCAAACAAAATTAAAAAAAAGAAAAAAAAAGAAAAAAAAAACAAAAACAATGCTTGGAAAGAAAAATATATTTTTGAATGGATTTTAAGCTGTGTTAAAGTGATGAGTAGAAATAAATCAAGTAAAAGGTTCATGGTTTGAATTGGAGGATTGAGTTTGATAGATACATACCTTGTGAGTTTTTGAGCATATGGTGGATTTTAACATCCATTCTCCTCTTTCTTGTGTGATTTTCATTCATGTTAATTGATTACTCTAGAACTTGCTTTGATTCTTTTTGAGACTACATTTTTACTTGTATGCATAAACATGATTGAGGCCTTCTTTCTTTTATTAGCTACTTTAGCCAAATAGCCAAATAGCCAACCCTGCATTATTTCCTTTGTTTAACCCCCTTGAGCCTACTTGCCTATTCTTTGTTTTAGCTCAGTATATGTCTTATGTGAAAAACTATGTTTTACCTTACCTTAGGGAATGGAAGAGCATTGGTTCATTTTCATTGGAGGAGCTCTTTGGCTTGTGAATAATTAATAGTTTAAGTGTGGGGGTTGTGTAATATTGATTAGTGTGTGTGTGCAATATTCAAAGTGTTTGAAAAAAATATATTTAAAAAAAATAAAAAAGATAAAAAGAAAAAAAAATTATAAGAGAGGTTGAATTTTTCAAAAAAAAAAAAGAAAAAAAATAAGAGAAGGAAAGTGAAGGAAATATGTGAAGAGAATGTGTATTATTTGGAGTTGGGGGATAAAAAAATTCATATTTGTTACTTGTCATTTGAGTTCCTTCCCAATGCTCTTTTATTCTCTTGGGTGTTTAACTTGTCATATCCATATTGTTTCCTTTCCTTACCTCGGCCCCAATTCAACCTTGAATAAAGTCCTCTTGATTTTTGTGTGCATGTGTTTTGAGTAGTGTAGAAGTAGAAAATAAGCAAGCTTATGGTAGTACAATTTTCATGGATTGAATTGAGTGAAATACTTATCCCGTAAACACTTGAGGGATTGAGAGTGTATCCTGTGAGAATCTATCATTCTTGATTCATTCTTTTCAAATTGATGATACCTTGCTTGTTCCTTTAAATCTTTAGTTGTTTTTCTTGCTTATAACTTTTGTATTCTTGAATGTCATTTGAAATTGAGTCTTTTAGAGTTTTTACCTTTTGAGTTTGTTTTGTTTTTCTTTGTTCCTTAGTTTTGGATTTTTCTGTTTTGCCCGAGGACGTGCAAAAGAGTAAGTGTGGGGGTATTTGATAATTATGATTTTTAACATATTAATTATCCACACAATTACCTTATTAATGATGTACAGATTGTAATTAAGTGATCTTAGCACTCATTTAGATCATTGGGTTGAATTGGGCTTTAAAGTAAAATTTTTGGATTTTAATGCTTATTGACAGTAGTTCAGTATTTTGACCATAACTTGAGTTGTAGATCTCTGATTTTGATGTTCTTTATATGCTAGGAAAGATGAGAAAAATATCTACAAGTTTTGTAAAATGTCAAATTGAAATATTCGGATGTTTACATGGTCAAATACAGCCTTGAAGTTGGACCAGCGGTACTATTACTAATTCTGGACACACCTTCACTATTTTAGGCATATCTCACTCATTTCAAGCCCAAATTAAGCATATGAGTACTCCTTGGAAAGCATACTTCAAAGGCTATCTAATGGACTTAATTTGAATTAGAGATTGTGACAGAAATTCAAAAGATAGAAACATGAAAAAAGTGAAGTAATCATTAGAAGGTGGGAGACACACTTTCATAATGAGAAAATAATTCAATGGAAGGTGGGAGACACACTTTGATAATGGAGGAATAATTAACAAAAGTGGGTGAACCACTTTTGACTCTTAGTGAATGATTAAGAGGAGAGCAATCAGATTTGTGAAGAAATAATGGAAAGCTTCTACGTAGAGTGTGATTGTAGTTTTAGTTTTTGATTTTGGGAGACTTCTCCTCTTCTCTTCCTCTCCTCCTCTCTCTTTGTTATTTTCATTTTTTGTATGGTTCTTGAAGGTTCTCCAATGGTGGTGGCTATGGAGAGCTAAACTTCTTTAATAAATCCAAGAGATTGACATTCTTGATGATTAATCTTGAGATCATGTTTTAATTACTATACATTCATCTATTAATCAAGTTTCTTTTTCTCTTCTTCTCTTGTTTAAATTCTGATTTAATGCTTAATTTGATTGGGATTTGCATATGTTAATTGCGTAATTATCATGTGCCAAGAGATGAATTCAGATGTTAAATAATGCATCAAAGGTGTTTGATGAAATATTTAGCTTGGTTGGATCTTGGTTTTTTTTTAAGTTAATTTGAGTTTTGGATGGATGCTTAATTTGTCTAACCTTAATTAATTAAATTCTAGAAGCGTTTCTAGTAGAAGATCCATGGATCATTGAGAGGCGTCTTGATGTGATCTAAGACCAAGGATTTGGTTGATAGTTGAACGAATTTATAAAGATCAAGGATGGATTAAAATCAAGATTGGTTAATTCACTTGAATTGGTTGTTTTCCTAAACTTGTTTACTCATTTTAATTGCTCTTTGTTGTTTAATGTTGCAAAACTTTTTCCCCCTGTTTATTAACCTCTTAATCTGACTTCATAATTAGAATGATCTACGGGCTCGACCCGGTGTTACCTTATGCTGCAAGTAGTTTTGGTAAATCAGTTATAAATTGATTTAAATTTGGTAATCTCGACAGTTGTCAGGCGTTACGTTGAGCTTCAGAGAGGTTCTTTTCTCCCCCCACACTCCCAGCTCTCAGGTGGCTTTTTCAATTTTTTTCTTCCTGTTTCTCCAGCAATCTCCTTAAAAAAAAACTTTCAACCCCCTCAAATACTTAGCTCCCCCCTTTTGTATCATTTCCGTATCCAAGTTCCCCTTTTTCCATTTTTTCAAATGACAGCTTTCTTCTCCTTTTTCTTTGCGTCAACCACTCCATATCTTTTCTACACATTGAGCCCCTCACTGCTTCATCTAGCAGAACTTTTTCTCCTTCAATCCCTTCAGCCCCTCTTCTATTTGCTTGTGCAGCCTTAATGCATTTAATGCACTGTTATTTCATCATTTTTCTTTTACGTGTGCAGACACCAAACATTAAATGCATTGCCCATTTTCCTTTTTTTTTTGTTTTTGTTTGTTTGTTAAACGAGATCAGTGTTCTATTTTTTTTTTTGGTTAAAGCGGACTTATATTTGGGCTAACAAAAAACAAAAAAAAAAACAAGAATATAGACCTTTAATTAATTAATTTCATAATTAATTTTTTTTAGCCTGGTCAAAATTGAGTGTTCACAGTGTTGATCTTTTTAATTCAACCTTAATGTTTTTATTTGTTTGCAAATATATGTTCTATGTTTGCATGATTTCAGATATTAAGCGAAGAACTGAAAGGTGAAGTTTGGTATTAGAAATATAAGGTTGGACAAGGGGATTGAATCATGAAAATAAATTTTATTCTCTTGAGGTTGTGATAAATGTCTGTTCTTAATGGGTTTTCGCTAATGAAAATAAGTTGTTCATTAACTTAAACACGTTATTGTTCTTTGAAAGAAGGTAATAATTACATTTGCTTATTTTACCTTTAAAAATCCAGCATCCATAGTACTAGGAAAATTAGTTTAAGTGTCAATCATCATTGTGAAGAACCACAATCCCAAAAGTTTATTTTCTCTATTATTAAATCAAATCTTTATTTGGTTTTCCAACAACTTGCCTTTTTAAATACGATTTTAGTTTAGCTAATCACCATTGTGAAAAGAAACTGGTAATATCAATACTAAGTCTCTGTGGGATCGATCTTTTATTACGTGATACAACCTTGCACTTGCGGTAGGCATCAAGGTCATATTTTTGTTGTGAGAGGAAAATGCCCTTTCTACTTCTGCTTACCTTAATTCCTAGGAAATATTTTAGAGGACCAAGATCCTTTGTTTGAAATTTGGTTTGAATGAAGTTCTTGAGTTCTGAGATGCCAGATAAGTCACTGCCTATGATCACTATATTGTCAACATACACAACAATGAGGATGCATCCTCCCTCAAACTTTTTGTAGAAGACCGAGTGATCATAGCTACTCCCTCTTTAGGCTAAAATTCATAACAACTTCACTCAATCTCCCTAACCAAGCCTGAGGGTGTAACACCCCAAAAATTATTTGTTTCATTATGAATAGTCATTTTATAATATTTGTGATTTTTAAAAATTTTTGAGGATTTTTCTGGAAATGTTGAATATTTTATATATGTTTTGATTTGCATGCGCACTGAGCGAAGCCGGGAAAATGAAATATTTTCACGAGACTAGTAAATCTTGAACTGTGAAAACATCGACAGGGGATCTTACTAAACTCGAGGTCGGGCACAGTTTATGAGGTTCATGTTTTTTAAGATTTTATCTGATAAATTAAATCGTAGTATGTTCTGTTAAATGAAAATTTAGCAATACGCTCTATTATCCATTGGACAATAGATACTGACTTTGTAAACTATAACAATTGTCCATTGGGTAATAGCTTGTAGTAAAAAAATTTATCACTTTATCTAGAAATCTAATTTATGTCTAATCATGTTGACTTTTTCAAATTTCTAACAAAGTTTCTCAAAGAAGCTTTGTATCAAGCTTCTTATGTAAGCTTTCCTTAAGATTCTAGGACCCACTTTTCTCTCTCTCTCTCTCTCTTCTCCACGGCCATGAGGCCATTTTGGGAGCCAAAAATTAGTTTTCATTTTATTATTTTCCATTTCTAATTTCAAATCTCAAAAGTTACCATTACTTTACTATTACTTTCTCTCTCTACCATTTCTCTTCTCTCTTCTTCTCTCAAGCTCTTCTCTCTCTTCTCTCTTCTCCTCTCCAGGGCACTAACACTATTGGAGATCATCTCCATTAGCTTGCTAAAACTATTTCCATCTCTTGCTTCCTCTCATCATCCTAAGGCTTTTCTCTTTGGTGATTATCTTCAAAAACTCAACATTTCTTCTCTCTATTTTCTCACCACCCACACGGCCAAGACCACCATTGTAGGCCATCCAAGCTTTTTCATTCAATCAACCTCATTTCCTACCATTTTTCATCACCTAGAATATTTTCTCTTTTGTGACCACCAACAAAATCCACCATTTTAGTTTTCCTCTATTAAGCTTTAAAGTTTGAGACTTTGAGGTAAAAGTTCATAGCTTTCTCATTTTCCATCTCATTTCATGATCCATGGATGCCTTTTTCAAGCTTTAATTGTGATTCTTGTGAGTTTAATATCCTTAGGATTTTCTTGAAGGTGGAGGCCGAATTTACAAGGAGCTTCAAGGAAGTTTCTTACTTATTTTCTCTCTTGGTAAGAGGAAGGTCATCCACTTCAACCTCTATTGGTAGTGGAAAAATTGTATTGTGTATTGGTATGAAAGAATCCATGCTAGGGTTACTTTCTTAGTTGTGTGTTTTTCTAATGATTCTTGTATTTATTTTACTCTATGTGGTTTATTTCTTATAGTTGTGTATATTGATGATCTTAGATTGATTTTGATGGATTGGAAACATGATTTGGAAACAAGGGTTCCTTGTTTTCCTTAGTGAGGCTCACGGTCATACCCCTTTCATAGGGTGTTTATGATTAAAAATTTTGCAATAAGTGGAGAGATAATTAATCAAGTGAATAACAATTAATGGATCAAAGAAAAATTTGGATTCTTACCCCCTAGGGAGGCTCACGGCCTCTAGGGCCATTTTGGTTCCAAGCATGAAATTTTTGGACAACCTTGAAAATTTAGTAATTAAGTGTTAAGCAATTAACAATGTAATGGGAAGAAATTTATTTGGTGACCTAGAGTGATTTTCGAACTTAAGGGAAGAACGAGAGTGAGTGTGAGACTTGAGAATCTAGTGAATATGATTTGATTTAAGTAGAGGACTTAACTAATTAAGAGAATTACAAGAAAATTTCTCTAGAGAAAGATTTCATAAGAAATGTTTAATTAAAGTAAAACTTCATAATAAACCTTAAAAAGTGTATTGTCTCATTTGAGAATTTGATAATATGATATCATGGGTCCACGAGTGGGACCAAAATTTTGTTGATGTTCAACTTGGCCAAATTGTGGCATGCTATGGAAAAGTATATCATTGTCGAATATACATGGATATGCATTGTGTCAACATGCATTGTGAAAGTTCGATGGACTATTGTTGAGGCCATGTTGCCTAGGAGATTGAATCACACCTATGTGCGGGTGCGAGCGGACTAGTGTAGGTCATACTGTTGACCATAGGGGCGTCGAGGTGTGAGTGCCTCACAATGGTCAGTTGGTAACTATTCTAGGCCGTGGGATAGACTGATGCAAAAGCACCGATGATCCGGACTGAGACACTATCCTATATCACGATCTAGTGTAGAATGTCTTGTACAATGCCATGATGTGTACTTTGATAAATTGAGAAATGATAGCACTTGTTAGCCTTGGCAGCCGAGTTACAGATATGTCTCCAGATCATTCTCTCCGATGTTTGTGTCTAGCTCCATGGAGTAAGATTTTGATATCATGTGCACTTACATAGTGAGTCTACATATTATTTGGCATTTATTTATATGATGATTGAAATTGTTGCCTCATTAATGTCATAACTGCTTGGAACTATTTAGTTGTTTACTATTTACTTTTTGATGCTGATTATTATTATTTCTAAAATGCTATGTAGGCGCTTCGCGCCGTTCTGTTTCTTTACTGTCATAATTAGTAATGAATGTCGGATGTCTTATCTCTTTTCTATATTTCTGCTATTCTATTTATTTATGTATTTCTTTGAAGACGTCGGTGAAGAAGGGGAAGTGCACGAATTCCCTGGCTTCTGGCCTGATTTTGATTAGCTTCCTATTCGGATATGACGTCCCGTCTACAAGGCTTCTTAGGATATACGAGATTGACTTTTCATGGGGGTCCGGACTGCTAGCACATCAACCTGAGTACGTATCACTGTGTCTACCTCGGAGATATGACTTTGACTCTTGCTTGGGGGTATTATGATCCGCCTATCTTTACTTTTCATGCTTGTTTGTATTTAGAGTTTTACTTGCCCATACGTGACTTATGGGGTGAGCATCATTACTCCCCACAAGAAGACTTTTTCTTATACTCTGCGCGAGCCCCTACTCGCAATTCGGTTGCTCCGATGAGGATTTCCTCCAACGAGGAAGACCTTGAGGAAGATCCAACTATGGATTCTTTTCATTCGCCTTAGGGGCCGATGCTGTGGGTAGCCGCTGATAGCTATCGGTAAATCTTTCGTGGGCCTGATATTTTGTCTTTTTGGTGGGTTGTATATGTGTAATCTTTTGGGACATGTAAAGCTTTTGCATCTAGTGATGTAACTAAACAAGTTTAATATAAATATATACATATTTATAAGTATTGTGTATGAATGAATGGTTTACTTTTCATATTACTATCTGTTGTAACCATGTATCAATATCTTATCTCATTTCATTTCTAATGCAACAAAAAAAAAGAATTTGCCAAATCATTGCACGATTACAACTAAATAGACTTATTTATATTACAATGAACTGGGTCTTAGTTAAATAGTTTATATATTCATTTATGTCTCATGGTCATGGTGCGATGTTCCCTCCTCAAAAAGGGACGTTACACTAGTTTGGTATCAGAGGCCTAGTTTAAGTTTTCTTTTGGGTTTTTGTGGTTAGGTCTGTCTTGTTTGTGCTATGTGATTCTCTGTGTTTGGTATTCTGAAATGATACATCTAATTCTTCCTTGTATTTTTCATTTACTTACCCTGAAAGAGCGAAATGGCATGCGGTGGAGGCATAGACGCAGTAATTGAAGCAATGCAACGAATGGTGGACATCATTGCACAGCAAACTGAGAGAGCTACTCAACAGCAAGAAAGGGCTGCACAACAGCAAGAAGCTTCAGCCGATGCTTAAAATCTATTGGAGTTCCGTCGTAACAACCCTCCCTAGTTTAAAGGAGAATTTGATCCCGAGAAGGCTAGTCTTTGGATCAAAGAGCTGGAGAAAATTTTCAAAGGCATGAACTGTGCCGATGATAAGAAGGTGACCTATGCTGCTTTTATGTTGATCGAAAACGCGAAAGATTAGTGGAACGGAGCGCAGAGATTACTAGAAGCTAAAGGTCGAATAGTCACCTGGGAGGTATTCAAGGACAAATTCTTAGAGAAGTATTTTCCAACAAGCGCAAAGCATGCAAAAGAGATGGAGTTCCTTAGCTTGAGACAAGGGAACTTGACTGTCAGCGAGTATGCCGTGAGGTTTGAAAGCTTGTCTAAATTTTTAACGTATTTCCAACACCAGCCGGATGAGGTATGGAAGTATTAGAAATTTGAAGAAGGTTTGAGACATGACGTGAAAAGAGCAATCATAACCTTGAGGATCACCTAATTTTTAGAGCTGTTGGACACGTATCGCCGAGTGAAAGATTTGGATCAGGCGCGGGACATGAGGAATTGGAACTTTGGACCTACTAGGTTCTAAAGAGGAGGTGGCAACAATGCAAATCGCTTTCAAAAGAAACCCTATTCCCGACCATCGGGAAGTCAGCAATAGTCATCTGGTGGAGGTTCCAGCGGAGGTTCTGGTGGAAATCGAACTGGTCAGAATGTGTCGTTTTCGCCAAAGTGTTTAAAGTGCAAGAAAGATCACCTAACAAGGGACTGCACCATCAAATGAATAATCTATTTTCGATGTGAAAAACCTGGACACGTCTCTAGGGACTGCAATCAAGCTAAGGCAGAGCCTTCAGTTAACACTGCACAAACTGCAAAATCGCAAGCAGGAGGTAGAGTCTACACTATGAACGGAGCAGAAGCCTCCAAATCTGAAGATCTGATACAAGGAGAAGGTACCATAGGAGGTAATCTTTTGACTATACTGTATGACTCTGGGGTAACCCACTCTTTCATTTCTTATGACTGTGTGCGACGACTTAGTTTACCTGTGTCTTCCTTACCTTTTAACTTGACTGTTTCTACCCCTACTGCTAAACCTGTTGTGACTACCAAAGTTTGTTTAAATTGTCCTTTAGTTGTTGAAGGTCGAATCTTTTCTGTTGATTTGATATGTTTACCTCTTTCCCAATTAGACGTAATTTTAGGAATGGATTGGTTATCTTCCAACCATATCCTGTTAGACTATTCTAGTAAAACCATAGTTTTCCCTATGGATGAAGTTTCTAAATTTTTTACGGCTAACCAAGTTTGACCTTTCTTGAAAGAATGAGCTCATGGATACATACTATTGTCTTCCTTAAGAGTCGAGAGTGAGGCAGATGTGGATGCAATTCCAGTGGTTAACGAATTTCTCGAAGTCTTTCCTGATGATGTACCTGGTTTACCGCTGGAGCAGGAGATAGAGTTCACCATTGATTTTGTGCCTAGATCTAGTCCTGTATCTATAGCGCCCTACAGAATGTCACCATCAGAGTTAGTTGAGATTAAGAAGCAATTAGAAGAACTTTTGGAAAACCAGTTTGTTAGACCCAGTGTATCCCCATGGGGAGCACCAGTGCTGCTAGTCAAAAAGAAGGATGGGACTTTGCGATTATGTATGGACTATCGCCAGCTGAATAAGGTCACAATCAAGAATAAGTATCCACTTCCGAGGATAGATGACCTGATGGATCAACTGAAAGGAGCAGCAGTATTCTCTAAGATCAATCTATGATCTGGCTATCATCAGATCCGAGTAAAGGTAGAAGATATTCCCAAGACGGCTTTTCATACCCGTTACAGTCATTACAAATATCTTGTGATGCCGTTTGGTGTAACGAATGCACCTGCCATATTCATGGACTACATGAACAGAATCTTTCGTCCTTACTTGGACAGATTTGTTGTTGTCTTCATTGACGACATTCTGATCTATTCTCAAAATTAGGAGGATTATGCTGAACACCTCAGTATAGTTCTCCAGATTCTGAAAGAGAAGAAGTTGTACGCCAAATTATCAAAGTATGAATTCTTGCTAGACGAGGTCAAGTTTTTGGGCCATGTGATCTCGAAGGAAGGAATTGTAGTAGACCCGTCAAAGGTAGAAACAATTCTGCAATGGGAAAGGCCGAACACAGTGACAGAAATTCAGAGCTTTGTGGGGCTAATTGGATACTATTGGAGATTCATTGAGAAAATCTCTAAGATAGCGGGACCTCTTACTCAGCTCACGAGAAAGAATCAAGCCTTTAAGTGGACTAATACTTATGAAGAAAGTTTCCAAGAATTGAAGAGATGGTTAACTACTTCACCAGTATTAGTTCTACCTAATCCAAGTGAACCCTTCGAAGTATATTGCGATGCTTCATATCAAGGATTAGGATGTGTGCTTATGCAAAATAGAAAAGTGGTGGCTTACACTTCGAGACAGTTACGAGTGTATGAGAAGAACTACCCAACTCGTGACCTGGAGTTAACAGCTGTGGTATTCGCTTTGAAAATATGGAGGCATTTTCTTTATGGAGCGACGTTCAACGTCTTTAGTGACCACAAGAGCCTGAAGTACCTGTATGACCAAAAGGAGTTGAATATGAGACATCGAAGGTGGTTGGAATTTCTGAAGGATTATGATTTTTAACTTCTGTATTACCCCGGGAAGGCAAATGTTGTGACAGACACTTTGAGAAGAAAGATGCTTAGTATCTCTACTATGATGATCAAGGAAAAGGATTTAATAGAGCAATTCAAGGATATATAGTCCTTTGTGGAATTGGCACCGGGAAAGATTTGTATGAACATGGTCACTATTTCAAGTGAGTTAATGGAAGACATCCGAGAGAAATAGAAAGTCGATAAGTTTTTGCAAGAAGAAAAGGAGCTAATGAAGCAAGACAGTGTGACAACATTCGAGGAAGGAATTGATGGAATCCTAAGATTCAGAGGTAGAGTTTGTATACCCAGGGATCAAGAACTTAGAAAGTATATTCTCGAACATGCTCACACGAGCAAGTTGAGTATACATCCGGGAATAACCAAGATGTATCAAGATCTTAAACGACTATTTTGGTGGCACGGAATAAAGAGTGATATTGCCAGATATGTATCATCTTGTCTGGTTTGTCAGAAAGCAAAAGTTGAAAATCACAGACCGTCAGGAATGTTGCAACCTCTAGCTATTCCCGAATGGAAATGGGATAGTATTGTGATGGACTTTGTGGTTAGATTACCAAAAACCAGAAAAGGTTACGATTCAATATGGGTAATCATTGATCGACTTATGAAGACATCACATTTCTTACCAATTAACATAAGGTACAACATGGAGAAGTTGACTGAGCTGTATATTGGTGAGATCGTTAGGCTGCATGGTGTGCCTACTAGTATCATTTTTGATAGAGATCCAAGGTTCACATCAAAGTTTTGGAAAGTTTGCACGGAGCGTTGGGAACGAAGCTACATTTGAGTTCTACTTATCATCCTCAAATCAACGGTTAATCAAAAAGGACTATTCAATCGTTGGAAGATTTGCTCAGAGCTTGCGCTTTGGAACAGACTGGAAGTTGGGACAAAGTTTTACCATTGGTAGAGTTCATCTATAACAACAGTCTTCATTTGAGCATAGGGATGGCACCCTATGAAGCTCTATATGGACGACGGTGCAGAACACCTTTGTGTTGGTACCAAAATGGAGAGCGCCTTACTGTTGGACCTAATCTTATACAACAAACGACTGAGAAAGTCAAGATGATTCAGGAAAAGATGAGGACGGCTCAGAGTCGACAAAAGAGCTATGCGGACAAAAGGAGAAAGCCTCTTGAGTTTGAAGAAGGTGAGCATGTATTTTTGAAAGTCACACCTATAACTGGGGTCGGCTGAGTTCTGAAATCTAGAAAGCTTACTCCCAAATTCCTTGGATCTTACCAAATTCTTCGCCAGATAGGTCCAGTAGCTTATCAAATAGCCTTACCACTTTTTCTTTCTAACTTTCATAATGTCTTTCATGTGTCACAATTACGAAAGTATATTCCTGACCTGAGCCATGTCATAGCACCGAACACAGTACAACTTAAAGAGAACTTAACCTATGAGGCACCTCCTATAAGGATTGAAGATAGGAGAGTAAAGCAACTCAGAGGGAAGGAAATCTCGTTGGGAAAAGTGTTCTGGAATAATGTGGCCGGAGATGCAACTTGGGAGTTAGAAGACAAGATAAAGGAACAATATCCACATCTATTTTAAGGTGTGAAAATTTCTAGGACGAAATTTCTTTTAGAAAGGGAGAGTTGTAACACCCCAAAAATTGTTTGTTTCATTATGAATAGTCATTTTATAATATTTATGATTTTTGAAAAAAAATTAGAATTTTTTCAGAAACGTTTGAATATTTTAATATATTTTTTTATTTACATACGCACTGAGCAGAGTTGGGAAAATGAAATATTTTCCCAAAGCTTACTTTGAACTGTGGAAACGTCAACGGGGGATCTTACTAAACCCAAGGTTAGGCATAGTTTATGAGGCTCACATTTTTTGAGATTTTATCTTATAAATAAAATCGCAGTATATTCTGTTAAATGAAAATTTTGCGATACGCTCTATTATCCATTGGATAATAGATACTGGCTTTGTAAACTGTAACAATTGTCCATTGGGTAATAGCTTGTAGTAAAAATCCTTATCACCTTATCTAGAAATCTACTTTATGTCTAATCATGTTGACTTTTTCAAATTTCTAACAAAGCTTCTCATGTAAGCTTTCCTTAAGCTTCTAGGACACACTTCTCTCTCTCTCTCTCTCTCTCTTCTCTCTCTCTCCTCTCCACTGCCATGAGGCCATTTTGGGAGCCAAAAATTAGTTTTCATTTTATTATTTTCCATTTCTAATTTCAAATCTCAAAAGTTACTATCACTTTCTCTCTCTACCATTTCTCTTCTTTTTTCTTCTCTCAAGCTCTTCTCTCCCTTCTCTCTTCTCCTCTCCACGGCACCAACACTATTGGAGATCATCTCTATTAGCTTGCTAAAACTATTTCCATTTCTTGCTTCCTCTCATCATCCTAAGGCTTTTCTCTTTGGTGATCATCTTCAAAAACTCAATCTTTCTCCTCTCCATTTTCTCACCACCTACACGGCCAAGACCACCATTGTAGGTCATCCAAGCATTTTCATTCAATCAACCTCATTTCCTACCATTTCCCATCACCTAGAACATTTTCTCTTTTGTGACCACCACCAAAATCTACCATTTTCTTTTTCCTCCATCAAACTTTAAAGTTGGAGACTTTGAGGTAAAAGTTCATAACTTTCTCATTTTTCCATCTCATTTTCGTGATCTATGGTCACTTTGGTGACCATGGATGCCTTTTTCAAGCTTTGATTATGATTCTTGTGAGTTTGATGTCCTTAGGGTTTTCTTGAAGGTGGAGGCCGAATTTACAAAGAGTTTCAAGGAAGTTTCTTACTTGTTTTCTCTCTTGGTAAGAGGAAGACCATCCACTTCAACCGCTATTAGTAGTGGGAAACTTGTATTATGTATTAGTTGTGAGAGAATCCATGTTAGGGTTACTCTCTTAGTTGTATGTTTTTCTAATGATTCTTGTATTTATTTTACTCTATGTGGTTTATTGATTATAGTTGTGTATATTGATGATCTTGGATTGATTTTGATGGATTGGAAACATGATTTAGAAATAAGGGTTCCTTGCTTTCCTTAGTGAGGCTCAAGGCCATACCCCTTCCATAGGGTGTTTATGATTAAAAATTTTGCAATAAGTGGAGAGATAATTAATCGAGTGAATAACAATTAATGGATCAAAGAAAAATTTGAGTTCTTACCCATTAGGGAGGCTCACGGCCTCTAGGGCCATTTTGGGTCCAAGCATGAAATTTTTGGACAACCTTGGAAATTTAGTAATTAAGTGTTAAGTAATTAACAATGTGATGGGAAGAAATTTATTTGGTGACCTAGAGTGATTTTCGAACTTAAGGGAAGAACAAGAGTGAGTGTGAGACTTGAGAATCTAGTGAATATGATTTGATTTAAGTAAAGAACTTAACTAATTAAGAGAATTATAAGAAAATTCCTCCAGAGAAAGATTTCATAAGAAATGTTTAATTAAAGTAAAACTTCATAATAAACTTTAAAAAGTGTATTGTCTCATTTGAGAATTTGATAATATGATATTATGGGTCCACGAGTGAGACCAAAATTCTGTTGATGTTCAACTTGGCCAAATTGTGGCATGCTATGGAAAAGTATATCATTATCGAATATACATGGATATGCATTGTGTCAACGTGCATTGTGAAAGTTCGATGGACTATTGTTGAGGCCATGTTGCCTAGGAGATTGAATCACACCTATGTGCGGGTGCGAGTAGACTAATGTAGGTAATACTATTGACCTTGGGGGCGTCGAGGGGCGGGTGTCTCACAATGGTTAGTTGGTAACTCTTCTAGGTCGTGGGATAAACCGATGCAAACACACCGATGATCCGGACCGAGACACTGTCCTATATCACAATCTAGTGTAGAATGTCTTGTACAATGCCGTGATGTGCACTTTGATAAATTGAGAAATGATAGCACTTGTTGGCCTCAGTAGCCAAGTTACAGACATGTCTCTAGACCATTCTCTCTGATGTTTGTGTCTAGTTCCATGGAGTAGGATTTTGATATCATGTGCATGTACATAGTGAGTCTACATATTATTTGGCATTTATTTATATGATGATTGAAACTGTTACCTCATTAATATCATAACTGGCTGGAACTGTTTAGTTGTTTACTATTTACTTCTTGATGCTGATTATTATTATTTCTGAAATGCTATGTAGGCGCTTCGCGCCGTTCTGTTTCTTTACTGCTATAATTGGTAATGAATGTAGGATGTCTTACCTCTTTTCTGTATTTTTGCTATTCTGTTTATTTATGTGTTTCTCCGAAGATGTCGGTAAAGAAAGGGAAGTACACGAATTCCCTAGCTTCTGGCCTGATTTTGATTAGCTTCCTATTCGAATATGACGTCCCGTCCGCAAGACTTCTTGGGATATACGATATTGAGTTTTCATGGGGGTCCGGAATGCAGGCACATCAACTTGAGTATGGATCGTTGTGTCTACCTCAGATATGTGACTTTGACTCTTACGTAGGAGCGTTATGATCCGCTTATCTTTACTTTTCTTGCTCGTTTGTATTTAGAGTTTTACTTGCCTATACGTGACATGTGGGGTGAGCGTCATTACTCCCCATAAGAGGACTCTTTCTTATCCTCTGCGCGAGCCCCCGCTCGCAATTCGATTGCTCCGATGAGGGTTTTCTCTGACAAGGAAGACCCTGAGGAGGATCCAACTATGGATTCTTCTCATACGCCTTAGAGGCCGATGTTGTGGATAGCCACTGATGGCTATTGGTAAATCTTTCGTAGGCCTGATATTTTGTCTTTCTGGTGGGCTGTATATGTGTAATCTTTTGGGACATGTAAAGCTTTTGCTTTTTGTATATCTGGTGATGTAACTAAACAAGTTTGATGTAAATATATATATTTATAAGTATGGTGTATGAATGAATGGTTTACTTTTCATGTTACTATCTGTTGTAACCATGTATCAACATCTTATTTTATTTTTAATGCAACAAAAAAAAAGAATTCGCCAAATCATTGCACGATTACAACTAAACAGACTTATTTATATTATAATGAACCGGGTCTTAGTTAAATAGTTTATATATTCATTTCTCTCTCATGGTCATGGTGCCATATTCCCTCCTTAAAAAGGGGCGTTACATATGGGATTATTTCAACCCATACAAAGAGCGTCTCAGCCGAAAAACTCACCCAAACTCCCCTTAAGCAACAAAGCCAGGCTGTTGCTCCATATAGACTTTCTCATGTAAATCACCATGAAGAAAGGCGTTCTTAACATCAAGCTAGTGCAGGGACCAATGATGAGAGACAACCAATGAGATGAATATGCGAATAGAGGCCAATTTGGTCACAGGAGAGAAGGTCTTTGGGTAATCAACACCATAAGTCTGAGCATAACCCTTGGCCACCAGTCGAGCCTTTAAACGAGCAACAGTACCATCCGGATTTACTTTAATAGTGAATACCCACTTGCACCCAATGGCACGCTTACCAGAGGGAAGGGAAACGAGATTCCATATCTGGTTATGTTCCAAAGCGAGCATTTCCTCCTCCATGGTATTTCACCACCCATCATGAGATAGAGCCTCAGCAATAGTTTTAGGAACTGTAACAACATCAAAAGAGGCAACAAAGGATTGGGAGGAAGGGGAAAGATACTGATAATGAATAAAGGATGCAATAGGATGTTTAGTGACACAAGAATGTTTACCTTCACGAAGGGCAATAGGAAGATCTAGAGTCGGATCCTATGACGAAGAGGTGGATGGAGGTGGTGTGTCTGATGAAGAGCTATATACATCCATAGGTGCAGTACCCACCGAGGGAGTACAAGTTTGGCGAACGTACACCTGTTAAATAGGCGACCGAAGGGGAGGAGGACAAGATGGAATGAGAACATCAGAGGAAGGAGTTGACACAGAATCATGAGACCGAAGTTCTTTATATACGAGAATTTCTTCATCTTCCTCAATAATTGGAGGAGGAGACTAAATAAAGAACAGAGTAGACTCAAAAAAGGTTACATCAGCGGACACAAGAAACCAGCCCAAGTCAGGAGAGAAGCATCTATACCCTTTCTAATGGCGAGGATAACCTAAAAAGACACACTTAAGTGAGAGAGGATGTAGCTTCAAAAGTTGAGGCCGAACATCCTGCACAAAATATTGACAACCAAAAATATGAGGAGGTAGGGGAAACAAGGATTGAGAAGGACAAAGGATAGAATAAGGAACTTGGCCCTTTAAGACAGATGATGACATCCGATTAATTAGAAAACAAGCAATAAAAATAACATCAGCCTAAAAAACTTTAGGAACAGACATATGAAGCAACAAGCATCGAGCAATTTCTAAAAGATGCCTATTTTTTTCATTCAGCAACCCCATTCTGCTGAGGAGTAACAACACAGGAGGATTGGTGGACTATCCCATGTTGAATCATATAGGGAGTGAACTCGTGAGAGAAATATTCTTTTGCATTATCAATTCTAAAAACACGCATTGAGGTTCTAAATTGGGTTATACTTTTAAAGTAGAAAGCTGTAAATATAGAGAATAATTCAGAACGAGATTTCATAAAATATAACCAAGTCATTCTTGAATAATCATCCATAAAAGTCACAAAATATCAAAAACCAAACTTTGAAGTAATAGGACATGGACCCCAAACATCAGAATGAACTAGCTCAAATGGGGACGCAACCCGCTTATTGACTCGTGAGGGGTAAGGACTCCTATGGTGTTTAGCCAACTGACACGACTGACATTCTAAAGTAAATAAATGACTCAAATTAGGACACAACTTTTTTAAAGACTATAGAGAGGGATGACCCAAATGGCAAGGAAGTTAGAGAGGATCAGCCACACCCGAACAAGCAACAGGCATTGGTTCTTGATCTGGACAGCACTCAAGGATGTACAAGCCATTCTGCTCACGACCCCTACCAATCACCCTCTCTGTCCCAAGTTCCTGAAAGACACAAAGAAGTGAACACTACAATTAAGTGACTGAGTAATCTGACTAATAGAAAGTAAATTAAAAAGGAATTGATTCAAACATAAGACTCGAGAAAGAGGGAAGGCAAAGGTGGGAGACGCAGTACCACTCCGAATGATAGGAGCAAGGGAACCATCAACTAAAGTAACACTAGGAAGATGAGGGGAGGGGTAAAAGATGTAAGATTACTTGTCTGTCTAGTCATGTGGTCGGAAGCGCCTGAATTTGTGACCCAGTTATGGGAAAGTGATGATAAACATGCAGCAGGATTACCTGTATGAGCAACAGAGGCAATAGAAGGAGATAGTGGAATGGACCGAGAGGTTTGAAACTGAGTGTACAGAGAAAACTCATCTGTTGTCATCATAACAAACCTGACTGATGGGTTGCTAGGAGGAATGCCTTCATCAGTAGCAATATGAGCAAAACGTGGCTGATTGGATTGATTCTTCTATTGAAGTTTCCAATAGTTCCGCTTAATGTGACCAGGTTCCTTACAATAGCGATAAATAAGTGGTTCTCCAAGACCTCGTCGTTCACCTCCACTACCCCGCGGATCTCTAGTATCACAGCCACCACCTCGTCTACCATGAAAACCACCACGACCACCACGAAAACTGTCCCATTAAGAACTAGAACTCATCAAAGCAAAGGCCTCGCTTGAGGCTAAGGGATAGGACTTAGAAAGCTCATGAGAAACCTGGAGGATGCGAGAGTATACCTCTTTTAGGGTCAGACTACAAGAACTGGTCAAAATCTGAGATCGAGCCGCACCAAATTCACCACACAGCCCTGACAAAAAACACATCACTGCCAGCTGCTCCCGCTAAGCTTGCATCTCCTGCACTTCCAAAGTGATAGGTAACAATGTGTTCAATTCTTCAAATAGGCATTTGAAGCCTATATAATGTCACTAAGAGATTCATCCTTTTGATTGGCACGATACAGATCTTGTGTCTTTGTATATAGGAGGGATAATTCATCGGCACTTGAGAACAAAGAGTGAAGGTACTGTCGTAATTCCTTGACAGTGGTGCAATGGGTAGTAATATCATCAACTCGAGGATCTAGGGTTCTCTGAATCAGTGAATATAATCGCATATCTTTCTGAATCCACATATCCTTAGTGGTTTCAACATGCGGACTATCTTGGGCGAGATGGTCTTCCTTCCTATGACCTTTCAAGTACATCAGAATTGCCTTCTTCCACTGAGAATAGTTAGCACCATCATCATCAAGCTTTCGGTTAGTAATTTTGGTGTTGGAGGGAATCACCTCATCTAGAACATTAGTGGAGGTGATGTCGGAAGCTCCACTCTTGTTGCTCGTACCCACAAACTCAGAGTTTTCGTCACCCATAGCCACAAACACAACAAATCAACCTAGAAGGATGGAAAAGATCACCAACAATATGCCAAATGGGCTTGGAATACCAAAAACGACGTAGATTACGCTAACCTAGAACAAAACAGCCCAAAAATGACAAAAAAAAAACCAACACGAAAATGTCAAAATCATCTCGTCGGAGATGTCACTGGACCTCTGCACACTAGCAAACCACCTCCAACCACCGATCGCACCTCTCTGTGGCGGACGAACTCCACGCTAACCACCCACGAGGTCTAGGTGTTCCCTATGCTCCGAACCCACGAGTTTTGTACAAACAGAGCACCTAAACGACGCTCCTCCTGCGTCGCGAGAGCCACCCACCTCCTCGCCAGCCCTCCCCCGACGCCGGACGGCCTCACACCAGCACTCCCTGCTGGCTAGAACTTGAAGCTAAGCGGCAGCCACACTGGCGGCTGCCCTAGATCTGAAAATGCAACGCAACACTCTGTTTTGTTTTGTTTTTTCTTTTTTTTTGTGGAAAGCTGAGAGAGAGAGAGAGAGAGAGATGAAAAAATATTTTAAAAAAATTAGAGCCTAGCTGTGATACATGTAATGAGGAAAGAAAAATGAATAACCATACCCAATATGGGTGCAAGTTATGTATTTATATATGTATGATGGGCTAACAGTAAATGGACTAGCAAGCTAGCAGTAAAACCTAGTACGAATAGTAAACAACAGTACAAATTAAAACATGTGCACAATATCTACTCTTAACACTTTCTTTGGCTTTATCTTCCACTGACAGTTCTGATAGTTCCTTCATCAAGAGGTTGGTGGCTTTAGTCTTTGAGAACTCACCACCCTTATCCCCTCAATTTAAGAAGGGGTTTCCAAGGGATTTGCCCCTTCTCGAGCTTTCAACTAATCGCTCACTTGTGTTAGCTTTCAACCACACTCCTAGGTTCTTAGATATGTTTATTCCTTTTTCTTTTCTCATCCTCTAGTGCAATCACACAAAACTTCTCATCATGGCTTATCTTTCCATAGTAGTAACAGAATTATGGAATCTTCTCGTATCGAAAACTCACCCAATGAACACCATCTCGTTTGCTTCCCTATTAACTCCACTCCTTAGAGGTTTCAACACAATCAATTTGATTAGGGCTTTGATAAATGTGTTTTGAATCCTCTGAGTAGAGAATATGCCATCCTCTAGCACCTCTCCTAGGCTTTCCCCTAGTTTTTTCCTTATTGCCTTTGTTCGACAGTGTGGTAGTAAACCCCAGAATTACACTCATACTGCTACCTCATCAAATTTCATGTCTTTTGGTTCTTGTGTGTGAGATCCCATGGCTTCAGCAACAATCAACTGTCGCGATGAATCGAGTAGTGCCCTTAAGGATCCTTAACATTACTACTTTGTCATAAGAAAAACCATATGGTAATGTTTATCCCCAATTTCTTCAACTTTGAAACTGTTATGGTGGTTCCATATGTTCTCCACTGCCACCTGAAGTCCCCTCTTGTTTACTAACTTTTTGATGATTAGTTTACCGATCAGGCTGCACTCACATCCTTACACTCCATCAGCTACATTGTTCTCATCAAATAGGATTAGGGTTTCTTCTTCATCCTCTAGGAAATTTTTTTTGACTTTTTTACCAAACTGTCACTGTTGGTAAAACTATTTATCAAATTGCCATTTTTTTAAACTATTTACCAAATTATCATTTTTTAAACTATTTACTAAAATGCCACTCTTTTGAAACTATTTACCAAACTGCCACCCTTTTGTCCTACGTGACTTTTTTATTATTATCTAGCCAACTAGGATGCGCCAAGTAGGATGGCGCATCCACGTGAGTTGCGCCAACACGTTAGGCACAACCCACGTGGATGCGCCATCCTACTTGGCGCATCCTGATTGGCCATTTACAAGGAAAACTCCAAACCTGTTAGCGTAACCAACATTTAGTAAAAATTTAAAAAAAATGCTACAAAATTTGAATTTATATTTTTGTAAATTATTTAAATTACTTAATAAAATTTTGTAAGTATTTATTAATGAGTCCATACTAATTACGGAATTAAAATATAAAATATAAAATTAAAAAATTGACAAAGAAATAAATGGTATATCCTTTAGAAGAGACGTATCACTTATAGGTTGTATTTGGTTAATATATTCCTTAAAACAAACTTCAATGACTTTCCTTTTATTATTAGTCAAATCATAAGAAAAGTGAGTATTGATGATATAGGTATTAAATGCTTCCTAATCAATCTTGGATTAATAACACTTTTTTTTTTGTTGGTCATATCAATTGAATTATTCTTACATTAAATCAAATAAATAAATGAAATATTTAATATATTAAAAATTTTAAAAATATTTTGTAGTTTTTAAGTAATTGAGAGAATTTATCCATTACATAAAATTGTTAATGAAAAGTATTTACTATTTAAGAAGTATTGATATTTTAAAATAATAGTTATATTAATATTCAATACGTATCGTATCAGATATTTGATAGATATTTTCAAATACTTATAGTTTATGTCTTTAAATTAGTATTTTAACTAAATATCATAAAAAAAAACATTATGCTTGTAATTTGTAGGCCTTTTTTTTGGTATATTACTAGACGTTTATGTTAGTAAAAAAAATAATATTGTTTGAAACGTTTATTTAGTGAGTAGGGTTTGGATCCCAATAATCTCCCTCCTAAATTTTTAGTAATTCGAATTAGTGAAAATTTTGACAGAGTTTCTCCTAAATGTTGGACCTCCCCAAAAGCACATTATCCTGTTAAATACAACCAGTAACCAAGATCTTTAATATAAACTAAAACTGAGCAGAAAACATATATAATCTAAATCAAATCTAATCTAATAAGGGTACCAAACTCACAAGAAGATATTATCAACAGTCTTTTACACAAAATCACTAAATATAATTACATGTCAATGTCAATGAGATAGGTCCGCATCAGAATGCGGTAGCCTGTGAGATGGTTTGGAAGAGGGACCTAGCTGTGATGGGTATGGTGGGTAACCTGGTGGTGGGTAAGGATATGGTGGGTAACCATGTGGTGGGTAAGGATATGAGGGGTAACCCGGTGGCGGGTATGGATATGGTGTGTAAGGATATGGTGGGTATGGTAGGTAATATGCAGGTGGTGGCTGAGTGGGGTGGTATGTAGCAGTGGTAGGAGGCTGGGTCGTATGCTGGCTAGTAGAGCTGGAGTCCTCAGGATGTCGAAGTCGTGTCCGAGTGCTCGCTAATCCTCTCCTCCATCTATGCTGCGTTCCCTATTGACTAGACTACTCGGGCGGCCCTGAAATGTCATCTGCTACTGGAGCTGGGCGCAGCTATTCCATCGTAATGCGGTCATGCTCCCGTAATGAGTGTAGGATTTGTGTAGCAGCCTCTCGAGCGGCAGTGTCAGTAGTTGAATTGAACAAATACTCTGCAATGTCTGCCTAATAAACATATATAATTTATGTCATTATACTGAATAAAAAATACATATAATCACTAACAAATTGGTAAAGAGCTTACCGCATTCCCAATAGATGCGCTAGTAGGAGCAATCCAACGTTTAGTAATTGTTTTATACTAATGCATGTACTCAGAACGCGAACTGAAGGGTGCGACCAATAGGACTCCCCTAACAAGCTTCTCCCTACGACTATCCCAGGTGGCTATATAAACAACATATGTAGCTGGCCAATCCTCGTCATGCCTACCTGCCAGTGTAACCGAGTGCAACCTGTCTGGATGGAGCTGTCTCCGTGGAATGGGCTGCTCAAGATCAAACTGGCACATGATGCGGTCTGGCTGGTGCCACTCAACAATGTGAAAATATATGAGAGGGACCACTGCCAGTGCTATGTCCCTACTAGCCACACAAAAAGGTGGCAATGTTGCCACCTGCTCATCCGTGTATGGTTGCCATATAAACTGAAAAAATGAGCGACATAAAACATTAAGATGACATATGCATAAGTAAATATCTCAAAGGAATGTAAACGAAGACATACCTCATCGTTCTTCAACTGATCAAAGAACTGGCGATAATATGCAAGGACGCTAATCACAGTATCACTCAATACTTTATGCTTGCGCCATCTATTTGGTAAATGAAAGTATTACAAATGTAAGTTACAAATATTAACAAAGTATGTCAAGGAAGTAATGTAAATATATGAAATGAAATAGAAACTTACTCCTATCCTAAGGGACGTAATTGACCACGATCAGCATCATAAAACACATCAGGCTCAACATGGTCAGCTAGTGTAGGGCCAAGCTGGGGAAATCTGTACCATACCTAGTACTGCAATAAGATGCATGCCCATCTGACCTCGCGTGTGTCATAGTCCGTAGCTTTACCAAGCTTTCTATATAGGTACGCCAAAACTGCAGACCCCTAGCTATACGTCTCGGCAACAACAAAGTCCTCCAACAATGGAAGGAACATCAAGTGCACGAGCTTCCCCAAATGATCGGGGCATAAGAAACCCCTAAGCAACCGAAGTATGTAATGTCATGCACGCTGTTGTACGTACTCATCATCATCATCCTCAGTCACTGCAGTAACACTCAGCTGCCACAGGTATGTCATGTCAATGCGTGCCCCAGCTATGAGCGAGGGAGTCTCATCAATCCCTAATAACTAAGCACACAAACTGAGCTAGTCATCCCTATCGGTAACGCCGGTGACTATAGCACCGTCAATGGGAAGACCCGATATCATTCCGATATCCTCTAACATAATGGTGCACTCCCCGGTAGGCATGTGAAATGTATGCATCTCTGGGCGCCATCTCTCAACCAACACAGAGATCAGGGAGTGATCAATGCTGCAATAGCTCATATGGGCAACTCCCAAGAAGCCAGCCTGCTGTAGATACAGAAGAATCGGAGCACGGGGTCCATATGTTTCATTTTCTGAGCACGTCTAACACGCAGGTGCCGGTCCTCATATCCCTGCCATACATGCTGGGAAACATGGTACTCCTACAACTCCAAAATCGAGCCGTCCTCTGGTCCAGGGTTTACACGGAATGTCATCTGTCAGCTGTATGCCAAATAATAACAACAATTAGTGTTGCAATATGATTACTATAATAAAATATAATATGACCATATGATAACTATACTAAAATATAATATGGAAGAAATAAAGTTAACACTGAGAATCAGCTAACATATATAGGGAAATAGTATTCGAAGACAACATCATAGATTGGTGATACAAAATAATACAACCCCAAAGTACACATTATTACTAACACGGGATTCTGAAAATGAAAATAAGTCCTAGATCAACTAGATGGGCACAGTTGATGGCCCCGCTCCATCATCCCCCAAGGAACTCGATCCACCGACACGACAAGTGTGAGAATTATGTCTATGTTGATGGCATCTTGTACACATCTGTTCTGGCCCTGCTTCGCGCCAATCCATCTCATTCCTGAGTCGGGTTGATTTTGGTCGACCTTTAGATCTAAGCAATGCACGTGGTGGCACCAAAGTGGTGTCGGGAACTGTAGGCCACCATGGTTCAGCCCGGACTGGTTCAAAATTAAACTCATAGGCTCTGTAAATGCTTTCTATCCTGTAAACCCTATGAACAAATCAGAATGGGTCAACTGCCACTGAAGCACATGTAGCAATCGCATGCGAGCATGGATAATGCAATGCTTGAAACACCTCACAATCACACCGCCTTTCTTCCAGGTTCAAAGTATAAGAAAGTCCACCCTGTTGTGTTACAGGGTTAAAAGCCTCTTCAACCATGAACCTTGTGTTCTCTCTATTGTACCGACGAATTTGGTGTGAGCTGGCCTTTGCTAAATTGACTCTCTAGTGCTTCAATAAGTCATCACTCCGGACCTGCCCTAATGTCATCAATTTCAAATTTGCCTCGTCTTTTCGGTTGACAAAGTATTCTACTAACTTCGTATATGTTAATTGAACCAATGCAGTTATAGGTAGATTTCTGCTACCCTTCAACACTTCATTAATGCACTCTAACAAATTAGTAGTCATATGACCGAATCTGCGGCCACTATCATATGCCAAACTCCATTTTCCTTTTGGAATTCCGTTAATCCAATTTGTCATCTCCGTTGTAACTTTAAGCTTCTCTAACCTAGCATCAAACTTTATTGCGATTGGTTCATACCCTGATACAACAAATAAATTGGGTTAGAATTAGAACCTAACTATTATTATCGACAAAATTAGAATACAAGTAGAAAAAGTAAAGTACCTGTATTAATCAAAAATATTTTCAACTCCTTATTCTGAAATTTGGAGTTAAAATTAGAACCAATATGCCGTATACAGAAGACATGATATGCCTTCGGAGGCTGCCATCCAAGATTTTCATTTGCCACTGATTGTAAGATGCCTCGATGTCGATCAGAGATCAAACACAAGCCCTCTTGTTGGGTGACATGCAATCTCAGGTGGGCTAAGAACCAACTCCAAGTATCCTTGGTCTCCCCCTCCACAATGGCAAATGCAATAGGCAGAGGTTTTCTATCTCCATCTTGAGTTATTACAATTAACAACTTATGACGGTACTTGCCATACAAATGAGTGGCATCAATCTGAACAATGGGCTTACAATATCGAAAGCCAGCCACACATGGTCTAAATGTCCAGAATAATCGACAAAAGACTCTTTTTGAAGGATCGAGTCGGTTATTCACAAAACATTCCTCGTCTTGCAACTCCACCACTGTGCCTTCCATGTCTCTCTTCATGGCTGCTAGCCATCTGGGCAACACCTCATAAGATTTGTCCCAATCCCCAAACATATTCACAATAGCTAGTTGTTTTGCCTTCCAAGCTTTTCGATATGAAACTTGGTAACCAAATTGGCTTCGAATCCGTTTAACAATTAAGGATACGGGTGCATCGGGTTTTGTTCTAACTAACTCCAAAATGCAAGAGCAGATCAAATGAGAGTCCAACTTCCGGTGATCTAATGACATAGATGGGTTTACGCAACTATGAGGTCCATTATATTTTGTAATCTGTCACGTATTCGACCTCTTGCTTTGTATGGCTCTAAGTCTCCAATTACAACCTTCGTCAAAATTAGGGCACTTGACAGTCAGTCTTCATGAATCAGAGTCTTCAATCTTGTACTCTTGATGACTGTGAATGGAATATTGTTTGAGGGCTAACTTCACGGAATCTTTTGATGGAAATTGCAAGCCAACATAGAATTCATCATTCATGCTCCAAGTCCCACGACTGTCTAATTCAGGCAAGTTATCAGGATTACTCAATGCATCCCAGTTGATTTGAGAAAACTGAGGGCATGGTGGCACAAACACGGATTCAGGTCCTCGAGGCATAAATATGGATTGAGGAGCAACCGCCAATGGAACTTGTAAATTTTCTTCGGCATCAAAGTTTTCTGCCTCTATGTCGGTGTCTGAATCGTCGCCCTCAGCTACCTGTTCTTCGTCTTCACTTGACTCCCATACTGCATCTCTGACAAGTGGGTTATCAGCTTCAACCATTGCACCACCAATAACGATCATATTGCATGGCTCAACTTGATTAGAAGGACCAACTTGAGCTTCGATTTCACCAGGAGCTTCAACATGCTCTTCCTGCCCACTTGTTTCTACCTCCACATACAACTCCATCGACGCCATGTTCAGAGTTTGACAGAAGGAATCTATCATGTACTTTACATCATCATCGTCTTCTATTGGAAGGCCTACCCATCTCCACGGATTGAAGCATTGCAGACACCGATAGACAACCTTTGACACATGTTGGTTTGCTTGGAGCCTCAACTTTGAATGGATCTTATTTTTCAACCCATCCAAAGTCATATTGGCTGTGATCACAATAGGCCTAGGAGGAGGACCTTGATACATGACACCCTCTTCACCATCATACATTGTCTCATTGAAGTAAATGTGCACATTCAGCGGTTTTGTCATGTTAACTCCAATTCTGAACAATAACAATTCAACACATATTTATTTAATATATTAAAAATCAATTACAATATTAATTGGACATATAATAATGTATAAATATATTTATTCAATATAATAATGTATAACAATATATAACAATGTATAACAATATATTACATATATTTATTCAATATATTAAAAATTAATTATAATATTCAATATAGTTATTTATGTATGAAAAACTTTCTAAATTCATTATTTTGAATTAAACTACATTTATTAATTTAAATCATGTAAGTACTCAAGAAAAAATATATATCTTATTCGATTACCTACAAAATAATAATGATCCATACAATTCGGACTACATATCATACAATTTCATTATTCACTAGCCAATAAAAATATTAATGTATAATAACATTAATTTACAATTAACACTAACATAATAAAGAATCAATCAACAGATAATAAATAAATTATTTAAATATTGAAAGAGATACTTACAGTGTTAAGGAATACGATCTAAATTTGATCACAATTAATGATCCAGACACCACTTCTACTTAGAATTGAGTTCGTTGAGAGAGTTCAGAGCGTTTAGAGAGAAGAAATTTGTAGAGAAATAATGAGAATTTAGAAAATAGTTTGAATGCCACGGATGGGGGAGGGAGAAGCTTATATATAGTCTGGTTGAGCCAACAAGGGTGGCGCAGTTGGCATGGTTACGCCACCCTTATTGGAGTTTTCCTTGTAAATGGCAACCAGGATGCGTCATCCTACTTGGCGCATCCTGATTGGTCAGATAATAATAATAAAAAAGTTACGTAGAACAAAAGGGTGACAGTTTGGTAAATAGTTTCAAAATAGTAGTATTTTGGTAAATAATTTTAAAAAAATGATAATTTAGTAAATAATTTAAAAAAAATGACAATTTGATAAATAATTTTATCAACAGTAGCAGTTTGGTAAAAAAGTCAATTTTTTTCATCAAAACTCCATTTGCGAGTGTCCTTACTCAACTTCCTCCTCGTAGTTCCACCTATATGATGAAGATGGAATTCTCCACCGAGAGACTCGACAAGCTCCTTCACAATGCTACCTCTGTTGGCGATATGAAACTCGAAAAACGGATATAAGACACACCACGCTCACTGGAAACCCTAGCAGAACTGCCAAGAGAGCATATGACCTAAGAGGAACTTAGTATCTTGGATAGGACTCAATGTTATGGAGATTAAATTAGGACTATTGATTTAAATGTGTTCAAATATTCTTTAAATGTTTTCAATATAAAGACGCACAAAAGCTTCGTAGCACGTCTCCTACTAAAATACTTAATTGATATTTGTTGAAATGATTTAGTCATAAAATAAATTAAAACAAAAATGATAATTTATTGTTAGAAAGTTTTAAATTTTACCACAATTTTTCAGAATAAAAAAAATGTGTGTTGAGAATAATGGGTTTAAAGTTAATATCTTTCATCTCTCAACCTTTGAAATATGTGACTTTAATGCTTAAATGTTGACTTTGTAATAATTAAAAATATTTTATCATATGTTAAAAGAGGACAACCTTTAAAAAGATTAAATTAGTTTTGTTTCACCTTTGTAAATATTTCTCTATCAATAAATCAAATCTCCCCATTGATTGTATTTGTAATAAATTTTGTAATTACATAAAGGTTCACGTTGCCTCAAATTATTTCTACCAAAATAACATCATAATTTGCAATAAATTTTGATCATTATAATTTCTGTTATACCCAACACTATCTTGCGGTATAATGAGGACATATGTAATTGGGTAGAACGACGTTGAATTTGTTGAGAGTCAAGCAAATACTTTTTGCTGATAATTTCCTGAAGAAGAATATGAGCAATCCTTAACTTTATTATAATAATTAATCTATTTTTTATGTTATTTTGTAATTGCGTCATCACACAGGTGTTCATTTAGTTTTCAAAATAATATAAGTTAATGCACTTTGTATAAACTTTTATTATTTTAGTTAACATTAATTAAAATTTATAATTATTAGGGGGTCTTTGCAATGCTAGGAGATCAAATATGTTGAAACACACTACAAAGAGATAGAGTAAGTACCTCGAGCAAAATTAGTTCTAAACTAAAAAATGTAAGAATAGCCAGCCAAGAACAAAATTAAACTTAACTTTGTCCTAGAATTTGTTTTCTCTCTTTTGTGAAACTTGGCTATTGAATAAACAATTTGTTGAAAAACAAATAAACAAAATAAGAAAACACAAACTAGTATCTTTACCTTATTTTATGTGAAACTTACCTTTTAAATTTTAATCTTTTATTTGAAAGTTTTAATCACTGTATTTCAAATTTTATAAAGTTAGTTAAATTAAAGTTTTAGTCTTTATACTTTACACTAATTTTTAATTTAGTCTTTATAGTTTTTTCTTTTCAAATAATCATCATACTTATAAAAAATTTTAAAATAATTCTCGCCATTAACTTTACTTATAATGCCATTATAATCATGTCACTTGGCTAATAAAGTAAGTGTTTCTTTATTCAAAGGGGCTCCATTAGGTACTAATTTTCTCCAAAAAAATATTAAATATGTGCTCCTTCATTTTAGTATATGCTTTTTTCTTCTTAGTAAATACTCATTTGTCCAATAGATGCTCATTCATTCTAATATACGTTTATTTCTTCTAAGTGTGTATTTTTTTATCTAATAGATACTCTTTTAGATGTTTTTTTTTATTTTGTAAAATGTCTAGTAAGAAATAAATTAACGATGTTCGAACGAAAGTTAACGACAATGATTATTTTGAAATTTTTTATAAGTGTGAAGAATGATTTGAAAAAGAAAAAATTATAAGGATTAAATTAAAAATGAGTTAAAACTATAGGAATCAAAACTTTAATTTAACCTATGAAGTTTTGATTCATACAATTTATCTCCTAAAGTTAATCAATAACAAAAATATTGTGATTTATTACAATCCATTAACTTTTTTATTGATGTAATTTATCCCATCAACTCTTAAAGTTTATCATCAATTTTACTAGATCTACGATGAAGGGAGGTAAATTGCACTAACCTATAATTTTAACAGTTCTGATATTCTTACCATTAATAGTGCATATATATCTTTTTACATTTTTCTCAATACAAATTATCATATTTACTTTTTTCTATTACTTTCTCTCACTAAATCTGACACCTTTAAAAAAGGTGTCAACAATATATGATGATCTTTTTGCTAATTTTAATCATCAACTAGTCGTTTAACTCACACGTTATATAGATATTTACAATTTAGGTTTTAATTTAGTATTTATAACAATATATTAACTTAAGTAATGAGTTATATGGCTTTGTATTAGAGTATTTAATTTTTGAAGAAATATTTTTTATTTTTTTCATATTGAACCTTTATTTTTTTTTTTTTTTGGTACATTGGAATAAAAAAAAAAGAAACTAACTACTTAATAATATTATTACTTAATAATATTGATTCTTTTATTATGATTGTGTAACTTATGAGACCGTGCACATGTATTTGTATAAATATGTATATTTACACTACTTAATAAAGGGGATTGCCCTTTTGATCTCAAACTTTTGTTTTCTATTTTGCAATTTTATTTTATTTAGATAAAATTCAAATAATTAAAAGATATAGATAAAATGATAAAATTATACTTAAATAACTATCCTACTTTTTACTATTAAAAACTATTTTACATTTTTGATCTCTCACTCTTAACATTTTCTATTAAGAGGAAAACCTGCAAATGATTTAGGATTTATATGTTAACAACTTTACAAAATACAGATTGAAAGTACCTGTCAATCCTCCAGTATTAATAGATAGAAATTAAAAAATATTACGTCTAAGTTTTATATTAGTTTACATATTTATTAATGGGCAAAAATTCAAAGAGTCAATCAATTACTAGATGAAAAATTACTTAAAATGATTATTTGGCATGTGATGCTTTCATTGAAGGAGCCAACTTTATACGCAACATAATTACATAAATAGATTTTTCTTTTCTTTGGTTTACTCAGAGTATAAATAGATAAGCTACACATTAAATAAAGCTGAAGAGAATGTTTTAAAATTTTTAAAAAATTTAAGAAAGAATTTGTGATTTACACATTATTTTAATTAAGAAATCTTGACATCTATACATTTCATCATTCGAATTGTATATGAAAAATAATAATTTGATAATATAAATTCAATTTATATATGACTAATTGAAACTATTGAAGTATACATGAGTTTCTCCTACTTCTATGTGCATATTATGCTTTAAGTTTAATTTGATTTTATTAGTCTCATTTTCTTTTTTTGGTAAATAAAATTAGAAAATTAAAAGTCAGAACATATCATAAAATTTGTGAATAGCCTACAAACAAAATAATTATTGCAAGGTGAACCACTATGTGCCTTTAAGGCATATGTTAAGAAATAAAATAATATTTATTATTTTTTATTACTTCTTTCATTTTTTATTAATTTTTTAAAAAATTGTTTTGTTCATTTTTATTTGCCACTTTAAAAAATCAATGAAACATTAATTTTGTTTTTTCTAACTTTAAAAAGGTTTTCTATGGCTAAATCCTTAAAATCGGTCGCTAATATTAGCGACCGATGGTAGCTAATTATTAGTGACTGATTTAGGTTGGTCACTAAAATTAAATACAGATTTAGTGACTAGTTAAATATAATAATTAGTCACTAATTTTGGTCAAAATTTGGTCGATTTAAAAAAAATATAGCTACCGATTTTAGAGATCAAAAAAGTAGTCTCTAAATCAGTTTCTAAATCGGTCATTAAATCAGTCGCTAAATACTGAATATATTATTTATTTTTTAAAAGAAAATTGGTCGCCAATTTTGTCTCTAATTTAGAGATTGAAAAATCAGTCTCTAAATCGGTCGCTAACGTTGAATTATATTATTTATTTTAAAAAATCAGTAGCTAAACACTAAACATATTGTTTATATTTTAAAATCATCACTAATTCTGTATCTAATTTGTTTAATGAATTTGTAATCACTTTTAACTTATTAAAATTCATTTTTTAAAAATACCTAATAAATAACAACAGACCAACAATTAACAATCAGAAATATATATATATATACACACACACACACATACCAAAACACATAAACTAAAATAACATAAATATTCTACATCGTCTAGAATATCTCATTTCAAAGTCACCAAATGGCTTCAAACTCAAGAGGGTGGTGAATTGAGTTTATAAAATATTTTCGCAAATCTTTCAAAAAATAATTGAATATTAATTTTCGTTGAAACTATTGATTGATTGAAGTAAATAGATAGATAAGATTGATCACTTCACTCACAAATAAATAAGTCAAGATAGAAAGTATTCAAACAAACATATAAAATTAAAGTACAAATGTAAAAAGATAGAGTTGAGAAGAGCAAACATAGAGATTTGTTCTGGTTCAGCCACTCCTTGTGACTTACGTCCAGTCCTCAAGTGAACCACCCGAGATTTTCTACTAAACCTTCAAACTTGAACAGGTGCTTGAAAACTTTTACAATTGAGAACACTCAACACACATCTGGGATGTTGTGCTTGAACTTCAAAACAGGGATACTTCACCCTTTACAATTTTAGAGGGATATCTCACCTTTTTTACAAACAAGGGATACCTCGTCCCATACTCTATCAAGGGATACCTCACCCTCTTTTACATGAAATCAAGGAAGGATTGAATGATAAACTCTCAAAAGAGTAGATATTATAAATTGAAACTCAATTGGTAGAAAGGATTGATCACACTTTAAGCTCAAACAAGGGTTTAAAGATGTAGGCTGTAACAACTTGTATTAATGCTCAGCAATACATTTTAGATTGATTTCCTAGCAGACTTCAATGCCCAACAACTAGTATTTATAGCCCAAAGCTTTAAAGATCTGTTGGAGGGTGGTTGGAGCATTAAATGCAAGTATACTAGCCGTTATTTTCTGATTCTGAAATCGTGTTTATTTGAATAAGCAAATCCTTATTCGAATAAACCCACTTATAGCACAATGAGAATTTAGTTTCTAGAACTTGTTATTCAAATAACCTTTTTGGTTATTCGAATAAGTCCTTTTTAAAAACACATTCTGGAACACTTTTATTCGAATAACAAATGTGTTATTCGAATAAATCTTTTAAAACAGAAGCGTGCATAGCTTGTTTTGAACCCTTATTCGAATAAAGCCCTATTTTATTCGAATAAGGTTTGGTGGATTGGAAATCTGATCATTCTGACTTTGGTTATTCGAATAGGGAAATCACTTATTCGAATAAATCTATTTGAAACCACTTTTAAACAACTTTTAAAACTTACCAATTGTTTTCAAATGTTCCAACAAGCTTTTAAGCTCTTAAAAACTATTTCTTAAGATACCAAAAACCATTTTAAAGCCTTGAAAACATGTGTGCTATTTGGGTTCTTGAAAATTAAGTTTTAGAGCTTAAGTGTGAACTCCTTTTACCTTTACAAAAGGATCTAAGTCTTAATGTTATTCTTGAAGGTCTTAGACTTGATATTGCCATCATCTTCATGTTTGTTATCATTAAAACAATCTTCAATGGCCAATAGTCAATTACGTTCTCCCCTTTTTTTATGATGACAAACAACTATTGAGAAAAAAGTTAGTTTTATAAATTAGAATTCACAAGATTGTTAGAGAGACTTACTCCCTTTTTTGTAAGAGGTGAATTTAAATTGGAGATTTACGCAGCTTCCCTTTACTTTTGGAATCCCAAGATCAGTTTTACATTAACCTGTCTTTTCTCAAAAACATTCTTAAATATTAAGAACTCTAACTTGTTCTCTCCCTTTTATCATAATCAAAAAGATGGGACAAGAGAAAGCCAAGGCTAAAGCAATTTATAATTATTCAAGTCCAACAAGATATATTCATTCATAGTAGACTAGAATAACATTGTAAACAATTATGCACTTAACATTATACACAAGATATTTCAAAAAATAATTATCATCCATTCATAAAAAAAGTTAGCTAATTACATTCATGTGCAAGTTCAACATATATATCAATAAAATTATTAACAACCAACATATTTAAAACAAAGACACTAAATCTAAGGATCCTAACAACTAAGCATTTGGCAGTGAAGGAGGAAAGTGACGCATTATGCCATTCAAGATTCCTCATAAGGCTTCTTGTTCACACTTCATGGCTTCTATTCGATCAAAAACAGCAGTAAAGGTGTTCTCCATGTAGGCTTTTATCTTAAGCATAGTTGTAATGAGTTGTTCATTGGTGACCGAGCCAGCAGGTTCCTCTGCCTCCTCTTCCTCAGCATCAACTTCTTCATTAGCATAAACCCATCCTTCTTGATCCTTTCTCATCTTCATTTTCTTGAGCGTAAAGGATCCAAAGACATTGTGATGAGTTAGCTGGGTAGGTTACTCAGTTTCCAAAACATACGGGTATTTTTGAAGGAAAACTATGATTAACAAGGCGTAGAGCAGGTCTAACTTTTCTTTTCCTTTTGCCTTCATCATGTGCTTCATGATGAAAATTGGCCAATTGATCTCGTGTCTTCACTTCAAGGCCCACATCATGAAAACATTGTCCTCGCTACGTAGGCTTAATTACCTCCTCGAGGGGCAAGAATATGTGCGTAGGCGTAGTGTAAAAGCCTATTCTAACAATTTATTTTCCCAGCAGATAAGGGTGCTGCATCGAGACCTGGTATAATCATCTTGTCGACTGCTTCAGAGCACTTTAACGCCTCCCAAGATATCCAGTTGTTCATAGCAAATTGATTTCCTTGGTACACCAACCCAAAGTTTTCCTCCTAGTTTCTAGGAGTGACCACAACTTTGATTCCCTTTACCTTAGACATGAGGTTTTTGCCCTCGAGCTCGAGATTGCAGTAGAACATTCACACAAGGTCAAGGTACAACTTACTTTTATAGGTGCAGAAGTTGGCAACCCATTGGTGCTCTAATAGAGGCATGAACAAGAAGCCTTTGCTGACGAAGAACGTTAGGTCCATGTACTTTGGTTGTACAAGATTTCTAGATTGAAAGAACAGCTTGAACTTGTTCATCTGCCCATAGGTTGAGGCCAAACGTCTCAGGTCTAGAGGGCTATCAGTAGAAGCAGTCTTTGTTCCGGCACGCTTTGGAGCCATAGCAGAAGGTTGGGGTCATGGGTAATGGTGTTTGAGACAGGGATTGGTGCGTGAGAGGAGAGATTGGAGGAGACGAAAGGTGAAAGGAAGTGTGGGAGGTTTGGAGATGGGCTTGGTGGAGAGAGAGGGGCGAGACTATGGTGGAATTTGGAGGAAAAAATGGTGGCTAAGGTTTGGGAGTGAGGCTGCGCATAGAGAAAAGTAGGGAAGACAGAGGAGATGATAGAAAGTGAAAGTGGAGAAAGACAAAGAGGGAACGCTCAACCTTTTAAAAAAAAGGGCTCGTGTTTATTCGAATAAGAAGTGTTTTATATAAACTCATGAAAAATAAATAGGCTTGGCTTTCTGTCAAGTGCTATTGGAATAAGCTATAAGATTATTAAAATAAAACCAAATTTCTAGGATCAATTTCAAGGAGCTACTGTAAGATGTTATTTGAATAGAAATTGTTCTTATTCAAATAAAAGGCATTCAAAAACAAATTTTGGGGGCTATTGGGTGTCTCTATTCAAATAAGAGACTTCTCTATTCAAATAAGCATATCAGAAACAACATTTTAAGTAGTTCAAAAGATTAAGAACAGTCAAGGATCAATTAATCACACATTTTAATATGTATCCATGACAACCAAGAAATTCAATCATACATGCCAAATAAGAACAGAAAGTAAAGATCACAAATTCATAACTCTTACATAGGCATTTTAAACTAACCAAAGATCATGTTTAGATATGGATAAAAGCAAGATAAAAATCATCTAACACAAATACTCATTTTAACTCATGATTGATCAAAAACTCAAGTTTAAGGATATTATCATCAAACATTTCATTTCAAATAAGGAGCATATTTATCTAACATATTTAAGATATGTAGAGATATTTTCAAGATATCAGCCTAGAAAAGTATAAAACAAGTCTCCACTTATCCAAAGATTTCAAGTTTAAGCTTCTTGGAGACAAGGAAGAGAACTTGGAGAATTTTCTGGTCTTGTGCTTACTGCAACCACTTTCAAGAAACCAAAGTTAGCTTTTGGCCATCAAGTACACCTACAACACACTTCAATTTTTGACTTTTGGTCCCAAATTTTCTTAGGTCCTTGTGTATTAGTTTTTGACAAAGTGCCTTTGGGGACCCAAACTATTTTAGTCCCTATCTTGTTATTGATATTGTTCCTGACATCATAAGATGATGCATTATGTCTTTTCTTGCCACAATGAAAATACTTTATAAAAGGACTTGTTAATGTACTTGAGGGAATAAAGAAATTCTTGTAGAATTTTTGTTAGTTTTTGGGATTGTACCTTAAACCAGCCTTTTGAAAAATACATCTTTGATTCCCAAGTAATATGTTCAAATTATCTCTTCCAAATATAAATTTTGAAAAAGTATTTTTAAATCTTTAATTTCCTTTTCAAAAGGTTTGCTAATGAGTGAGAAAATGATGTAGATGCATTATCAAGTGATGAATATGTCATGCATAAAGAATTTGCATCAATCAACCCAAGAGTTTCATTTTCTAATTTCAATTCCTCAATTTCTTTGTTTAGAGTAGAAATTTGGATTTCAAGTGAGGAAATTGCTTTACATGAAACCATCTTTGCAAGCCTCATAGATTCATTATGCAATTCTTCAAATGCATCTTGCAAATCATCATAGGAAAGGGAAAAGTTTGATTCAAAGTTTGAGGATATTACCTCTGTGTCATCTTTTTCTTCCTCTTCTCCTCTAGCCATGAGACATAAATTGACTATCTCGTTATTCGAGCTATCAGTTGAATCCATGTCATTATCATCCTAAGCTATGTAAGCTCTTCTTTCTTTCTTATCCTTTGAGGATCTCTTCTCATATTTTTTCACTTTCCTTTGATAAATGGGACACTCCATCTTCATGTGTCCCGGTTCTCCACATTCATAGCATTTAGGAGTGGATGAAGTTCATTCCCCTTTGTGATAGTCATTATTTTGGGGGAAGAGGGGTCTTCTTTAAGTTTCATTCTTCTTGAAGAATCTTCCAAATTTCTTTACTAAAAGACCAAGATTCTCCTCATTTATTTCTAAGTCATCTCCATCATCATCATCATTAATCATGGAAGAAGTGTCCTTGAGAGCAATTCCCTTCTTTTTCTTGTCAAGCTCCTCATCTTGGTTGATCCTATTCAATTCTAATTTATATTCTTAGAGCTTGCTAAAAAGTTTGAATAGGGTCATGATTGAGAGATTTCTTGACTCCGCAATAGCCGTCACTTTAGGTTAACAATGCCTGCTCAAACATCTCAAAACTTTATTAATAAAATCTTCATTAGAAAAAGTCTTTCCCAATAAAGCTAGATGATTTACAATATGTGTGAACCTCTTTTGCATTTCTTGAATGCTTTCATCTTGGTTCATTCTAAAAGGCTCATACTCATGAGGGAGAGTATTTATCCTTGATCTTTTCACTTCACTAGTACCGCCGTGGGTTATTTGTAAAGTGTCCCACATTTCTTGAGCAGATTTACAATTTAAGACTCTAAGAAACTCATCATGCCCCAAAGTTGTCGTAATAATGTTTTTTGCTCTCAAATTGTATTAGACATTTTTCTTATCATTATCGGTCCATTCACTTCTTGGTTTGTTAACTCTTACACCATTAATAACTTGTGTGGGGACAAAAGAGTCATTTTTAATAACATCTCACACATCTAGATCAATAGCTTCAATAAAAATTTCCATTCGTTCTTTCTAATAAGCATAACCATTCCTATTAAAAAAGGGAGGTCTATAGAAAGAAGAACCTTCCGAAAAACCATTTGAAGGAGCCATCATTTTCTCTTGAAGCTGCTAACCTCTTTACACAAGAGTTTAGCTCTAATACCACTTGTTACCAAGTAGCTTCAAACTCAAGAAGGAGTGAATTGAGTTTATAAAATATTTTCGCAAATCTTTAACAAAATAGTTGAATATCAATTTTTTTTGAAACTATTGATTAATTGAAGTAAATAGATAGAAGAGATTGATTACTTCACTCACAAATAAATAAGCCAAGATAGAAAGTATTCAAGCAAGCATATAAAATTAAAGCATAAATGTAAAAAGATAGAGTTGAGAAGAGCAAACACGTGAATTTATCCTAGTTCAGCTACCCTTTCTGACTTACGTCGAGTCCTCAAGTGAACCACCTGAGATTTTCCACTAAACCTTTAAGATTGAATAGGTGCTTGAAAACTTTTACAATTGAGAGTACTTAACACACCTCTGGGATGTCTCATCCTTTATGCTTGAGCCTTAAAACATGGATGCCTCACCCTTTACAACTTTATAGGGATACCTCACCTTCTTTACAAATAATGGATACCTCATCCTTTACTCTATCAAGGGATGTCTCACTCTTTTATCTCTTGAGGGATATCTCACCCTCTTTTACAGGAAACCAGAGAAGGATTAAATGATAAATTCTAAAAAAAATAGATATTACAAATTGAAGCTCAATAGGTAGAAAGGATTTATCACACTTTAAGCTCAAAAACAAAGGTTTAAAGATGTAGGCTATAACAACTTGTATTAATGCTCAACAAGATATTTCAAATTGATTTCCTAACAAACATCAATGCCCAACAACTTGTATTTATAGCCCAAAGCATTAAAGATCCGTTGGAGGGTGGTTGGAGCATTAAATGCAGATATACTAGCCGTTATTTTCTGATTTTGGAACTGTGTTTATTTGAATAAGTAAATCCTTATTCGAATAAATCCACTTATAGCACAATGAGAATTTAGTTTCTGGAACTTATTATTCGAATAGCCCTTTTGGCTATTTGAATAAGTCCTTGTTAAAAACACATTCTAGAAAATTTTTATTTGAATAACAAATGTGTTATTCAAATAAATCTTTTAAAACAGAAGTATGCATAGCTTGTTTTGAACTCTTATTCGAATAAAGCCTTATTTTATTCAAATAAGGCTTGGTGGATTGGAAATCTAGTCATTCTGACTTTAGTTATTCGAATAGGGAAACCCTTTATTCGAATAAATCTATTTGAAAATGCTTTTAAACAGCTTTTAAAATTTGCCAATTGTTTCCAAATGTTCCAACAAGCTTTTAAGCACTTAAACGCTATTTCTTATATACCAAAAACCATTTTAAAGCCTTGAAAACATATGTTCTATTTGGGTTCTTGAAAAATAAGTTTTAGAGTTTAAGTGTGAACTTTTTTTACCTTTACAAAAAGATCTAAGTCCTAAAGCTATTCTTGAAGGTCTTGGAATTGATCTTGCGATCATCTTCATGTTTGTTATCATCAAAATAATCTTCAATGGCCAATAGCCAATTACAAAGTTCAACATAAAATAAATTCTATAGTTCAAATAAACTCTAAAGTTCAACTAAAATCTAATCATTCCCCTTCATTCTCATCTCATTATGCTTCATCTATCTCAGGAAATAATTAATACCCCGAAAATGGCTGCAAAGGTTGAAACTTCATCTCATCATCAACTCTCGTAGCAGTTGGTTTGTCGACTCAAGTTGTTGGTTTGTCGCCTGAATCTGTGTTTCACTATTCTTCAATCTCGTCTGAAAGGCATCTTTCTTACTTCTTATTTTTTCAAGTTCTTCCCTTCGTACCCATTGAGATGATGAACAACTTGATTCATGATATTGTGATCTTCCAGTCACTATGGTTGACTCAAATTCAAGACCACATATTTTACTTTTTTTTCACTCTAGCCACCTTGCGAAATATATCCAACTCATTCGAGGGAGGAGTTCCTTGCTCAGATGCTCTTTGGGTCCTCTGCTATATTTCCTATTCAAATTGTCCCTATTAACACCAATAGACAGTTTAGTTATAATATGCAAAGAGAAATTACAAATATTCAAACCTAAGACATATTCCCCTTTGAAAGCATAAAAATGACTTTTGCCATACAATAAACAATAAATTCAACAAGTTAGATTTATCAAAAGACAATCAAGAGCAATCTGAGAATGGTATTGCAAACACACATATAAAAAATATTCAAGCTTATATTTAGAGTTCCCTTTAAACAACAAGACATTAACATGTTTATCATTCTACCATCCATGTTATATTCTCAATTCACACATAGGCTTATATCCAAAGAAAACAGAATAAGAAATGACATATCAAGCCCCAATTAATAATGCAATTCAAGTCAACAACTATAAATTAAAAAAGAACCTTGACTCACAGTTTTCATCAAACAACTTGAATACAATTATTGAACACCATGATATCAAACCCAAGAGAAGGAATTAGATGATAAATCATTTATATATAGTAAACAATTCATCATACTAAAAGCCAAGCTATAAAGTATATATTTTTATTAACCTCAACCACAACTTATTGCATCTATGTAAGTCTAGCATACTAAAAGTCAAGACATAAAACAAGAATTAAACATTCTTGTAAGTTACTTATAGCTATATGAGTTGATTTCTTATCCATTCACTTGTGATCCTTGTGTTGATATGTGTGACGAAACAAGTTTGATGGAGGTGGAACAACACTAGTCAACTTAGTTTGCAGCAATTGTAGCAACAACAACAACAACAAATATAAAAAACATATTAGCTACATAAAAAAGCAACATTGTAGTAAACTTAACCGTATTAGACAAGTTCTACAATGATGCAAGATAATAGTAAACTTAACCAAATTAGCTCCATGTTCAGAAAAGGTAATAAAGCCAGCTGTGTGCATTGAGCCTCCAAATCATCCACAACCGTATGTCAAACTTACTTTTGCAATCACATTTTTCTTCTTCAAAGTCTCAATTTCCCAATGTTCAGACAATCTATCACACACATGGTCTCCAAGCCAATTTGATTTTTCCATTTTCCTACAAGCTTTTTCTATATCATTCTTTAACAATGTTACACCTCGTTTCTCAAAATTTGCTTGGGCCCAATAACGATTTGGTGAAGTGACAGAATATGTCCTCTGCAATTAAAACGGGTAAACAAATTAGATAAGACAAAAAACTATAAAATATTGAATTTTAATAATAAAATTTTGAATTAATTACCATAAACTCATCAAACCACAAATCTCTAACGATTGATGTTATCATCTTCCATGATGTCCATGGCTCAATATAATGACCCTTAAAGATTTCACTAATGTCATTTGTCGCAAGGTGTGAAGGCAAGAATCTACAAGTATTACAAGTGATTAGTTACAATATACCAAACATACTCATGTAATTTAAAAAATTATTACATGTCCATCTCCATTAAGTTGTATAATTGGTTTTCTCACACTTGTTTGTGCCACTGATGGATCCTGAGTATGACTGGATCCAGGTGCAGATGCTACATCTGTTGGAGGGATAGATCATCCAACAGTGTGAGGAGATACCTGTGTCGGAGGCACTACATACTGAGATGATGCGGTAAAGAGAGATGATTGTGTAATAAGGGGTGAATGTATAGTTGGCATCAAAGGTAGGGGGTAAAATTAGGTGATATAGAGGTAAGATGGGATAATGTCAGTGATAGGGTAGTAACAGAAGATGGAGAACTCGTGGAGGCTAAATGAGGGTGAGAAGTAGAGGGTCACCTTGGCTATTGTTTTTTTAGGCAAGTCTTAGCCTTTCCTTTACCTCGATCTCTCTCTGACATATACAATGAATGTCAATGTAATACAAATTAAGATGTTTATTAAATAAATAATAATTAATATATGCAAAATACAAAACACAATTAATATACCATTTCAAAATACAAAGTCTAATCATGATGATGATGATGATGATCATATCATTATCATCATCAAGCAATTCATATTGTTGAAGATCTTCATCTTCATTGTCATTTTTAGAATCATTGTCAAAATCAAATTCATTTTCCTCCTCATCCTCTCCTTCATTCTCTTCATCTTCATCTTTTTACTCATCCTCCTTACCCTCCTTATCCTCGCCTACAACCGCTTCTACCTCATCATAATTAGCTTCTTCATCTCTTAAGTTTCTAAGAGGCTCATCATTTGTTATAATATACACATAAGTTGCAGCATCTTGATATGCAACCTCTAATGTATATCGATCATCTTGTAGCAAATTTGACTTTAGGCTTAACAATTTTTCCAATAGGTGATTGATGCAATTCTAGTTCCTTTTGCCTACAATACTCTTTCAAATTCATTCTTGCTTTAACATTATCTTTTGTTTTGTCTTTAATTTCCATAACTGTGTTAAATACATTATCAAACACATTTTTCTCAATATGCATCACATCAAGATTGTGTCTAATTATATTAGTTTTCCAATTATGAGTATTCCCAAACCCAAGACATGTACATTGACCCACCTCAATTATTTTTGGAAGATAAGAAACATCTTCTCATAGCTCAGCCCCAGACAACCTAGGTGGAGGTTCACTTCTCTCAACTTAATTCTTATAAAATGCATCCTTATTTCTGCGGTATACATGATCCATAGGCAAAAATTGATGATGATAATCAAACCAAGAACTTTTGTCATCATGTTTCAAAGTGAAAGCCTTTGATTGATCCATACAATATGAACATGTGAACCTAACAACATATCAACATAAGAAAGTCATTTATTGTCCACATTAATGTAGCTTTCATCATGAAATTATCTTTTTTTGAAATATCATATGTTAGGACACCTTCTTCTCACAACAATTTTAACTTATCTATCAAAGATTGCAAGTATACATCTATTTTACTTTTCGGATTATGAGACCCAAGAATAATCAAAGTTAAGAACATAGAGGGAGTAGTCATGCATAGTTCTGGAGGAAGATTTTACAGAGTGACAATTACAAACCAACAAGAGTAAAGTGCAGTTTACTAACTAGATAGTGTAAAACCATCAGAACATAAGTCTAATCTAACACATCTTGGTTTAACTTTAAATTCAGGATATGTTTCATCAAAGTGTTTCCAAGCTTCTACATCCGATGGATGACATAACATTCTTGATTCTCGTCTCTTTTCATAATGTCATCTCATATGCGGAGTAGAACTCATTGAGGCATATAATCTTTTTAGCCTATAAATGAAAGATAAATAAATCAACCTCTTTACAAGAATCTCCTTAGTTTTCCCCCTACCAATCCATTTTATGTTACATCGAGGCGCACCACAAAATTTGCATTCATTAACTTCTTTTCATGGTACAACATGCAACCATTAATGCAACAATCAATTCTCTTTACACTAAGACCAAGTTTAGATACTATTTTTTGGGCGTTATAATAATCTTTTAGGATATGATTATCAGGAGGATGTGTCTCTTTCACTAGTGCTACTATTTGATTAAAAGATTATTGGGAAATGTTTTCCTCTGATTTAATACTCAATAATTTAACAGCTACAAACAATTCAATGTGATCATCACATCCTGACCATAAAGTCTTTTGAGCAGCGTGAAGCATATCATAAAAATTTTATGCATTTATATTTGGAGACTCCGTCACTTATTGATTGTAATGCAACCCAAACTCTAGATCAACAGCATCCATGGCCTCAAATCTATTCATATGTTCATTATTACCCATTTGTGAAGTAGTAGAAGTGTTAGCCATGGAAACCATCACCCAAGAAGGGAGTGAATTGGGTGATTACAAATTTTTAAAATAACTTTGAGAAATTGTGCATTTTGATATTTTCAAACAACACATGCAGCGGAATAAGTTTAACAAGATACAATTATTGTATATTACTCAAATACAATTTGGGATATAGGATGAATCAAGCAAATAAGTTAGATATCAAGTTCAACTCAAGTATATGTAATTAAAGCACAAATGTAAAAAGATAGAGTTGAAAAAAACAAACACAAGGATTTATCCTGATTCAGCCACCAACCACTTGTGGCCTACGTCCAATCCTCAAGTGAACCACCTGAGATTTTTCACTAAACCTTCAAGCTTGAACGGGTGCTTGAAAACCTTTACAAAGTGGAGCACTCAACATACTTTGGGATACCTCACCATTGTGCTTAAGCCTCAAACAGGGATACCTCACCCTTTACAACCTTTGAGGGATACCTCACCCTTTTTATAATCAAGGGATACCTCACCCTTTACAACTTTTGAGAGAAACCTCACTTTCTAAGGGATACCTCACCCTTTACAATCTTTGAGAGATACATCACTCTCTAAGGGATACCTCACCCTCTTTACGGATTATACAAAGATATAGATGAATAGAAATTCTCTCAAAGAGTGGATAATACAAGTTAAAACTTTATGAGTATCAAGGATTCACACTTAAGCTCAAAACAGAGGTTTTTGAGAAATGAGAGTAAAACACAAATTTAATGCTCAAGAAACTTGTTCAGATTAATTGTCAACTTTTCTTTAATGCGCAAACACTTTCATTTATAGCCTAAAGAATTTTAGAGCTGTTGGTGGTGGTTAGGAGCCATTTAATGCCAAAATAGAGTCGTTGGAATTCTGTTCTGCCTCGTAAATAACCATTTCCTAATCAGTTAGGATGAGCTCCTAATCGGTTAGGGGCTTTTAGTTTTGGCTTCTGAGAATTAGAATAACTGGTTAGGAGCATTTCTTAATCGGTTAGAACCTTAAATATTTGGCTTCTGTCAAATAAAATAACCAGTTAGGAAATATGTCTAATCGGTTAGGAGCTTGAAAAAGAACATGAAAAATGCTCCTAATTTTTACATTAACCAATTAGGTGAATTGCCTAATCGGTTAGGAGCTTTGGAAATATGAAAAATGCTCCTATTTATCACAATAACTGGTTAGGTGAATTGCCTAATCGGTTAGGAGCTTTTAGAACATGAAAAACGCTCTTGACTTGGTGAATAATTAGTTAGGAAAAATCTATAATCAGTTATTGCACTCTAGTTTTGAAAACTGACTTTAAATTGTCATAACTTCTTCGTTTCTTATCCGTTTAAAGCAAATGACCACTCATTGGAAAGATATTTGAGTCTATTTTCATATGAAATAAGTTTCAAAATAAAAATCAAAGTAGTTTAAAAGTTATAATTAAAAGAGTAATCAAATGTCAGATTTACAAAACACAAACTTGACTATTTTTTATAGTTTAAAACAAATTGTCATAACTTCTTTATTTCTTATCCGTTTTAAGAAAATGACCACTCATTGGAAATATCTTTGAGTGTATTTTCAAATGAAATTAGTTCATAACAAAACTCAAAGTAGTTTGAAAGATATGGTCAAAAGAGTGATCAAATGTTAGTTTTACAAAACACGAACTTGACTATTTTTTGTAGATTTGAATTACCACCAAGACTAACTTTTGAAAACATGTTTGTTGGGCATTTTAGCATGTAAGAAATACTTTTAAAGATGTTAAAACATATTTGAGCTTAGTGTGATTCCCATTTACCTTTGCATAAGATCTAAGTCCTATAAGTTATCCTTAAAGAACCTTAGGACTTGATCTTTTGCCATCGTCAATTCTTGATGTAATCCAAGCTTCTAAAAATTTCTTCTCTTCAAAATGTGTAAATGCTTGGAACATCTTTATCATTCTCATTCTTCTTGAGTTGAGCATAGTTGTGATCTTTTGCTTTCTTGTTACAATGCTCACTCTTGGTACTTATACTATCCTACAAAGTATTGCTCACTTAAAAACAAACATAGTTAGTCCAAATTCATAATTCAATATCTTCATATGCATAATTCATAAATGTATAACTCTAATTAGTCTAACATACGTATAAGACTTTCATAGATACATCCAAATAAGATATTTATCAATTACTAATGGATATCTCTATAAAGGATGCAACAAAGAACATATGCAAAGTGTTTTTTTTTTGTATTGTATTTGTCATCATCAAAACTTAACATATTAAACCATTTGAGGCAAACTTATTTCCACAAGAAGTGCTTGGATAATTACCAAAAGCTTGACCTAAAGTTGAATCATTTTCTCCATGACATGTCCAATACCAGTAATTAGGTTTAAACTATTTTCTATAAAGATGAACTTTAACATCCTCAAGAGTCAAGTACTTTGAGGTTTCTACACCTAGAACAAGGGCATCTAATTTTTCCATTTGCCAAATATGCTTGTTGACATGTAAAGGAAACAAATTCATCCACCCCATCTAAAAATATATTAGTATATCTCTTTCGACCCGGTAAAAGTTTATTATACATTCAACTATTTGAGGAATGTCCATATTCTGTAACATAATCAAACAAAAAATTGAAACTACAGTTAACAATTTATAAGACACTTTTCCCCTTAAAAAAACTTCCACTCTATATGCTCAATTAAAGATAAATAGCATTTAGTCAAACTTCAAGCACCAAGTTTCTAAAAATTAAAATTAGAAATTAATTTGGTTATAGATTAAGCTTACCTTTTCTCACAAAATGTCTAAAACTTAAACATCAAGTACGCACATGTAATCCCCAATAAGGAACAAGATATATTTAGCTGCAGACGATGGTAAACAAGATTACTTATACATAACAAAACAAAATTAAAAAAAGAAAAAGAAAAATAGAACTTCATTCAGGAATGAACAAATCAATGAAAAATATTAAAGAGGAAAGAAAAAGGTAGTGGTCGTCTTTATCAATGTTAGTGGTTGGGCATGAACCTTAAAATAACTCCTTGATCTCAACTTAGACAATATTAATTATACTTGCAAGTGATAAATTATATATCAAATAAAAAGGGAGGAAATTATGAGATAAATTAAAACTAATTACTTACTTACAAGATTTAATTAACTAGTACATGAACTACTAACAAGATTTAACAATAATTAATTGCAAGATCCTTAAGACTTACATTCCTATAAACTAGTACATGAACTTAGAAATAATTTTAATAATCATTTACTTTGTTTAAACATTAAACTCATGCCACAAAGCAATTACCAACTTAAACATTTTGTAAATGCTATTACTCTCAATCTATATAATATAATTGTTTCATTCTTTATCGACAACAAACCTCAACATTTTTTTGTCTAAATGCAATAGCCATGATTGCAATAACATGTGGGAAAATCAAATAACATTCAAAAAATGAATTCCTTAGTGTGGTAGATTGAACACAACATCACCCATTGTACAACTATACATGCTTAAATAATATTTTTTCATGCAATAATGAATTATTCTACCATTAATTCTAAAATGAGAATATTAACTCATTAATCAACTCAACACCAAAGCATAAATAAAAAAATTAAATAAAATGCAAAATATAATTAAGAGTAGTTATATATATAAAAAAAGAGTAGGATTTTGAGGAAGTGAACCTGGAAGTGAAAGGGAAAGGCGGAAGAGAGAGAATGCAAGTGGCACGCTAGCGCTGGCAGCAGGGGCACCGGCCAACTGGCACTGGTAGGAGGGAGAAAGATAGAGGAGGGGAAGGGAAGGGCAAATCTGGGGATCGGAGGCCCACAATGACGTTGGCAACCACGGACGACTGACGTCAACGACGAGCCTGAATCGGAGGAGGGGAGGTAGAGGGGAGGTTGAAGGGAGGAGCTCAACCAAAAATCAGCTCTGATCTTATCTAAAGGGAGGAGATGCGATTTTGTTGCTTGTACAAGCCATTAGCGACAGATTATCATTTTCGATCACACACACACACACACATATATATATATATAATAGCGACCAAAAATCAGTTGATACCTTTTCTAAAATTTTGTTTTTAAAAAAAATATTAGTTGCTTTATTTTTTTAAAATTTTTAAATTTTAAGCTACCATCATCTATTTTTTTAAATTATCTATTAGCGACCGATTTTCAGTGGCTATTTTTTTTAAAGTAATTATTTATGACAGAGAAAAAATTTAAGATTATCTGTTTAGCGACTGATAAATCGGTCACTACTGTAAAAAAAATTGTTCTTTTTTATTTTTTTTATCACAGAATCAATCGCTAAGATAATTTAGCGACTAATTTAGCAACTAGTTTTTTTCAGTTGGAAATTTTGTTTTCTCCCTCAATTTCGGTTTCTAAATAAGTTGCTATTGTAACGGATTATGTTTTTGTCACTAAATTGATTTTCTAATAGTGTTTGTTATTAACTTATAAGAGAGAAGATTAATAAAGTGATAGTAATATCTTAAGTATTTTAATAAAAAAGTAATTCAGTCAAATATATTTATTTTTGCTTATAATTAAGGTTATTTAATTGCATTATTAATTCTTGTGCAACAATCTTAAAAAACAAATAAACAAATAGGAGAAGTAATTATTTTTAAAAATTATTTAAATTTTTTTAAATTTTTAATATATTAAATAATTTAAATTTTAATTTAATGTTTTTAATTTTAAATTTTTTAACATGTGCTATAAGTCTAATAGCACACGTTATCAAAATGCAAAGTTTTAATTATAACCTTTTATGCAATTCTTTTAATGAGCATAAAACAATGTGTTAAAGGATATATGGCGTTTTTTTTTTTACTTCTTTCTAATATCAGATTTATTATTTTTTAGTGCTACTCTGGGATGGATTTGCTTGGTGGGCAACGACGACATAGGCCTCCATTCACTTTTTAAATTTTTTTAATATCGTTGATAGTTATTTTCATTTTTTATATTTTTAATTTTATTCTTATATGATAAGTAAGTGAATAAATTTATAATGAAAAGTGTTAAAATTTATGTAATATTTTTGTCTCAAGCTACATCCATGCATACATATATAGAAAGGAAAATATTTGATAATATTAATAATAAAAAATCATTTAACGTAAAAGAAATACTTAAAAATCCATCTTTTATTATTTTATATTAATATATTTTTTATTTAAATTTTTTTATGCTTATGTGTTTTCTTTACTTCCACTGTCCAAAATTTCTAATTCAATCTCTAGTTGCACTGTACGGTAGACTCATTAACTTCGTATTGGACTGTTCTAATAATAGTTAAAATTAAAAGAAATCCTTTTCAATGAACAGGTTGACAAGCCAATGATTTTTTTATATATAAGTAAAACTATTTTTCTACTATATATCCGTAGAGTTTTGAAAATGAAGTTGTATGAATATAAATATCAAATACCGTCTTTCCACTAAAATTTTGTCAGATCCAATAAACTACATGCACGATGGCAGGGGTCCAAAATCACAAATTTGATATTTAGTGGACCCTGGAAATGAGTTAATTAATTAGCAGCCGGGGGTTTGTTGAAACGCCACGGGATCTGCTGGTCTCACAAGTACTACGACAGGAAATTTTCAGAGTTGTTGAATTGAATTTTTTTCGCCAAGATCCTACAAGAGTACAAGTTCATCCATTATTATTTTAATTTAAATATTTTTTTTAAAAATTAGATAATTACATGATTATTTATTTGTTATTTGAAGGAAAAAGTTATAAGTTTAGAACAACTTCTTTACTACTATAATTTTATTTGTTTAAAAAAGTTTAAATAATAAAACCAAACACTCAAACTAAATTTTGGTACTATGTATTAATACATATTTCCTTTTACGATCTTCAAATATATGTCGAAGTAAAATAAAATAAAATACCTCTTTCACTCTGTATGGTCCAATGTAAATTTGCAAAGGCAACTTCCTAGCTTTCTGCATTTAACAAGGAGCCACTTATCTTCCTCTTTTCATGTTTGGCTCCTATAGATCCTATTGTTTTTAGAAAATATTTTTCTTCTGTTTTATATGTGAGGAATAAAATTGTTTGCCCAATGAACTTTCTTTCGATCTATATTAAGGAAGTAAATCTCAACAAGAATAATAGCAATTTTATATTTGTGGTGTTTCATTTTTATAAAAATTCTAGATTCAATTATATTATTTAGTGTGTGGATTTTGACTCAATACATTCAAATTTTGAAACCATATAGAGAAAGATAATGTATTGTTAAAAGCTCAAACATATAAGGTAATAAATAAATTCTTTAGAAGTATGAATTATCTTAAGGAAAAACAAAAAGAAAAAGAAAACTATCATTATTAGCCCCTTTTTTCATATAAAAGGTGCACTTTAAAATAAAATTGTACCATCATCTATTTATTTTATAGTATATTTTAGGTTTGATTCCCTCAATAAAAAATTTGTCTTTGATTACAAATACTTTTAGAAGTAATCACTAAAGTTTACCTTAACTTTAAAATAGAGCAGTACTTTCTCATTTTAAACTTTTCTAAGAAAAAAGAATAGTGTGTTGTAAAATATGCATATTTTATATGTAATGGATGATTACTTTAATTATCTCACATAAATAAAAAAATTAGTTAAAAGAAATTACAATCTCTAACAGATACTAATTCTAAATAACTACACTGTATTGTGAATGCTTATGTCTCTAAGGCATGTCAAAAGGTTTTTGATGATAACAAAAGCAAAAGAGAAGATCAAGCGCAAAAGGAAAAATCAAAATCAAAGAAAGAAGACAGAAGGTTTATTTAGTTATAAGACTTAGGATATTAATGTCAAATGCTCTCAAGATTTCTCAAATGGTTTTTCAATATATGATTTCAAAATAAATGGAAAATTTCAAAGTTAAACATGGCTTTCAATAAAACTTGAGTTTCAACTTTAAATCTAACACTCTTAAAAGGATTTATGTTTAATCAAGTATCTTGAGGTGTTGGAAATGACTTACAAGCGTTATTGGACTTGAAAAATGTGTTCAAAGGCCAATATAATCGATTACATAATGTTTGTAATCGATTACACATCAAACAGAAGTGCAATCGATTACATTGTAAATGTAATCGATTACAAAAAAATCGAGGTTATGTAATCGATTACACAATATATGTAATCGATTACACAAAGCCCAGAAAGGCAAAGAACACGTTCGACGAGTAATGTAATCGATTACATTGATGTTGTAATCGATTACAAACAAAGTCAGAAGCCATGTAATTGATTACACTAATAATGTAATCGATTACACAAAACCCAGAAACTCAAAGAACACGTTCGACGAGCCATGTAATCGATTACATGAATATTGTAATTGATTACACAGCAAGTCAGAAGTCATGTAATCGATTACATGAACAATGTAATCGATTACAAGCAAAGTCAGAAGCCATGTAATCGATTACCTGAATGTAATCGATTACACAGAGCCCAGAAAGTTCAAAAAACGTTGGAACAACAATGTAATCGATTGCCTGAGATATGTAATCGATTACACGCATCCTGACAACGTCCAACGGCTATATTAAATGCATTAAATGCATGCCCAACTACCTCCAACGGCTCTATTAATTGAGAAACTTATAAATACCAAAGTTGGGTTCTTATTTGCGGTTGACCTTGAATCAAAAACTGATCATCATACTTCAAAACGTGAATCAATCCTTAAAATCATTTCTTGCTCTATTTTCTGACTAAAAACGTGAAAAATCTTTGAGAGCATATTAGAGCTTCAATTTGTAAACACTTGCTCTAGAGAGAGCTTCTTCTATTTCAATCTTATACATTCTGAATAGTGAGGGTGAGGTATCCTCAAGTATTGTAAGGGTGAGGTATCCCTTGGAAAATAGAGGCTCAAGCTTTTGGGTGAGGTATCCCATACTTGTTGAGTGCTCAAGGTTGTAGTGGTTTTTCAAGCACCCATTGAAGCTTGAAGATATAGTGGAAAATCTCAAGGTGTTGCTTGGGACTGGACGTAGATCACAAGTGGAGTGGTGATTGAACCAGGATAAACGACCGTGTTTGTTTCTCTAAACCCTCCTCTCGCTTATCTTTGTGCGGTGTTTCATTGTTTTATTTGGATATTGTCTCCTTGGCTATTACGTTCATAAGTAAAAGTGTTTAACTCATCTATTCAATTATCTCGATCATTCAATAGCTTCAACGAAAATTGATTGTCAAACGATTTGCGAAAGATTTGTGAACTTATTTTTAACTACTCAATTCACCCCCTCTTGAGTATTGAGGCCACTTGGTAACAAGTGGTATCGAAACTAGACTCTTGTATAAAGAGCTTAGCGGCTTCAAGAGAAGTGATGGCTTCAAATGGTTTTTCAAATGAAGGTTCTTCTATAAATAGACCTCCTTATTTCAATGGGGATGGCTATGCCTATTGGAAAGAAAGGATGAAAATTTTTATTGAAGCTATTGACTTAGATGTATGGGACGCAGATTGAAAATGGTGCTTTTGTCCCTACACAAACTAAGGATGGTGTGACAATTAATACACCTAGAAGTGATTGGACCGATGATGATAAAAAGAAGGTTCAATATAATTTGAGAGCCAAGAACATCATCACCACATCTTTGGGGTATGATGAATTCTTTAGGGTGTCAAATTGTAAGACCGCAAAAGAAATGTGGGATACCCTACAAGTAACTCATGAAGGTACTAGTGAGGTAAAAGATCTCGAATAAACACTCTTACTCATGAATATGAATTGTTTAGAATGAATCAAGGTGAGAGTATTCAAGATATGCAAAAGAGATTTACTCATATTGTTAATCATCTCATCTCATTGGGAAAGACATTTCCTAATGAGGATCTTATTAACAAAGTCTTGAGATGTCTAAGCGGGAATTAGCAACCCAAGGTAACGGCGATTGCGGAATCAAGAGATTTATCAACCATGTCTCTAGCCACCCTATTCGGAAAACTTCAAGAGCATGAGCTGGAACTAAGTAGGCTAAATCAAAATGAAGAACATGACAAAAAGAAGAAGGGAATTGCACTCAAGGCCACCTCTTCCATACTTGAAGATGATGATGAAGATGGTGAAGAGGATGGTGAAAATATTGAGTTAAGTGAGGAGAATCTTAGTCTCCTTGTGAGAAAATTCGGAAGATTCTTGAAGAAAAAGGGATTTCAAAGAAGATCACCCTTTCCTCAAAAGAAAGCATATCACAAAGGAGAAGGATCCTCTACTCCTCCAAAATGCTACGAATGCGGAAAACCGGGGCACATGAAAATGGAGTGTCCTATATATCTCAAGAAGACGGAGAAGTTTGAGAAAAGACCCTCCAAGGAAAAGAAAGGAAGAAGAGCATATATAGCTTGGGAGGACAATGACTTAAGCTCTTCCGACGATTCAGAAAATGAAGAAGCCCATCTTTGCCTCATGGCTCAAGGAGAAGAAAGTGGAGAAAGCGACACCGAGGTAACCTCTTCTAACCTAGAACCTCTACCTTCTTATAATGAATTGCAAGATGCCTTTCAAGAATTGCATGATGAATCTTTGAGGCTCACAAAAATGATTTTGTCTTCCAATAAAACAATCTCCCTATTGACAAAGAAAGTTTCTACTTTAACCAAGGAGATAAATGAACTTAAAATTGAAAATGAGACTTTAGGACTCATAGATGCTAATTCATCATGCATGATTTGTTCCTCACATGATAATGCATCCATATCATTACCTTGTTTATCATGTAAAGCTTTTGAAAAAGAAATTGAAGACTTGAACAACACTCTTGCGAAATTCACTTTTGGAAGAGACAACTTGAATGTCTTGTTAGGGAGACAAAAATGTGTTTTCCAAAAAGCCGGTTTAGGATTTAATCCAAACAATCATCAAAAGTCTTATAAGAACTTCTTTGTTTCCTCAAAAACTTCAAGTAGCCCCTTTGTTAAATGTTTTCATTGTGGTAGGAAAGGGCATAGTGCATCCACTTGCAATGTTAGAAAGAACATAAACACCAAGGTTGGAATCAAAAGGGTTTGGGTCCCTAAAGGCACCATACCTAATTCTAACACACAAGGACCCAAAACAATTTGGGTACCAAAAGTTAAATCTTGAATGTGTGTTGTAGGTGTGCTTGAAGACCAAGAGCTCAAGTTGGTATCTTGATAGTGGTTGCTCCAAGCACATGACCGGTGATGGCTCCAAGTTCTCCTCCCTTACACATAAAAACATGGTCATGTCACATATGGTGACAACAACAAAGGGAAGATTCTTGGAATTGGCAAAGTTGGTAAGATCCCTTCATCATCTATTGATAATGTCTTACTTGTTGAAGGACTTAAACATAATTTACTTAGTATTAGTCAATTGTGTGATAAAGGAAATAGAGTTATATTTGATTCCTCTTGTTGCATAATTGAGGAAAAGGATGATAAGCAAGTTAAATTTGTTGGTCATAGGGTCAATAACATATATATGATTAGTCTTGATGATATTTCCTCAAATGATGCTAAATGCTTTATGAGTAGAGAAAATGATTCATGGTTATGGCATAGAAGAATTGCTCACATTCACATGGATCACTTAAACAAATTGGTCTCTAAAGAACTAGTAATTGGTCTTCCAAAGCTCAAATTTGAAAAAGACAAACTTTGTGATGCATGTCAAAAAGGAAAACAAGTAAAGGTCTCTTTTAAAGCTAAAAATATAGTTTCAACTTCTAGACCTTTACAACTTTTGCACATGGATCTTTTTGGACCCTCTAGAACTATGAGCTTTGGTGGGAATTACTATGCATTAGTGATTGTGGATGATTTTTCTAGATTTACATGGACATTATTCTTGGCCCACAAAAATGATGCTTTTCAATCATTTAGAAAACTTGCCAAAGTTATCCAAAACGAAAAAGGTTTTTGTATTGCATCCATAAGAAGTGATCATGGTGGTGAATTTGAAAATCATGAATTTGAAACTTTTTGTGATGAACATGGCATTGAGTATAATTTTTCTGCCCCTAGAACACCACAACAAAATGGTGTTGTAGAAAGGAAAAATCGATCTTTAGAAGAAATGGCAAGAACCATGCTCAATGAGGCCAATCTTCCTAAGTACTTTTGGGCGGATGCGGTTAACACCGCTTGTTATGTTATGAATAGAGCCCTAATAAGGCCAATTTTAAAGAAAACCCCATATGAATTGTACAAAGGAAGGAAACCTAATGTGTCACATTTTCATGTTTTTGGATATAAATACTTTGTTTTGAATAATGGAAAGGATAACTTGGGTAAGTTTGATGCAAAATCTGATGAGGGAATATTCATTGGTTATTCTATTCATAGCAAGGCCTTTAGAGTCTATAATAAACGAACTATGACCATAGAAGAGTCCATACATGTTGCATTTGATGAAACTAACCTAAATGAGCCGAGAAAGGAACTTGTTGATGATGTTGCAGAAATCTTGGCAAAGACGCACTTGGAAAATCAAGAGATAGAGCCCAAGAAGGAAGAAAAGAGACTCCTTGATCATACATGGCAAGAAGATTCAGAAATCTTAGATCTACCCAAGGAATGGAGGACTTCAAGATATCATCCTCTCGACAAAGTGATAGGTGATGTATCAAAAGGGGTAATCACTCGAAACTCACTTAGAGATGCATGTAATCATCTAGCCTTTGTCTCTCAAGTTGAACCTAAAGACATAAATGAGGCCATTAATGATGAGCATTGGATCTTGGTCATGCAAGAAGAACTAAACCAATTTGAGAGGAATCAAGTTTGGGAATTAGTTCCAAGGCCCAATGATCATCCTATAATTGGCACCAAATGGGTCTTTAGGAACAAACTTGATGAAACGGGTTTAATAATAAGAAATAAAGCTAGGCTTGTAGCTAAGGGATATAATCAAGAAGAAGGCATAGATTATGAAGAAACTTATGCTCCCGTAGCTAGATTAGAGGCCATTAGAATGCTACTTGCATATGCTTGCATCATGGATTTCAAACTCTATCAAATGGATGTCAAAAGTGCTTTTTAAATGGTTTTATACAAGAAGAGGTGTATGTAGAACAACCTCCTGGTTTTGAGGACTTTGAAATGCCCAACCATGTTTTTAAATTGAAAAAGGCCTTGTATGGCTTGAAACAAGCTCCTAGAGCTTGGTATGAAAGGTTGAGCAAATTTCTTTTAGAAAAAGGCTTTTCTAGAGGTAAAGTTGACACCACTCTTTTTATAAAACACAAAATGCATGACATTCTTCTAGTTCAAATCTATGTTGATGACATTATATTTGGAACTACTAACAACTCTCTTTGTAAAGAATTTTCAAATATTATGCAAAGTGAGTTTGAGATGTCTATGATGGGTGAGCTCAACTTCTTCCTTGGTCTACAAATCAAGCAAACAAGAGAAGGAACATTTATAAGCCAATCCAAGTATTGCAAGGAGCTGCTCAAAAAGTTTGGAATGGACAATGCCAAGTATATGGCTACTCCGATGGGCACCTCTTGCTATTTGGACAAGGATGAAGGAGGTAAATCGGTAGAAATTACAAAATATAGAAGTATGATTGGCTCACTCCTTTATCTCACTGCAAGTAGGCCTGATATAATGTTTAGTGTATGCATGTGTGCTAGATATCAAGCTAATCCTAAGGAATCACACCTAAGTGCTGTTAAGAGAATAATGAAATATCTAATAGGCACATCACAAATGGGTTTATGGTACCCTAAGGGAGCCTCATGTAGTCTTATTGGGTACTCCGATTCTGATTTTACTGGATGCAAAATGGATCGAAAGAGCACTAGTGGGACATGCCACTTGCTTGGAAGCTCACTAGTTTCTTGGCACAGCAAGAAACAAAATAGTGCGGCATTGTCCACAGACCGAAAGTGAATATGTTGCGGTGGGAGTTCTTTGTGCTCAAGTCCTTTGGATGAAACAGCAACTCTTGGACTATGGTCTTGAGCTTGATCACATTCCCATAAAATGTGATAATACTAGTGCAATTAACTTGTCAAAAAATCCCATTTTGCATTCTAGAACTAAGCATATTGAAATAAGACATCATTTCATTAGAGATCATGTTCAAAGGGGTGATTGCATACTTGAATTTGTTGAAACAACTAAGCAATTAGCTGATATTTTCACCAAACCCCTAGCAAAAGAAGCATTTTTCTACATTAGAAATGAACTGGGTATATTGGACCATTCATGCATAAATTAGATATTTGCTGCATAATCCTAAAACAAATGCCTAAGCTTGAGTTTTTCTGCATAATTATGCCACATTGCTGCACAATCTCTGAATTTTCATTATATATTTGAATCCCATACTAACTTGAGCGTCGGAGGTTTCCCCTAAGTTGTTTTGCAGGTGCTCCCTCGTGACCAAGACTCCCAAGCAATTAATATCCTCAACAAAAATGGTGAAACTCTTGGTAAAAATGGTAATTTCAATCAATTATATGAAGTGAATCATAACATGATTTGATTATATGTTTAAATGATGATTTGAATTGATTTAAGTTGCTTTAAAACTGATTTGGATGGATTAAAATTGATTGTATGCTGTTTGGAACGCAAGATCTGAGTTAAAGAGTGCTGGTAATCGATTACAATGCCTTTGTAATCGATTACACAGTGTTCTGACACGCATGTAATCGATTACACACATTTTGTAATCGATTACAAACCAACCAACTCAGGTAATCGATTACATCAACTGTAATCGATTACAAGGTTCCCAGAAAGCATGTAATCGATTACACTAAAAATGTAATCGATTACATACCCACCAGGAAGCATGTAATCGATTACACCAAAAATGTAATCGATTACATACCCACCAGAATGCATGTAATCGATTACACACTCAATGTAATTGATTACACAGGGTTTTTAAAAGGTTCCTGATGCGCGTAGAGCCCATTTCTGTTTGGGCCTGTTCATCTTCTTCGTTCTCTCCTTCTGCTCCCACGCACCTCAAATCTCAAAATCTCTCTTTTCTCACTCAAATCTCCATCAAAACCGGTCATTTCGCCTCTCTCAATCTCGGAAAACCCTCTCCACATAGCCCATCGTTCAAATCCCCTCACATCCTCATCCAAATCTCCCCATCTTCTCTCATGAACACCTTCTCCACTTTTCATGAACACCTTCTCCACTTTTCTCGACCTAATCTCGTCCCTCTCTCTCTCTCCTCACTCATCCCCAACCATTTACCACTCATCCCTTGCTTCTCCTTCTCATCAATGGCTGAATCCTCTCATCGCTCGAAGCGCCCAAGAACAGGGGGCTGCTTGTTGGAGGTTCCTCTCGGTGGCTCTTCACGCAATATATCTGGCCTGGACCTCACGAGGCACTTCTCCACTGTGAAGAAAGCTGAGTTGTTCCGAAGAACTTCCAACTTCGCAAAATCATCTCTCCCAGTATCTTCCCATCACCTTCTGCGAGAGTGAACCTTTAGAGAGCTTTAGGACAATAGAAAACTTAGGCTTGCTGGGATTCCTGAGCATAGAGAAGGCCATCTACCCTAACCTTGTCCGAGCGTTTTATGCTAACCTGAAGGTTGAAGATAATTGCATAATCTCTGAAGTGAAAAAGCAACAAATCAGGTTAACAATGGCAGAATGGTATAGGCTTACAAAGCTCACTCCTGATGGAGCACAGTTCTATGGAAATGCAAAAGTCTGGGGGCATGAGTTTGAGCATAAGGCTGCTCTTCTCTCTTTGATTAGGACTGGCTACCACCTCCCCAGTGATCCTAGATGCAGAATAATGGCCACTGGCCTCACTATGGAAAACAGGGTTCTCCACTACCTCTTGGTTCGTGGATTGATTCCCAGAGGAGGGAATTACTCCCAAGTCCTCAAGGATGATGTAGTGGCATTATGGGCAATGACCACAGGGCACCCAATAAACTGGGGATACTACATTCTAGAGCATATGCTAGACATCAAGAAAAAGAAGAACTCTGCTCTCCCCTTCGCCATGTTGGTCACCACAATCCTTGAGTACTGTCGCATTTCGCTGGCTGAAGAGTCCAAGGACACCAGCTCGAAGGGACCCCAATCAATTGGGCTGCATACTCTGAAGAAACTTCAGCTCTACAAGATGGAAGATAGGTGGCATTACATTACTCATGGCACATTTGGTCATATCCATCACGATCCAGATAGTGATGATGAGGAGGCTCGACCACCCTGCCTCGCTCCTGCTCCAGCTTCTCTTGATCTTCTGCTCCAAGAAATGCGCAACCTGAGTGCCAATGTAAACACACGCATGGATCATATAGAGCAAAAGATCGACCATCTTGAGCTGAGGATGGACTACTCAGACCAGGAGCTTGCCTCCATTCGATCCCTCCTACGTGGACCTCCTGTTCTGTGAGTCCTGCTGCTGCTTGCACCCCCACATCCTCGCCCCTCCGGATCCCCTATCCTTCGCTGGTCCATCTGGAGTTCCTGCTGATGATGAGGAGCTTCTGGACTCTGACGACGATCATATGTCCAGCGATGATAACATTGATCTAGGAGACTCTGCTGCGGATCCAGAGGGTGAAGTCTTTTGTGACAGCGAGGACACTGATAGTGATCATGGCCTATTGCCTTGATATATTTTCTTGTATTGATGACCACCTTGTACTTATTTTGTTTTAACTCTGATTATATAAAATTGGTATACCTTTATGGTTATATTTTGTTTTTGCCTACTAGTTTGTGAATGTTTGGCTTTTAAAATATTGATTGGACTGATTAATCTTTGTGGCTTTTCTGTTATGGCAAAAATTTGAGAATCATGAAATATAGCTGTCATGCTGTCTATTTTTTCTTAAATGCTTATGTCTTTTTGATAATGCCAATGGGGGAGAAAATGAGGAAAAATGAAGAAAAATGAAAATGTAATTAATAGTTGCATGAGAAATTAAAGGTTGCATGAGTACGGCGGAGTTATTGACCTTTTAAGTTATTAAGCTTTTCATATGCAAAATTTAACCCAACATCATGCATAAACTCCGGGGGCAGCATTGTACCTAAATGACTATTATATACAAATGCAAAAACTCTTTCTTTTTTTCCTATGATCAGTTTGTCATCATCAAAAAGGGGGAGAATGTGAATGCTTATGTCTCTAAGGCATGTCAAAAGGTTTTTGATGATAACAAAAGCAAAAGAGAAGATCAAGCGCAAAAGGAAAAATCAAGATCAAAGAAAGAAGACAGAAGGTTTATTTAGTTATAAGACTTAGGATATTAATGTCAAATGCTCTCAAGATTTCTCAAATGATTTTTCAATATATGATTTCAAAATAAATGGAAAATTTCAAAGTTAAACATGGCTTTCAATAAAACTTGAGTTTCAACTTTAAATCTAACACTCTTAAAAGGATTTATGTTTAATCAAGTATCTTGAGGTGTTGGAAATGACTTACAAGCGCTTATTGGACTTGAAAAATGTGTTCAAAGGCCAATGTAATCGATTACATAATGTTTGTAATCGATTACACATCAAACAGAAGATGCAGAATCGATTACATTGTAAATGTAATCGATTACAAGCAATCGATATGTAATCGATTACACAATATATGTAATCGATTACACAAAGCCCGAAAGGCAAAGAACACGTTCGACGAGTAATGTAATCGATTACATTGATGTTGTAATCGATTACAAACAAAGTCGAAGCCATGTAATCGATTACACCAATAATGTAATCGATTACACAAAACCCGAAACTCAAAGAACACGTTCGACGAGCCATGTAATCGATTACATGAATATTGTAATCGATTACACAAAGAAGTCGAAGTCATGTAATCGATTACCTCAAGAATGTAATCGATTACAAGCAAAGTCAGAAGCCATGTAATCGATTACCTCAAGAATGTAATCGATTACACAGAGTTGAAAGTTCGAAACGTTGGAACAACAATGTAATCGATTACCTGAGATATGTAATCGATTACACGCATCCTGACAACGTCCAACGGCTATATTAAATGCATTAAATGCATGCCCAACTACCTCCAACGGCTCTATTAATTGAGAAACTTATAAATACCAAAGTTGGGTTCTTATTTGCGGTTGACCTTGAATCAAAAACTGATCATCATACTTCAAAACGTGAATCAATCCTTAAAATCATTTCTTGCTCTGTTTTCTGACTAAAAATGTGAAAAATCTTTGAGAGCATATTAGAGCTTCAATTTGTAAACACTTGCTCTAGAGAGAGCTTCTTCTATTTCAATCTTATACATTCTGAATAGTGAGGGTGAGGTATCCCTCAAGTATTGTAAGGGTGAGGTATCCCTTGGAAAATAGAGGCTCAAGCTTTTGGGTGAGGTATCCCATACTGTTGAGTGCTCAAGGTTGTAGTGGTTTTTCAAGCACCCATTGAAGCTTGAAGATATAGTGGAAAATCTCAAGGTGTTGCTTGGGGACTGGACGTAGATCACAAGTGGAGTGGTGATTGAACCAGGATAAACGACTGTGTTTGTTTCTCTAAACCCTCCTCTGCTTATCTTTGTGCACTGTTTCATTATTTTATTTGGATATTGTCTCCTTGGCTATTACGTTCATAAGTAAAAGTGTTTAACTCATCTATTCAATTATCTCTGATCATTCAATAGCTTCAACGAAAATTGATTGTCAAATGATTTGCGAAAGATTTGTGAACTTATTTTTAACTACTCAATTCACCCCCCTCTTGAGTATTGAGGCCACTTGGTAACAAGTTGTATAAATCTTAAAACGCTATTATAAATATCCTGTCAAATCTCAAAGATATGTATCTTATCTGATATACAGAATAAGATTTTGAGTCTATATTTTCTTATCTTGATCTTTTTATATTTCTCTTCTTTATTTATAACATGTTTTTAGCACGAGACTCTACCATACGAGTGATGACTTGCATAGCTTAAAGGTTCTATGAAAAGAGTTTGTCTTCTTATCACATTCTTTGATTTAATCTAATTCGTTACTTTATTCTTTCTTATAGCTTTTTCATGTTAGTCTTAGTATGAAATATTTTCATGTTTCATCTATAAAATTTTTATTATGAATCTTGTTTGACTAACACAATTATCATATTTTATTTTATACTAAATTTGTTACTCTTGATAAATTTTAGAATAGATTACTATTCAAGCATCCCTGAAGGATTGTACAAAACTAATGATTTTTCATAGTCATATTTTATATGAAAATTTATGGTATAGTTCTTGGAGAACTACATCTTTAAATCGTGATTGAATCTAAAAAGATCTAATTGATCTTAGCATAATTTGAAACAAAGAAATGTGAGAAAGAACATTATCGATCCTTTTATATCTCCCGAATATGCTCTTGTAGTAGCAAAATGAGAATTGTTTTAAGAGATATTTTAAATCAAGTTTATGCATTCTTATGATTGAACACAAAAATGGGTTATTAATAAAAAACCACAAAGGCCACCCAATGAGTTGAACTCCACTCCCTAAAGTAAATATTCTATATTATAATTTTGGGTATGGTAAAGGTTGTGGTTATAACCATTGATGTGGCAGAAATTAGAAAAATGATTATTACCATAGTAGTTCTAACTCTTTCAAGAATACATATCAAATAAAGTACGGAGATATTGATGAGAATAATTCTTTTGACTATGGTCCTACAAATAATATGATTTTGGGTGTGTCTATTTTCGTTAAATATTATGGAGGAAAGTTGTATCACTTGATTGATGATTTAAATAGTTGAATTATTTTCTTGGAATTCATATTTGTCATTTTATATGTATTTGTTTTATTTTTTTCATGTGATTTAATATCATCACGTATACATTTTCTCTTATTTTGTTAGTTTACAATATTTTAAATAAAATATGTATGGTATGATTTATTAGAATTTTTATTGATTGAAGAAAAAAATATGTGTTTCTAATTCTTTATATCTATAGATCAATGGTAAATTTTGATATATAGTAGCACAAAAATAATTCAAGTCTTCAAAATAGTTACTATATTTGGTTATCTCAATGAATAAAATTTTATACATTGTGCTTTATTCATTATCAAGTCAAATAGATATGATTAGTGCAATTGAAACATATTTTAGTGTAAACTAAAAGTTTACTATGCTCTTGTAAAATCAGAAGTTTACGATATTGTTATAAACTAGAAGTTCACTAGTCTAAATAATTTTTTTATTTGGCATATGGTCAATAAGGCTATCTTGGGTTAATATTGATAATTTATAAGGGTATCATTAAAGAATTAGAAAATTCTTCAATATAATGAGTTTTTACGTGCATAGTGTTCTCAATATTGTTCTCAGAAAATTCTTTTGCCTAATCATTATTTTTGTACTCCTCGTACTCAAGGTAAATTAATTGTTAAACTTTCCTCATTTAAATTATCTTTAGAGTCTCCTGATTTTCTACAAAGAATACAATGTGACATTTGTGGCCCAATCCATCCATCTTGTGGACTATTCCGGTATTTCATGGTTTTAATTTATGCTTCCACCCGATGGTCACATGTTTGTTTGCTTTCAACTCGTAATTTTACTTTTGCTAAATTTTTTGCCCAAATCATAAAGTTAAGATCAAGTTTTCCTGACCATCCTATCAAGTCAGTTCGTTTAGATAATGCAGGTGAGTTTACTTCATAAGCCTTTTCTAATTATTGCATGTCAATAGGAATTAGTGTTGAGCATTCCATTATTTCATTGCACATGTTCATACTTAAAATGGATTAGCTAAATCTTTTATTAAGCGTTTGCAATTTATTGCTAGACCTATGCTTATGAAATCAATGTGAATTTGAAGTTCAAAGAATATAATTCATTTACAAAATGCCGCAAATCAATTGCCATATATTTTTGTTGACACTCAAAAGGTCATTAAATCACATGTGCCAGCTGCAAATATTTTTGCACAATTAATTGTCCGTGTAGGACATCTTGTAGGTATGGCAGCCAATGAATCTAAAACACGTTAGAAGTGTGGTAGATCTATTGGTGCAAAAGACACTGTTCCTCGAAAAAGAAAGGAAATGAAAAACCTTCAAAATGACACTCTAGAAGAGGTCAATGACACTCTTGAAGAGGTCAAAAGCAATATAGATCAACAAACCCATATTTTTAGGGAAGCAACCCCAGAAGTGGTTCTGGTACTAATAAATTATGAGATCTCATTAAAATTTGGAAATGTGAGGGAAAGAAATGAAGTTATTGTTAATAATGTTTTTGCAAATGCAATTGCTTCTGAAATTATCAATGATAATGAGCTTGAGTCTTAAAGTGTAGAAGAATGTCGACATAGAAGTGATTGACCAAAATGGAAAGAAGCAATACAAACTGAGTTAAATTCTTTAGCCAAACGTAATGTATTTGGACCAGTAGTCTAGCCACCTAAAGATGTCAAACTCGTTGGGTAGAAATGAGTCTTTGTATGGAAAAGAAATGAGTTAAATGAAGTTATGAGATACAAGGCAATTTGAGCTGGAAGTTCAAATGATAATACATTTGGGAATAAGAGCAAATTAATGAATTGTAAGAAGCATTTTCTATTGAAAAAAGATAAATAAATCCTATATCAGCTATAAATGCTCCATTTAGAATTGGTATCAAATGAGTCAAAAACATGCAAGAAGCATGGTAGACCAATCGATTCTAAAGACAAAGTCCAGAAAAGAGAAGGAGCAAATAATATTGCTAAGAAGGCAAATAATCCTAGAAATGATACTCTTCAAAAAGAAATTAGAGACATAAGTAGGATTTTTGAAGTAGTCTGAACTCCAGAAGTAGTTCAAACTCCAGAAGAAGTTAAAATACCTGAAAACGGTGAAAATAATGAGATCTCAATAAATTATGTCTCTATAGACAAAATGATAGAATCGAAAAGAAATAGTTATCGACAACATATTTTTATAGCCCGTAATATTATGAATAATAATGAGGATTTTGAAATTAGAATCATTGAAGAATATCAACAAAGAAAGGATTGACCAAAATAGAAGAATGCCTTATAGGCAGAATTGAACTCACTTGTAAAACGTGAGGTTATTGAATTTGTAGCTAAAACTCTAGAAGATATTTTAATAAACCTGAAGTCTAAATCCCATAAGGTGCAAAATCTGTTAATATAAATGGATGCAATTACATTTTGATATCTGAAAAGTTTTTTTTGCACACAAGAAGTTGAGTGCTTCTAATGGATGTTTTTACATATTGTTGTTACATTTTATGGATGTCTCAATACATGTTATCTATATGAAAATCACCAAAGGATTTAAAATATCAACATCTAATGAACTTAATTTACATATTTATGTTCTTTTGCTCATCATATTAAGACTTTCCTATTGAGCATTAGTGCTTGTTGATATGCATTATATATTTATTTCAAAATTTCTTAAAGTACTTTATTTGTTTATGTGTCTATTTAAAGAATTTGAAGTAAAAGATCTTTAAATGATAAATTTTTGTCTCGGCCTGCAGATTGAGCATTTAGCAAATTAAATTTTGTCTATTAAGTTATAATGAATAAGCTCTTAAGTGATTTATACATATAAATTATATATATTAAGTACATGAATGCTTATTAGATCGTTGGATTTAAAGAAGATTATGAATATCTTAGTCCTGAAGCAATACCATACCTTAGTGCTATAGAAGCACACATGCATATTGCTAAATACTACATGACCTAATATAATATTATTTTGATGAACTTATAGCAACATATAGTTCATCACTAACCAGAAGACATTAGAATGAAATTAAGTATATTATTTTTATCTTCGAGGCACAACTGATGAGATTATTTTATTCACATGAATCTATGTCAAGCTAATTGATTATGCAAATGCAAGATATTTATCTGATCCAAATAAAGTCAGATCCAAACAGACTATTATTTACATGTGGTGATATTGTTATATTATAGTGACCCACAAAGCAATTTATAATTGCTATTTCTTTATATCATGCAAAAATTATAACAATTCATGAAAGGAGTCATGAATGTTTCTAGTTAAGAGTTATGATTCATCATATTCAAGAATCTTGTGAAAAGGAAATTTCAATTGAAGATAATATTACTTATAAAGCTCAACTGAAAGGAAGATAAATCAAAGATGACAGAGCAAAATATATTTCTCCAAAATTCTTAAGGGGAAGTGCTATGAATAATATTGAAGATGGATGTCTAAGAGCCACAAGAGTTACAATGTGTTGACTTAAAGACATTTTATGATTAGTTATATTTTGAGGGGAAGTAAGTTACCTATGAATACTGTACTCTTTTTCCTTCGCTAAGTTTTTATCCCATAGGGTTTTTCTTAGCAAAGTTTTAACGAGACATATTCATAGTGTATAGTCATTTAAGGGGAAGTGTTGTAAAACATGCATATTTTGCATGTGGTAGATGACTACCTTAATTATCCCACATAAATAAAAAAATTAGTTAAAAGAGATTACAATTTCTAACGGATATTAATCTTAAATAACTACATTGTATAAACCCTAAAATGCTCTTATAAATATCCTGTCAGATCTCAAAGATATGTATCTTATCTGATATACAAAATAAGATTTTGAGTCTATATTTTCTTATCTTAATTTTTCTATATTTCTCTTCTCTATTTATAACATAGTATTATTTCTTTTTTTTTCATATTTAAAAGAAAAGGCCCAACAAGTTAAGAAGATAATATTATTCCCATCAAATTAACTAATAGAAGATGATAAACAGTATGAAAAATCAACCAAAACCAAAAAAAAATTGTGACTAGAGTTTGTCACACACTTATTTTCTTTGTTAATATGTTAAACGTTAAATTCAAGAGATTTAGATTTTTCTATTCCATAGAAGTTGTAACTTACTTTGAATCTATTATACTAATTCAGGTAAAATATAAAACTTGACATATAAATTAAAAATGTCACGTTATATTAATTTTATAAGGGTTTTGCTAACTTAACGAGTGTCTTAATAGCATTGGTTAAAAAAATATTTAATACGATTTATTAAATATTTCTCTGTTCTAATTACTTAAAAAGGAAAGCAACAAAGACAAATTACATTAACTAAGTTGATTGAGATTCAAATTTTATCAAGACTATCTTGGTAAGCTATCAGTGTGTAAGCACTTATAAAACTTGGGGGCTTACTTTGATTTTGAGATAGAACAATTACTCTTAGACTTTAAATTCTTTGCCAAATTCTGGGTTTTTTGTTTAATATTTATTATTTTTAATTCCTTAATCAATATCCACTAGTTAGCAAAATCTATTTTATAATAAGTTTTATTATATTTTTTTAAAATATCTTTCTAATAACTTTTTTAATATTTAATAAAAAAAGTATTAAATAAAAAAATAAATATATTTAATATTTTTGAAATATAAAAATTATTCAATACTTTTTATATTTAGTAAGTAAGAAAATTATTAAGAAAGTTGTTTAAAATGATTTAAAATTATTCTTATATAATACATCAAAATAGCATTTAAAACTTTCAGTGTATTTTTCTTTAATATTGTCCGAACTGTCTAATAATAGACTTCTTAGTTTTCAGAAATAGAAATAGAAATAGAAGAAAACAAATCTTCCCAATTTGAAACCAAAAACGGAAAATTTCTGCAAATCTTTCGTTATCCGTACGGTCCAAGTTGAGAAATAACTATATAACGGACGGTATAACGAACGACGATGGTGTTGATATGTTTTACAAAATTAAGGGCCTGAACAGAAATAAGGAAAAATACAGGGGATATTCAGAAATAACTACAAAACCGAATTTGCATCAGCACCTGGGTCTCTGACCGATGAGGTGACGACACTGGAAAGTGAGAGGCAGTTGGTGAACCAAGTATCAACTGTTTTCTAACCTTTAAAGAGACTCTTGAGTCCCTCAACCTTTGAAACAAGCTTTGCATCAAAACCAGGTACCATTCCTACAAAGTTTGCATCATTTTGGTGCTTCTGATTTCCCCCCTCCCATCCTTTTTTGTTCTCTTCAACTTGTTCCTTGCATGTGTTATGGATCACCCTTTTGATTTCATGATTTGTCTTTTTGTTTGTTTAACTTGTTCAGTTTGTCTGATTGCCCAATCTGTTGTTTCTGAATTAGTCAACCTTACTGCTTTCTGGGAACTTATCATCATCCAATTCATTTCTGTCATTAAAATCATCATAGGATATTTGCTTACTAGGATATTTGCTTACTCTTATGATTTGATACCAGATAATAGATCACACAAATATATTGCAAAGTAGTTCTTGTACTGCTAGAAGATGGGAACAAGTGAATGGCACATTGAACGAAGATCCAGCTTTGGCACTGAATCGCCCTTATCAAGAGAGGCAGGAAATCCACCTGAAATTGGTTCACTCTCCATTGTTGTGCTTGGTGCTTCTGGTGATCTTGCTAAGAAGAAGACATTTCCTGCACTTTTCCATCTATATCGGCAGGTTTGATGACCTCCAATTTATGTAACAATAAAGCGAAATCTTTTGGATCATGTTGATTAGTGTGTTATATAGAACTGTTGTGAACAAAAAAGAAAAATTGATGTAGATGATCATGGAACTAAAGATGGACCAACGGAAAACCCTTAACAGAATGCTGTGGTTCTGATCAAGCACTAGTTCAATAATTTTTTTTTTTTTAAAATTCTACATGCTAATTTGACATTAAATGCCTATTCCTAATTCTTGTTTTTGGGGAAGATTACCTGGAATATTTTTTAATATTTGTTTGTTTCTCTTAAAGGAACCATTTCTAATGTTAGGTGTCTTTATTTGTAGGGATTCCTACCTCCAGATCAAGTTCATATTTTTGGCTATGCAAGGACAAAAATCTCTGATGAAGAATTGCAAAACCGATTGCGTGGGTGAGACTTTTTTCGATATTTATATATAAAACCCTATGGAAATCAGTTACAACATGCTACTCCAGAATTGTTGATGTTAGTTATATGTAAATAGAATGTGTTTATGATTGAAATTGTCTCCTTTGAATTATATAAATTGTTAGTGCAATATATTTCCTGGACCTTTATTTTCTTCAGCAAAAAAAAATTTACTATGAAGTTTGTTATATGAATAGTATGTCATGAATTCTTGCTTGCTGCTTCTTTCACAAAGTTGTTCTATAGTATGCATGCTTCATGCTATCCTATTTGTTCATGCATTTCATTGATGTGTGTTTGAATTGTTCGTAAGCATAACAAATGTGATTTGATATGCAGCTATCTTGTTCCAGAAAAAGGTGCTTCCCCCAAACAGTTGGAGGATGTATCAGAGTTTTTGCATCTGGTTAGCATTGGCTGTCTTGCCCCATTTTACAGATATTAAGTAATGGTCTCACTACAAAATACTCTTTCGATTGGTCTAATGTTCATTTCTTTTTCCCTTTCTCTTCCGTTTAGATCAAATATGTAAGTGGCTCTTATGATTCTGAGGATGGCTTTCGCTTGTTGGATAAAGAGGTTTCAGAGCATGAATCTTTGAAAAACAGTGTAGAGGGTTCATCTCGGAGGCTCTTCTATCTTGCACTTCCTCCTTCAGTATATCCATCTGTTTGCAAGATGATCAAGACTTGTTGCATGAATAAATGTAAGATGTTATAATCTATGGTTTTGATATGTACTTTTTTGGTTGCAAATGTTTTAAAGGAAGGGGGAGGGGGGATAGTAACTGTGTGCTGTAGCCTAACAGTTGTATTGTAGGGAGTAATGCTCAGTCAGACATTAGTCTAGGCTGCACTTTAGAATCCACTTTAAGCTCTTTTCTTCTCCTTTTAATTAAATGTAGGTTACTTGTTTACTTTCTGCGAGATCTTTTTCCTGATAATATTGGAGCTAAATTGAGGTTACTGCTTAGAGATGTAGCTGCTTTCAGTTGTTGAAATGTGATGCTTAGATTTCGGCTTCACAGGATAATTACACATGGCTGTGTTATATTTATGGTGTTCAAAATAGAAAGAAATAATTATGAAATAAACTTGAATTTCTGTTAGATAGCTAGCATTATCAAAACAGATCTTATGGCTTCAAGTTTCTCCACTGTCTCATTTCTTCTAACAACACATACTATATAACCTTTTATGACTTGAACATGCCAGCCTATACTAATTTCTTTTAAATTTCATGGTTCCTGTTTATTATCCAGAAAATCTAATATTGTCTCTATTGATGGCTGCATCTGCTTCCTTTTCTTAGCTGATCTCGGTGGATGGACACGTGTTGTTGTTGAGAAACCTTTTGGTAAGGATCTAGGATCTGCAGAAGAACTCAGTACTCAGATTGGAGAGTTGTTTGAGGAACCACAGATTTACCGTATTGATCACTACCTGGGAAAGGAATTAGTGCAGAATATGGTAGTAAATGATTATATAATGACTTACTTCTTGTTGGCTTCATGAACTCTGCCTAATCCCTCTTCATTTGACTTATATTGGCAGTTAGTACTTCGTTTTGCAAATCGGTTTTTCTTGCCTCTTTGGAACCGCGACAACATTGACAATGTGCAGGTGAGAATTTTTGTTTTGCAAAAGTTACAACTTTGTGTTAAGGTTTAAACAACTTAAACTTCTGTTTTACTATTGAAGTTAGGGCAGGTACTATTAGTTGAGCTTTTGACTATTCATACTTTGTCCCATCATATCTGTCAGCTTTTTTTTTTTTTTTTTTTATGACCATGTCAAATTTTACCATAACTTTCTTTAGTTGCCTAATTCAGCTACTGCATTACCAAAATTGATATGCCACAATTTTAAACTTGAGTTTGGCTGTTGATTCTGTGGCAGATAGTTTTCAGAGAGGATTTTGGAACTGAAGGTCGTGGTGGATATTTCGACCAATATGGGTATGTGTAGAAATTTGTTTTAGTTAGTTGGTTTAACAAAGTTTTCAAATGACTAGTGATGCCAATAGTAGGTTCTACAATGAAGTGATATTGAAAAAATAAGTTTTTGATGTATACCAGTTTTACTTTTGCTGATGATATTGAAAGTAAAACTTATGATTTTCATTCCTAAGTATCTGCCACGATTAGGAAACCATAAATCATTAATGTACTACTTTTTATTTGGCAGAATTATTCGAGATATTATTCAAAACCATCTGCTGCAGGTGAGGCCTTCATTTTATAATCAAATAGGTTTCATATATTTTGACTTTGTTATAATTATCTTGTATTGTCAAGTAGATACTTCTGTTAAATAATGAGAACAAACATAATTACTTGAATTCACGTCTCTCTAAAGTTTAAATCTTATTAAGGGTGTGTTAGATAAAATTGAAAGTTTTAGCGCGTAAACTTTAGTGCTAAATTTTTAGTGCTGAAAATAAGCATTGTATTAGCAATGTTTGAAAATAAAATCATTAACTGCTGAAGGGGTATTAAAGGAAACTATTAGCATTTGATAAAATAAATGATACACTAAAGGAAACTACTCAAACTAGTAATTCAAATATTTAAATAGGAAGAGCCTTGTTGCTGAATGCATTTGGTGACCTCCCATGTGCTGAATATTTTAGAACTTTATCACTAAAAATTCATTTTTAGTATGTATCAAACAAACACCAAAGGCATAATAATACCTATTAAATAACCCCTTATGAATTTATAGTTTTACATCAGATATTTATCAGCCTAATATGTCAAATTTGTTCATTATTTTTCTACCAACTCAGATTCTTTGCTTGGTTGCTATGGAAAAACCAGTTTCTCTCAAGCCTGAGCACATTCGGGATGAGAAAGTGAAGGTTTGCCTCTTTCTGTTCAATTTTCTTGGAAATTATTACCCTCTGCTGTCATTTTATTCTGCCTCTCATCCTGATACCGTGATACGAAGCGATCAATATCAGTACCTACTCCTTGATCTTCTTTTAAATTTGATTATGCATACTTGCAACCGCATTGAAGAGGGATACTTTTATAACTGATTACTTGAAAGTTGAAACTTTCCATGTTGCACAATATTTACCTTGATTTTGAGATGGGTCACAGCATGCCTCATTGCCTGTATACCACTTTCTGGTTGCTATGAAAAATGCAGGTTCTTGAATCAGTACTCCCTATCAGAGATGATGAGGTTGTTCTTGGACAATACGAGGGCTATAGAGATGACCCAACTGTACCTGATCAGTCAAACACTCCAACTTTTGCAACTGCTATTCTGAGAATACACAATGAAAGATGGGAGGGTATGATAAAATTTCCAGCATTTCCTTCCTAAAAGCAAATATAATTCCTGGACCTTCCTTTGATTTCTTTTATGCTAAACAATTTGGAAAATAAAGTAGTTCATATTCTTTCTGTTTCTCTCTTTTTTTTTTTTAATTCTCTGCTATATATTGTTGTGCATTTGATCAATTTCTTTTTTGCATCAGGTGTTCCTTTCATACTAAAAGCAGGGAAGGCCCTAAATTCTAGAAAGGCAGAGATACGGGTTCAATTCAAGGATGTTCCTGGTGATATTTTCAAGTGTATGGCACCATACCTTTTGATATATGGGTGTTCTCTCTTCATACATGCTTTTGTCATGCATCTTTTGTTGTCTGATCTCTAAATCAACCTTCATAGTGAAAGTGGTGTTAGATCTCAGATATAGTAAACATGTCATCACTTTGAAAGATTAGACATTTTTGTGATATGACAATCTGGGAGGATGTGTTTTACATTTTGGTATCTTGTCTATTGTCATGATTGCATAAGTTATTTCTTGTTTCTTCTATTTGAAGCATGAATAGAAACATTGACTATCAATGGTTATTGCAAGAGTCACTCTTAAACATATTACAGTGGAAAGTAAATAAAAAAGTTTTGAGATGGGGCTCATATCTATCACCCTTAGTCCTACAGGTGACAAGCAATGGAACCTGTTCTTTATTGGCACAATATGAATGCATTGACAATTAACTTAAATTTTAGCTCGCCTATATTCTTCCTTGTCTTGATAACAGATACCTCGTTGTCATCAAAATATCTATTTATGCATAAACCTTACTGTAAACTTACACATATATAGGTAAAAAGCAGGGGAGAAATGAGTTTGTTATCAACCTACAGCCTTCAGAAGCTATTTACATGAAACTTACGGTATGTCAATCATTCTGATGACCCATAATGAGTGTTGAATATCTTTTAATATTTTATCTGTAGAAAATATTGTGTGTAGAAAATATTGTATTTTTCCTCAAACTGAATGATTACAACATGGTAGTATATATAGGGGATTAGGGAACAGTTGTACACTAATAGTACACTAATCTAGGCCTAGAAAACAAGCTAATCAAGTCCTAGAAAATAAACAAGAGTTAAATCTCTAAAAACAATGATACATGAACCAACCGTCCAATCGGCCAACCGTCCAACCATCCAACCGACCAACCATCCAAACAGGTAGATATCACAACACTCCCGCTCAAGCTGGTGAATAGGTATTCTCCATTCCCAACTTGTATACAATATTTTGGAATACTGAACTGCTTAACCCTTTGGTGAGTACATCAGCAAGTTGACCTTGTGTAGTTACATAGGGTGTACAAATCAATCCAATTTCTAGCTTCTCTTTGATAAAATGCCTGTCAACTTCAATATGCTTTGTTCTGTCATGTTGTACTGGGTTATGAGCAATACTGGTTGCAGACTTGTTGTCATAATAGTCTCATTGATCCATCCCAGTTGATCTTCAAATCTTCAAGCATGATCTTTAACCAAAGCAGTTCACACACACCTTGCGCCATAGCTCGAAATTCTGCCTCTGCACTAGACCGTGCTACCACATTCTGGTTTTTACTCCTCCATGTCACAAGATTCCCGCCTAGGAAGGTACAATGCCCAGAGGTTGATCTTCTATCAATCAATGAACCAGCATAGTCAACATCAATATATGCCTCAAGTACTAAACCTCCATTTCTCTTAAATAGAATACCTTTCCCGGGTGGTCCCTTGAGATATTGTAGTACCCTATGAGCTGCTTGTAGGTGAACTTCTTTCAGCGATGCATGAATTGGCTAATTACACTTACTACATGTGCAATATTTGGTCGTGTGTGAGATAAATAAATTAATCTTCCTATCAGGCATTGAAACATTTCTCTGTCCACTACAGCATCTCCTTCTGCTATTCCAAGTTTCATATTCGGATCTATGGGTGTGTTTGCTGGTTTGCAGGCTGTCTTACCTGTTTCTTTGAGTAAATCTGTACAATATTTTTGTTGGGAGATAAAAATACCCTGCCTAGATTGAGCAACATCAATTCCAAGGAAGTATTTCAGTCTTCCTAGTAATTTGATCTCAAATTCCTTAGCCAAACTCTGACTTAGAACCTGTTTCTCCTTAACATCATCTCCCGTCAATATTAAGTCATCCACTTACACCAAGAGTCTTGTGACTCCCCCTGAAGGAGAGTGCTTAATAAATAGTGTGTGATCCCCTTGGCTTTGTCTGTATCCCATAGCCAACATAGCTCTTGCAAATCTTCTAAACCACATCTGTGGTGATTGCTTAAGGCCATACAAGGCCTTCTTCAATTTACACACAGTATTGGCGTTCAGAGTTTTCCCGTAGCCTGGTGGAACCTCCATGTAGATTTCCTCCTCTAGATCTCCATGCAAGAATGCATTTTTTACATCAAACTACTGTAAGTCCCAACCATAATTAGCTGCTAATGCCAATAAAACTCTGACTGTGTTCATTTTTGCAACTGGAGCAAAGGTCTCCAAGTTATCGATTTCTTAGGTTCGGGTATACCCTTTGGCAACCAACCATGCCTTGTATCTTTTTATTGACCCATGTGCTCTATACTTCACTGTATACACCCATTTACACCCCACAGGTTTCTTTCCTACTGGTAACTGCACCAACTCCCAGGTTTTGTTCTTTTCTAATGCCTCCATTTCCACATTCATAACTTGTTTCCATTTTTCATTGGACAAAACCTCAGATAGGGTGGTAAGGATGGTAACTATTTAGGTTGACAAGAAAGGCCCTATGTGATGGTGAGAATTTTTTGAAGGACATGAAGTGTGCAAGAGGGTATAGTGGTCGTTTAGTGCACTCTCGTTCCTTTTCTGATGGCTATGGGTAGGTTTTGATCATCATTTTCCAATGAAGTTCAGTTTCATTTTGTAATGAAGAGTTAGAAATTATTACCTCATTCAAAGGCTTTGAGTTGGACTCTTGGGTCTGCATAGGTTCCGGGATGGCCATCTTCTTCCTTGTGAACAGTTTGCCTTTGCCAAATCTCATATTTTCAAGAATAGGGTCTGTTTGTGGTCTTTCAAGCACGGGTTCAAGTGCGGTTTCGGGCACAGGTGTTTGTGGTCTTTTAAGCATGGGTTCAGGTGCAGTTTCAAGCACAGGTTTAGGTTTGGGTACAAATTCAAGTGAATTTTTAGGGGTATGGTTGGACATAGATGTGCAAGGAGGGTCTTTAGATATTGGTAGCAATGACCAGTCCAAATCTAGCAAAAAATTCTCCTTATCTTCCCTTGAATTCTCCCCCTGAAGATAAGGTTTAGTGAAATAAGGCTCCTATTCATGGAATATGACATCCATTGATACATAGAATTTTTTGGATGGAGGATGATAGCACTTATACCCTTTTTGGGTTGCAGAATAACCCACAAAGACACATTTTAGGGCCCTTGGGTCAAGTTTCCCCCTGTTTTGATTGGAGACATGAACAAAAGAAACACTTCCAAAAATCCTAGGGACAAGGTCATTTGAAGTGTGTAGGTCAGGGTAGAAAGTTGAGAGTATGTCCATCGGGCTCTTGAATCGCAAAACTCGGGTAGGCAAACGATTTATGAGATGGGTGGCTGTGAGAACGGCTTCTCCCCAAAAGGACTTTGGGACATTTTTTTGGAACATAAGGGCTCGGGTTTTTTCAAGGAGATCACCATTTTTCCTTTCTGCTACCCCGTTTTGTTGTGGGGTATTGACACAAGATGATTCATATACAATTCTTGCTTTATGGAAAAAAGGGTTAAGAGTTTGGTTAAAATAATCCCTTGCATTATCTGATCTAAATTTCTTGACAGTAACCCCAAATTGATTTTTTATCATAGAACAGAAATTTGGAAGGACAGTACTAACATCAGATTTGTGTTTGATCAAGAAAATCCAAGTAACATGAGTGCAGTCATCAATAAAAGAGATAAACCATCTTGCCCCAGAAACATTAGGAATGGTAGATGGACCCCAAATGTCACTGTGAATGAGGTAAAATGGAACATAACTGCGTTTATTACTAATTGGAAAGCGTACGCATTTGTGTTTAGCAAGCTTACACACTTCACAAGGAAATTTTCAACACTCAGACCTCTAAACAAGGAGGGGAAAAGGATTTTAATAATTCTAAAGGATGGATGTCCAAGTCTGTTGTGGTGAAGCCAAATCTTTTCTTTATTGACTGAAACAAATTCTAAACTGAAGGAATGGTGCAATCTGTTATGCATTGGTGTTTCAAGGTAATAGAGGCCATCCTATTCCCTAGGAAGTCCAATCATCCTACCCGAATTCTTGTCCTGTAAAACACAATAATTGTTGTGAAAAATCACAGTGCAGCCTAAGTCTTGAGTGAGTTTGTGTATAGAGACAAGGTTTGTGGATAATCTAGGGACATGAAGAACATTTTTTAAGATCACTAATGGATTGATTTTGACGACCCCTATGCCTGCAACAGTGGTCAAAGACCCATTAGCAATGGCTATTTTCTTACTGCTTGCACCAGGAGAATAGGTGGAAAAATTATTGGATGTGTGGGTTATATGGTCAGTAGCTCCTGAGTCTAAAATCCAGGAATTGGTAAAGGTTGTACCTAAGGCACTTAGTCCAATTGAAAGAGGAAACTTACTTGAATATGCCAAAGAACAAGTACCTGAAGGCTTCTCAAGGTTGCTAATGAGTGATCTCACCCTCTCAATCTCTTCTTGGTTGAGACTACCAAGTTCTTGTGATGTTGATGCACCTTGTGATCCTTTAGACTGTTCCATATCTTTGCTCTCTAGGCAATTAAGGCCTCAAGTATTTCGAATAGAAATATCCAACGATGAAGACTGGTATCGTCGGCAATGAAGGCCAAACGATTAACAGGGCAAGGCAGAGTAGAAACACAAAGGTTTCAGAGTGAAGGAGAAACAGAGGTGGTCCCAAGAAATAACGCTTTGATACCATGTAGAACATATTGTATGTAGAAAATATTATATTTTTCCTCAAACTGAATGATTACAACATGGTAGTAGTATATAAGGGATTAGGGAACAGTTGTATACTAATAGTACACTAATCTAGGGCTAGAAAACAAGGTAATCAGGTCCTAGAAAATAAACAAGAGTTAAAGCTCTAAAAACAATGATACATGAACCAATTGGCCAATCGTCCAACCGTCCAACCGGCCAAACAGGGTAGATATCACAACAGTATCATATCATATGCTTTTAATAGTGTATCTTGTCATATCAGCTGTAATTAAAATATAGGAAGTAGAATATTTAGTTACCGTAAATAGATATATCAATCCAAATCTTAGGGATTTAGTTTAAGATTAATTGCATATCTTGTAATTATAAATATACAATGTTGAGAGGGTTTTCTCTCAAGCAATTCAGTCACAATAGTCTTTCCTCTAATTTCAAGTTGGTATCAGAGCGGGTTTCGACCCAGCTCTATTTTTTCTTCATCTTTTCGACTGAAAAAAAGCCGCGCAATGATCTCAATCACTGTCTCGAGTTCGACCCACATCAAACTGACCTCAAATCCATGTTCAGAGAGGGCTGGTCGTCCAAACCCTGAAGTGTCGTCTCCATCTGCCGTCCAATGCGTTGCCACACAAAACAACCATTGTCAACCCATGTGAGCCACACGCCACCTTCCTGGAGTCCATTCGACACGTCGTTGCCGCCATTCTATTCGCTGACGTCTACTGGTCCTGTTTCAGGGGTCAAATGGCCATTTCAAGCACTATTCAGATAGTGGGTACTTGTCACCCATTGTCCTTGCCGTTTCATATTTGTTTCTGTTCAGATTTCACTTCCTCTCTTGTCTGAATCATGTCTTCTAGCACAGATTCTTCTACTAACACGGGTTCCCACAATGACAATTATGAACCTGTAAAGAAGAGTCTTATCTCCTTTGCTTTTTGGGGCACTCCCACAATTATGTCTGAGAAACTAAATGGTGGATTGGTATGCTGCTGTTGATGTGTGGTTTTTAGGTCAAGGACTCTCGGAGCATTTAACCAAAAAGGCTGAAGAAATCAATGCCAATATAAGAGAGGAATGGTAGAGAGCCAATTATCAGTTGGTGTCCTTATTGTGGCAATCCGTTGACCCCAAGCTGTTGGTGCACTGTCACTCCTATAAATCCTGCTATGATGTATGGAAGAAAGCTCGAAGTGCCTATGCTAATGATATACAACGCTTGTATGACTTGGTTCATAACTTGGCAACACTCTAGATGACAGATCATGATCTACCTTCGTATCTCAACAAAGCACAAAGCACCATTGCACAAATCAAGTTGATCCTTACTAGTGATAACCTTGAGAAGGTGTTGGATAAGCTTGATAACATGTACATGGTCTTTGTTCTCCATGGTCTTCATAAGGATTTCAAATCTGTTCGGAACCAAGTCCTGACAAATTCAAATATCCATTCGGCAAAGGATCTCATTGTTCATCTGCTACGGGTTCCCCTGCCAGAGGCCTCAACTAGGATTGGTTCTCAAACAAGTTTAGAATCCTCAACTTTTGTCTCTAATACAGCTGATTGTGGAGGACGAGGTCGTGGTCGTGGTGGTAGAGGATGTCGTGGTTCTGGTAATCACCCTTACTATTCTTATTGCAAACGCTCTGGACATATTCAAGATCAGTGTTATTCACTACATGGTTTTCTAGAGAAGTCTTCAAATAAAACACAGTCTCAGGGGCTGAATATTGAGAAAAAGAACGAGTTCCAAGGTGACAATTAGAATATTATGTCAAATAATAAATATAAGGAATACCTTCAACTCAAGGCAGCTCAACACGCCTCATTGTCAGCCATTGTAGTCCATACCAATAATTCTACAGTTTGTCTATCTCATTCTTCGTTTGTTGGATCCTAAATTTTGGATTCTAGTGCTTCTAATTACATAGTTGGTAATCCTTCCCTTTTCTCAAAATTATCCTATCCTAAGACACCACATCACATTACCCTTGTCGATGGCTCTAAAGCTAAGGCCACTGACATTGGTCAAGCCACACCTCTCCTATCTTTATCCTTAAATTTTGTTCTTTTTGTACCTGGCTACCCTTTTAATTTAATTTCTATTAACCAACTTACTTGCATTCTTAGCTGTTCCATAAAATTTACTGTTGAATCCTTTCTTATACAGGATCGGAGTACTAGGTAGACGATTGGAGCAAGATCTTAATCGCGTGGACTCTATTATCTCCATCCCTCTTCCTTTACCATATGTGCTGTCACAGAATCTCCTACTCTCCTTCATCATCGTCTGGGTCATCCAAGTCTCAATAAGCTAAAGAAGATGGTCCCTCGTCTCTCTCATTTGAAGTCTTTAGAGTGTAAGTCATGTTAGCTTGGAAAACATGTTCAGGCATCATTTCCAAGCAAGTTCAATCATCGTGCAACGTCTCCTTTTGATATTGTTCATTCTGATGTCTGGGGTCCTAGTCGTATCAATACTGTCCTAGGATATCGGCACTTTATTACATTCATTGGTGATTTTTCAAGATGTACTTGGATTTTTTTAATGAAAGATCGTTTAGAGTCGTTTAGTGTTTTTCAAAACTTTTGCAAAGAAATTCAAACTCAGTTTGGGCACCCTATTCGCACTTTACATAGTGATAATGCAAAAGAATACTTTTCTACGCCTTTTAATTCTTTTATGACATCACATGGCATGATTCATTAATCAACCTGTCCACATACCCCACAACAAAATGGGATAGCAAAAAGAAAACATCGTCATATTATTAAAACAGCTTGTACATTTTTGTTATATGCTAATGCACCTTTAAAGTTTTGGGAAGATGTTGTTCTCACTGTAGCTTACTTGATGAATTGAATGCCATCCTTTGTCCTAAATAACCAAGTGCCTCATTCTCTTTTGTTCCCTAATGACTCTCTTTATATTGTTCCCCCTCGAGTTTTTGGTTCTACTTGTTTTGTGCATGATCTCCAGGTCTAGATAAACTGTCTCTCGTGCTATTAAGTGCATTTTCCTTGGCTACTCTCAGTTTTAGAAAGATTATCGATGTTATTCTTCTTCCACGCATTGCACTTACATCTCTATCGATGTCACCTTCTTTACTTCTCATCACCAACTAAACTAGCCTTTATCTCTCAGGTCTTACCAATTCCTCACCTTGATCCACCTACCTCTATTCTTCTTATCCCGCAGGTAACGGTACCTTCCTCCCAACCAGTGCGTCCTTCTCCACGCCCGCTTGTCACTTTTCAGCGTCGACCACAACCTGCACTTCCTGAAGTTGTTGTTCCTCCAGATTCTGGTGATTCTTCTCCTGCTCCATCGTCTCCACCTACTCCGGGCCTACTTGAACTTTCCGGTGACCTACCTATTGCTCTTCGTAAAGGTACACGTTCTACCCGTAATCCTCATCCCATTTACAATTTCTTAAGTTATCATCGTTTGTCTTCATCCCATTATGCCTTTGTATCTACTTTGTCGTCCATTTCTATTCCTAAAACTGTCTAGGAGGCACTTTCCCATCCAGGATGGTGACAGGCTATGATTGATGAGATGGCCGCCTTGGATTCCAATCATACATGGCCTCTTGTTCAATCCCCTCGTGGGAGATCTACAATTGGTTGTCGATGGTTCTTTACAGTCAAGGTTGGCCCTAATGGATAGATGGACTGATTGAAAGCTCGTCTTGTGGGTAAAGGCTATACTTAGATCTTTGGACTTGATTATGGTGATAGCTTCTCTCCTGTTCCTAAAATGGTGTCTATTTGCCTTTTCTTTTCTTATCCATGGAAGCCATGCACCGCTGGCCATTGTATCAGTTAGACATTAAAAACGCCTTTTTACATGGTATCAGTTAGACATTAAAAATGTCTTTTTACATGGTGACTTAGAGGAGGAGGTTTACATGAAGGCAACCACCTAGGTTTGTTGCTCAGGGGGAGTCTGGTTTAGTTTTCCGATTGCACAAGTCTTTATATGGTCTTGAACAATCTTCTCGGGCATAGTTTGGAAGATTTAGCAAGGTCATACAACAATTTGGTATGATCCGTAGTGAGGTAGATCATTTGGTGTTCTATAAACGTTCTTCTTCTAATCAATGCATCTATCTCGTTGTCTATGTTGATGATATTGTTATTAGATGTGATAACCATGAAGGCATTATAGGCCTAAAACAACATTTGTTTCTACACTACCAAACTAAGGACTTGGGCTAGTTTCCTTGGGATTGAAGTAGCTCAATCAAAAATAGGCGTTGCCATCTTCCAAAGGAAGTATGCCCTTGACATTTTAGAAGAGACTGGGATGTTAGATTATAAGTCAGTTGATACTCTTATGGATCCGAATGTTAAACTTCTATCAGATCAGGGGGAGCCTTATTCAGACCCAAGTAGATATCGGAGGTTAATTGGGAAGTTGATTATCTCACTATAACCAGACCAAGCATATCCTTTGTTGTAAATGTTGTGAGTCAGTTTGTTAATTCTCCTTGCGATAGTCATTAGGATGTTGTGATTCAAATCTTGAGATATATTAAGAGTTCTCCCGGAAAGGGGTTGATATATGAAAATAGGGGTCATACAGACATTGTTGCTTATACAAATGTTGATTGGGAAGGATCTCCCAGTGATAGGAGATCAACTTCAGGTTATTGTGTTCTTATTGGTGATAATCTTATCTCATGAAAGAGCAAAAAGCAAAATATAGTAGCAAGATCAAGTGCATAAACAGAATATCGAGCTATGACTCTTACTGTGTGTGAACTTATATGGTTGAAACAACTACTCTAACAGTTGAAATTTTGCAAAATAGGGTCCATGGAGCTCATTTGTGATAATCAAGCAGCCTTACACATCAACTTCAATCCTGTCTTTTATGAATGAACCAAACATATAGAGATCGACTATCATTTCATTCGAGAAAAGGTTCTCTCTGGAGAAGTCACCACCTCATTTGTGAACTCTAATGATCAACTAGCAGATATCTTCACTAAGTCTCTCTAGGGTCCAAGGGTAACATACATATGTAACAAGCTTGATGCATATGATATATATGCACTAGCTTGAGGGGGAGTGTTGAATATCTTTTAATATTGTATCATATCATATGCTTTTAGTAGTGTTTCTTGTCATATCAGCTGTAATTAGAATATAGGAAGTAGAATATTTAGTTATCATAAATGGAGATATCAATCCAAATCTTAAGGATTTAGTTTAGGATTAACTGTATATCTTGTAATTATAAATATACAGTGTTGAGAGGGTTTTCTCTCAAGCAATTCAATCACAATAGTTTCTCCTCTAATTTCAATTATGAGAATAACACTTGTACCTGATTACCTCTTATAGTTTTCTATATATGTTTTCTAAATTTATTGAGGATTAGAAGTTGTAATGAAGAAAGGAATTTACTATATGGGATGTTTGATGTTCATGCACTAAATATATATTTCCCAATACATTATTTGGAATAAATTTTCTTCAAATGTAAATGGAAAATTTGCTAGTTAATACGTGGTTAACATCTGAAAACATTTTTATCTTTATCTTATACCTGTTTCTTTGTGATACAACAACAACAACCAAGCCTTTTCCCATTAGGTGGGGTCGGTTACATGGATCAAACGACGCCATTATGCCTTATCATAAACCAAGTCTTTAGAAATGTCATTCAAATCTAAATCTTTTTTAATCGTTTCATCTATAGTCTTTCTTGGTCTTCCTCTACCTCTAATTATTGGGCTATTCTCCACCTAATCTACTCTTCTTACAGGAGCTTTTAAGGGTCTTTTCCTTACATGTCCAAATCACCTAAGGCGAGATTCTCTCATCTTTTCCACAATAGGTGTTACCCCTACTTTCTCTCTAATGCATTCATTCCTAATCCTATCTTGTCTTGTATGGCCACACATCCAGCGTAACATCCTCATCTCCGTGACACTGATCTTATGCTCTTGTTGACTTTTTACCGCCCAACATTCAGTACCATACAACATCGCGAACCTTATAGTTGTGCGGTAAAATTTACCCTTACGCTTGAGAGGCACTTTTCTATCACAAATAACTCCTGAAGAACTCCTCCATTTCATCCATCTAACTTGAATCCTATGGTTTCCATCTCCCTCTATCTCTCCGTCATTTTGTATGATAGATCCAAGATACCTAAATTATGTGACTTGTGGTATGGTATGATCTCCAATTTTCACCGCTATGCTAGCATTAACACGCTTCTTACTGAACTTACATTTCATATACTCCATCTTACTCCTACTTAGACGAAAGTCATATTCTTCCAAAGCTCGTCTCCATAGCTCTAGATTCCCATTTGTTTCCTCTCTCGACTTTCCAACTAAGACTATATCATCTGCAAAAAACATGCATTGTGGCACCAGCTCTTGGATATGTGTAGTAAGCACATTCAAGATCAAGGTAAAAAGATATAGACTCAAAGTTTGACCCTTGGTGTAGACCTATGGTTATAGGGAAATCTTCTGTGACCTCACCCTGTGTTCTTACACTAGTTTTAGCCCCATTATATATATCTTGGATTGTTCGAATATAGGCGATACAAACTCCTTTCTTCTCCAAAACCTTCCACAAGACCTCTCTCGATATCCTATCATAGGCTTTTTCTAGATTAATGAAAACCATGTGTAGGTCTTTTTGCTTCCTCCGATACCTCTCCATCAATCTTTGTAGAAGATAGATTGCTTCCATGGTTGACCTCCCAAGCATAAAACTAAATTGATTCTCTAAAATATGAGTCTCTTGTCTTAATCTCCGTTCAATTACTCTTTCCTATAATTTCATAGTATGACTCATGAGCTTAATCCCTCTATAATTTGCAAAGTTTTGTATATCTCCCTTGTTCTTATAAATAGGGATTAAAGTGCTTCTCCTCCATTCATTTGGCATTTTCTTAGACCTCATTATCTCATTAAACAGCTTTGTGAGCCAGCTTATACCTTTCTCTCCTAGGCACTTCCATACCTCAATAGGTATATTATCCGGTCCGACCATTTTTCTGTTACCCATCCTCTTCAATGCTTCTTTTACCTCAAACTCCCGAATTCTACGATAAAAGGTTTTATTGTGGTCCTCCTCTCTAGTGCTTAGAATGTCTAAGTCCCCTAATGCCCCATGTTCCTCATTAAATAACTTGTGAAAATAACTCTTCCATTGATTCTTGATGTCTCATTCCGTAACCAAGACTTTACCCTCTTCATCTTTAATGCTTTAGCTTTCACCTTGCTCACCGCCTTCTTAGTATCTTTTTTAGCTGCCTTATATTTTTCCTAATTTTTATTATTTTTACAAACGTGCTAAGCTTTATAACATTCCCTTTTAACCTTAACCTTATCTTGTACACTTGCGTCCCATCACCAAGATTTTTTATCCTTAGGTCCAAAGCCTCTTGATTCACCGAGTGTCTCTATTGCTACCTTCCTAATCCATTTGGTCATCTCGTTCCACATATCATTAGCACTCCCTTGTACCTCCCAAATCTCTTCCTCCATAATCCTCCTTTGAAAGAGCATTTGTTTTCCACCCTTTAGTTGCCACCATTTGATCCTTAGCTCTCTATCTTGAGAATTTCTCCTTACTCTCATCTTAACCCGTACATTTATAACCAAAACCCTGTGTTGGGTAGTCAAGCTCTCTCCAGGGATGACTTTGTAATCTATGCAAAGTTTTCTATCAGATTTCCTTATTAGAAAGAAATTAATTTGAGAGCAAGAACCCCCGCTTCTATATGTGATAAGATACTCTTCCCGCTTCCTAAAACAAGTGTTAGCTATTGTAAAATCAAACGTTACCGAAAAATCTAGAATCGCTTTGCCCTCTGCATTAGCTACTCCTAGACCATAACCCCCATGCAAACCCTCTTACCTCCTAGATTCGCTCCCCACATGACTATTTAAGTCACCTCTTAGAAAAAATTTCTCTCCTAATGGTAATCCCTGAACTAAACGTTCTAAATCCTCCCAAAAATTTATCTTGTAATGCTCATCTAACCTTACTTGGGGTGCATACACACTGATAACATTAAAAGTCTCATGTTTCACAACAAACTTCAAAGCTATGATCCTATCTTCGAGTCTTCTCACATCCACAACATTATTCTTCCAATTCTTATCTACTATTATGCCTACCTCATTTCTATATTTTACCTTGTCGGTGTACCAAAGCTTACTTTGCCTTTTCTCCAACCCACTTAGTTTCTTGTAGGCACATAAAATTAATCCTCCTCCTAATCATGGTGTCAACTATTTCCATTGATTTACTTGTAAGTGCGCTTATATTTCAAGTTCCAAAACGCATCCTATTCTTGTGAACTAGTTTCTTTACACACACCCGTTCATGAAAATGTGGAAACCCTTACTTATTTTTTACTACACCCAGGCGGCGATGCAGCGGCTCTTGCTTATTTGATACTACTCGAGCCATACAACACGTTGCTTAGGGTCAACAACCTAGCATTAACACAATCACTTTGTTGATCCATGTCATAAAGATTTGCAAAAGTTTTACGTTAGCTGTCGACTGCCTAACACCACCCTCCTCTTTTATCCGAGCTTGAGACCGGCTATATAGGGATTTGCAACAAAGCTCAGCATAGATAGAGTTACCTATTTCTTTGTGATAATTAAACTAAATCTATTTGCCAAATAAGTGAAGAAGTTTACCTTATTGGAGGGAATACCACATCCCCTTCTTCACAAATACGCATAAATATTGGTAATTTGGAAAAAGATCACAAACAAATCACGCAGGATTTAACATTGTTCACCCCAACATACCTACATCTATGGATGAGAAGAATCAAATCTACTATAAAAACAAGTTTAGCCTTCTGGCTCCCTTATAAGACAATCCCTCTCACATTCACATTCTTATTCTCATAGTCCTCTTCAATTCCCCAATACAAGTCTTTATGCCCCACTAGAATTTGCTTGACAAGCAACTACTCTTGCATAACTTTCGTAGTTTTTATTATAAACAAGTCTCATGTGTCTTTCAAATCTCACATATCTTTCACATATCTTTTATATCTTTTGCATATCATAACATTTCTTTCATATCTTTTGCGTATCTTTCATGTCTACCAATATAATAGGAAACTTCCAATAACAATCTTTAATAGAATTTGGTTCAAAACCAACACACTCATCTGTTGTTTCTGTTAAATAATATGTGAAAGAAATACTTGATCTTGATCTAATAGTAGAAATACTTGTGTCAAGTGTTTGTTATATTATTTAATAATTTATTTTTAAGTGGGTTTGAGAACAATTATATATCAGATTATATAAATAGTACTTAGGACTTAAGTTTCTGTAAATTATATGAGCTATGGGTTTGTGTAATGGAACTAAGGCTGCGTGGAGTTAAATTCTTTAAGCTATGGACATAAAATGCTTAAACTAATTCCATGATATTTCTAATTGTGGACTTACTAGTTCAATATCTCATGCAGGTCAAGCAACCTGGACTGGAGATGTCGACAGTTCAAAGTGAACTAGACTTGTCATACAGGCAACGGTATCAAGGGGTAACCATTCCAGAGGCTTATGAGCGTCTAATTCTTGACACGTATGTTTCTTTTCCTAGACTCCTAGTTCATGTTTAGCTCGTTAATTGTTTCTAGGGGTAATACAGATGCATAAGAGCTTTGTTACATAGGACTTGAGTTCATGATAGACCTTATACGTGACAACATGTCTATAGACTGAATTTTGTAATTTGTACAGATTTATAATTTTGAAATATTAAAATAAATAGACATGTCATGCATAAAGTTCATAGACCAAAGTCCATAGTAACACGAGTTGATGTATAAAAGTTCATCAAGCTGAAGAGTATAGAAGAATTAGGATTGCATGCATTACTTAGCAATCAGTTCAGTTGTTTGAAAGAAACAGTTCTGAATTAAATAATAAACTGGAATAATGTTTTACAGAATTAGAGGTGATCAGCAACATTTTGTTCGCAGAGATGAGTTGAAGGTAAGATCGTTACATGTTTGATAGACTATTGCAACAGGGTCTTGATTCACAAACATTAATGGTTATATATTTTTCTCTCTTATCAGGCATCCTGGCAGATCTTCACCCCACTTTTGCACAGAATTGATAAAGGGGAGTTCAAGCCAATCCCTTACCAACCAGGAAGCAGAGGTCCTGCAGAAGCAGATGAATTGCTGGAAAAAGCTGGCTATGTTCAAACACACGGTTATATATGGATCCCTCCTACCTTGTAGAGTGACCAAATGTAATAACATGAGGATCTCTAGTTGCTTATAATACTAATAAGCTTGAGGAGCTTCCCTTAGAACAGGACTCTCTCCTACGGGTGTGTGTATGAAGCATTTAAACATATATGCGAGTGTTTGACACGGTTTGTGCAATAAGATTTGTCTCTGAATGGAAAATAAATAGAAAATGAAGTTGATCTACTAGTATTTGTATTTCATCATTCAATAATTCGACTCGCTAACGTGTCCATGACAAATTTGACCAATATCATCCCTAATGCAATCCAAATTCATTGATGCACATTGTACAATCTCCGAAACAGCATCTCGTCGTTTCCCTTAAGTTTTTAAGTTATCATTAATAAAAAATAGGATCAAACCTTGTGAAAATTTTAATTTTTCCACTTTCTAATTTTTGAAAAACCCGCATGTACCCTCTATTAAGATTTCAGACATAAATTTATACTAATGGCATAATATATTCAATTATAATGGTTAGTAAATCTAGAAAATATCTAGTACTAATTTTTTTCTTATAATATTTTGGATTGATATCCTAGAATCTAAATACGTCAGAAGCAGCCCACGTACCTAAGTCCAATTCACATTTTGGCCCTTCTTGGCCCAGCATGACTTACTAGCTCATTTTTTTTTACAAGATAACTATATTCTAATAGAAACCCCAAGGATAATTAAGAATTAAATCCTTTTATAACTACTTGAATACTTATTGATAGGAAACTTTTTATCTCCTAAGATATTACTTCCTTAGCAAGTAATTTCACACTATAAATATAGGATTACGTCACTCAAATATGCATCTAATATGATATACTTCACCCTCGTAGTACAAATCCTAACTGGAGTGTTAGAGTGCCTTGTAAGTACACTACCCATTCTCTGTCGCTGCCGCATAAGGAGGAGCCACCCTTCTCAATCGCTCTAAGCCAAACCAGGTATGTCATCCCTAACTCTAGTTCAAAACAGGTACTCATAATATTTTTATTGTATCTTAAAATATTTTAGAATATCATACATGATTTCTTAGGAGTTATTTCCTGTTCATTATATTTCCTAATTTGTTTCCTTATTTAATTAAAATTAGGAGTCTAGTATTAGCATAAAAAATAGGAATATTTAGTTAGTATTTTGGTATCAAAGCGATACCATCATCCGTGACCTGTCCTGTCACTCTTTTGTTTGCCATCAGAGCCACCAAGCGCCTCTACAAGCTCCGAGCTTCCATTAGCCTCCGCCACGTATGAGGCTACGTCCATCGACATCTTCGTTCACAGTCGACGTTGTTGGACTCACATTGATCTCCTCTATCCAAATATGGCCTCAGCTCCTCCGATTGTGGCTTAAGTCCAGTACACCTACTCGCACACGTTCAGGTATATTGTGGTTTCAATTTTTAGCCTTTATACACTGACCCATGGCTTCTTCTAAACCCAAAGACAGTCCCAAAGCTAAAACATGTTTCACCCTATTTTCGGGCACCTCTATTGTCGTTTGCCTCACCACACCATATCTCGTTAGGCCCAACCCCCATCACCTCTGTTCGCCACCTTCATGTGGTTGGTTGGCTCCCTTGGGTTACGATTTGCTTCCCTTAGGCTGCGTTTTGTCATGTTTGACACTTAGATCTAGTGTGTTCTTCTTAATTTCATCAGGTTTGAATTCTTCTTTTTTTTTTCAGTTGGCTTCGGTTTTTTCTAGGCATTCTTTGTGGTGATTATCTTTGGTTTATTAGTATCTTAGCTATTATTTGGCTCAGCATTGTGGGGGAGAATGTGAATGATGATCCGTCTCAAATTACACTTCAATGTTGGTGTTTGCCATGTTGTTCTTTCCACTAATGGATCATATTAGTGGTGACTTCTTCTCCCATTGTCGATCATTCTGGTGGTAACTTCTTTCCCACAGATGAATCATACTAGTGGTGACTTCTCTTCCCGTTGATGATCATTTCGATAGTGATTTATGTTGGCTATGACTCACTTAAGACCATGTCCTTTCTATGCTGTCTGGTTGTGTTGTCACACTATAGTTTTTTAGTTTATTTATTTTTAGTGTGTTTAATTGTAACAAGCTTAAAGCTTGGTAAGCTTAACTTGAGGGGAATGTTAGAATATTTAAAAAATATCTCATAATCTATTTATTATATCTTAGAATATTTTAGAATATCATAGATGATGTCTTAGGAGTTATTTCTTATTCATTATTTTTTTGGATTTGTTTTTTTTTAATTAAAATTAGGAGTCTAATATTAATATAAATAAGATTATTGAGTTAGTATTTTGTATCATGTTATTATCACATGCTTATACAGAAGAGAATATTATCCAAAGTCTTTATTCTTCTTTTCTTCCTTCATTATCTAAACTATATAATTTCAACAATAATATTAAAATTCAATTATCGTATTATACAATTGAAATTTAGTTTTTTTTAAATTTAACTAAGTAAATCATAACTAAAAATATATGTGACAAAATCAACTTAGACACCCACAAGGGTTGGTATAAATGGTAAATAAGCTTGCTCTCAGCAGTTGAGAAGCTTTTGCATTGTCAAGAGGTCAACTTGTTGGAAACCACTTATTGAGAGAGGCAACCTCAGTACCTCAAACAAATATTAGACTCATACTCAAAAGATATGGACATATCTCGTAAAAAAAAGGTTTAAATAATGTTTTGGATTGGGATTTGGACCCATTTCCCTTGGGGGCATCCCAGCCAATGAGAACAGCCCGGCGCTGCTTACACCACCGACCCCGGTCTAAGTCAGCGCCACCTACAATATGATAGTTACGAGAATTAAGGGATAATTGCACCCAATAAATGCCACAAAGATAGGAACATTATGCGCATCCCTCAATTAGTAATAACTACCCATCAATGAGAATTTGAATTGGAATTCCATTTAATCAATCATAACTACCAACGTTTATCACTCAAGTAACTCTCTGAACCCTAATACTACCTCCTAGTGCATTGCCTTTTGCATGTACATCCTCCCCTCTGCTCCACCACTTTGGCAGCCATACTACGAAGGAAAACAGCACCATCCTTTCACTAAAAAGCTCTTAAGGTAAACCTTTTTGACCTATTCAGAACATTGACACCTTATTTGGGAAGAGATAAACTTCAATTCTCACTACTTCCACTATGGTAACCACCAGAGAAAACTGTCCTCAGCCGCGCAAAACTAACAAACCACCAACCACTGCCATGGCTTTATCGCTGCTCAAGATTCAATTGTTGCCCAAGATCCAATTGCTGCCCAACTAGAACCTAGGCTCGATGGAGAAGAGGCTTCTCTTTCCAGCGAGAACTCGTCTTCTTCGTCGTTATGTGTTCCGGCCACGTAGCGTCTCGGATCATGCGGAGCCCCCTTAGGAGAAGCTAAACCCCGTATTTCTGCTCTACAACGCCTAAGCGCGAGAGAAAACAATGAGGATGACCAATCTCAGCAGGAGGAGTTAATCCTTACTAGATTGTCACACTGTGAAATGATATCCTTGTTCTGCCTTTAGGATGATCACATTCACGAACTGGAGATATTCGTTCACAGAGAAAGAGAAGACGAGAACGGGGTTTCGCAAAGAAATCATAATGCTAGAAGGGAACCAACACGCGTCGGGGACCACAATCCTGAAAACTCTAGGATAACAGAACCAGGTCGCAAGAATGGAAACCAAGAAAGGTAAGATCTCAGGGAAAAGGACCCTAGACAATGGAGAACTGTGGTCTAGCAGAACCAACCCTTCTTAGACGATCTGATGGCTTACGAGATCCCTAGGTGCTTTAAGTATCTCACAAATATTGAAGCCTATGATGGGATAATAATGCCTAATTTTTTTTTCTTATAAAAAATAGACATTATTATATCTCATTATCTTTGATTTTAGTGACTTTATAATACATTGATTTATTTATTTAAAGAAGTCATTAATTTAATTATTGTGATAATTATAGGGAATCTTTTAAAAAATCTTGGACAAAATAATAGCAATCTAGCAGCAAGTTTAATCAAGACTTGGGCCCATAACAAATAAAGAGAGAAAAAGATAAAAATTTGGCAACCTTCAATAAAAGGATATTGAGTTTCCTAAAATTAGTTTCCTAAACCCAATTAATATCTTTTTATTATTTGGAGACCAATTAAGGAGATTGAGTTTCTTAAATAAAGTTTCCTATGTCCAATCTATATCTTTTCATTATTTGGGAACCAATTAAGGAGATTTTGTGCAAGATACACTATTATTAGGTAAAATATCTTATTAATAGACAAAGAGGAGTAAAAGGAGATTATGCATAGAGACGGCAAACTTGAAGGCTTTTTCTCTAAAATTTATTTGTCTATCATTATAGTATGGAGAACTAAATTCTCAAGTAAGAGTAGGGATGAACTTGCACACTAGATGATATTTTTAATTTATTTTTAATTTATGTATTTAATTTTCAATTACTAAAACTCCTTTGTTTTATCATTCTCAATTCATTGATGATATTTTCTTCTCCCAATAATGATAGAATTTATTCTTTTATAGATTCAGTCATGCTTTTTCTATTGAATGGTTTAATTCTTTGATTATGTTTAGATCAATTATTTATCTATATTGATTTACTTCTTTGTTGCAATATCGCTCCCTAAATATATTATTCGTTGTCAAATTTTCTCAATAGGGATAATAATTTACGTATTCTAAAAGTGGTTAATGATTTTTTAAAGGGTTACATTTGGTTAAATTTTTGTCTATAAATCTATACTTTCCGATTGAGAATTTTGGAAATTGAGTTCCCAATTGGAGTAATCAAAATACTAGATTTGTGCAAGGGATTCCCGATACTTTACTATTGATCAAATTTTAGTACTTTTTCCGTTAGTCACTTTGCTTAACTTTAATTTGCATTTAAATTTAATCTTTGTTTACTATTAATCATTTAATATTTTTCTTTAATTTCTTTGTTCCTTTAGCTATTCTTTTAATTTGTCTCTCTGTGAAACCGACACCCCAAAATTGTGTTACAACTGCCGCGTTATTCTTTGGGTATAATCATAGGACTTCATATCCCCAATAGCATTTGGATGCTTATGTTTCAGCCATGTTGTTTGTTGGAGGAGATGACTCACTTGTAACATCCCTTATAAAATAAAATAACATAATAATAGTAATAATAATAATAATAATAATAATAATAATAATAATAATAATAATAAGTAAGGAGATAATATCTCCAAATGAAATGATTACTAAGATAAAAAATAATAATAACTTGGTGATTAAGCATGTTGAAATGCTTTAGGAAGACTCTCAAAATGCTGAGATAAAAAAATTTGATTAGCAAAGTCATGATTAAAAAGATAAAAATCAACTTGATAAGATAAGCACGGTGAGTAAGCACGATGACATATGAAGAACAAATGTCAACAAATGGTTTGGAACAAACAAAAGGCTTATTGAATAAGCCACTTCTCTAAGCGCGTCAAGTGCTTTAGGGGAAGTGATAGAAATGCAACCAGTTAACCTAAAGATCATTTGCATAGAATTGGAGGTCCAATGATTAGGGCCAAGACTAAGAGGATGAAACAAGCTTTACAAGGCCTAATTATGGAGATCAAAGAAAAAGAAGATCGACATGGATTAGAGGCTGCACCAAATAGGGTCTCTTTTCTACAACTTGAAGATGATTTGAGACCAACTTGAAGACAATAACTTGGAGAGCCAAATAAAGGTCAATTCACATTACTTAAGAAACATTCATGGGTTGCAATCTCTTTAGTTATTGGTCCAATTAGTAGGGGTCTGATTAGCTAATAATAATTAGTCCACTTTGCTTAATTTTTTTTATTTTCGTATTTAATTTTGATGGAATAAGTTCAGATGTCCTTTGGTCTTTCCCAAATCAGTTTCTAAGTCACTATTATGGTTAGTGAGAATTTATTACCATATTTATGCTTATTTTCTAGGTGGTAATGTCCTTTGGTCTTTCCCAAGTCAGTTTCTTGGTAATCACATGATAATGAAAATTTAATTCTTGTATTTCAAGGGTTGCAAATAGCTTCTACCTTAGCCTATAAATAGAGAACTCATGTACTTCAATAAGCAGTTTTTGAATATTAATGAAATTTGAGTGTTTCTCCATTATGAGAGCTTCCCTTTTATTCTTGGGTTAAGAACTAAGTCTATAGTGTTGTTTCTACCAGCAGGTCGCGGCTAGGGTCACGCTTCACTTGATAACTCTAGTTCTACCAGTAAGTCGCGGCTAGGGTTAAGTTCCTTTTATTTTCTTCCTGTTTCAAGACGATCCATAGCGCTCTCTTATCATTTGGTATCAAAGAGCTTCGGTTCTTGAAATCAGGTGATATCTATCCTTTGTGTGTTCATCTTCTTCAAATTCTAAAAAGAAGATATATATATATATAAATTTTGTTTCCACTGTTGCTTATCTTTTTTTTTTTTGTGTCATCTTCCTATGCTCAAACTTTGTCTAAGTCAATTCCTCTAGTTCTTTTCACATATACATATTTTATTTCCAAAATTGTGTCTACTATCAATATCCTTTTATATAATTGTGTCCAAGTTCTATTATCTAAAAAAAAATTAGTACAAAAAGATCTGAATATATATATATATATATATATATATATATATATATATATATATATATATATATATATATATTGAGGACTTAATATTCCTTGTTGCATTTCAAAACACTTTCATTGATCTTGTTCGTTCAAATCTCTTGTTGAATTCGTTGTTGTTTCCATTTAAATTACTTCTTGCTGGATTACTTTCCACTAAAGTTATCATCAATCCCTTGCTACTTCTTGTTGTGTGGAATCATATAAAGGTTCTTTACCTAAGAGCTCATAAGGAGAAGTAAAGTGGTAAAATGCAAAGAGTGGTGAGACTATCATAGGGAAAGAGCCAACTAGAGTGAACCACAAGTGAAAAAATATATATATAATTGAGTGTAAACACGTGGGAGAGTGTTTGTGTGAGGATTCTTGAAGGCATAATTGTTTTATATTATTTTCCATTTGTAATCATTTCTTACGCAAATTCTTGCAACATTTTAATCATGAGTGGAGGAGATGGAGAAGTTGATCTTAAATTGTTTGTGAATGCTATTCAAGAACAATTCCAGGCCCTAAATGCAAGATTGGATAGTCTACAAACCCCATTGAGATCTGGAACCCCAAGGCGACATACTTTTGAAGAGGAGGAAGATGAGTATTCAGATGGAAGAAGTACTGAAAGGAAAAGAAGAAATGAATTAAAATGAGACAATCATTTGGATAGTGTTAAGATGACAATCCTGCATTCCAAGGAAGAAATGATCCTGAATTGTACTTGGAGTGGGAGAGAAAAGTTGAACATGTGTTTGATTGTCATAATTACTCAAAGGAGAAGAAGGTTAATTTAGCAGTTGTTGAATTAACTGATTATGCTAGTATTTGGTGAGATTAATTTGTGAGTAGTAGGCATAGGAATAGGGAGAGGCCTATTCGTACATGGGAAGAGATGAAGACTGTCATGAGAAGGAGATTTGCACCTAGCCACTACCATAGGTACTTGCACTGAAAATTGCAAAGTCTAACTCAAGGTTCCATGAGTGTGGAGGATTACTATAAGGAGATAGAAATAGCCATGATTAGAGTCAATGTAGAAGAAGACCGTGAAGCAAGTATGGCTAAATTTATTAGGGGCTTAAAGAGAAAGATAGCTGATGTTGTAGAATTGCAACATTATATGGAGATGGAGACTTTGCTGCACAAAGCTAATCAGGTAGAAAGGCAATTGAAAGCTAATGGTACTTCCAAATTTGCTTCTAGTTCTTCATGGAAATCAAATTGGCATAACAACAAAACTATGTCAAAACCTAAAGAAGATGCAAAGGCCAAACATTCAGTTGCTGCTCCTAAAGGTAAAATTGAAACTAATACATCTTCTAGATCACGTGATATCAAATGTTTCAGGAGTTGGACATATTGCTTCTCAATGTCCAAATAAAAGGACAATGATTTTGCTGGATAATGGAGACATAGAGAGTGTGAGCTCAAGCGATGATGAAATGCCACCATTGGAGGATTGCAGTTATATTGAAGTTGTTGAACCTGTGAACGGAGATGTACTTGTTACTAGGCATGCTCTTAACATACAGCCTAAGGTAGATGGTGATGAGGAGCAACATGAGCATATCTTTCATACAAGATGCCATATAAATGATAAGGTATGCAGTTTGATCATTGATAGTGGAAGTTGTACTAATGTTGCTAACACCTTATTGATTGAGAAATTGAATTTACCAACATTAAAGCGTCCTAATCCGTATAGACTACAGTGGCTGAATGATTGTGGAGATATAAGGGTGACTAAGTAAGTGTTGGTTTCATTTTCCATTGGCAAATATAAGGATGAGGTTTTTTGTGATGTGATACCTATGCATGCTAGACATCTACTTCTTGGACGTCCATGGCAATTTGATCGAAATATTACTCATGATAGGTATAAAAATAGGTATTCGCTTCCTATGAATAATCGCATCATTGTATTAACACCTCTCAAACTTGCTGAGGCTTATGCTAACCAAATCAAGATTGCAAGAGAGTGTAAGTTGAGAGAAGATCAATTGAGCATTCAAGAAAAGGAAAGAAAAGATAAGAAAAGTGAGAATAAGCAAAAGAAAAAGAAGAATAAAATTGAGTGCTATGAAGAGAAATTCAAAGGTTGGTGTGCAAAATAATGAGGGAAAAAAGAGAGTGAGTGCATTTGCAAGAAAAAAAGAAGTTGAGAGTGTTTTGATAGCTAGAGAGCAGCTACTTGTACTATTGTACAAGGATGTTTATTTCACTAATGATCTTAACTCTTCTTTGCCAAGTGAAGTTATTTCCTTATTACAAGAATTTGTTGAAGTTTTTCCAGAAGAAGTGCCCCATGGATTACCTCTTTTAAGAGGTATTGAGCATCAAATTGACTTGATTTCTGGTTCTTCACTTCCAAATAGACTAGCCTATAGAACAAGTCCTGAGGAAGCAAAGAAAATTCAAAGGCAAGTGGATGAATTACTGCAAAAGGGATTTGTGAGGGAGAGTCTTAGTCCATGTTCTGTTCTTATGATCTTGGTTCTGAAGAAAGATGGGACATGACACATGTGTACTGACTGTCGAGTCATAAATAAAATCACTGTAAAGTATAGATATCTTATCCCTAGATTGGATGATATGCTTGATAAATTGTCTGGTTCGTGTGTGTTTTCTAAAATTAATTTGAAGAATGGATACTATCAAATTTGTATGAAAGAAAGAGATGATTGGGAAAAAGCTTTCAAAACAAAATATGGTTTATATGAGTGGTTAGTAATGTCATTTGGCTTAACTAATGCACCCAGCACTTTCATGAGATTAATGAACCATATTTTGTGTCCTTTCATTGGGAAATTTGTTATAGTTTATTTTGATGATATTTTGATTTATAGCAAAACCTTGGCTGAACATATTGAACATCTGCATAATATTTTTTATGTTTCTAGGTTTTGTTGTAAGCTCCAAGAGAATAAGTGTGGATGAAGAGAAGGTAAAGGCAATTAGGGAATAACCTACACCTAAGAATGCGAAGAAGGTAAGAAGTTTTCATGGTTTAGCAAATTTTTATAGAAGGTTTGTAAAGAACTTTAGTTCTATTGCTGCACCATAGAATAAACTTCTTAAAAAGAATGTTGTTTTCAAATGGAATGATGTGCATGAAAAAGCTTTTAATTCATTGAAGGATAAGTTGGTCAATGCACCTTTGCTTTGTTTACCTAATTTTGATAAAGCTTTTGAAGATGAATGTGATGCTTCTGGTGTTGGAATAGGGGCTGTATTGATGCAGGACTCTAAACTAATTGCATATTTTAGTGAAAAGCTTAGTGGGACAGCATTGAATTATCCTACATATGATAAGGAGTTGTACGCTTTGGTGAGAGCTTTACGAACTTGGCAACACTACTTGTGGCTTAGGGAATTCATAATTCATTCTGACCATCAAAGTTTGAAGTTTTTGAAATCTCAAGGTAAACTTCAACGGAGACATGTCAAGTGGTTGGAATACATTGAGATGTTTCCTTATGTGATCAAGTACAAGAATGGTAACGAAAATGTTGTAGCTGATGCTTTGTCTAGAAGGTTCGCATCGCTCACATCTTAGAAAACTAAATTACTTAGTTTTGAGTCTATAAAGGACTTGTATGACAATGATTATGATTTTAGCCAAGTATGAGATTCTTGTTCTAAGCAGGCTTTTGGGGACTATTATAGGCATGATGGTTTCTTGTTTAAGGAAAATAAATTATGTGTGCCTGTTTGTTCCTTGCATGAAATGCTAGTTAGAGAAACTCATGATGGAGGATCGATGAGACATTTTGGTGTGAAAAAGACCTTAGAAATTCTGCATGAGCATTTTTATTAGCCTAACATGAAGCATGATGTACAATCTATTTCTGATAAGTGCATTGTATGCAAACAAGCTAAATCCAAAGTCATGCCCCATGGTTTATATACACATTTGTTTGTACCTAATCAACCTTGGACTGATGTTTTAATGGATTTTGTGTTAGGATTGCCTAGATCTCAAAGTGGAAAAGATAGCATATTTGTTGCTATTAATAGGTTTAGTAAAATGGCACATTCCATTGCATGTTCTAAAACTAATGATGCAACACATATTACCGATTTATTTTTTAAAGAAGTGGTGCGCTTGCATAGATTCCCAAGAACCATAGTAAGTGATAGAGATATAACGTTCCTAAGTCATTTTTGGAGAACTTTGTGAAATAAGTTAAGGACTAAACTCTTATTTTTTACTATTGCACTTTCTCAAACAGATGGACAAACTGAAGCACTAAACTAAAGACTAACTACTTTGTTGCGTGCTATCATTCAAAAAATTTGAAAAAATGGGAGAAATGTTTGCCACGTGTTGAGTTTGCTTATAATAGAACTTTTCATTCTTCTACATCTTATTCTCCTTTTGAAGTGGTGTATGGCTTTAATCCTATGACTCCTTTGGATTATTGGGAATTCCTGCATAAAAAATGCAGTGAAAAAAAGGAATTCCCACCAAGGATCCATGCGAAAAGGGGACCATGAAACGTGATTTTCGAGTTTACTTCTTGAAGCCAAAAGAAAGATGATCAACACAAACCACTAACATCGTAACAGTGATGATGTCTCTACGTAGTCCACATGAACAGACCCACGAACATCCAACGTCCGCTAGGAGTCCCGCCTCCCTAACGCAATGCTAGCTACGAAGAGAAGGAAATCTGTCACCCTCTTTCACTATGTGTATGTATCAAGGGTTACAATCCATGCCTTTATGCCCTTTTTATTAAAGAACCCTCTAATAACTTCTTTAAGAATCCTTCTATTTGCTTCTTCAAGAAGCCTTTCATTAGCTTCTCCAAGAAGCCTCTTATTAGCTTCTCCAAGAAGCCTCTCATTAGCTTCTTCAAGAAGCCTTCCATTAGCTTCTTCAAGAAGCTTTTCTTTAGTTTCTCCAAGAAGCCTTTCATTAGCTTCGACAAGAAGCTTCTCATTAGCTTCTCCAAGAAGCCTTGCATTAGCTTCTCCAAGAAGCCTTGCATTAGCTTCTCCAAGAAGCCTTGAATTAGCTTCTTCAAGAAGCCTTGCATTAGTTTCTCTAAGAATCCTTGAATTAACTTCTTTTAGAATCCTTGAGTGAAAGAGCAGTAGTACGGTTAGTGTGAAGCCTTGGATTCATTTGTTATGAATTTTGGCCCACGATAGAATTCCTAATCCAACTTAGATTCTATTTACTCCAATTTAGTCTGTTCTAATTGTGTGACCTTACAGGTTCTCATAACATTGGCATTAATATTAAAATCCTATTTTAATATTACAAGTAGTGAGCGGTATCTAGCAACACATCGCTACTACCCAAGTAATGAGAAATTCAGTAATTTAACATAACATTTCAGTGATCAATGTTTTCGTGTGACCCTGACCATACAAGCAAACCTACAAAGAGAATTCAAATACAACACCTCATTCTTAGGTCACATGGTTGTGCACACCATCTAAGGTTACAATACATAGGAAACAAGATATAGCAAATTTGAAAAGAAGATATTCAATGTATTTCACAAACATATATAATTATCACTAAGTCCTTTCTAACCAAATGACCAAGGAAAACTAGCAAACTTCCCAACTAAGCTCACTTACCACTTAAAGAGCCAAGTCACGTTTCTAGTACATCCTATACCTTAACCTTGTCTCACAAGAGAGTAAAATAGCATTCATGCATCTTCGACTCTACTTTCCACACAAAGAAGCAACCTATGCATGATAACACAACCAACAAGCCAAGCACACTTAGCTTACAACACCTAATACATCACTTCATCACTTCACAAGTGATTCACAAGGCAATCTCCTACTGCTTAAGGTGATAGGTATTGACCTTTGGCGTTCTACTTCTCAAAGGATACCTAAGGTTTCACAAATCCTATCACAAGGTTCACTTTAACCAAGTGAAAGAACTATCACTAGCAAACATGCATTCTTGGCTCAACTTTATCACATAAAGGAACCAACTCATGTTTCTAGCATATCCTCAAGGTCAACCTTTAAAAACAAGAGAACATACATCAACTATGCAACTTAAACTCAACTTTAACCCTAAATGAGTAAACTATGCATATAGATATGCATACTATACCAAACAAACACAAACTAGTTATTTTTAGTACACCTTGTCTTAACTTCTCAAAGTCCTTCACATAAGGTAAGTGGTTATTCTTTCCAAGAACTACCACTAGTTGTATTTCAACACTAATGGTCTTGTATCTAGAACCTCATACTATCACTTCACAAGAGATTCCACAGTCAACCTCATGTTGAACAAGGTTCTAAACATTTCCTTGTTACATTCCAGTACACTTGGATGCTCAAGGTTCCCAAGATTGTTCTGTGGCATTCCATCACACAATGGAAGCCTAAGGTTCCCAAAGACATTACCCCTTGACACTCCACCTCACTATGGTTGTCTAGGGTCGCATGAGTCTATCATAAGGCATTTTCTACGTTTTGGATGCATAAAGATTCTCCAATCTCATCCTAAGGCAAATCCTATCACCTTGGGTGCCTAAGGGTTTTCCAAACTTCTCATATATATTAGGTGGTCATTCTCTCCGAGAATTACCCCCATTAGTGTCTCAACACACTTTAAAAGGCATACATGAGTGATCCAAACTAGCTAAGAACTTGAAAACATTAAAAAATGACTTTTTTAAAGATTCTGGCCTTGGACATAGGTCATGTCTCATTCTAGGGCCCCCTTGTTTTCAGATACGGGCAATGTCTAATTACACGGCCCCTCCAGTGTCTTTCTCTATGAGCACTATTCACGAATTCAACTAGCAGAGAGGGACACTACCCCCCTGTCTTTAGACATGGACCGTGTTTCTCAACCAGAAATTCTGCAGCTCACTCTGTAGAATCGTGGCACTATTCCATTGGCCAAATTCTTGGATTTTGGCCACTCTAATCCAATCTCTAGGTAATTTCAAGTCTCAAACAAGTTTAAAAACAAGAAGGAAACTTAAAACACTAAGTGATTTCATCAAAAATATATCAAAACCCTAAATCACTCATCCAAACCCCTAAAATCAACACTTAGAGCATTTTAGGTTGAAAATGAGGATTTTTAATTTCTAATCCAATCTCTTAGTATGAATAAGTCATAAACACCATTTAAAACTTATTCAAGTAAGAAAATCACTTAAAACACCACTAGATCTCATTTTGACAGATTAACCCTCAAATACGATAAACATGAAAAATGAGGAAGATGAAGTTTTAAGCTCAAGAACCCCTACCTTGAATAGCTGAGATGAAGATCTTGAAGCCTTGATCTTGCTCTTGGATCCTCCTTCAAGCTTGATCCTTAGTCCTCTAGCTTTTCTCCCTCCTTTCTCATTCTCCCCCATGGTTCCCTTTTCTCCCTTTCTCTTTTTTGTTTTTGTTCTTGGCTGCCGTGAGAGAAATGAAGAGGAGAAGCTAGAATTGGCTTCTTATAGCCAGTCACTAAAGGGTACCAAAAATCCTGATCTGCTAAGAACTCTCAGATTCCACCGAATCCAAATTCCTAACTTCCAACAGACTTAAAATAAATCATGAGATTCATTAAAATCTTGTTGCACCAATATCACATTTTTTCATATCTGTGACTAGTCAATTTAGTATTAAAACACACACCCAATATGCTTAAAAATACTAAACAAATTCTGATTATCCTCAAATTTTAACTATAGCACAGTTCAAACATTTGTGATTTAAAAATAAATTCTCCACATTTATTTTCACTAACTAGGCAGTTTAAGTTATTTTTGGGGCTAATAACAACTATTTCTCACAAATAATATTACAACAAAGTAACTAAATATGCTCAGAAAGTTACAAAATTAAATAAACATGTTAAGCAGGTGTTAGGCCACCTCTGTATCCATATACAAGCCTAACATGTTTTCCAGGGTGTTACATTTCTCCCCTCCATTTTAAGAATTTTGTCCCTAAAATTCAGATTACCACATATTAGAAACAATATCATATTCGAAAGGATCACATCTTTTTTTAATGATATTTTACTGAACTTAAATATAAACTAACAACTCAGTTTGCATTCGACCTATAAGAATATCCTGATGAGTTTCCAATAAATGGCATACACCAAAGAATACCTTGCATAGGGTCAGAAGATGAAGCCTATGCTATTTTGACTAGAGTTTACGCCCTTCTTGGAGCTCGCAGCCTTGGGTTGGGCATAACTCCCTGCCTCTGTGAACACCTCCTACCATAATGCTCAGGTCGACCACTCACAAAGCAAACCACACAAGGTCTAATGCCACGTGACCTTCCACACACTAGGTGCTCAGGCTCTAAGGTTTCCACTTGAACTCGCTCATCTTCATCGCCTTCTGAAGAACTAGATGTAGAAACACTTTCCTCATCTTCATTTTCATATTATGGACAATTGTGTGTAGAAATACATTCCTCATACCCATTATCCGTCTGTATCAAACCCTTTAAGATCCTCTAAAAGATCTGATCTCTTATATCCCTAAGAATCTCATCTTCCTTTCGAGCATCTAGGATCTAAGTCCTCAAGTCACCCACCATGTGCACTTCACTCACACTGAGACTAAGTGGCAACACAATCACTAAAAGGCTCATATCCTTAAAACTCTCAAGAAGTTCACTCTCCTGGATCATCATCTAGAATACATATATAGATTTCCTACTTAGTGCATCAGCCATCACATTGACCTTACTCGAATGATACTTTAACTCCATATAAGAAATGTCTCCAAACTTTTAGGGCAAATACTACCACCACTAACTCCAGATCATGAGTAAGGTCGTCTCCTCAAAAGGCCCCAACCGCCTTGATGCATAGGCAACAACTCTCTTATATTGCATCAGAACACACCCTAGACCCATCCTTGAAGTATCACAACATACCTCAAAGTTTTCCAAAAGATTTAGAATTACCAACATCGGTGTAGTAGTTAACCTCAAAAGCAACTCTTGGAAACTATTCTTACAAATCGAAGTCCACTCAAAAGTACTACATTTCCTACTCAAACTAGGCAAGGGTAGCGCTAATTGAGAAAAACCCTTTATGAACCTTCTATAGTACCCCGCTAGGCCTATGAAGCTTCTGATCTCAGTCACAGTGGTGGGTTTCTCCACTGCAACTGCATCATCCTTGCTTGGGTCCAAAGAAATCCCTCCTTGAGGTATCACATATCCCAAACACCGCACTTGAGAAAACCAGAACTCACATTTAGATAGCTTGACAAACAACTAATTCTCCTTAAGGGTTTTCAATACTATCCTCATATGTGGTTCATGCTCCTTCATTAACAAGGAATAGATTTAAAATATCATCGATAAGCACCAAAACAAACTGATCTAGGTAAGGTCTAAAGATTCTATTCACGTATCACATGAACATTGTCGGTGTATCTGTCAACCCAAAATACATCATACGACACTCATTATGTCCATCCCCAGTTCTGAAAGCGGTTTTAGGGATAACCTTTTCCCTAACCTTTATCTTATGATACTCAGATCTAAGATTAATCCTTGAGAAAACCTCAACTCCTCTCAGCTGATCCATTAGATCATCTATCCTAGATAATGGATACTTGTTTCTGATAGTCACCATATTTAGCTGTTTGTAACCCACACAGAGCCTTATGGTACCATAACTTTTCTTCACTAAAACACAGGTGCTCCCCACAGAGAAACACTCGGCTTAATGAATCGTTTAACTAACAAATCCTTGATTTGCTTTTTGAGTTACATTAACTCCAGTGGTGCCATCCTATAGGGTACTATAGAGATAGGTCATATTCCAAGCACTAAGTCTATAAGGACTCTATTTCTCACTCGGTGGCAATTCCACTTCCTCTTTTGAAGGTCTTGTGATCTTCGCTCCTCTTGAGACTTATTGTCATGACCCTCAATGATTCTGCATTCCTTCACTAAGGCTGCAAAATCCTGGATTTCAAAAAACTGGATCACTATCTGAATGTCTTCTCTCAATCTTTTCTAAAAAATAACACACTTTCGTTATGCCACTCTGATACTGGATAAGAACTTCTGGTTCATTGAGCTTGGCCACAACTGACCAATAGACATCTCGCCTTGGTCCAACCTCAGAAATTCCATTTTCTTACATTTTATAAATTTTATGGAAAACACTTCTCAGAAATATCTTCTTAAAAATCTCCCATGTAACAAGAATCCCTGATACCTTGAAAGATCTCCTGATGCCTAATCACCAATCTTCCGCTTCTTCCTCCAACATGAAAGAAGCAAAGAGCACTCATTGCCCATCTGAGCAAACCATAATAGTGAAGATCTCCTCCATCTCCTTTAGCCAACTCTCAGCTCTCACCGGGTCATACTCCCCCTTGAAGGACGATGGATTAATCTCCCTGAACTCCGAGAGGTCTTGGAAGTTTTGATTCTCCCCACTAGCACCTCTTGGTCTAGTTGCCCTAATTGATGTGGTGGTGGTGTAAGCTATCGACGTTAGGTCACACCCATCATCTCAAACTTCCTTATAGTCGTAGCTGTTTGCTCTCAAGTACCCTCAACAGTAGCGATTGTCCGCTCCATCAAAGCACTCGCCATAGCCATGAAGACTCCAACTAAGTCCAGGTGTTCATCAACTAAATTCCTATTTCCACAGATTCGCCTAGGAGACATCATAGTTTTCTGTACATACAGACCAATACATATTGGGGTAGCTAATCCCAATATCATGTAACTGTGTAACAGTAGCTAAGACAGTCAAACCAAATGCAAGTCATGCAGTTCTATCACACATCTCCCACAAGAGACAAATAAATGCATAACAACCCTCATAGGAACTCCTAAATATACCTCAGCATAATCAGTCCATACCTCGGCTCAATAGGATGAACTGTTCTGATACCATAATGTAACATCCTAGTACCGTAAACCCGATATATCTACTATATACAAGGCACACAATGCCAGTTATGTCACTTCTAACTTAATTCAACCAACTAAACTCATATTATTCATACACAATGAGTAAATATGAAGAGCCTAGATAACAAAAAGCCATATATATACATCATCAGCCTCTCAAGGCAAACTATAATACATAACTTTTGTAAACCCAAGGTAGCATGAACTAAATATACAACATATTTATTCCAACAAATAAAATAAACTACGCTAGTTCTTCTACTCCTTCTGCTTCCCTTACCTGTACCTGGATTTACATGAAAACACAAACGGAATGAGAAATCACAATTTTCTCAGTATATGCAATTCCAAAACCAGTAGTTAATTATTATACAACAAATAATCAACTAAGCGCATAAGATTAAGCCTACAATAGATAATTGAGTCCCTGCTCAAACACTATCAGAATATATACATACCCTGTGTAACATTCACAAGGCAAGCTATAATCCTATTTCACACTAATATCGAACATTCAATGATATCAAACTATTACCCATACAATCGTAAAATATCATCAACAAGCAACCATCGAACAAGCAATTAAACCATGACAAATGCTCATACAAGTGTCAACCATGCAATGCTTTATGTTATGAAGTATGATTATACTCAAACAAGTCCTAATAATATGATGATGCAGTGCAAATGTAGATTTTAGTTTATAAAAATACATGCTAGTTACTTATTTCTCAGGATCCACCTGTTCCCTTGTATATATTGAGCAAGTTAGGCCTAACAAGCACAAGCCCACTTGGTAATGGGTGAGTACCTTCCTCTCACAACCATAAAAGTACTACTACCACCCTCATATTGGTAACCCTAACCATACAAGCAAACCCGTAAGGAGAATTTAAATACAACACCTCATTCTTAGGTCACATGGTTGTGCACACTATGTAAGGTTATAATACATAGGAAACAAGACATAGCAAGTTTGAAAAGAAGATATAAAATGTATTTCACAAACATATATAATTATCACTAGGTCCTTTCTAACCAAGTGACTAAGGAAAACTAGCAAACTTCCCAACTAAGGTCACTTACCGCTTAAGGAGCAAAGTCACGTTTCTAGTACTTCCTATACCTCAACCTTGTCCCACAAGGGAGTAAAATGTCATTCATGCATCTCCGGCTCTACTTTCCACACAAAGAAGCAACCTATGCATGATAACATAACCAACAAGCCAAGCACACTTCGCTTACAACACCTAATACCTCACTTCATCACTTCACAAGTGATTCACAAGGCAACCTCCTGTTACTCAAGGTTTTAGGTATTGACCTTTGACATTTTACTTCTTAAAGGATGCCTAAAGTTTCACAAATCCTATCACAATGTTCACATTAACCAAGTGAAAGAACTATCACTAGCAAACATGCACTCTGTAACACCCCAAAAATTATTTGTTTCATCATAAATAATTATATTATAATATTTATGATTTTTGGAAATTTTTCTGAATTTTTTAGGAAACGTTAAATATTTTAATATATTCCTCGTTTTGCATGCACATTGAGCAGAGTCAGTGTAACTCCCCGAAAATTGTTTGTTTCATCATGAATAGTCATTTTTTAATATTTTTGATTTTTAAGAATTTTTGTGAATTTTTCTAGAAACGTCAAATATTTTAATATATTTTTTATTTTACGTGCGCGATGAACGAAGCCGAAAAAATAAAATATTTTCCCTGAGGCTGGTAAACTTTGAACTTTGAAAACGTCGACGGGGAACCTTACTAAACCCGAGGTCAGGCACAGTTTACGAGGTTTATGTTTTTCGAGATTTTATCTAATAAATAAAATCACTGTACCTTAAAATTTTTCGATGAACAATAAATACTACTTTTATTAACTATAACTTTTGTTCACTGAATCATAGCTCTAGCACAATGTTAATCATCTGTTCTAGAATGTTCACTTTGTGTAACTACATTACTTTTCACTTTATCGAGAAGAGTGCAAAGCTTCTCAAAGAAGCTTCAAGGAAACTTCCTCCCAAGCTTCTCAAGGAAGCTACACATTCTCTCTCTCCTCCCCTCACCACATAGCTGCACGCTTTCTTGGAGCCCAAAAATTTTGCTTTCACTTAATTAAGTTAACTATTCTAATTTCAAAAATCAAAAGTCATCATCTTTATTTCTACTATCAACTTCTCTCTCTACTTTTTTTTCTTCTCTCAAGTTCTCCTCCTTCTCTCTTCCTCTCACCATACGGCCACACCATCTTCATGCCCTCCACCATCACAAAAATTTCAAGGTACCACATTTTCTTAATCTCCACTACATTTTAAACACCTTTCTAATTGAAGATTTCTTGAAACGCCTCGATCTTCATCATCTTCTTCAAGCTTCAAGTTTGAAGCTTTAGGGTAGGATTCATGATCTCTTATCTTGTCTTCTTCATTTTCATTTTCATGGCCTTCACCATGACCATGGATCCATTCTTTTTCAAGCCTTAGTATTGATTTGATGAAGTTATAATTTCTAGGGTTTTTGGAGGAGTGAAAATCGAATTTCACTAGGAGCTTCAAGGGAGTTCTTGACTTGTTTTCTCCCTTAAGTAAGAGGAAGACTATTCACTTCAACCTCTATTGATAGTAGGAGACTCGTATTGTGTGTTGGTTGTGAGAAACCCTTGTTAGGGTTACTCTTTGTGGTATGTGATTTTGATGACTATGTATTGACTTTATCATGTATGATTTATTTGATGGAATGTATATATAAATTGATGATCTTGGATTAGTTTTGATTGTTTGGAAACATGAATTAGGGGTAAGAATTCCTTGCTTTCCCTATTGAGGCTCACGACCATAACCCCTCCATAGGGTGTGAATGATTTAAAATTTTGCAACAAGTGAAGAAATGAGTAATCAAGTGAATAACAATTAATGAATCAAACAAAAATTTAGGTTCTCATCCTTTAGAGAGGCTCACAGCCTCTAGGCCCATTTTGGGTCCAATTGTGTAATTTTTGTGCAACCTTGGATAATTAGTAATTAAGAGTTAAGCAATTAACATTGTGATTGGAAAGAAAAATTAAACTGATAACCTAGAGCAATTTTTGGAATTTAAGGGAAGAATAAGAGTGTGTGAGACTTAGAAAACCTTGGAATAATTTTCTTAGTGAGTATGGATAAACTTAAAACAAGGAACCCAATAATCAAGAGAATTCCTCTAGAGAAGAATTTCATAAGAAATATTAAATTGAAGTGAAACTTAATTAATTGGACAATTAGGAATTAATTAGGGATTCATATAATGAAAAAAAAATTGAAGAATGAGATCTTGTCCTAAAACTTAGAATAATTCTAAATTAAAGGAAAGACATAAGTGTAAGTAAGATGTAAAGTAACTCAAATTAATTTATCTTAAGAGAAACTTAATGAGAAGAATGTAGAAGATTAAGGCTTAATTCCATAATGAACCCTAATTTTGTAATGTCTCATTTGAAGACTTGATGATGCTTATCTTGGCCAAATTGTGGCATGTTGTGGAAAAGTATATTATTATTAAATGTACATTAGTATGCATTGAGTTATCATGCATTGAGGAAGTCCGAACGGACTATTGTTAAGGTTATGTTGCCTAGGAGATTGAATCACACCTTTGTGCGGGTGCGAGTAGACTAGTATAGGTCATACTGTTGACCTTGGAGGCGTTGGGGTGCAGGTGTCTCACAATGGTCTGTTGGTAGCTCTTCTAGACCGTGGGATAGACCGATGCAAACACATCGATGATCCGAACCGAGACACTGTCCTATATCGCGATCTAGTGTAGAATGTCTTGTACAATGTCATGATGTGCACGTTGAAAAATTGAGAATTTTAGCACTTGTTGGTCTCGGCAGCCGAGTTACAGATATGTCTCCTGATCATTCTCTCTGATGTTTGTGTCTGGCTCCATGGAGTAGGATGTTGATATCATGTGTACATGCATAGTAATTCTACATGTTATTTTGGCATTTAATTATATGATGATTGGAACAGTTGCTTCATTAATATCATGACTGCCGAGAACTGCTTAGTTGTTTACTGTTACTATATGATGCTGATTACTATTGTATTTGTAATGCTATGTGGGCGCTTTGCGCCATTCTGTTTCTTTACTGCCATAATTGATAATGATGGTAGGAAGTCTTACCTCTTTTTTGTATTTCTACTATCTCTGTATATATATTTATGTGTCTTCGAAGACGTCGGCGAATAGGGTGAAGTTCACAGGTTCTCCGATTTTTGGCCTGACTTTGACTAGCACTGCTTTTGGATCATGACGGCACGTCCATGAGGATTTTTGGGTTATGTGCGGTTGGCTTTCCTCGAAGGTCCAGACTGCTGGCACATTAACTTTAGCTTGGATCGCTGTGTCTACTTGGGAGACGTGACAGTGTCGTTAGAGTGTTAGGTTACATTTAGAATTTTACATGCTCATTAGGGACATACGGGGTGATCGTTACTACACCCCACAGGAGGATTCATTCCTCTCCATTGCCCGAGGCCTGGTCCGTAATTCAGTGGCTCTAATGAGGATTTCCTCCGATGAGGAAGACCCTGATGAGGATCCTAACACGGTTCCTTCTCTTTCTCAGTAGGGGCTGATACTATCGATAGTCACTGATGGCTATCCGTCTTTTTTGGGGCCTGATGATTTACCTTTTGGTAGACTGTACATTTATGATCTTTTGGGGGCATACATAGTTTTACTTTTTTTACATCAGGTGTTGTAACTAAACAAGTTTGATATAATTATATATATATATATATGTATATGCATGTTGTCCGAATGCATGCTTTACTTCTATCTTACTCTTTATTGCAATTATGTCTTGTCAGTATATTTTATTAATTATAACAACAACAAAAATCCACTAATTTAATCGCACGATTACAACCAAGTAAAATTATATTTATATAATGAACCGGGTCTTAACTTATACTTTTGTTTTCGCATCATAATTTGTGATGTGACGTTCTCTCTCAAAAAGGGGCATTACATTAAGTTAGTATCAGAGTCCCGGTTTATGTTTTTTTTGGGTCTTTGTGGTTAGGTCTGACTTGTTTATGCTGTGTGATTCTCTGTGATTAGTATTCCGAAGGGATGCACCGAATTCTTCATTGTGTGTTTCAGTTAGTATTACTTGAAAGAACGAGATAGCACGAGGCGGAGATATGGTAGCAACGATTGAAGCGATGCAAAAGATGACAGAAGTTATTGCCCAACAAACGGAGAGAGCTGCCCAACAATAGGAGGGGGCTACTCAACAACTCGAAACTATGGCTGATGCGCAAAATTTGGCAGAGTTCCATCGCCACAACCCTCCTCAATTCAAAGGAAAATTTAATCCAGAGAAAGCTAGTTTGTGGATCAATGAGCTAGAGAAAATCTTCAGAGGCATGAACTGTGCCAATGACAAGAAAGTGACTTATGCCGCTTTTATGCTGATTGGGGATGCTGAAGACTGGTGGAACGGGACACAGAGAGTATTGGAAGCTTAAGGTCGCGCAATCACTTAGGAGGTATTCAAGAATAGGTTCTTGGAGAAATATTTCCACGTAAGCGCCAGGCATGCAAAAGAGATGGAGTTCCCCAGCTTGAGGCAAGGAAGCTTATCTGTCTATGAATATGTCGCGAAGTTCGAAAGCTTGTCCAAGTTTTCAACGTATTTCCAACACCAGCCAGATGAGGTGTGAAAATGTCAGAAATTTGAGGAAGGACTGAGGCACGAAGTGAAAAGGGCAGTCATCACCTTAAAGATCAACCAATTCTCAAAGTTGCTAGATACGTGTTACTAGGTGGAAGCTTTGGATCAAGCTCGAGACACAAGAAATTAAAACTTTGGACCTACCAGGTTCCAAAGAGGAGGCGGTAATAATGCAAACCATTTCCAAAAGAAGCTTTATTCCCGACCACTGGGAAATCAGCAGCAGACATCGGGTGGAGGTTCTAGTGGAGGTTCTGGTGGGAACCGAACCGAGCAGAATGTGGCATTTTCTTTGAAATGCTTGAAGTGCGGGAAGGATCACGCAACAAGAGACTACACCATCAAGGGGATCATCTGCTTCCGCTGTGGGAAGTCTGGACATGTCTCCAGATATTGCAACCAAGCTATGTCTGAGCCTTCAGTCAATGCCACACAAGCTACAAAGCCGCAGGCAGGGGACCGAGTTTATACCATGAGTGGAGCCGAAGCCTCCCAATCTGAAGATCTGATACAAGGAGAATGTGCCATAAGAGGTAATATTTTAACTGTATTGTATGACTCTGGGGTAAGCCACTCTTTCATTTCCTATGACTGTGTGCGACGACTTGGTTTACCTGTGTCTTCCTTACCTTTTGACTTGACTATTTCTACTCTCACTGATAAACCTGTTGTTACTACTAAAGTCTGTTTGAATTGGCCATTGATTGTTGAGGGTCGAATCTTTTCTGTTGATTTGATCTGTTTACCCTTTTTTCAGTTAGATATAATTTTAGGAATGGATTGGTTGTCTTCCAACCATATCCTGTTGGATTACTCTAGTAAAACCATAGTTTTTCCCATGGATGAAGATTCTAGATTTTTGACGGGTAACCACGTTCGAGCTTTCTTGAAAGAAGGAGCTCAGGTATACATGTTATTGTCTTCCTTGAAAGTTGAGAGTGAGGCATATGTGAATGTAATTCCAGTGGTTAACGTGTTTCCCAAAATCTTTTCTGATGATGTACCTAGTTTACCGTCGGAGCGGGAAATAGAGTTCGCTATTGACCTCGTATCTGGATCTGGTCTTGTATCTGTAGCACCTTACAGATTGTCACCATCGGAATTAGCAGAGCTTAAGAAGCAATTGGAAGAACTCTTGGAAAAGCAGTTCGTTAGACCCAGTGTGTCACCCTAGGGAGCACCAGTGTTGCTAGTCCGGAAGAAGGATGGTACCTCGCGATTGTGTGTTGATTATCGCCAACTAAATAAGGTCACTATCAAGAATAAGTATCCACTCCCGAAGATAGATGACTTAATGGATCAACTGAAGGGAGCAACAATGTTCTCTAAGATTAATCTACGATCGGGCTATCACCAGATTCGAGTAAAGGCGGAGGATATTTCTAATACGGCTTTTCGTACCCGATACGGTCATTACGAGTACCTTGTGATATCGTTTGGTGTAATGAATGCACCTACCATCTTCATGGACTACATGAACGGGATCTTTCATCCTTACTTGGACAGATTCGTTGTTGTCTTCATTGACAACATCTTGATCTACTCTCAAAATCAGGAGGATCATGCTGAACACCTCAGTATAGTTCTCCAAATTCTGAAGGAGAAGAAGTTGTATGCTAAATTGTTGAAATGTGAATTTTGGCTGGACGAATTCAAGTTTTTGGGCCATGTGATCTAGAAGGAAGGGATTGTAGTGGATCCATCAAAGGTGGAAGTAGTTCTACAATGGGAACGACCGAAGACAGTGACAGAAATTCGAAGCTTTGTGAGTTTGGCTGGATACTATCAGAGGTTCATTGAAGGATTCTCTAAAATAGCAGGACCTCTCACTCAACTCACAAGAAGGAACCAAGCCTTTGAATGGACTGATGCTTACAAAGAAGGTTTCCAAGAATTAAAGAGACAACTAACTACTTCACCAGTGTTAGTCCTATCCGATCCAAATGAACCATTCGAAGTGTATTGCAATGCTTCATATCAAGGATTAGGAGCTGTGCTTATGCAAAATGAAAGGGTGGTGGCTTATGCTTCGAGACAATTACGAGTGCATGAGAAGAACTATCCAATGCATGACTTGGAGTTAGAAGCTATAGTTTTTGCCTTGAAGATATGGAGACACTTCCTGTATGGGGCGACGTTCAATGTCTTTAGTGATCACAAGAGCTTGAAGTACTTATATGATCAAAAGGAGTTGAATATAAGATAACGTAGGTGGTTAGAATTTCTAAAGGATTATGATTTTCGACTTTTGTATCACCCTGGAAAGGCAAACGTCGTGGCAGACACATTAAGTAGGAAGATGCTTAGTATATTAGCCATGATGATCAAGGAAAAAGATCTGATAGAGCAGTTCAGGGATGTATGGTCTTTCATGGAATTAGTTCTGGGAAAAATTTGTATGAACATGTTATTATCTCAAGCGAATTAATGGAAGACATCTGGGAAAAATAGAAAATTGATAAGTTTTTGCAAGAAGAAAAAGAGCTGATGAGGCAGGGCAATACAACGACATTCGAGGTTTACCTCCAAGTTTTAGCAGAGTTTGCAAGAAGCATTGGGAACAAAGCTATGATTAAGTTCTGCTTATCATCCACAAACCGATGGCCAATCGGAAAGGACGATCCAATCGTTGGAGGATTTGCTCAGTGCTTGCACTTTAGAACAGACTAAAGGTTGGGATGAAGTTTTACCATTAGTAGAATTCACCTACAACAACAGTTTTCATTCAAGCATAGGGATGACACCCTCTGAAGCTCTGTATGGACGACGATGCCGAACACCTTTGTGTTGGTACCAAGATGGAGAGTGCCTTATTGTTGGACCTGATATTATACTGCAAATGACTGAGAAGGTCAAGATGATTTAGGAAAAGATGAGGACGACTCAAAGTCGGCAGAAGAGCTATGCAGACAAGAGGAGAAAGCCTCTTGAGTTTGAGGAAGACAAGCATGTGTTTTTGAAAGTCACACCAACGACTGGGGTCGGCCGAGTTTTGAAATATAGAAAACTCACTCCTAAATTCCTTGGACCTTACCAAATTCTTCGTCGGATAGGTCCAGTAACTTACCAGATAGCCTTACCACATTTTCTTTCAAACCTTCACAATGTCTTTCATATGTCACAACTACGAAAATATATTCCTGACCCAAATCATGTCATAGCACCGGACACAGTATAATTGAAAAAGAACTTAATCTATGAGGCTCCTCCCATAAGGATCAAAGATAGGAGAGTAAAACAACTCAGAGGAAAAGAAATCTCATTGGTGAGGGTGATTTGGAATGAAACGACCGGAGATGCGACATGAGAACTAGAAGACAAGATGAAGGAGCAACACCCACAACTATTCTAAGGTATGAAAATTTCGATGATGAAATTTCTTTTTAGAAGGGGAGAGTTGTAACACCCCAAAAATTATTTGTTTCATCATAAATAATCATTTTATAATATTTATAATTTTTGGGAATTTTTCTAGATTTTTTCGGAAACGTCGAATATTTTAATATATTTCTCATTTTACTTACACACTGAGCAGAATCAGTGTAACACCCCAAAAATTATTTGTTTCATCATAAATAGTCATTTCTAATATTTTTAATTTTTAAAAATTTTTGTGGATTTTTTTAGAAACGTTAAATATTTTAATATATTCCTCATTTTGCGTGTGCGATGAACGGAGCCGGGAAAATGAAATATTTTCCATGAGGCTGGTAAACTTTGAAATGTGGAAACGTCGATGAGGGATCTTACTAAACCCAACGTCGGACACAGTTTACGAGATTTATATTTTTTGAGATTTTATCTGATAAATAAAATTATTGTACCATAAAATTTTTTGATAAACAATAAATACTATTTTCATTAACTGTAACTTTTGTTCACTAGATCATAGCTCTAGCAGAGTGTTAATCATCTGTTCTAGAATGTTCACTTTATGTAACCACATTACTTTTCACTTTATCAAGAAGCATGCAAAGCTTCTCAAGGAAGCTATACATTCTCTCTCTCCTCCCCTCACCACACGGCTGCATGCTTTCTTGGAGCCCAAAAATTTTGCTTTCACTTAATTAATTTAACTATTCTAATTTCAAATATCAAAAGTCATCATCTTTATTTCTACTATCAACTTCTCTCTATGCTTTTTTTTCTTCTCTCAAGTTCTCCTCCTTCTCTCTTCCTCTCGTCACATGGCCACACCATCTTCATGCCCTCCACCATCACAAAAATTTCAAGATACCACATTTTCTTAATCTCCACTACATTCTAAACACCTTTCTAGTTGAAGATTTATTGAAAAGCCTCCATCTTCATCATCTTCTTCAAGCTTCAAGTTTGAAGCCTTAGGGTAAGATTCATGATCTCTTATCTTTTCTTCTTCATTTTCATTTTCCTGGCCTTCACCATGACTGTGGATCCATTCTTTTTTAAGCCTTAGTGTTGATTTGATGAAGTTCTAATTTCTAAGATTTTTGGAGGAGTGAAAACCGAATTTCACTAGGAGCTTCAAGGGAGTTCTTGACTTGTTTTCTCCCTTAGGTAAGAGGAAGACTATCCACTTCAACCTCTATTGGTAGTAGGAGACTTGTATTATGTGTTGGTTGTGAGAAACCCTTGTTAGGGTTACTCTTTGTGGTATGTGATTTTGATGACTATGTATTAACTTTATCATGTATGATTTATTTGATGGAATGTATATATAAATTGATGATCTTGGATTAGTTTTGATTGTTTGGAAACATGAATTGGGGGTAAGAATTCCTTACTTTCCCCATTGAGGCTCACAGCCATAACCCCTCCGTAGGGTATGAATGATTTAAAATTTTGCAACAAGTGAAGAAATGAGTAATCAAGTGAATAACAATTAATGAATCAAACAAAAATTTGGGTTCTCATCCTTTAGAGAGGCTCACGGCCTTTAGGCCCATTTTGGGTCCAATTGTGTAATTTTTGTGCAACCTTGGATAATTAGTAATTAAGAGTTAAGCAATTAACATTGTGATTAGAAAGAAAAATTAAATTGATAACCTAGAGTGATTTTTGGAATTTAAGGGAAGAATAAGAATGTGTGAGACTTAGAAAACCTTAGAATAATTTTCTAAGTGAGTATGGATAAACATAAAACAAGGAACCCAATAATCAAGAGAATTCCTCTAGAGAAGAATTTCATAAGAAATATTAAATTGAATAGAAACTTAATTAATTGGATAATTAGGAATTAATTAGAGATTCATAAAATGGAAAAAAATTGAAGAATGAGATCTTATCCTAAAACTTAGAATAATTCTAAATTAAAGGAAAAACATGAGTGTAAGTAAGATGTAAAGTAACTCAAATTAATTTATCTTAAGAGAAACTTAATGAGAAGAATGTAGAAGATTAAGGCTTAATTCCATAATGAACCCTAATTGTGTAATGTCTCATTTGAAGACTTGATGATGCTTATCTTGGCCAAATTGTGGCATGTTGTGGAAAAGTATATTATTGTTAAATGTACATGAGTATGCATTGAGTTATCATGCATTGTGAAAGTCCGAACAGACTATTGTTAAGGCCATGTTGCCTAGGAGATTGAATCACACCTTTGTGCGGGTGCGAGTAGACTAGTGTAGGTCATACTGTTGACCTTGGGGGTCGGGGTGCGGGTGTCTCACAATGGTCTGTTGGTAGCTCTTCCAGACCGGGGGATAGACCGATGCAAATGCACCGACAATCCGGACTGAGACACTATCCTATATCGCGATCTAGTGTAAAATGTCTTGTACAATGTCATGATGTGCACGTTGAAAAATTGAGAATTTTAGCACTTGTTGGCCTCGGCAGTCGAGTTACAGACATGTCTCCTGATCATTTTCTCTGATGTTTGTGTCTAACTCCATGAAGTAGGATGTTGATATCATGTGTACACGCATAGTGGGTCTACGTGTTTTTTTGGCATTTAATTATATGATGATTGGAACTGTTGCTTCATTAATATCATGACTGCTTGGAACTGCTTAGTTGTTTATTGTTACTATATAATGCTGATTGCTATTGTATTTGTAATGCTATGTGGGCGCTTCGCACCGTTCTGTTTCTTTACTGCCTTAATTAGTAATGATTGTAAGATGTCTTACCTCTTTTCTGTATTTCTACTATCTATATATATATATATATTTATGTGTCTTCGAAGACGTCAGCGAAGAGGGTGAAGTTCACGAGTTCTCCAGTTTTTGGCCTGACTTCGACTAGCACTGCTTTTTGATCATGACGGCACATCCACGAGGATTTTTGGGTTATGTGCGGTTGGCTTTCCACGAAGGTCCAGACTGCTGGCACATTAACTTTAGCTCGGATCGCTGTGTCTACTTGGGAGATGTGACAGTGTCGTTAGCTTGGGGGCGTTATGATCCACCCATCTTTACCTGTAGTGTTAGGTTACATTTAGAATTTTACATGCTCATTAGGGACATGTGGGGTGATTGTTACTACACCCCACAGGAGGATTCATTCCTCTCCATTGCCCGAGGCCTGGCCTGTAACTCGGTGGCTCCAATGAGGGTTTCCTCCGATGAGGAAGACCCTGAGGAGGATCCTGACATGGTTCATTCTCTTTCTCAATAGGGGCTGATACTGTCGATAGTCACTAATGGCTATCCGTCTTTTTGGGGCCTGATGATTTACCATTTGGTGGGCCATATTTTATGATCTTTTGGGGGCATACATAGTTTTTCTTTTTGTATATCAGGTGTTGTAACTAAACAAGTTTGATATAATTATATATATATGTATATGCATGTTTCTAAATGTATGCTTTACTTCTATCTTACTCTTTATTGCAATTATGTCTTGTCACTATATTTTATTAATTATAACAAAAAAAATATTCGCTAATTTAATCACACGATTACAACCAAGTAAAGTTATATTTATATAATGAATCGGGTCTTAACTTATACGTTTGTTTCTGAATCGTCATTTGTGATGTTATGTTCCCTCCCAAAAAGGGGCGTTACACACTCTTGGCTCAACTCTATCACATAAAAGAACCAACCTATGTTTCTAGCATATCCTCAAGTTCAACCTTTAAGAATAAGAGAACATACACCAACTATGCATCTTAAACTCAACTTTAACCCTAAAGGAGTAAACTATGCATATAGATAGGCATACTATACCAAACAAACCCAAACTAGTTGTTTTTAGTACATATTGTCTTAACTTCTCAAACTCCTTCACATAAGGTAAGTGGTTATTCTTTCCAAGAACTATCACTAGTTGTGTCTCAACACTAATGGTCTTGTATCTAGAACCTCATACTATTATTTCACAAGTGATTCCACAGTCAACCTCATGTTGAATATTGTTCTAAACACTTGTTGCATTCCAACACACTTGGATGCTCAAGGTTCCCAAGATTGTTCTGTGGCATTCCATCATACAATGGAAGCCTAAGGTTCCCAAAGACATTACCCCTTTACACTTCACCTCACTATGGTTGTCCAGGGTCTCACGAGTCTATCATAAGGCATTTTCCACACTTTGGATGCCTAAAGGTTCTCCAACCTCATCCTAAGGCAAATCCCATCACCTTGGTTGCCTAAGGGTTTTCCAAACTTCTCATATATACTAGGTGGTCATTCTCTCCAAGAATTACCCCCATTAGTGCCTCAATACACTTTAAAAGGCATACATGAGTGATCCAAACTAGCCAAGAACTTGAAAACATCAAAAAAAGACTTTTTTAAAGATTTTAGGCTCAGACACGGGCCATGTCTCATTACAGCCCCCCCCGATATTTTCAGACCTGGGCCGTGTCTAATTACACGGCCCCCCCGGTGTCTTTATCTGTGAGCACTATTCACGAATTCAACTTGTAGAGAGGGACACTAGCCCCCGTGTCTTTAGACACGGGTCGTGTTTCTCAACCAGAAACTCTACAGCTCACTCTACAGAATTGTGACACTGTTCCATTAGCCAAATTCTTGGATTTTGGCCACTCCAATCTAATCTCTAAATGATTTCAAGTCTCAAACAAGTTTACAAACATGAAGGAAACTTAAAACACTAATTGATTTCATCAAAATAGATCAAAACCCTAAATCATTCATCCAAACCCCTAAACTTAACACTTAGAGCATTTTAAGATTAAAATGAAGATTTTCAGTTTCTAATCCAATCTCTTAGCATGAACAAGTCATAAACATCATTTAAAACTTATCCAAGTAAGAAAATCACTTAAAATACTACTAGATCTCATTTTGACATATTAACCCTCAAATAGGCTAAACATGAAAAATGAGGAAGATGAAGTTTTAAGCTCAAGAAGCCCTACCTTGAGTAGCTAAGATGAAGATCTTGAAGCCTTGATCTTGCTCTTGGATCCTCCTTCAAGCTTGATCCTTGGTCCTCTAGCTTTTCCCCCTCCTTTCTCTTTCTCCCCTATGGTTCCCCTTTCTCCCTTTCTCTTTTCTGTTTTTGTTATTTGTTGCCATGAGAGAAATGAAGAGAAGCAATCAGAATTGGCTTCTTATAGCTATTCATTAAAAGGTACCAAAAATCCTGATCTACTAAGAATACTCAGATTCCACCAAATCCATATTCTTAACTTCCAATAGACTTAAAATAAATCCTGAGATTAATTAAAAATCTTATTGCACCAATATCACATTTTTTCATATCTGTGACTAGTCAATCCGGTATTAAAACACACATCCAGTATGCTTGAAAATACCAAACTAACTCCGATTATTCTCAGATTTTAATCGTAGTACAGTTCACACATTTGTGACCTAGAAATAAAGTATCCACATTGATTTTCACTAACTGAGCAGTTTAAGTCATTTCCGGGGCTAATAACAACTATTTCTCACAAATAGTGTTACAACAAAGTGACTAAATATGCTCAAAAGGTAACAAAATTAAACAGACATATTAAGCAGGTATTAGGCTACTTCTGTATCCATATACAAGTCTAACATGTTTTCCAGAGTGTTACATTAATTTGTGAATACGGTGATGTGGTATTTCCCAATAAGATTGACAGTGATGTGGTTTTTCCCAAGATTGAAAGAAGGGATATGTTATTCCCCCTAACAAGTGAGGTATCCCTCAAGAAGCAAAAAGGCGAGGTATCCTTTGTAAGTGAGGCTCAAACACTAAGGGTGAGATATCCTAAGAGTGTGAGGGGTGCTACATTGTTGTAATGATACCAAGCACCTGTTGAAGCTTAGAAGACTAGTGGAAAATCTTGGGAAAATCACTTATGAATTGGACGTAGGTCACAAGGAGTGATTGAACCAATATAAAATCGTTGTTTGCATCCTCTCTTCCCTATCACTTTTAATTTCTAGCAATTTAATTAATTATGTAAACTTGTGTTCTTTTATGCTTGGTTGTTGATTGATAAAAATATGTGAGACAAGTGCTCATGTTCTTCTACCCATTCATTTCTTGAAATTAATAACTTCAATAAAAATTGACAAACAAGTATTTTTCAAAAAAATTGTGAAGTTCTTTTACACACTCAATTCACCCCCTCTTGAATTTGAAGCCACTTGGTAACAACTGGTATCAAAGCTTAACTCTTATATAAAGAGGTTAATAGCTTCAAGAGAAGAGATGACTTCTTCAAATCCTTTTTCATTGGAGGGTGCTTCCATGAAAAGACCTCCTTTTTTCAATGGCTATGGGTATGCATATTGAAAGGAACACATGAAAACTTTTATTGAAGCTATTAATTTGGAGGTATGAGATATTGTAGAAAATGATCCCTTTGTTTCTACGCATCTTGTTGATGGTGTAAGGGTTAACAAACTAAAAAGTGAATAGACCGATGAGGATAAGAAGAAAGTGCAATACAATTTGAGAGCTAAAAACATCATTGTCACAATCTTGGGGTGTGATGAGTTCTTTAGGATCTTAAATTGTAAGACAACCCAAGAAATGTAGGAAACTTTACAAGTTATCCATGAGGGAACTAGTGAAGTGAAAAGATTAAGAATAAATACTCTCACACATGAATATAAACTTTTTAGAATGAATTAAGGTGAAAACATTCAGGAAATGCAAAATGATTTACTCATATTGTTGACCATCTTGCTTCATTGGGAAATACCTTTCTTAATGAAGATCTTATTAAAAAAGTGGTGAAGTATTCAAGTAGAAATTGACAACCAATGGTGACAACTATTGTGAAATCAAGGAATCTTGTTATTATGATCCCTGCCACACTCTTCGGAAAGCTTCAAGAGCATGAATTGGAGCTAAATAGGCTCAATCAACATGAGGGGCTTGGTAAAAAGAAGAAAGGGATTTCTCCTAAGGTTACCTCCTTTACATTTGATGATGATGATGGAGATGACTTAGAAAATATTGAGCTTAATGAGGAGAATCTTAATCTTCTTGTAAAAAGATTTGGAAATTTTTTCAAGAAGAACCAAAACCAAAGAATACCTATCACAAAGGGGAAGAAACTTCATCCTATTACATACTATGAATGTGGCAAATCGGGACACATGAAGATGGAGTGTCCAATTTACCAAAAGAAAGTGGAGAAGTTTAAGAAGAAGCCTTCAAAAAAGAAGAAAGGTAGAAGAGCTTACATAACATGGGATGACAATGACGTAGACTCAACAGATAGCTCTTACAATGAGGAAGCTCATCTTTGTCTCATGGCTAGAGAAGATGAGGAAGATGATGATGATATAGAGGTAATATCCTCTAACCTTGACTCTTCCCCTTTTTATAATGAATTGCAATATCCATTTGACGAATTGTATGATGAATCCATGAGACTTACAAAACTTGTTTTCTCTTCTAAGAAACCATTTCACTTTTAGAAAACAATATTTCTATTTTAAACAAAGAAATTAAGGAACTTGGAATATTGAAAAAGAAACTCTTAGATTGAAATCATCTATATTACAAAAGATAATAATATCCAAGTCAATATTGTAATATCCATATCAAAGTATTAATTTTTTTTTGTAAAGTGACACCACACAAATGTTTGAAACAGGGAAGAATAGATATAAAAAAAAATAGTTCATAAACAGTTGACACTAATGTGAAACATTACAATCAATCATAGAAATTTAGAAAATATAAAATAAGCAAACTTAAAGTGTGTCATTCTATTTGATATATTATTTAACGTATCATAAATATACGACTAAGTGAATTTTGGCTTCTCTCTTTGACATAGTAGCAAAGTTCCTAATGTAACACCCCAACGTTGGGGTTAATTACAATATAGTCCTAAAATGTACTGTTTTGTAATTTCTGTTAGTAGTAAATTGAATTTGACTGTTTCGTAATTGTTTTTGATTGTTTTGTGTGATTTGCCCCCAGCCAGGGAAATAATAATTTTCTGGCCAAAAAAATCTTATTTTAATTAATTAGGGTTGAGGGATCTTACTAAACCCAATCCTGATTAATATATATATTAATCTTTTAATTTTTAAGATTTAACTGTGTAATAAAATAATTTTATATTATTATAATATTATTTTATTTGACAGTACCTACTGTCTCAAAAATAGTAGAAATCTGCTTCAAAATGACCATGGACTCTTAAAAGTCTGTGGGACCCACGTTTAAAGTAGCAGTCAACGATTTTGACTAGACCAAATTTTGAACCAATGGGAACAAGTCAACAAAAGTGGCTTGAATTTTCTAACCAATAGGAAGGCGTCAAACTTAGTGGCTTGGACTTTGATATGGACCATTGGATGAAAACTTAGTTAGGAAGCCTTTAATCATAACCGTTGATCAAATCAATGGTGTGGATGTGAACTTGATTAGCAAGCATTGAATATTGGCTATGGATCTAATCAATGGATAGGAACTAAAGTTAAAATCAAAGGTTGAGAATTAGTCAACAATAGTGGCATGATTAATTAACTAATTAAACCTAATTTGGTTAATCTAATTACCTAATTAGCAAACTAAGTAAACTAACTTAGTTATTAATTAGTTATAATCTAATTATTAATTAGATATCCTAATATTGTTTAGAGACTATGATATATGCTAATATATATTAAACTAATTAGTTATGTAATTAGAATATTAGTTAAGTATAATTAAGAGACTTAACCTAATCAATTAACTAATTAGTTTGTGTGCAACTAGGCTTAAATAGAAGTCAAATAAAGTCTCTAATTTCCCTTGCACTCCACGGCCAAGGAGGCCAATTTGACAAGTTCCACATTATTCTTGAACCATCTTGCATGCACATTAGGTGGTCAAATGGTGACATAAGCCATGTGCACTCAAAATTGGATATTTTGTTCAAGTAAATCTCTTCATTTTCCTACAAGCCACTACGGCAGCCCCCCTCCCATTTCACTCTCAAATTTCACATTTTCACTCATCCAAGACTTAGCCTATTTTCTCTCCAAAAATACCAAGAACACCAAGCAAGTTTTCCTTTCTTTTTCTCTCTAGTATTTCGACCAAGACCCAAACACCACCATCAATCTTCTTCTAATTTTTCTTTCTTACTTTTCCTAAACCACAACTATATCCTAAACACTTTTCCTTTACAAGGTTTTGTCAAAAACTTATTCTATTTAGTTCAAAATCAAAGCTTTTGTTCACTTCCCTAAGGATAAGTTTTTGATTTTATGGTTTAAAATTTGATTTGTGATTTTCTAAACCATGTTTGTTCCATGGTTTTCCATTATGAAACCTTGTATGTGATTTTGCTTATTGTTTAAGAATTTTAGGGATTTGTTTTGGAGTCCAAACGAAAATCAAAGGAAAGGAGGAGACTAGGAGATCCTTGTCTTCAAGAGGTAAGAGGGAGATTTAATCGCATCAACCTTGTGTGGTGATGAGAAAATGGATTGTTTATGTGTGAAGGATCCATAAGGATTCATTTATGTGATTGTTTATATGCTTTCCTATTTGTGATTGATTTTAATTGTATGTATGTCTATAGTTTTAAAATATATTGCATGTGTTTATAGTTTTTAAAATATATTGCATGTGTTTATAATTATATAATTATTAAAGTAGGATATGAATAACATGCAACGATTGCATGAGTGTTCCAAAGAACACAAAGAGGCTCACGGTCTTACCAATAAACAGAGAACTAAAATGTTCTCAACCATTTTATAAAACAATGATTTAAAGAATCTAGGAAAAATAATGAGTTTGGAAATAATTTAGAAGTTAGATGATGATTTAATAATTAGTGATGAAGGATAGGTTAATTATGGCCAACATGCCATTTAAAATACAAATAAATTCCTAAGTTATTTTCTAAGGTAGGTTAAGTAACTAATCTACAAAAGAAGTGGATTCCAATGAATCTATGAAAAATAAAATGAATGAAGTTAGTTTTAGAATTTAATTTTTAGAAGGATTTGTATTAAGTAAGAAATAAAATGAACGCTTGAAAAATACTAACGTAGAGCTCACTATCTGAGTTTTGAAGCGCGTTAGCAAGTTTCAAGGTGTAACTGTTGGGTAAGATTAAAATTAACAGAATTTAGAAGAAAACGTCAAAAATACCATATACTGATTTTCTAGGCAAAATGCTGCCGAAATTCACTAAAATCAGATAAATAAAATGAAAAGATTTCATAATATATTTATAACATATGAAAATATTCTACGTAATTTAAAAGTACTAGAAATAGTCTACACATATTTGAAATAATGATTTTTAAGCTGTAAGGTTAAGAAAATGAATTAAAAATCTTACGCGATTGAGAAAATGATTTAAAAACATTATGCAATGTTCAAAAACGTTAAAATATATTTACGCGGTTTAAAAACATTTGTAAAAGCAATGCGATTGTGAAAATGCGATAAAATTTCTACGCGATTAAATGATATAGTGAGTTTTACTGTCAGGCCAAAGTGGTGGACTCGGACATGTTGTGAGATAGTATTGTCAAGTGGAGATATATTATATTTTGGTATATTGAGACTGATGGTATTTTCGTAAATATGGTAAAATATAAAGAATAAGGGTATTTTCATAATTTTTATCATGCTTTGAGAGTTTTGTCAATTTAGTTGATAATTGGCGATTGATTAACGAGATGAATTACACCGTGTTGTGGGTGTGATAGGCGTAGTGTGGTTCATTAATTGAACTTAGAGGCATTAGTGTGCGGAGAATCCCATATGTGGATAGTGGTAGCACCTTTGGGCCGTGGTAACGGGCAACACACTAATGATCTCGACAAGCACTATTCTTAATCAAGGTCTTGTAGAGACTATTATGTACAATGCCTGTAGTACACGATATTTTGGATTGTGTACTGCTACACAATGTTTTGGACTGTGGGCTATAGACACGACGTTTGACAGTGTAATAGTTTGGTTGGGTAGCCTGAGGTACTATTAGTTCTTTGCGGATCATTCTCTCTGATATTCGTGTTTAGTTCTATGGAGTAGGAACGAGTCGGTGTGTGTTCATTCATTATCTGCATTTTAATGTTTACTATAATCTGTGATAAAATGTATGATGTATTGCTTGCTATACTGTATGTGATATAATGATATGTATTACTTTGCTATATTATGCATGATATGTTGGTATGTATTATTATGATAATTGTTTGTATTGTCGTTTTCTTTATTGCCATGCTGGTAATGATGTAGATTATTTCACATCTTTATTGTATTGTTCTGTCTGTTTCTACTTTACGTTTATATCATCGAAGACTACAATGGAGGCAAGAAGAGGTCAATTAGGTTTCTTTAGACTACAATTTCTCGAAGGCGCTGGGGCTTGGTATGTCCACTAGGACACAGGACACATAGAGTACAATGGTGACGTTACTTTATCAGTAAGTAGGACTCGACATGAATTCGTTACTACACGTTATACGGTTGCTTTCGTAGAGATTATTTTACCTATTAGGGAGTTGTGGAATGAATTTCACCATACTCCTATAGAGAACTTCGATATACTTTTGGGTTGAATTTCTATCGGTCAAGACATTGCTAACTAGGGAATTTGTCTTATGACAAGGGCTCAGGTCTTAGGAGTTATGTTTTAGTAGTATGCTGTCTTTTACTGTTTCTATTAAATATTAATAGTTGTAAATTAATTGTGTACTTCAGATAAAAATCATATGTATATTATGGTATGATTATGTTTTGCTTTATTTTGTGTTCCGTGTTATTTTATATAATATTATTAAGTGTAAAAAGGAAGAATTTTACTACTAATATTATTTATGTGCCAAATGTTTTATAACTTGGGTAAGATTTTATTTTACTGCATCATAAATGTGACATCCCCACAAGGGTGTTACACCTAACCTATGGTAATTTTGCCCTTTGAAAATAAATTGGGGTGGACTTGCCCCATCATTTATGGATGTCTCCACCTTTCCTCCAATTGAAGTAAATGCAAACAAGTTATTATAACAACGAATATTTTTCAGAAAATGTTTACTTCTGACATCAACACCATGAAATAGGTTCCACAATAATTCAGGAGGTCTAGTCAGATAAGGCAACCGAACTTTCCCTTTCATGCAACATAATGAGAACTTCGAGTTAAGAGGCCTTGTTGACTTCTCATATCGTTCTTCATATCATGCCAAAGCACCATAAGTTGAGCAACAATGGGTGCAATTACCAAAATTCAAGCACACCATAATCATGAGCAGTTAAATAAATCATTGTTTTGTCAATAAATATTGAAGAAAGAGATAATCAAAAGAATAATGTCACTCTATAGATTATAAGTACCTTGATTTTCACTCTCAGCATACAAGTCATGCTCAATGACCAAATATGGCTTCATCATAACTGTTTTCAATGAATCATACTCAAGTACCAATGGTTTCATCAATGCAAGCAACATCTTCATAATACTACAACTAATAAGTACCTAACAAAAATATATGAAAAAATGATAACAAAAATTGTGTATGCTAAAATCTCACCTGCATCCTCATCCAAATTAGATAGTGTTGGCGAACTGAGAAATTCTCCATATGTTGGATTTGAAACCTCGAAAGATGGAGTTGATGATGCTATTCAATTTGACAAAATGAATAAAATGGCCCAATTTTTTTTTTTAAAATAAAACACCACACCTCAACTTATAGAATTCACTACAACTTATAAATCAGTTAGCCAATAATAATACCACCACATAGAATAATGAAACTACCTAAGCTACATTGATAGGTGTAGATTGGATTCCTATCAGCCCCATGTCTAATTCTATGACTTAAACCACATAAGTTCCGCTGATTAGACATATTAGCAACATTACCTAAAAAATGAACAACATGCCAAATTAACCACTGCACTCGTCCAATTAATAAGGGGAACAAAAATAAATAAACTAATTATATGAAAACCAAAGGAAATGGGTTATAAACAATATTAATTGAAATCTATGTACAAAAAAAAAAATGAAGTGCATGTTATGTAACTTCAATAACACTTTGATGTCTTTGGGATTATAGCACTACCTATTTCTTCAAAACTCAATGATGGCCGACCTGTTCATGCTGTAAGAAACGATTGGCTTAAGATGCCAAAAAAAAAATGGCTATTCCATTTTGATAATTTGAGGAAAGAGAATTTTAACAGATTGAACTACCACTCACACTTGTCATTTTCAAAAAAAAATTGTAGCATGCAGAATAGTAAGGCATCAAGTGTTCTATTTGTAGTTCAAATATTAATATGATATTAATATACTAGAGAAATTTTATAGGATAATTAAAAGTTAGGAATTCTTTGTAAAAATATTTCCAAATTTAAAACTATTTACAACAGTGGTTAACAATTTTTTGAAAGTATTTGATCACTCAAATATGTAATAGCATAGTTGATCACTAATTTTTTTTTCAAATTTTTTTGAGATTCATAAATCATTAAATTGTAATACATTCAAATTTTAATTCCTAGGATATTTAAGCTCATAATTAGATGATGCTACATATGAACAACTATATTGAACTGAATGTGAAGAAAATAAAGAGTAAAAACTAATATTTAAGCATTAAAAATGTGAAACAACTCTACTATATACCTTTTTTCATATGTAACTTATTAGCATCTTGCACCTTAACTTAAAATTGTTGAATTTATAAAATATTTAGAATATATTATAATATATGAATATAAGTTAGTATAATATGAATATAATATTCAAATGGAATATTCAAATTATTCTATTTTATTCTAATTAATTTTTATTCAATTTAATTTTATATTTTATTCTATTCATTTTCTTATTTTATTATATTATTATATTGTTTCTTGTTTTTAGTTTTACACTATACCATATAAGTAAAAGATATAAGATTTTCCAATATAAGAAGTTTGACCCTTCCCAATAATGTTTTAGTTTTCTTTATTTTGGTGGCTTCTCTTCTATATTCCATTTTAATGTGCCTCACAGGTCACATGACATAATTCACTTTTATGACTCAAACTATCCAGCTTAACCTATTAATTTGATCTAAAACTCACTTATGTGAACCTAATATATGCTTATAGTTCATAACACATTTGGTAACCCACAAAGATCCACCACCTAAGTTATCCACTAAACTTGGCCCAAAAACGATTGGCCTAACCCATAAGCTAAACTTGACTCTGTATCCACAATCCATTGCCTATCAACACGTAACCCATTTGGAACTAAACACATACATATCCCTATCTGCCTAGCATCAATAACTCCTCCCTAGCCACCGTCACTCAACCTACAATCTATCAATCCTAGCTGCTTCCTACATGCACCCTTCCATCTTTGCAGGAGTCGTAGCTGTGCTGCAAGCAATGAGTAATCTTATCAAGCTTCTCCACATTTGGCTCAAGGGTCTCTATCATTCACTCTCTCTAACTTTGTAATAGCCAACCTCTGTGGCGCTGAGATTTATAGCATGAGCTCCTTCTGGAATTGTACTCCGTGCCACTCCAGCTTCAACCATGCCGATTTCTACTCCATGGTGGGTTATCCAGCGAGGCATTCTAATTTTGGCACAATCGATTTATACTCTGTTCAGTCGACGTCGCGAGGACGTTATCCGCAGTCGTCAAATTTCGAAGTGAACTGTGCCCCAATGGTGCAGCAGACTATTAGGTCGGTGAGGTTCAGGTTCTACTAGGCACAAACTGTGTCCGTGGCATACCCAGTTTTGAACCCAGAATTCTCATCCAGTTTGAGTAAGAATGTTGTTAAGAACTTACAAGCATAACCACAGCCGCAATGGTGATTAGTTCAAGCTCAACCGCCAAATAGTGCTAAACCAGGCCACAATGCTAAAGAGCTTCACATGTTTGTGTGGAGCTCAAGTGCGTCACCGGTTTGAAGTTGGCTCGAGGGACTCTATCATTCACTTTCTGTAAATCTTCATTTAAGCTAGAGATGAGGAAGAGCTGATTTGAGAAGACATGGGGCCAGCAACCCAAGGAACCACCATTTCCACTCATCCAAGCCTCTATAAAGGGAGAGGTTTTGGAAGAGGAGAGCTACAAAATTATTTTGAGGAGGGCTCTAGAAGGACAAAAAATCAGAGAGAAATAGAGGGGTAGGTTCTGTTGATGTATGGTGTGGTTCACTCATTGTTCTTGCTTTCACTCAAGGTATGGTAATCTTCTTTTTCCTATTTTAGATTTCACAAAAGTATCAAAGGGGTTTTTAAGTTTTTGGTTTTTTTTTCTCTTAGATGGTGAAGAAACTACAAATTATTTTCTCAGGGTTCAGTTTGATTTGTTCGAGGAATTCTTCTTCAAGTAAGTTCCATATTCAAATCTTTACCATTCTCAATTCAAACTTGGCTAAAAGTGTTAATTTATGTTTTGGTTGCTAGGTAAAAAAGAAGCAAAATAAGACAAATCCCACCACCTCAAGTTATATCAAACAATGGAAAAAATAAAGTATATATATCAAATAAGTCTCATGCCTATAATTTCTTGACTTGGTCTTTTCCTCTTTGCAATTATGTATCTCTTCCTTTTAACCCTTACTTCTCTTGAATCATTAGTATTTATGGCATCCATGGATAGAAAATAAAAATGGAATCTGCAACAAAAATAAATTTGCAAACAAAAGATAAGTCCTTCATTTTTGTCTGGAGAGCATCATAAATGCTATGAAAAAAATGAAAATATCAAACCTGGAAAAACATGTTCAAGACCAATTGGAGGAAACACAAAGTAGTCACCACACCATTAAAGTAATTTTTTTAACGAATTTAGACAACTTTTTCATGCTAGAGGGGAGCTACTATATTTAGATGTAGACACTTTCACAAAGGAAGATGATGATCTACAAAATAAATTGCCCCTAAATCAATCAAATCAAAATGGCATAAAGGAACAAAGTGAAGACTACATTAATTTGGGTTGCTTTGTTAACTATCTAAACTTTAAATGCAAGAACCAAGTATAAATGAATGAGAGCAAAGGGGAATGGGGCAAATAGGAAGGACAATGATTAAATTTCATATGGAACATTTATAGTATTTATGTAGTATAGTATGCTTATTTTTCTTTAGTTTGTCAAGAAAAAATTAGAAAATAATAACTGAAAAAAAGTCTCAAAAACATTTTTCTGTTTAGTAATATCCCCTCTCAAAGAGAAATTTTAGCATAGTAAAGATGCTACAAAATAATGTTCTTAATAGTCATAACCTCTTATGCTTCTTTATTTTCTTTTTAACGAGTACACATCACCTCTAATGCTTTACCGCCCTATAATATGCAATATGTCAATGGCTTGCACTCTATGATAAGTCCCACTCCACAGGGGACTCCCCTCCCCCTAATTTTGTTAGGAAAGGTAGGAGTTTTATAATTCATTCAACCTTTTTTTGTTTTAATCTTTCATTCTTTATAATATTTGATTTAATGCCCTTTTTAGTCCAAGGATGCATTAATTTCAACATTCTTGTTTCTTGATCAATTTATGTGGCTTGGATGAACAGGCATCGATCAAGTAGGCTTAAGCATCCAGTGTTTGTTCACTTTATTATTATGTGAAAGTGCCATCTAGCAGTATATAAGAATTTGATTGTCCAAATACAGAATAAAGAACGTTCATAACTAATTGGTCGAATATCTCTTCACTGTTAGATTGGTTCCTCCATGTGCACCACCTTAGTTGAGGTTTGTTTGTGAATTTCCTTTCTTCAATGTTGCTAACACATGCATTAATGATGTTCTCTTAGCACTTCATTTTTAATCTTTGTATGAAATGTTTTACTGATTTTATTAGCTTAGGGAGCTTGGAAGAGATGAAGAAGTTAGAGAAAGAATTCAAGAACAGTAATAAATATGAAGTATGTTGTCTAGGCTTGTGTATATGTTATTCAAAGTTTCCATTTTTGGTTTACACTATTAGGGATTGTGACTTCCTTTTCTTAATTTTTTTTCTAAATATTTATGTAAAGTCATTGCCCGTGGGTGCAAAATGCGAAATACCGCGCTAAACTTAAAAAGTCAAATGAGAGGACTATAGCACTTGTCAAAGTAGGCATGGATATAGTGATAGTAGTTGGACTACTTCAACTGGCACCCAAGAAACTTTGTTGACTTCTAGATCTAATTTAAAAATAAATAAATAAAAGAAAATATCTTAAAATATTTCCTAATTATATTTATTACGTAAAATTCTACATTAATTTGGGTTGCTTTGTTTTATCATTGTCTTATATTAGGAAATAAGTAAATCCAATTCGCTTATCATTGATTGCATTTCTTCAGTTTTTTTTATGTTTTATCTGCTTACATTTTTTCTATTGCAACATCATGTATCAGTTCTATCATTAGGTTACTATTTTTTTTTTCAATATTTTTCCCTATGTTTATCAGATTCTGCAAAGCTTATATGATTTATTGTTTTTTTTTTTGTATTGTTGGCGGGAAATAACAATGCAATCAATGGTAAGTGAGGACTATAAGGAATATCAAACTTCAGTCTGAGATTGAACATATGAGCTCCATTTTGGATATCTCTACAATATTCTCTACAAATTGTTTTGTAAATCATCTACTTTGGGCCATAGTTTGTGACTATAACTTTCTAAATAAAATTTTCTATGTGGCAAGAGTTTGTAGTCAAGGATTTGCAACTGTGTGTTTAGTTAAGGTTCCATCTTTTGAAATTTTCAAGATGTCAACTTATCACAACAACTTGTGTGTGTAATTTTGTAAGTCTGACCAACTAGTTGTTTATGAAAAGATGATAAGTATTGCAGTTTCCATTGGAAGAGAAGATGACATCAATTGTGCTATAAATTGTGATTGTTTTCCAGTTATTTATAATATTTGGAAGGCAAAGCTTCTCACTAAAGCCAATTTTTAAATATAGCCAGTTGTACTTAATTAGGTTAATACAAATGGTTTATGGTAGGTTAAGAGGCTATGGAAACCTTCTATTGTGATATATTTCTTTTGTTCTTTGGTATTTTAGAGAATCCTTTCAGAAGTTTTTCATTTTTTAATTTCCTGGAGTAATTTGGATGTAGGCCAAGTTTTCATTTCTTTTTCATTTTTTTCATTTTTCAGAGACTCCTTTCACATTGACTAAAGCATTGTCAGAATCTTTAGAAACACGTCATGAAGGCATCATCTATTCTTGCTACCATGCAACAAAGTATACTTTCCATTTTTCAAATATAAAATCCATGGTTTGAACTACCTTTAATAGAGGAAAAAAAATAAAAACTATGCTTTATATCTATAACATATAAGTTCGTGGTGTTCAATCCTTAAGACATTGGTAGGCAAGCGACAAATTGACATTTATGTGAAATAGAGGTGGTAGGATGACAACATAAGCCATACCCTTAATCTATCTAGGACTCTGAAAATGTCATTATTGGTATATAGCCACATTAAAGCCATGCCATGTACAACAATAAGCAATATTTGCCATTTTAATGTCATTTTTGCATTGCTCTGCACATTCATCCCTAAAGGCACACTGGAAGCATACCCTTGTGAAACATAAGACTGTACCATTGACACTTCCTACATGCTTGGTAGAGAATTCCAACCTACCAGCAGAACCTAATGACTCATCCTCTGTGAAATCAGTGTCTCATATTCCCAACCCGCCACATCTAAATTAATTGCTACCAACTTTATCTAAATTATATAGTAGCACCATGCTTATAAACATCTAGACATCCCTATATTTATTCTCTAATAACTCACCATTTCGAAACCATACATCCCATCTATAAGAAGCAGTTCTAGATTGGCTAACTTTGTTGTATCTATTTGCCATTGAAATTATTTAGGCATTCCATACACATATTGTAGCTACCTTTGCTTTCTTGACATATACAATCAAACATTTATTTATTACTACAAGTTGAGCTCCTAACCAAGTCCATAGATGTACACACAATATATATCTATATATCGATAGGTAGCTAGTAATATTGTAAAGAAAGAAATGCACATTGTCAGTCAACCACTTTGTGTCAAACACTTTGGCCATTGCATTGGCCATGCAGGAATTCAGACTTACATTGCCATATATAAAAAATTGTTCTTTGATTCACATTGTTAAATTCTAAATCAGAATGCAGAAATACCTACTTGATTTCAAAAATGTAAATAAGTCTTGATAATAATAAAGTTAAACTAATGAAAGAATAAGTGAAGTAAGTCCATAATTGGCATTTGCATTAAAATGATAAAAAAAAATAAAAAAGAATTATAGTTGTAAAGGGTTGATACCAGTCAACAAAAGTAAACCTCTTGGCATAGAATCATCGCAACCACAAAATTTATTTCAATAGGAAAATCCACTAATTAAAAATGGAAGCAATATTAAACTTTCAATAGAATCATGACAAAGACAATCATCAGCTATATTATTTCAGATTTAGCACTGGTCCAATGCTATTTATAAAGAAGCATGAAAGAAAATTGTAAAAGGAAAGCAAAAGATCCAATAAGTTTGAAATTAGAAGAAAATATGGTCATTCATTAAGTCATATAATTGTTTACAATACATCATATTAGGTGACAATTGTTTGACAATGGGTCTATACAAACCTACCTAACTCAAACAAACTCAATTACATCATAATTCCCATTACAACAAAATGTAGTTCCCTAAAAGAAAGTCTAAGTCACATACTATGAAACATATCCAACACCTAGAAACTGGACAAAATTGACACATAAAAAAAACACACTTTAAGCACTAGTCCAGCTATATACAATCACCCAAAATATCAATCACCATATGCTTCATTCAGGCTCATTCTTAATCACCTTCGCAACACCATCAATCACAACAATTCTATCACTTATTGCTTCCTCAAGCTTCCTCTTGGCAGGGGTTAACTTTGCATTAGAACAGTAGCCCTCAGATCCCAACGAAATAGGACTAACAAATAGCTGAGACCCAAACTCCTACATTAGTGCAGAAGATATAATTAATGATGACAATTTTCTAATGTAATTATAAAGTACAAAAACTGAAAAGAGGGAAAAATTTAAATGGAAACCTGGAAATTTCTAAATAAGAGTAAAACCTTAGCCTCCACTGAGTCCAAATCAGGGTCATTAGAACTTAGACTACAAATATCTAGAAAATGGTGGGATGAACTTAGCCTAGCATTTAAGATAGAATATGTCACTTAGTAATAAGAAACTATACACCAAAAAAAGTAAATTAAAATTAAATGACATAAACATAACAAAAAAGATGCAATAATTAGTTAAAGAAAAACATTCTTGTTTCTACCTTAGTTGGAGTAACTTCTGCTCTAGGCAGCTAAAACATGCTTAGGATTACATCATCCTCACATACCCTTCTAACTCGATATGATGCCTCTAATTAGGCTGTTGGAGCAGTTTTTTTTCTCAATCTTAAACAACATCTTTTTTCCCATTAATCCAGCAAACACAGCTAGATGTAGGCCATTAATGCCAGACTTAACCTTTTTCAATTTAAAAAATTCAGTCCAATCAGTTCATATCAGCTGAATAGGGATAAAGTAAATAATCACCAATCATTGTTAAGCAAAAAGACATTAATATTACCATTCTTTGCACCTCAGCAACCAAGTCAGCACATGCCTTATGTAGGATTTATTGTGTATCACGATCAAATGGCACAAAGACTGAACAACCACATCTTCCATATTCACCTTTATCCTGTACCTATTTAGGAATCATGAATTTGTTTAAAACAAAAAATCAAAAACAAAACCATTAAGTAATTGCAATAAACAAATAAAGAATAAAGAACAATGAGTAAAAACTAAGACCTTGGAGTGACATTATGGACATGGCAGAAGCACGAATCACAGTAATACAACTCAGAGTCAGGACTAATAGCCCTGTGGCTCTCGCATGCTAGATACCTCCAACTAGCATTCTCAACCACCCCATTAATAGCGGCTAAGACAATAAACATCCCATCCTACATGGAATACAATAAAGAATTCATAAACTCAGCAATGTCAAGTTCTAATAAGCTAACAATTTGTTCCATTTTTTAAAATAAAAAAAAACCCATAAAAGGAATATCCAATTATCCAAATATGTTAAGATGGACCAATCCATATAATATAACAACATGAAAAATCAAAGCTCAAGTATCAGACAAAAGGGGCAAAGGAATTATCTAATCCAACCTCTTAAGAATTATTAAAGAATAATATCCAGCCAGAATGAAACACTGTAAGGTATTCAAAACACAATATTCAGACAATAGGGGGAAGGATTTATCTAATCCAACCTCTTTAGTCTCTGCTAACTGTTGTATGTTCTTTCGAACATGAAGGCGCATGAAATCATCCTCAATAGACGCTTGGAGACCATCAGGCACAACTGCTAAGGTTTGGGAGCCACCTAAACCATGCACGGAAAGTCTGCACAAAATACAAATAATACATTCATGTTAATAGAATGACAATCACACCAAATTTTAGTAGGAAAAAACTGGAAAAAAAAATTGAAAGTGAGGAAATTCACCTATTTCTAAATTCAATGGCCTCAGCAATGTCTAGATTAAACATCAATTTAGTTGCATGCATGACATTCTGAATAACAATATTGCCTAAAGAGAAAAATTAAATAAAATAAATCAGATAATGTGTGGTAATTAAATATAAGAAATTAGCAAAAAAATCAATTACAAAAGTAGCCTCACCTCTGAATAGCTTAATTTTTGATAGTTGGATAATTATTACAAGATCATTCAGATAACCACTTGCAAGGAATGCATTAAGCTCTTCAACATAATCACCAAACAGAGTGCATTCAAGTTTTCCCCTACCCAAAACAAATTCAATAGATACTATTAACACCAATAAGACCTAGAGAATATATCAATTACAATGATTATTAGAACCAATAGTAGTGTAAAAATATGTCATATAATAATGAAAATGTATAGTAAGAAACAAATTGGCAATCTATAAGCTTCATCACCACCATTTTCGTCATCTTTCCATCCCTCTCATACTGCTTTTCAGTTGACACACCAAACAACAAACCCATAACATTTGTACATAACAATCACATAAGTGTTAAAATATGAACTCAAACAAATAGAAATTAAAAAGAGAGAAAGCAGCAATGATTTAGTTTAGAATCTATAAATTATACCAACTAAAAAGTCAGAATCTCCATCATGTTTGTAGATATCCCCAAACGAAATAAGAGATAACCCATGAAGATGAATTAGCTCAGATTCATAGGTAGTGACAGAAGTTCTGAACTAAAATACCAATCGGTAGTCATTAGTTGTGGCTCTATAACAACCAGTGTTAGGGACAATAGTAAAGTAGGTCATCTTATACACAACCCCCTTTGCCAAGTTAGGCAGAAACTTGTACACCGGAGTCTTTTTTATTGAAGCTTGAATTTTACCCCCTTGACAAAAATCAATTATCAAAAAATTTATGAACAAAATAAGCAATAGCAAATAGCATAATGATACTTACATATTCATCCAACAGAACTATTTCGATAGAACTCATTTGAGATGCATTGTTGAATGCTGGGACATTCTAGAGGCATATGATGTGAACCTTGAGCCTCTAAGCTTCCTTCTCAACATAAATTCAGCTTATAAGATCAAACAGAGGTGCCATATTAGTCAAGCACAGTATGAAAAAAACAAAATAGCATAAACTTAGCACAAGTGCAAGATATGAGATTACGAAGATAAAAAGTTCAAGCTGATTGATTGCACACAATCTTAGAGCCATAACAACCTATATTTATAGGCCCAGGAATTTGAATTTGGATTCGGGAAAAGGATGGAAAAACTCACAGTTACCATGAGAAGAGGGCAAATTTGACTAAAGAACTATACCTCCAAACCCATTTCTATTGACAAAATCGTACCTAAACCCCATATCGTGGATTTGAGATTTCTCACCTTCACAAAGCAACAAACGAAAAGAAGAAGGGAAACATGATAAAAGCTACAGTGGCAGGAGCGTCTCGAATGGGTTTACTGGAAACAAATCGCGGTGTGGGCTGATTAAAATACCCATATGCTTTGTCGTCTCCAATACGCGACTCCCCCACTAATTCCCATCTGTAACTTTAGATAACTTCATCGATCATGGGGAAAGTAGGCAGAAAACCCAGACTCTTATAAGTCCCATTCAGCCTCACCAACACCACGTGTTTGCTTCAGACTACACTACCTAAGTTTAGCATAGACCCAGACGCTCCAAAAGCCACCGCTGTCGAGCATCATCTGACTCCAAAAGCAAGGTCTATAGCAGGTACTCAACACGTCTATGCACAGCTACCTGGTCAAGTGGAGAAGGTGAAGAAAACGCATGGAATGGATGAAGAAAGCAGGAGCTCTTTTGCTGCTCACACCACGTGATCATTAAATGCATTCACATGGTATCCAAAGCCAAAAAAAATCTCGTTTGACGAAGATACGTATCATGTGCCAAAGGAGTGAGAAGGAGTGAAGCACATGGCATCCAAAGCCAAAGCATCAGTTTGAAACAGGGGAAAAATACTTACCTTTATTCAGCAATGAACACGTGTTTGCAATAGTAAGTGATACAAGAATGGAAGAGGTTCAACAATTGTATAGTTTATAGATGTCTAGGGCTATTTTAAGCATTTATATAGTTAGAGATATGCTGCGGTGAAGTTGGAATGAGCATGGCTAACCTTTTAAAATTTGTGCAAAAAATCTTGAGGTGATTTTGTAAAACAAAAATATATCAAGGACTAAAAAAATATAACTTATAGTTAGACATATTAAATGATGGGTTGGACATTATGTGTACATTTACCTCATTCTTATTAGGCCAATTAGAAAGAGTATTAGAATCTTTTCAAGTTTATGGATACCAAAGTAAAAATGATAAAAAGTTTAATTTAACGAGGAGAAATTATTATATGTTTTTGGAGCGTCACATAGGATTGTACTTACTTTATTCATATTTTGACATTTCAGTAATAATTAGTAGTGAAGTCCACTACAAATTTACATATTTATTATCTTAATCTTATTTTTTATTTTTTAAAAATTAAAAATTAATAAATATACAAGCTAGTAATAAACTCTATGATTAATTACTGCTAATATGTCAAAATATAAATAAAATAAATACAATTCTACGTAACACTCTAAGGTTGCGTTTGGTACACCTGATAGTATAAAACAATAAGATAAGATCTGATAGTATAAATAAACTGATAACTTCTTATATTATCAAACATTTGGTGTACATAGTATAAACACTTAATAGTATAAGTAACTATCTAATATGACTATACTACCCTTTAACACAAAAGTTCAAAAAGAAAAAGAAAAAGAAAACATCCACCTTCATTAGTGAAAGTAAAAACCAAAAGCCTCCATATAAAAACCTTCATTCATGGTAGAAAAATTAAAATCATGTTTGTTGAAGTTTGAAAATACAAGAAACAAAAAAATAAAAAAAAAAATCCCAAAATCCAGCCCTGCAAGCACACTATGAAGGTCACCACCACATTCGAGTCTGACCCATAAGTTTGCTTGGCTTTCAGGTGAATGGAGCAAGTTTAGTTGTCCTGACTCGGTCCCGAACTCGCCAGTTGGAACGTGGGTGGTGAGTCTGACTCGTCCCACTCCACCGAGTTTGGGAGTTCAGATATCGATGACCAAATATCCATCGTGTGTTACTTATTTTGAAGGATATGTGGTTTATTTGGTTTATGAGGTGAGGAGGGTTGTATGGGAGGGCAGCGGGGTTTTAAGGAGAGAATGAATGAAAACAGGATTGCCAACTTGGAAGATGAGGAATTGGTGGTTCTAAGGGGTTGTTTGTGTCTTATTTGAGGTTTTAGTTTGGATTCATTAATGGCGTCTGATTTTTGGGAGAAGTTAGTAGCTGAACAGAATGACCGTGGTGGTGGTGGTTGGCTGGAGTTTGGAGAGTTCGGCCATGGTGGTGGTGGTTCGATAGTGATCCTGTGGTAGTTGGAAAGAATAGCCATAGTGAGGGTGTGGTTGGTGGTAGCAAGGTGATCCTAGCGGATGAAGATGTTAGAGTGGGAGAGATGATGTTGAAGGGTTGAATAGAAATAATTATCCTATCAGGTCTTATCACGGGGTGAGAGAAATGATAGAGTTATCTTGTAAGAAAAGGATAAAAATAGTTGATCAGATTTGACAATTCTATTATGTGTCAGTACAAAATAAATGCTAAAACTTAATAGTATAAATTTATACTATCATATTTTTTTTATACGATGTACCAAACACAACTTAAAAATATATAATAATTTCTCATTTAAAAAAAATAATGAATAAATAAGAGTGATAATAGATATTTATTACATAAATACAAAGTTCGACTGTTACCTCGAAGCTAAAATGGTTATATCTCAAGTTTTACTTTAATGTTGAAAAATATGAGAGTGAAAGACTATACTTTAAGAGTGTGTTTGAGAAAGTTAGAAAAAATAGATTATATTGATAATCGATTATATGTGTATAATCGATTATTGTAAAAATCAATTATAATCAGAAGATGTTTTTGTTTAAGTATGTTTGCTGAAAAGTGATTTTAAGATAATTTATTTTGTTCGAATGATGTGAAAAAAATTATTTTTACATAGTAAATTATGAAAATAGGTATAAAATCATTTTGTTTATAATATTTAATAAAGAGTCATTAAGATCATTATAAAAAATACTTCTCTTATTAAAGTATAATTAAAAAAATTCATCTAAAAATAATTTTTTTATGAAAATAGTCTATATATGAGTTTATACTAAAATAACGTTTTTATGAAAATAAATTTTTTTTTACAATTTAATCTAAATACTTAAACATAATTGATATTTTATAAAATAAATTTTTAAAAAAAAATAATAAAATAAAAAAAATTAAATTTTCGTAAACAAATTTTAACCTGTTAAGTACGTATATCCACATTTAATAAACCCTGATCGTTCTAATTAATGCTCATGATTATCGCAGCGCAGAGTTTTGGACGGAAGCGTCAACTCCATTTATCCTGTTAAACTAAGACGCATGCTCCTTCCTTTCCCAGTTCCAACTTCAATTCCTCAACAAAGACACCATAACAATAAAATAAATAAATAAATTCAGTTGCACTCTTCACACGGCATTATCTTCTCCGCTACGCTAATAACCCTTCGCATTCTCACTCTTTCCAGCTTCTCCTCCGCGCCGCCGCCGCAGTTGGTTCAGATCTATGCACTGAGTCTGAAGTTTTCTCTGCTTTTTTTTTTTCCCGTTTGATGTCTTGCTTTAATCGTTTTCGTTTCAGTGTTCGGGGATTTTCTTTCGTTCCTTATTTTTGTTTAGAATTTTTGTTTTTGGTTTTTGTGTGGAATTGTAGATCTCCTTTTTAACTGAGGAAATTTGATCTGTTTCAGCAACTGAAGTGATTGGATCGGTACCTTCGTGAATCTTAAGTTGAAACAAGAGTTCAATTGAACGATAAACTTGCGATCTGTTTTATGGAAGAGTTTCTGTTTTAGTACGTAGTTTAGTTAACTACGATGCATCTGTGGTAGTGGAACTTGAAGCTCTGTTTCAACCAGCGGCACTTGCTATTTTATCATGATGATGTTTCTTTCAGAGCTTGCTGTTGTTTGATTTCAAGCAAGTCGGTTGAGGTGAAGCAAGCAAAGTTTGCAGTGATCTGAAGACTTCGGAGTAGAAGCTTCGTTAGACAATGCCGGGTTTTAGAGCGAAAATTAGGGTTGGAGTTTTGATTATTGTGGTCGTAGGGATTTGTCTTGCTGCTTTGTATGGTTTGTTGAAGCCTATTTCGAATGGATGTATCATGACCTACATGTATCCAACGTACATTCCTATCTCCTCATCGGAAAGCATTTCGCCAGCGAAGTATGGTTTGTACTTGTATCATGAGGGCTGGAAGAAGATAGATATTAAGGAGCATCTCAAGAAGCTTAGTGGTGTGCCTGTGCTTTTCATCCCAGGCAATGGTGGTAGCTACAAACAGGCAAGGTCCTCTTTCTTCTTGTTGGAATTTAGTTGAAGTTGGTTTGGTTTTCTGGTTATTTATTTAGTAGTTCTCGGTGCAACTATTTCAACATTTCAAGGAAATATTGCATTACTTAGTACTCATGGTAGTAATTAAAGCTGAAAACTGGGAAAGTATTCGTTAGTTTGCTTCGTTTAAATGGTTTGAAAATTGAAATGTATTTATTTAGTTGTTAAAGATTTGTTGGAGAGTGTTTAATTTGTTTGATTATATGATGACATGTAGACAATAATCTGCAAGGCTAGCTAGCTATTCAAAGCCTGAGTTTGCCAGCCATGGGTATTAATTTGAATCTAAGGTTACATGACTCTCAATTCATTCTTGAAGGGTTTGTATCTGGAATTTGTGAATTCCTTCTAGCACAGGAATGTGGCTTCCTTTTTATTAGCAAAATTGAAAAACCAGGAAAAGAAGAAAAGACAAATAGAGTTGGCTGAAAATGGAGAATGAGGCTAACCTTACTAATGATTTCTGATTCAGTTGTTTCTGTTGTTTTATTTTTTTATTAATACACTCTTGGTACTATTGTAGCCCAAAATTTAATATTTCTAATAACATTTTCTTCTGCTTTTGTCCACATAACAGGTGCGGTCTTTGGCAGCAGAATCTGATAGGGCATATCAGAATGGCCCCCTTGAGCATACATTTTACCAAGAAGCTTTTCTAAGTCCTGAAGAAGGAGGTGCAGATATAAATTTATCTGGTTTCCAGTTACCCAACCAATATACTAGCAAGCTAGACTGGTTTGCCGTTGATCTTGAAGGTGAACATTCTGCAATGGATGGTGCGATTCTTGAAGAACACACTAAATATGTTGTATATGCTATACACAAGGTATCACTTTTATCATTTTTAGATTGCATCCATGGGAAGCAAATGAATAACTATGATGAGATTGCAATCTTGATATTGTTTATTTGTAGTCTGTATATGGATGATTTGTTTTGAATTGAGCTTGTTTTCATTATTGTGCAGTCCGCCTGTTAACACTAATGGTATAAACAATCTCCTCGACTGAAAATGTGTTTCTTATTATTGATTATCAATGTGATTAAAATCCAATGAATTATGTGCCTTGTTAGAATGATTTTGGTTAAATCCTCAAGCATGCAATTGTTCCTTTAGTCTTTCTATGTCTCAGTGCAAGTTAGCTTTATTTACTTATTCTAGTTTTAGACCATCTTTTTTGGTAAGTAATAAACCCCTGTGGCTTTGTTGATGCTTTGAACTACATTCTTCTCTGTTTTCAAGTTGTTCAGCTTAGACCTTATAGGCTAGTGCTATACACTCATTACTTTCCTCAGTTGGTGCTACTTCTGAAGTCTGTACTTATCTGACTATTTGGCTTTACTTTGCTTGAGGCAGGTAATTCATGAAGTTTGTCACTTTGTTCAATACTTATAATGTGGCCTTTCTTGCAGATTTTGGACCAATATAAAGTGTCTTATGATGCTCGAACAAGAGAAGGTGCTGCAGTTTCTGGGAGTTTGCCAAAAAGCGTGATATTAGTTGGTCACTCTATGGGTGGTTTTGTTGCTAGAGCTGCTGTTATCCACCCCCGTCTTAAGAAATCAGCAGTTGAAACTATTCTTACACTTTCAACCCCACATCAGTAGGTTTTTTTTTCAAAATTTTTTCCCTTTATGGTTTTGGTTACTCTTATCGTGTTTGTATGCCCTGCTTAAATGTTTGATGGGATACATGTATTTTATTCAGATCACCTCCTGTGGCATTGCAGCCTTCCTTGGGTCATTACTTTGCACGTGTAAATTCAGAATGGAGAGAGGGATATAAGGTTCAGACCACTAACACAGGGCGTTATGTGTCTAATCCTGTACTCTCTCATGTTGTTGTTGTATCTATTTCTGGTGCATATAACGATTACCAGGTATTGTTAGTTTTTTTAATCTTCTTCTGTATATGCAGTAGATTTATCAGCAATGATATTTGATAGAGAAGGATGGCTTATTTGTCTGCACTTCACAAGATTATTTTTACTTTTTGCTTTGTTAAATTTTAACAGTTGACTTGATTGTGCATAGATAGCCCTCTTGTCTCCATTTAGGGACAATGTTACTTGTGTCTATTTTTTTTTTTTGAGTTACTGCAAGACTATTATTAAAACGCCATCTTATGTAATTTTTAAAAATAAACTTTGTTAAACTTTCACTTTGAGCAGATGTGAACTGTCTCTACCTTGGGTTAGTTAGTTGGTTGTTGTGGAAATTGGTCTTTTGGCTTCATACTACTATGAAACTTCAAGTTGTACACAGTATTTGTGAAACAGAGGAATCATATTCATATTTTCTTTTTTTTTTTGGTTCGAATGTCTTCATATTTTTACATTTTCAATGTTTATATAACTGCTAAATATTGGCGTAGTGGTTTATTTTTACTTCTTTCTTTGCTTCAGGTACGGTCAAAATTAGCATCACTTGATAATGTTGTGCCCCCAACACATGGCTTCATGATCAGCAGTACAGCCATGAAAAATGTGTGGTTGTCAATGGAACATCAGGCTATTTTATGGTGCAATCAACTGGTCGTCCAAGTAAGTGGGTTTTTTCTTTGTCAGGAACATAGCCTTGGTTCTCCTTTTTGTCGTCTTTGTTGTTATTAGAAAGAGAGAGGGATTTGGTAGGCCATAACACATTTGTGTCTGGCAGTGATGTGTGTGTGTGTATATATATATATATACAGGGAGCAATTAAAAGATACATAAATGACTAGAGTACCCTTATGTGTTTTACACATTTAACACATGTTATTATCATTCTTAACACTCCCTCTCAAGCTGGCGCATAGATATCAATCATGCCCAACTTGTTACGTATAGTATTCACTTTGTTTCCTACTAATGCTTTAGTGAAGATATCAACTAATTGATCTCCAGTCTGAACATGCTTCAACAAAACCAGTCCTTGTTGAAGCTTTTCTTGAGCAAAATGGCAATCCACTTCTATCTGTTTCGTTCTTTCATGGAACACAGGAGTATTGGCAACATGTATAGCAGCTTGGTTATCACACCATATCTCCAAGATGAGAGATTTCAACACCAAGTTCTTTCAGTAAATGAGATATCCATATGAGTTCACTCATAACTTGAGCCATTGCCCTATATTCAGATTCAGCACTAGAGTGAGACACTGCACTTTGCTTCTTACTCTTCCAAGATACGCGATTGGTGCCAACAAATATACAATATCCAGTTGTAGACCTCCTATCAACTAGTGAACCTGCCCAATTTGCATCATAGAATCCTTCCACTCTACAGGTCCCTTGATCTCGAAAGACAACCCCACGACCTGGTGCTCCTTTAAGGTACTTCAAAATGTGAAGAACTGCATTTCAATGTGTAGTTCTAGGTGACGACATAAACTGCCTAACTACACTCACTATAAAGGAAATATCTGGTCTCGTCATAGTGAGATAGTTTAGTAGTCCCACAACTCTCCTACATCTTTGCGGGTCTTCCAACAAGTCTCCATCCTCATTATTCAACTTCACATTAGCTATCATGGGAGTATCAGATGGCTTACATCCTATAAATCTAGTGTTTGTTAGCTAGTCTAGCATATACTTCCTTTGGGAGAGAAAAATACCCCTCTTGCTTCTATACACCTCAATCCCAAGAAAGTATTTCAACTCCTCCAAGTCTTTTGTTTGAAACTGACTATAATGAAAGGTTTTAAGAGTGTCAATACCCAGACTATCATTGTCAGTTATCACAATATCATCAACATCACCAAAAGAATGCATCCAGATCTAGTCTGTACTCTGTCAGTAAAACACTGAATCATCTTATGGACTCCTTTGCAGGCCAAATTCAATCACTGCTGTACTAAACCTCCGTAACCAAGCTCTGGGTGACTACTTTAACCCATCGAGAGATTTGTGTAGTTTACAAACCTTGCCTGACTCTCCCTAAGCAACAAACCTGAGTGGTTGCTCCAAATATACCTACTCAAGAAGGTCATCATGGAGGAAGGCATTCTTCACATCCAATTGATAAAGGGGCCAATGATGAATGGTTGCAAGAGAGATAAAAAGACGGACATATGTGAGCTTTGCCATAGGAAAGAAAGTTCTAGAGTAGTCAACTCCATAGGTTTGAGCATAACCTTTAGCAATCAATCGGGCTTTCAAGCAAGCTACAAATCCATTAGGATTCATTTTAACATCAAAGACCCATTTACAACTAATAGCTCGTTAGCTAACAGGTAAAGGAACAAGATCCCATGTATGATTCCACTCAAGTGGATTCATTTCATCCTCGATGGCAGCACATCAGCTAGGGTGAGCTAAAGCTTCAAACATACCTAGGAACTGCAACAGAGTCCAGTCTGGCAACAAAAGATTGGGAAGAGGGTGACAATGATTTATAAGAAAGAAAGATAGAGATGGGGTAGGTACAAGTACGTTCACCTTTACAGAGGGCAATGGGCAAATCAAGATTGCGATTAGGTGATGATGATGGAGATGGTGGCGGATTCGGAGACAAAATAGCGAGAGGAGGCGATGAGTCAAGGGGGACAGCGGGTGGCATGACCTTTTGCTGGATTTGGCGCATAAAAACTTGTGTGATAGGAGGGCGAGAAGGAGAAACGATAGGTGGAACACAAGGAGCAAATGACTCAACATATACGAGGAAATTAGGTTCAGACTCAACAAGAATAGGAGAACTCGAAGAGAAATCAAAAGGAGTCTCAAAAAAGGTAATGTCATCAGAAACCAAGAACTTACCCAAAGTTGGAGAGAAGTGTTGGAAATAGATAATTATGTTGGAAGTAGGATATAATTATTATACCACTAATTAGAGTTCATTGTATCTTAGAATTCATTGTATCCTTAAGATTCATTGTATCTTGGGAATTAAAGCTAGAATTAATTCCCATTCTTGTAAATTGTATTGATCATGTATATAAATAGATCATCTACTGAGTAGGTGTGTCACTCAAGCAATTCAGAAGTCCTCTCTAAGTTTCTTTGATATTCAAGTTGGTATCAGAGCGGGTTGATTCCGCATCTGGTCTCTCAACCTGTACTATTCCTGATACTGTTCACGCACTGTTCTGTACTGTTTGCGTATTGTTCTGGCACTGTTCACATTACTGTTCAGCCGCTGTCAAGGCTGCAACCTCGTCCAAAGTCCCCTTATTTGTCAGAAGAAGGGCCCCAGTCATCTCAGACGCCCATTTCCGGCCATTTCTCCAAGTCTCGTCACCGGAAACCTCAGCACGTGCCGCCTTAAAGCAATTCTGTTTCTGATTTCTTTTCTACCAAATGGCATCAGCAACAAATTCTGACAAGGGCCAGAAAAGTCCCATCTCATTTGCCGTTTCAGGAACTCCTTCAATTACTTCTGTGAAACTTAATGGCAAAAATTATATGGATTTGTGTTCAGCTGTCGAAATTTGGTTCCTCAGTCAGGGACTTTTTGATCATCTGACAACTCAAGTAGAGAAAATTGATGCTGCATTAAAGGATGAATGGCAAAAGGTTGACTATCAGTTAGTGTCTCTTCTTTGGCAGTCCATTGATCCATCACTGCTAGTTCACTACCGTTCGTATAAATCTTGTTATGATATTTGGAAGAAGGCTAAAAGTGTTTATGCTAATGACATTCAGCAACTCTATGACTTTGTCCACAATTTGGCAACTCTTCAAATGCAGGATCATGACTTAATTTCCTATTTGAACAAAGCTCAGTCCACAATTCAGCAAGTCAAGATGCATCTAACTGATAGTGATCCTAAAAAGGTGGTAGACAAGTTAGATCAGATGTACATGGTCTTTGTTCTTCATGACTTGCATAAGGACTTTGAAAATGTTAGAAATCAAGTCCTGACAAATCCAAACATTCCTACTGTTGATGAGCTGATTGATCGATTATTCCATGTTCCGTTGTCTGATGAATCTCTCAAACCTGATCCTCAAGAAGACTATGCAGCCTTCTTGACAAATTCTGGTCGTGGTGGACGTGGTCGTGGCCGTGGAAGAGGTGGTCGTGCTAATTGACCACAATGCTCTTATTGTAAACGTATTGGGCATACTCAAGATCGATGCTACTCTCTGAATGGCTTTCCGGGAAAAACTGTCAATATGTCACAAATGCAGGCACCGGATACCGCAAAAACAGATGATCCTCCACAAGAAAATAAGATTCTCTTATCTGATAATGAATATAAGGAGTACCTCAAGTTAAAGGCAGCTTCTAACAATATCTTATCCTTAGGACCTCAATTTGGTAATTCCTCAGTTTGTTTTTCTCAATCTTTGCCTTCTGGATTCTGGATTTTGGACTCTGGGGCATCAGATCATATTGCTGGTAATCCTTCATTATTTTCGAATTTATCCCCTACAAAAATTCCTCATTCAAAAACCCTTGCAGATTGTTCGAAAGTTCTGGCCACTGGCATTGGGAAGATTTCTCCTTTTCCCTCTTTAAATTTAGATTCTGTTCTTCTCATTCCTGACAGTCCTTTTAATCTACTCTCAATTAGTAAATTGACTCACACTCTTAATTGCTCAGTAACTTTTTTTCTGATTCTTTCTATATTCAGGATCGGAGTATGGGATAGATGATTGGCAAAGGCTCTGAATCACGTGGGCTCTATTACCTTCAACCTTCTTCCTCAACCATCTGTGCTGTGGCTAATTCTCCAAGTATCCTTCATAATCGTCTAGGTCATCCAAGTTTAAATAAATTGAAGAAAATGGTTCCTAGTCTTTCTCATTTACAGTCTCTTCAATGTGAATCTTGTCAACTTGGCAAACATACCCGTTCTTCCTTTCACAATAAAGAAATAAGTCGGTCCAAGTCTCCTTTTGAGTTAGTTCACTCAGATATCTGGGGGCTTAGTCGCACTAGTTCAATTCTAGGCTTTCGTTATTTTGTAACTTTCATTGATGACTACTCAAGATGTACTTGGATCTACTTAATGAAAGATCGATCTGAATTGTTAGAAAACTTTTAGAAATTTTGTTCCGAGATTTCTACTCAATTTGGTCGTACAATTCACATTTTAAGAAGTGATAATGCTAAAGAGTATTTTTCTAGCTCATTGAAGTCTTTTATGTCCTCAAAAGGTATGCTTCATCAATCTAGTTGTCCACACACACCACAACAGAATGGCATTGCGGAAAGAAAACATCGACATCTGCTTGATATTGCCCGTACCTTGTTACTTCAAGCAAATGTTCCTTTAAAATTTTGGGCAGATGCGGTTCTTACTGCAGGTTACTTGATCAATAGGATGTCATCTTCTGTGTTGGATAACCAGATTCCTCATTCTTTTTTATATCTTGATGAATCTACATATAAACTTCCTCTGCACATTTTTGGTTGTACTTGTTTTGTTCATGATTTGTCTCCAGGAAAAGATAAATTCACTGCTCGTGCAATCAAGTGTATTTTCCTTGGATATTCCAGAGTACAAAAAGGTTATAGGTGTTACTCCCCTTCATTACATTGTTTCTTTGTTTTTGCAGATGTGACTTTCTTTGAAGATTCTCCATTCTTCACTTCAAAGGAAGAAACAGTCCCTCCTTCTTTACCTGTTCCTTTTCTCAGCCCATTGAGCACCACTCAAGAAGATAATTCTCGTTCATTGATCACTTATCATCGTCGTCATCATGAACCATCCACATCACCACCAGATCCCAAGCCCGGTGTTTCAGTGCCTGAACCAGCTTCTCAACCGTCTCCAGATCTGCCTTCACCTATTTCTGACTTCCTAATTGCTATTTGTAAAGGTATTCGTTCCACTCGTCATCCTCACCCTATTTATAATTTTGTTAGTTATCATCGTTTTTCTCTTGTTCAATATGCTTTCACCTCTTCCTTATCTTCTGTCTCTATTCCTAAAACTGTTCAGGAAACTCCTTCCTATCCAGGATGGCGGCAGGCAATGATTGAGGAAATGCAAGCTTTGGAATCCAACCATACTTGGTCTTTGGTTCCTTTACCTTCAGGTAAAAATCCTGTGGGATGTTGCTGGGTCTTCAATGTAAAAGTTGGCCCTAATGGTACTGTGGATCGTCTTAAGGCTCGTCTTGTAGTCAAAGGTTTTACTCAGATTTTTGGGCAAGATTATGGTGATACTTTTTCTTCAGTTGCGAAAATGGTTTCGGTGAGGGTGTTTCTATCCATGGCAGCCATGAATCAATGGCCTCTACACCAACTAGATGTCAAAAATGCCTTCTTGCATGGCGACTTGACTGAGGAGATCTATATGGAGCAACCTCCTGAGTTTGTTGCTCAGGGGGAGGCAGGTTTGGTTTGTAAACTTCACAAATCACTATATGGTCTTAAACAATCTCCCCAATGTTGGTTTGGACGATTCAGCTTGGTTTTACAAAAATATGGAATGATCAGAAGTGAAGTGGATCACTCGGTATTTTATAAGTATTCATCTAATCTGTGTATCTATCTTGTGGTTTACGTGGATGATATTGTCATAACAGGCAATGATCATGCTGGAATTCAACAATTGAAGGAGCATCTATTTCGTCATTTTGAAACAAAGAACTTGGGCAAATTGAGATATTTTCTGGGGATTGAAGTTGCTCAGTCAAAATCGAGAATTGCCATCTCCCAAAGAAAGTATGCTCTTGATATTCTTGAAGAAACTGGAATGCTGAATTGTAAACTAGTTGAAACTCCCATGGATTCGAATATTAAACTTCTTCCTGATAAAGGTGAATTATTTTCAGATCCAAGCAGATATTGAAGATTAGTAGGAAAGCTTAATTATCTTACTGTTACCAGACCGGACATCTCTTTTGCTGTTAGTGTGGTGAGTCAATTCCTAAATTCTCCCCGTATTGATCATTGGAATGCAGTCATTAGAATTTTGAGGTTCATTAAAGGGTCACCAGGAAAAGGGATAGTATATGAAAATAGAAGGCATAAGGAAATTATTGCCTACACTGATGCATATTGGGTTGGATCTCCATGTGATAGGAGATCCACCTCAGGATATTGTGTTTTCTTTGGAGGAAATCTCATTTCATGGAAAAGTAAGAAACAAAATGTCGTCGCAAGATCAAGCGCTGAAGCAGAATATTGAGCTATGGCTCTCACTACATGTGAACTAATATGGCTAAAGCAGCTCATTAAAGAGTTAAAGTTTTGTGAGGTTGGAACTATGAGATTAATTTGTGATAATCAGACAGCTCTCCATATTGCTTCTAACCCAGTCTTCCATGAACGAACCAAGCATATAGAGGTTGATTGTCATTTTATTCGTGAGAAGATTGTTTCTGGGGAGATTACCACATCCTTTGTCAACTCAAATGACCAATTAGCTGATTTGCTTACCAAAGCTCTTTGTCAACTCAAATGACCAATTAGCTGATTTGCTTACCAAAGCTCTTCGGGGACCAAGGATCGCTTATATCTGCAACAAGCTGGATGCTTTTGATATCTACGCTTTAGCTTGAGGGGGAGTGTTGGAAAAAGATAATTATGTTGGAAGTAGGATATAATTATTATACCACTAATTAGAGTTCATTGTATCTTAGAATTCATTGTATCCTTAGGATTCTTTGTATCTTGGGAATTAAAGCTAGAATTAATTCCCATTCTTGTAAATTGTATTGATCATGTATATAAATAGATCATCTGTTGAGTGAGTGTGTCACTCAAACAATTCAGAAATCCTCTCTAAGTTTCTTTGATATTCAAGTAGAAGAGTCACTAGCCTTTTTATGCCGAGAATAACCAATGATTACACATTTCAAAGAGCGAGGATCAAGTTTAGCAAGATGAGGGCATACATCTTGAATAAAACAAGAGCAACCAAAGATGCGAGGAGGTAGAGAAAACAAAGGTCTAAGAAGGGAACAAGACAGAGTAAGGTATGGCACACACTGTGAGGTATCCAAGATATATATAGGCCACTAGACTCACGACCTCTTCCAATAATCTGTTTCGTCCTAATATCCTAAAAGATACAATGAGAAGGATAAAAGTGAATGATACAGTTAAGAGAATGAGTAAGTTTATTGATAGATAACAAATTAGAAGGAAAACTAGGTAAACATAAGACTGAGGATAGAGGCATAGATTCAATGGGATAAGCTGTACCACTACCACTAATGGTGGTAGCAATAGAGCCATCAGCCAAAGTAATGCAGGGTAAGGAAGTGGAAGGAGTAAAAGAGGAAAGGATACTTGTATCACAATCATATGATCTGTTGCTCCTGAATCAATGATCTAGTGGCGAGATGTGGTAGAAAGACAAGCTATAGGATTACCTATGTAGGCCAATGTGCCAGTTACAAAGGGCTGGGACTGAAGTAGGCGAGAGAGACGAGCATATTCATTTGCAGATAAGGTCACCTATGGCTCAGTGGAGATAAAACGGGCAACAGGAGACTGAACAACGACAGAGGAGGTAGGCAACAAACCATCTTGGGCCACCACATGAGCAGCACACACAACCTCTTAATATGGCCAACCTCGCCACAACCAAAACAAGTAGGTGGACCACTATTACCGTGACCAGGACTAGTAGAGCCTTGACCACTCCGACCTACTCTTGTACCTCAGCGGCCACCTCGGCCACCGCGATCTCCTGATGCATTGCTAACCAAAGCGGAAGACTCAGATCCATGAGAGTCATCACTAGTGGCATCTTTGTTAATAATTCGAAGAAGGCAAGCATACACATCACTCAAGGAAGTGAGCTGCTCATTGCCTTAAAGAAGTTGAATGAGAATAACAGCATACTGTGAATCTAAACCATCCAAGAAACATTGAACTACTTGAGACTCCTTTTGCTCCTGCATTTTTTGCACGTCACTAGTAAGAGGAAACATAGTGCGCTTCTCCTCAAAGGCTCGTTTGACTTCCTTATAGTATTCAAAAAGAGAATGGCCTTTTTGAGCAGCACGATAGACATTCTTCATTAGTGTATAAACATGACTCAAATCTTGTTTGCTTCTATACATGAATTCAATGTAATTCATGATGTCTTGAACAATATCCAAATGATTAGTAGCAACCCAAATGGATTCGGACACTGTTTTCTCAGTCTGATTATACAACTTATAATCCTCAAGAAGCCATTGTTGACTCGCCTCAGCATTCTTTTCAGTAGGAAGCAACTTAGTAAGATGCTTCAACTAGTCAACACTCTTCAAATAACGCTCTATGGGGGATTGCCAGTGAAGGTAATTCTCCTGATCAATCAAGATGCGATCAGTAATTTTACAAGCAGTGATGATCTCAATCTTGCGGTTAGGGCCAACCTCAATCTTTCCGGTCCCATTAGTGTTGTATATTTTGTCACTAACATTCTCCACCATAGAATCCACCAAACTCATGCAAACACATGAACCAATGACTAAAGAAAAGGCATCGGAACACCAAAAACAGATGAGAGAGCACACTAGACCAGATCAAAACCACCGGGCACACATTAACAGGTTGAAACCAACATCAATAGTCCACAAAGTCGTCGGAAAATGACCAACTCAGACTAGAAGCTGCCAAGCCAACCAAAAGAAAGCCAAACTAGAAGAGAAGATGAAAACTAGGCCAAACTTGAGGAACTCGTCCTGAAAATGCCACAAAACTGTGCACCGTTGTCGGAGCTAGCCGGAAAACCGCCAGCGACCTCAGACCTGGCCGGAAAGCACCCAAGACACTGCCACTGGTCACCCTCCATGTATCCAGGACAGGTTGTGGCTACTGGCCTTCAACAGCACCAATCCCACGACAGCCCAGCACACCCACACTCAACATATTCAACCTAGGCTGCTGGGTGGAGGGCTGCCGCTGGTGATCATGCCAGAGGAGTCACTGGACGGAAAGGAAGAGGTGCCCTCATCGGGAAGGAGGGGAATAGGCAGCACAAAGAGAGAGAAGGGTTGAGCTAGGGTTTCAAAGAGAAGGTTTCTTTATCTTTTTCTGGGTTTTTTTTTTGGAAAAAAAAGGAAAAAAAAATTAGGCCCAAGATACCATGTTATTAGAATGAGAAGAGAGGGATTTGGTAGGCCATAACACAATTGTGTCAGGCAGTGATGTGTGTATATGTATATATATATATACACACGCACACAGGAAGCAATTATAACATACATAAAAGACTAGAGTACCCTTATGTGTTTTAGACATTCAACACATGTTATTATCATTCTTAACACTTAATCATTTACATTCTTATCTAGGTATCACACACACTTCTTAGTTTGATAGACTCCAGAACGGGCCAACCTTTTCCTGATACTCAAAAGAGACTTGCAGTTCTTGCAAGAATGCTGCGTAGTGGAATATCACATAATTTCAACTCGATGATGCAGTTACCCTCTTCTAAACAGTCAACAAACATTCCTGTCCAGAATACAAAAGATGCCACTGGTATTATATGCTGCTTTTTCTAATTTTATTATTACATAATTTAAGCTTTCTAATTTGTAATCTATTTTTGGGTTATTGTATCTCACCTGAAAAATCGATTGATGAGCTTTCTGAAATCTCATAAGCGTTGCAGTACCATTATATGAACATATGGCTGTTGAAGCATATGCTAATAATATAAAGTTAAATTATGATTTCTGTGGGTACTGGGTAAAGAAGCTAGCTTTACTTTATTTCCATGCCTTTCTTCTTTAACAAATCAGGATAACTCTTATGAATGCTTACCATTTTTATTTTCTCATAATTATTTAAGGATGCAATGTTTAAACATTTTGAAACAATATTAGATTCCATATGAAAACCGTTACTTTTGTCCCTTGGTGGTTTCTGTTTAAAGTTTCACTAAATTTCATCAATGTCAGTCTTTGACATAGGTTGTTAGTTTGGCTTACAATCTATCACATTTGTGCAAAATTTTATATCTAAATTATATCATGGCAGCAGGATCTCAAGTGCATAGTGCATGTCCTCCCAATATTCATTGGAATGATGGGGGCCTTGATAGAGACCTATACATTCAGACAAATGTGGTGACTGTATTAGCAATGGATGGTCGAAGGCGGTGGTTAGACATACATAAATTGGTATTTGCTTTTCTTTCTTCCTTTTTTCCTTTTTAAATACGATATCTAAAAAACTCAACAATGAAAATACAAAGAGAAAAACAACAACTAGGGAGAGGATGAGATATCCTTGAAACAGAAAATTCTAGATATAAGGAACATGAAAAGCTCAACAATGCAACAAGGCTGTCCAGTCTCTCTGTAAAAGAGTTCATAGCTACTGAGAAAGTGAGGGAAAGAGAAAGAAAATGAAGGAAAATGTTGAGAGAGAGAGAGAGAGTAAACTGAAATGTAACTGTCATTAATAGAAAAGGTGAGATCTAAAACTGATCTCAACTGTCTTATACAAGAGCCTAGAACATTCTAGTGTATGTTAGAAGCTAAGCCTTAGAAGTTAAGTCTTAACTGTGATACAGCTGTAACAGTTAAACAGAATAACAGCAATATAACTATCACAGTAATACTGGTAATCATAAAATACTCTAATATTTCCCCCTCAAACTCAGGTTGGGTGCATCAATGCAAATTGATCAAACACCCTGAGTTTGTTTTTTAATGCAGAAAAAACGAAGATTAGATAAAGTTTTAGTAAGTATATCTGCATTTTGGTCTTGTGCTGGGATATGAGAGACAATGAGGCTCTTGTTAAGCACTTTCTCTGAACAAAAAAATAGGTTTAACTCCATGTGCTTTGTCTGTGAGTGTAGAACAGGATTATGTCTGAGTGACACAGTACTAAGGTTGTTACAATAGACTACAGGAGTAGAGACTGCAACCTTTAACTCTTTAAGAAGAGTTTGAATTCCCCATAAAAGAGTTCATAGCTACTGAGAAAGTGAGGGAAAGAGAAAGAAAATGACTGAAAATGTTTAGAGAGAGAGAAAGAGAGAAAGAGAGAAAGAGAGAGAGAGAGAGAGTAAACTGAAATGTAACTGTCATTAACAGAAAAGGTGAGATCTGAAACTGATCTCAACTGTCTTATACCAGAGCCTAGAACATTCTAGTGTATCTTAGAAGCTAAGCCTTAGAAGTTAAGTCTTAACTGAAATACAGCTGTAACAGTTTGTTGAAGAATTATAGGATTAAGATTTAGGGAGAATTAGTTTTTTTACCTTGGTCTTGGATGTGCTTACTGCGCATATCCAAGAGCCGGTGCCACAATGTATGCTTTTTGTAGATGATATGGTCTTAGTTGGAGAGTCGAGAGAGGAAACAAATGGGAAGCTAGAGCTATGGAGACGAGCATTGGAAGAACATGACTTTCGTCTAAGCATGAGTAAGACGGAGTATATGGAATGTAAGTTCAGTAAGACGCATGTTAATGCTAACTTAGTGGTGAAAATTGGAGATCATACCATACCATAAGCCACACAATTTAGGTATCTTGGATCTATCATACAAAATGACGGAGAGATAGAGGGAGATGTAAACCATAGGATTCAAGCTGGATGGATGAAATGGAGGAGTGTTTCAGGAGTTATTTGTGATAGAAAAATGTCTTTCAAGCTTAATGGTAAATTTTACTGCACAACTATAGGCCTGCGATGTTGTATAATATTGAATGTTAGGCGGTAAAAAGCCAACAAGAACATAAGATCAGTGTCGCGGAGATGAGAATGTTGCGCTGAATGTGTGGCCATACCAAGACAAGATAGGATTAGGAGTGAATGCATTAGAGAGAAAGTAGGGGTAACACCTATTGTGGAAAAGATGAGAGAATTTCGCCTTAGGTGGTTTGGACATGTAAAGAGAAGACCCTTAGAAGACCCTTAGAAGCCCCTGTAAGAAGAGTAGATCAGGTGGAGAATAGCCTATAGCTAGAAGTAGAGGAAGACCAAGAAAGACTATAGGTGAAACGATTAAAAAATATTTAGATTTGAATGACATTTCTGAAAACTTGATTTATGATATTGCACAATGGCGCCGTTTGATCCATGTAGCCGATCCCACCTAGTGGGAAAAGGCTTGGTTGTTGGTTGGTTTAGGGAGAAGGAAAAAAGAGAAAATGGCTAACGGTGAAACACTGAATATATTATTGATAAGATGAGATGTGATACAAAACCATAACCTACTATCCTATATATACTAATAATTAGGGCAAATAGTAATATTAATAATACAAGCCCAAGCCCATTAACCATAAGACTAATAACCTAATTAAATAAGAAAACAAATCGTGAAAGATACTCTAAGATAATATAGAGATATTCTTAATATTCTCTAACACTCCCCCTCAAGCTAAAACTATTGTTACAATTAGCAAACCCGCAACCATAAGTCAAATACCACAACCCATCTTTAATTGGAAGCTATCACCAAGAAGAGAAGAGAAACTCGGCACAATAGCAAATGCTGAACCATCTAATCACAACATAGAGAAGAAGAGAAATAAAGCTAGATCACCCAATGTCCGAGAAGAAGACAAATTCTGCTCACATCTAAGGTAACTCCACCTCATTGATAGCCCCTTTCCTCTTAGGATAGACCAACTACCTTAGGGCGGCTCCATCTAATGGGTAGCCCTTTCTTTTAATATCTCTATGGGTCGCTCCGCAATATTGGCAGTTGCTTGCCTCTTCAATAGGCGGCTACATCAAACGGGCAACCCTTTCCTCCTAGCTAAATACCAAGACTACAATCACGTTTAGGAGATCGAATAACAATAACAGAAAAGAAGAGAGAAACTGGGAAACTCTTGCTCCCATACAATAGAGAAGAGAGAAATTGGGAAACTCTTGCTCCCATACCTGTGACACCCTTGGTCGCACCTTGTTGCCTGGCCACAACACCCCCAGTCTCTAGAAACATTGCCCACGGCACCCTTGGCTATGCATAAAAGAAAAAAAGGAGGGAACCAGCCCATGACACCCTTGGTCGTGTATAGAAGAAGAAAGGAGTGGAAGAATAGCCTAAACAGTCACAATTGCCATTGCTTGCCATTGCCGATGGTCATAGAACACTGTACATCCACAAATCAAGAGCCATTCTCAAACAATCAATCCATCAAACCAGGCACAAAATTCTACCATTTCAAACAACTCTTAGAAGAAGTAACCCAACAAAAGTTGTCCTTCAAAACTTTAGAAAACAGCAACCATTGAGCACATAAGCAATCAAAGAAGTGAGAAAACACCAAATAACATCAACCTACTGCTAGAAAACACCAAATAACAGCTTCAACCAAACTCACGGAGTGCAAGTGTTGAAATCACCTAAACATTACTGAAACCACACCAAACCATCACACCGGAGATGTGGCCGGAGCTTTGGTCATCAGTGACCACTTTTGGCTGTCGACCGGCCTTGTTTGTACCAAAAAAGTACATGCCCAACCACAAATAGGTCCTAGAATAGGTGTGTGGAAACTGAGCAAGAACCAGCACCACCAAATGTGAACCCAACATCACTACTGCTAGCCACTGCTTTAGAACCAGCAGTTCCTGCTGGCGCCGGTCGACCATCGTTGTCCGTTTGTCACCGGTGACTGCCCATGGGTCTCCTGAAAACCAAAACAGTAGTCATCTCTTGCACACAACCAGCATAGCCAGCAGAAGCGCGCGACCCAACTTGCTGTCGGCCGTCACTCCTACCATCGGCCCTCTGCCCGGCATCGGACCGATCTGTTGCTAGTGAGCCCTCGTCAATTGCCTGAAAAGTCAGACAACAACCACAGGGGTGGCTGCCCTAACCTGAACGCGACTCAATATTGTTGCTTCTTTCTTCTTTTCTCTCTTTTTTTAAAAATTATTTTATTTTATTTTTCAAAATAAGCTATCAGGTAAGGAAAAATAAGACAAAAATAGGGAGAATATACAAACGAGTTCAATGAACTCGAAACAGCAGAAGAGAGAAACTTTCTCAAGGTGGATGGTACCGCTTTGATACCATGTTGAAGAATTATAGAATTAGGGTTTAGGGAGAAGGAAAAGATAGAAAATGACTAACATTGAAACATTGAATATATTTTTGATAAAATAAGATGTGATACAAAACCATAACCTACTATCCTATATATACTAATAATTAGGGCAAATACTAATACAACTTGTTAAGAGTCCCAAGTCGCCTACCTCAATCTTTCGTGTGCGGTTTATATATATGTTGGGTCATTCCACTTAATGCCAATTAGTTTTAAGTTGGAATCTCACATGATATCAGAGAAAGCTTGGGCTGCTGAAGTACTGTAAAAGTTTCTCCGTCCCCTCTCCTTCATTTTTTTTTCTTTCTCCTTATAATTTTATTTTTTTTGATCCACTGATCGGTTAATACCCCTTACCGCCCCTTTTCCCCTTTTCTTCCTTCTCTCTCCTGCACACCTTAACTTGTTGGTCGCGAGTTGATGTGGTGAGGTGATCCAAACGGAATCACCGCTGGTCTAAGGGCGAGCCAGAGGGTCTCGCGCCTTGCAGGGAGCTGCGTCGTCTCTGTTGCAAGGGTTCTCGCTGTTGGGTCTCGCTGTTGCTGTTGTCTTCTCACTGTTGCTACTCTGTTTTGGGCATGCAATGCAGAGCAGCCTTTGTTGGTTGATCCTGACGGTTGTGTAGCTCTCAGATTGAATGGGTGAAACCTGAAGGTGATGGCGGAGGACAAGAAATTCATGATTGAGGTCATCTCCTCCAATTCCAGAACCACAGATTGAAAACTAAATGACACAAATTTTGTGTTATGGAAAGGCTTTGTTAAGCGACATCTCTCGTGTAATGACTTGGGTACCCACCTCACTGCTGATCCGCCAAGGGAGGCCACCGCCAAAGAGAAGTGGCTGAAGGATGATGACAAAATTCTGAATCAAATTCTGAACTCCATGGAATATCATATACAAGATTTGGTTGGGCATTGCAGTATGGTAAAAGAATTGTGGTCGTATCTCGAATCTTTATATGCTAGTAAACATAATCTATTCCATGTTCACGAGTTGTTAACAGGCTTATATCAGGCAGCACAGAGAGGGCGACCATTGTTTCAGTACTACTCTGATGTCAATTGCATGTTTGAGGAAATGAAAACCTTGTATCTTATGGGAAAGAATCTCAATAATGGGACTATAATCACGTGTGATTATTGCTGTAATCCCATGTGATGAAGTCAAATAGATATGTTAGGAAAGTATATATTCTAGTTTCCTAGAATTAGGACGTGCAGTTATTTGTTTCCTAGAATTAGAGATTTGATTTATCCTATTTCCTAAGTTAGTATTGTTTCCTATTTTAGTGTGGGGCTTCTCTTGTATAAAATCTGACCTATGTAACAGTATTGAATATAGAAAACAAAAATTATTCACCAATTGTCAAGATGGTATCAGAGCTCCCGACCTAGGGGTCTCTGTTCTTTTCGCTGCAAACCAGCCTTCATCGCTAGTTTTTCCCTCATTCTTGTTCATTCCTCTCCTTGTTCCTTCTTTCGTATAAACAACCTTAATTCTTGTCCCTGATCTCTAGCCGTAATCACCCTCGCTTGCCCCTCGTTCCCTCGTTCCTCTTTTCCCTAAAAACAAAGACTTGTTTTCTTGGTTTGATTGTTCAGTATGTCAGAGGTGGTGGAGGATACCGTGACTACAGCCCAGTCGAAGGAAGGAAGCCACACATAGCAACCCAGAGATTTGCAGAACATTTAGACAGCCTATCGTCTAAATGGAAAGAATTATCTCAAGTGGTCTCAACTTGTTCGTACAACACTAAAAGGAAAAAAGAAAGATTAGTCACCTTACGGGTACAAGGCCGAAAAAAGGAGATCCCAAATTCTAAGCGTAGGATGAAGAGGATTCTATGATCATGGCATGGTTATGGAATTCAATGACACCTAATATAAGCGACACTTGTATGTTCTTGACTACCACTAAGGATATTTGGGATGCTGTTCAGCAAACATATTCCAAGGCGAAGGATGCTGCTCAATTGTATGAGGTTAAGATGAAAACAATGGCAGCAAAGCAAGGATCCAAGACAGTTACTGAGTATGCCAACCAGTTGAAGGCTCTATGGCAAGAGCTGGATCATTATAGGGTAATAAAAACCAAATGCTCTGATGATGCAACAGTGCTAAAAAATTTCATAGAACAGGACAAGGTGTATGATTTCCTTTGTGGATTGAATCCAAAATTTGATCAAGTAAGAGTTCAGATTCTTGGAAAACAGGAAATCCCGTGCTTCAACGAAGCGGTTGCAATTTTTCGAGGAGAAGAAAGCAAAAGAGGTCTGATACTTGAATCGTAGAGCACTGACAGCTCTGCCATGATAGCTAGCAGTGGCAAATCTGCCACAAATTTGGAGAAAGGAGTAGCTCTTGAAGTAGGAAAAGGCACTCAGACAAAGACTTAGAATCGTGAAGAGTTATGGTGTGACTACTGCAGAAGGCCACGTCATACCCAAGAAAAATGCTGGAAGTTTCATGGAAAGCCTCCAAGCCGTGAATGGGGAATAAAAAAGAGATCAGTCACGAAACAGTGGCTCCTCTAACCGAGAGTGGACCCATAAAAGAGATCAACCACGAGGTGGTGGACAAGCCTACATGGCTGGAAAAGAGTCTACATTACAAGAACGGAGTTCTCTTAATCAGGAGGAGATTGAGAGGGTGAGATATCTTATCAATAGCCTTGAGAAGCCTTTAGGGGTGTTCTTTAGCCTATTCAGGTAAGCTTCCATTTTCTGTTGGAATAAATACTTCAGATATAACCTTTATTAACTCTTGGATCATGGATTCCGGAGCCACTGACCACATGACTCATTCATCCAAATGTTTTTCAACCTACACCCCATGTCCCAGTTATAGGAAAATAGCCACAACCAATGGATCCTTAACAACTGTAGCAAGAATAGGAGATGTCAAAATAAGCCCATCGCTGACCTTGAGAAGTGTCCTCCATGTCCCTAAATTATCTATCAATCTTGTTTTAATACACAAACTTACTCAAGATTTATGTTGTAGTGTGATTTTTCACAACAATTATTGTGTATTTCAGGACAAGGATTTGAGGAGGACGATTGGACATGCTAGGGAAAAGGACAACCTCTACTATCTTGAGATGCCAAGTCAATCTATAATACTCAAGAGTGAAATACCAAGTTCCTTTATGTCAGAATCTATCCTGTCAAACAAAGAGAAGATCTTACTTCATCATTCCCATTTGGGACATCCATCGTTTATGATCAATAAGTTTTTGTTTCCCTCTCTGTTTACAAAATTGAATGTTGAGAGTTTTTATTGTTGTAATGAGATAAGAAGAATAGAAAACTGTACCCAATATGGGTGCAGGTTGTGTATTTATATATGTAAGATGGGCTAGCAATAAATGGGCTAGCAGTACATGGGCTAGCAATACAAAATAAAGCACATACATAATGTCTACTCTTAACACTCCTCCTCAAGTTGGATCATAGATGTTAATCATGCCCAACTTGTTACAAAGATAATTGACCCGATTCCCGTTAAGAGCCTTCGTGAGTATGTCTGCTATCTGTTCACCAGTCCTGACATGCCCTGTAGATATGAGTCCCTGTTCGATCTTTTCTCGAATGAAATGGCAGTTAGCTTCTATGTGCTTTGTCCGTTCATGGAAAACTGGGTTCGAGGCAATGTGAAGGGCAGCCTGGTTGTCATACCATAGTCTCATAGGTAGAGAAACCTTGAACCCAATCTCATCAAGTAAATGATAGACCCATAGTAATTCACAAGAGGTTTGAGCCATTGCTCGATATTCGGACTCAGCACTTGATCTTGCTAGTACATTTTGTTTCTTACTTTTCCAAGAGATCAGATTTCCTCCAAGGAACACACAATACCCAGAAGTTGATTTCCGATCTACAGGACACCCAGCCCAATCTGCATCGGAATAACCTTCTAACCTGCAATGTCCATTGTCTCTATAAAGAATCCCACGACCTGGGGCTCCTTTCAAATATCTTAGTATATGTAGTACCACATCCCAATGAGATTGTCGAGGAGATGACATGAATTGACTAACTACACTTACTGGGAAAGAGATATTTGGACATGTCACAGTAAGGTAGTTAAGTTTGCCCACCAATTTCTTGTACCTCTCGGGATCTGATAGTAGTTCTCCATCATCAGCATTGAGTTTCACATTTGGAATCATCGGAGTATCACAAGGTTTGGTTCCCAACATGCCAACATCAGATAGTAAGTCAATGACATATTTCCGTTGTGAGAGGAAAATGTCCTTTTTGCTTCTACTTACCTCAATTCCCAGGAAATATTTTAGAGGACCAAGATCTTTTGTCTGAAATTTAGTTTGAAGGAAACTCTTGAGTTTTGAGATACCTAAGAAGTCACTGCCTGTTATCACTATGTCGTCAACATACACAACCATGAGGATGCATCCTCCCTCGGACTTTTTGTAGAAGATCGAGTGGTCATAGCTACTCCTTTTTAGGCCGAAATTCACAACAATTTCACTCAATCTCCCAAACCAAGCCCGGGGAGATTGTTTCAACCCATACAAAGAGCGTCTCAGTTGACAAACTTGCCCAGACTCCCCCTGAGCAACAAAGCCAGGCGGTTGCTCCATATAGACTTCCTCCTGTAAATCACCATGAAGAAAGGCGTTTTTAATATCAAGCTGGTGTAGGGGCCAGTGATGAGAGGCAGCTAACGAGATGAATATGCGAATAGAGGCCAATTTGGCCACAGGAGAAAAGGTCTCTCAGTAATCAACATCATAAGTCTGAGCATAACCCTTGGCCACCAGCCGAGCCTTTAAACGAGCAACGGTACCATCCGGATTAACTTTAACAGTGAACACCCACTTGCACTCAATGGCACGCTTACCAGAGGGAAGGGAAACGAGATCCCACGTCTGGTTATGTTCCAAAGCAAGCATTTCCTCCTCCATGGCATGGCGCCACCCATCATGAGCTAGAGCCTCAGCAATATTTTTGGGAACTGTGACAACATCGAGAGAGGCAACAAAAGATTGGGAGGAAGGGGAAAGATGGTCATAATGAATAAAGGATGCAATAGGATGGTTAGTGACACAAGAACGTTTACCTTTACGAAAGGCAATGGAAAGGTCTAGAGTCGGATCCTGTGACGAAGAGGTGGATGGAGGTGATGTGTCTACTGAAGAGCAATGTACATCCATGGGTGCAGTACTGGCAGAGGGAACACAAGTCCGGCGAGCGTACACCTGTCGGATGGGTGGCCGATGTGGAGGACAAGACGGAACGGGAACACCAGAGGAAGGATGTGACGTAGAATCATGAGACCGAATGGTGTGATAAACGAGAATTTCTTCATCTTCCTCAATAACCGGAGGAGGAGGCTGAACAAAGAACGGAGTAGACTCAAAGAAGGTGACATCAGCGGACACAAGATACTGGCCCAAATCAGGAGAGAAGCATCTGTACCCTTTCTGATGGCGAGGGTAACCCAAAAAGACACATTTAAGTGAGCGAGGATGTAACTTGGAAACTTGAGGCCGACTATCCTGCACAAAACATTGACAACCAAAAATACGAGGAGGTAGGGGAAACAAAGATTGAGAAGGAAAAAGTACAGAATGAGGAACTTGGCCCTGTAAGATAGAAGATGGCATCCGATTAATTAGAAAACAGCCAGTAGAAACGGCGTCAGCCCAAAAAACTTTAGGAACAGACATATGAAGCAACAAGCATCGAGCAACTTCCAAAAGATGCCTATTTTTGCGTTCAGCAACTCCATTCTGCTGAGGAGTAACAACACATGAGGATTGGTGGACCATCTTATTTTGAATCATATAGGAAGTGAAGTCATTAGAGAAATATTCTTTAGCATTATCACTGCGAAGGACACGCACAGAGATGCTAAATTGGGTTTTAATTTCAGAGCAGAAAGCGGTAAATATAGAAAAAAATTCAGAACGAGATTTCATTAAATATAACCTAGTCATTCTTGAAAAGTCATCCACAAAAGTTACAAAATACCGAAAACCAGACTTAGAAGTAATTGGACACGGACCCCAAATATCAGAATGAACTAGCTCAAATGGGGACGCAGCCCGCTTATTGACTCGTGAGGGGTAAGGACTCCTATGGTGTTTAGCCAACTGACACGACTGACATTCTAAAATAGATAGACGACTCAAACTAGGACACAACTTTTTTAAAGACTGTAGAGACGGATGACCCAAACGACAGTGAAGTTGGAGAGGATCACCACACCGAACAAGCAACAGCACTGGTTCTTGATCTAGACAGCACTCAAAGATGTACAGGCCGTTCTGCTCACGACCCCTACCAATCACCCTCTTCGTCCCAAGTTCCTGAAAGACACAAGAATCAGCAAAGAAGTGAACACTACAATTAAGTGACCGAGTAATTTGACTAACAGAAAATAAATTAAACGGAAATTGATTCAAACATAAAACTCGAGAAAGATGGAGGGCAGAGGTGGGAGACGTAGTACCACTCCCAATGACAGGAGCAGCGGAACCGTCAGCTAAAGTAACACTAGGAAGATGAGGGGAGGGGGTAAAGGATGTAAGAGTACCTGTCTGGCCAGTCATGTGGTCGGAAGCCCCTGAATCAATGACCCAGTTGCGGGAAAGTGATGATAAGCATGCAGTAGGATTACCTGTATGAGCAACAGAGACAACAGAAGGAGATGGTAGAACAGACCGAGAGGCTTGAATTGAGCAAACTCGTCTGTTGTCATCATTACAGGCCTGACTGATGGGTTGGTAGGAGGAATGCCTTCATCAGTAGCAATATGAGCAAAACGCTGTGGATGGGACTGATTTTTCTGGTGAAGTTTCCAACAGTTCCGCTTAATATGACCAGGTTCCTTACAATAACGACAAATAAGTGGTTCGCCAGGATCCCGTCCTCCACCACCACTACCACGTGGGTCTTCAGTATCACGACCACCACCTCGTTCACCACGAGAACCACTACGACCACCACGAGAACTGTCCCATCGAGAATTAGAACTCACCAAAGCAGAGGCCTCGCTCGAGGCTAAGGGATGAGACTTGGAAAGCTCACGAGCAACTCGGAGGAGGCGAGAGTATACATCCTTCAGGGTCAAACTACTAGAACCGGTCAAAATCTGAGATCGGGCCGCACCAAATTCACCACGCAGCCCTGACAAAAAACACATCACTGCCAACTGCTCTCGCTGAGCCTGCATCTCCTGCACATCCGAAGTGATAGGTAACAATGTGTTCAATTCTTCAAATAGGCGTTTGAAGCCTGTATAATAGTCACTAAGAGATTCATCCTTCTGATTAGCGCGATACAGATCCTGTGTCTTCGTATATAAGAGAGATAAATCATCGGCACCTGAGAACAAAGAGTGAAAGTACTGTCATAATTCCTTGACAGTGGTGCAATGAGTGGTAATATCATCAACCCGAGGATCCAAGGTCCTCTGAATCAGTGAATATAAACGCATATCTTCCCGAATCCACATATCCTTAGTTGTTTCATCCTGTGGACTGTCTTGGGTGAGATGGTCTTCCTTCCTGTGTGACCTTTCAAGTACATCAGAATTGCCCTCTTCCACTGAGGATAGTGAGCACCATCACTATCAAGCTTTCGGTCAGTAATTTTAATGTTGGAGGGAATGACCTCAGCCAGAACATTAGTGGAGGTAGTGTCGGAAGCTCCACTCTTGCTGCCCGTACCCACAATCTCAGAATTTTTGTCACCCATACTCACAAACACAACAAATCAATCTAGGAGGGAAAAGATCACTAACAACACGTCAAACGGGCTTGGAAGACCACAAACGACGCAAATCGCGCTAACCGGAACAGAACAGCCTAGAAAACGACCCAGAACAACACGAAAACGTCGAAAGCACCACGCCGGAGACTCGCCGGAGACGTCACCGGACCTCTGCCCACCGGAAAATGACCCCCAACCGCCGGTCGCACCTCTCTGTGGCGGGTGAACTCCACGCCAACCACCCACGAAGGCTGGGTGTTCTCCACGCACCGTTCTGGGCGATTTGCCCCACAAACAGCACCCAAACGACGCCCCTTCTGCGTCACCGACGAACCCACCGCCTCGCCAGCCCTCCCCCGGCGCCGGACGGCCTTGCACCGGCACTCCCTGCACGTGGGAGCTAGAAGCTAGCGGCGCCCACACCGGGGCTGCCCTAGACCTGAAAACGTAACGCTCTGTTTTGTGTTTTTCTTTTTCTTTTTTGTTTTTTTTTGAAAGCTGAGAGAGAGGGGGGAAAAAAATTTAGAGCCTAGCTCTTGATACCATGTTAGATTCCAACTTAAAACCAATTGGCATTAAGAGGAGTGGCCCAACAGATATATAAACCGCACCCGGAAGATTGAGGCAGGCGATGTGGGACTCTTAACACCCCCCTCCACAGATGCCTGACGGAACAGGCGAGCCTAGCGGAATAGGCGACACAGGAAGATGGGATCTTGGCTCTGATACCATGTAATGAGATAAGAAGAATAGAAAACTGTACCCAATATGGGTGCAGGTTGTGTATTTATATATGTAAGATGGGCTAGCAATAAATGGGCTAGCAGTACATGGGCTAGCAATACAAAATAAAGCACATACATAATATCTACTCTTAACAATTGTGAAGTGTGTGATTTTGCCAAACACAAGTGTGTATCTTTTCCAATCAGTAATAAAAGAAGTTCTGTTCCTTTCTATATTATCCATAGTGATATTTGGGGTCCATCTTCTATCCCTAATGTTTCTGGGACAAGATGGTTTGTTTCTTTTATTGATGATTGTACTCGTGTCACCTGGCTTTTCTTGCTTAAACATAAGTGTGATGTTAGTACCATACTTCCCAATTTTTGCTTCATGATAAAAAAATCAATTTGGAGTCAGTATCAAAAGGTTTAGGACAGATAATGCCAGAGATTACTTCAATCAAACTCTCACCCCATTTTTTCAAAAGGAGGGAATTTGATAAAGACAACAAACAGAATAATAACAATGACAAACAATATTCTAAATAAAATGGATGAACTCTGTAATTATCTCTCTATAAGATGGAATGAAGTATATGGGAATCAAAAATGAAGAAGGGAAATGACATAAAGGAAAATCAAGGATCCCTCTGTATCCTTGCCTAAGCCTAAGCCTAAGCCGTAACCCAACGATAAAACTTTTTTCTACCTCTTCCTATCCCCCCTCTCTTTCTTATAACCGATTCTTCTTTTTCCCACCACTCTCCTGGGCCCCACACCTTGCCCAATCATTATAACTAACTATCCCCCCTAATTCCTTCTCCACATGTTCCCCCTTTTCCCCTCCTGGAATATACTCTCAATCCCTTAATCTCATGGGCCACCTGCTGAACTGGTTGCACCCCATTATTGGGCTCACGGGCCTCATCACTCACCACCCCTTGAGAAACAGTCTTGTCCTCAAGACTGAACAAAGGAAACTGACTGCGAATCACAAATTCGTCCTCCCACGTAGCTTCCTCAGCTGCCCTCCCATTCCATTTGATCAGCCATTGAACTGTGGTGTTATCATTCTGTAGTTGAGATCGAGTTGCTAACTCAGCTTCAGGTTCCACTAGAGTCTCTACTCCCCCTTCCAATTCCACCGGTAAAGAGGGCTCGACAATCTGGTCGCTTACTGCCTTCTTCAATTGAGAAATATGAAATACCGGATGAATTCTTGAAGAAGATGGCAAAGCTAGCTGATATGCCACCGGACCCACTCGCTTAACCATTGTAAAAGGTCCATAAAACCGAGCTGAAAGCTTTTGGTTGATCCTCCGAGCCAGAGATTTCTGTTTGTGAGGTCTCAGTTTAAGATAAACTTGGTCCCCCACTTGAAAACTAATATCACGCCTATGCTGGTCAGCCCTTGTTTTCATGTTTTGTTGAGCTCTGGACAGTTGATACTTTAGTTGCCTCAAAGCTTCATCCCTCTCAATCAGATCATGAGCGACTGCCTCCACCCTGATTTCTCCCAGTATGAAACTCAGAATGGTGGGTGGTTTCCTCCCATAGACAATTTCAAAGGGAGTAGCATTTGTAGAAACATGCCAAGTGGAATTGTAACATAATTCTGCCCAAGGCAACCAGAAAGACCACTCCTTCGGTTGCTCCCCTGCAAAACATCGAAGATATGTTTCCAAACAGCGATTAATAACCTCTGTTTGCCCATCCGTTTGGGGGTGGTATGATGAACTCATTTTGAGTTTGGTGCTTGAAAATTTAAACAGTTCAGTCCAAAAATTACTCATAAAAATAGGATCCCTATCACTGACAATTGATTTAGGAATGCCATGTAGCTGCACCACCTCTTTCACAAACAACTCTGCTACCCCTTTAGCTGTATATGGGTGCTTTAACGCAACAAAATGGGCATACTTGGAGAGGCGGTCAACTACCACCAAGACTACTTCGAACCCCTTGGATTTGGGCAACCCCGAGATGAAGTCCATGGACACATCATCCCATACTACTTCTGGGATCTCTAATGGCTGTAGTAGACCCGCTGGGGATAAAGTAGAGGACTTGTAACGTTGGCAAACATCACACTTCTGGACATACTGCTGCACATGCTTCTTCATTCCTACCCAATACAAATTTTCAGCCAAACGCCTATAAGTTCTATAGTAACCTGAGTGTCCTCCTTGTGGGGTACTATGGAATTCCTCCAACAGTTTCGGGATCCAAGGAGAAGACATGGGTATCACCAAACGTCCCTTATACAATAGGACCCCTTGGACATACGTGAACCCCTCCTTAACTGATGAACCTGTTTGAATAGCATCAATAACCTTGCTAAGAAATGGATCATGGTGTACACCCTCCGTTAAATTCTTTCCCTCAACCCACAAAGGAAAAGAATTGATCATGGATAACTCAACACCCTCTTCCCTTCTAGACAACGCATTAGCTGCAGTATTTTCTTTTCGTGGTTTGTACTTTACATCAAATTGATACCCCAATAGTTTAGCAATCCAACACTGCTGATCTGCGGTAGTAATTCGTTGTTGCAGCAAAAATTTTAGGCTCCTATGATCCGAATACACCACAAAAGGTCTTCCCAACAAATAAGGCCGCCAATGCTAGATGGCCAGCGCTAAAGCCATGATCTCCTTCTCATAAGTCGATTTAGACAGATTTGCTACAGTCAAAGCTTTGCTAAAATAAGCTATAGGTCTCTTCTCCTGCATAAGGACAGCCCCTAATCCTTTACCAAAGGCATCACACTCCACTTCAAACAGCTTAGAAAAATTTGGTAGCGCAAGGATAGGAGCTGATGTAATAAGCTGTTTCAAATGGTCAAAAGCCTCTTGCTCCTCTTTTCCCCATTTAAACCCTTCCTTCTTCGTCAACGCTGTTAGAGTTTGTGCCACCTTACCATAGCCTTTGATGAACTTACGGTAATATCCCGTGAGGCCTAAGAAACCTCGTACCTCCTTGACATTGGTTGGTGTAGGCCACTCAAGTACAACCTTTACCAGCATAAGAAATAATTTGGCCTAAATATTCCACCTCCCTCTTAGTAAAATGGCACTTCTTTTGATTAACATAAAACTGATTCCTCTTGAGCACGTCAAGGACAGTCTTTAAATGAGCCAAATGAGAGTCCCAATCTTGACTATACACCAGAATATCATCAAAGAAAACTAACACATACATGTGCAGTGTGGGCCGAAATACCTCATCATGGTGGCCTGGAAAGTTGAGGGAGCATTGGTGAGACTGAAAGGCATCACTAAGTACTCGTAGTGGCCACTATGAGTTTGGAATGCTGTTTTCTCGATATCCTCATCTTGCATACGAATTTGATGGTACCCGGATTTTTAAGTCCAGCTTGGTGAAATAGGCTGCCCCGTGTAATTCATCAAGCAATTCTTCTACAACAGGAATTGGAAACTTATCTAGAATTGTCACCTTATTGAGAGCCCGAAAATCAACACACATGCGCCAAGTATTATCCTTCTTTTTCACTAATAAAACTGGGCTGGAATAAGCACTGGTACTCGGCTTAATCAAGCCCATCTGGAGCAACTCCTGGATTTGTCTCTCAATCTCATTTTTTTGAAAATGGGGGTATCGAAAGGGCCTTATTGTAACTGGTCCCTGTCCTGGAATCAAATTTATGGCATGATCAAATTGTCGCTTCGGAGGAAGACACATGAATTCTGGCATCTTCTTTGTAAAATTCTCCAACAATTTCTGCAGTTGCTCTTGTTGTAACGGATTCAGTTCTGGATCCCCTTGCACGTGAGGCTTCCAGTCTGTAGTTGCATGGCGTGTCCATTTAGTATCATGGTAAAATTGATTACCCAAATTGTATAGAGAAGATACAACCTGATTTGCCTTGGCTGCTCCTTGCAACAACACATCTTGCCCCTTTCTCTGGAACTTCATGGTCATAGTGTTCCAGTTGGTGGTTACCTCACCCAACGTCCGCAGCCACGCCACTCCCAGTATAAGATCTAATCCTCCAATGTCCAGCACATGAGCATCAACCGCGCAGTCATAATTTCCCACCTCTACCCTCAGCTGTTTGCAAACCCCCTGGGATAGAACGCGGTAACCATCATCAAACCTCACCCTCATCCTGCAAGTTTCGTGAACAGTTAGGCCCATGGATTTCGCTAACTTTGGAGAGATGAAATTATGAGTGGCCCCACTGTCTATTAGAATCAATATGGGAATTTCAGCGACCTTGCCCTCAATCTTCATAGAAGATAACTCCCCTGTTTGCTGCACTTGGGAGTGGAAAACTTCACTCATGCCAAAATATTCTAGCATTTTACACTTTGCTTCTTCTCGCAATTCACCCATTTCTTGTATGATTTCCTCCTCCACCAATGTTTTCCCGTCTTCATTAACCTCTTCATCCTCCCCTAACAGAATCACTCTAATTTTCGGGTCAGCACATTTATGAAGAGGGTTGTACGGCATCCCACATCAAAAGCATAAACCCTTTCTTCTCCTTTCTTCCCATTCCTGTGTTGTTAAGTGTTTCACTCCTCGTGCACCCGATCCTACATATTTAGGGGTTTCAATCACAGAACCTCCATTTGAATTACCTCCCATCCTCCTATCCATTCTGGGTGAATAACTGGCATCCCTGTTACCCCGATTCCATACCTGCTGTTGTGAATTTGACCTTGAATGATGGGACGACACATTTCCTTCCCTTCTAGTGAAACCTCTCTGTCCACCCAATCTGAAATGCGGACTTGTGGTTTTCTTCATGGCTATCTCCACATTTCTTGCCAACCTCATTGCTTGAAGGCGTGTTTCTGGGTTATGGATCCTGAACCAGTTCCGAATCTCCTCCTTCAGCCCATTAAGGAAATACCCCACATATTGTTGCTCCGGCTGGTGCGGAACTAGCGCGGTCAGATACTCGAATTCCTCTACATATTCCTGCACCGTTCCCCTTTGCTGCAATGATGCCATCTCCTCATATGGGTTCTGGATCTCCAAACCACTAAATCGTGCCAACAATTCTTCCTTAAACTTAATCCAATTCAGCTCACGATGCACTTCCAGGAGGATCGAACACCAGTGAACAGCAACTCCCCCCATACTCACTTGTGCTAACGGTATCTTAGCACCTTCCGGGGTCTCATTGATTCGGAAATACAGTTCCGCCTCCCGATCCCTCCTGTCGTCCGGTCAATCCCACACTGTTCGGTGATGTCGTCTTCGCTGTAGATGCGTGATCGTCGTCGTCGGTCGGTGTTTTCTCCAAACGCCAAACTAAGCACGTGATGTATTTCCGACACTCGGCTTGCTCTGTCAGCTCTTGATCCATCTTCTGCTGCCCTTGTGTAATGAGTCCCATTGTTGTTACAAGCTCAGATAGCTTTGCCTCCACCGCTGTTAATCGCTGATCCATTCCGTCCATGCGAGCTTGTGTCCTCGTCTCCATTTTCTATCCGTTCAGGTATCCGGCAGGTCGGACCAATTGATAAAGACAACAAATAGAATAATAACAATGACAAACAGTATTCCAAATAAAATGGATGAACTCTGTAATTATCTCTCTATAAGGTGGAATGAAGTATATGGGAATCAGAAATGAAGAAGGGAAATGACATAAAGGAAAATCAAGGATCCCTTTGTATCCTTGCCCAAGCCTAAGCCGTAACCCAACGATAAAACTTTTTTCTACCTCTTCCTATCCCCCCTCTCTTTCTTATAACTGATTCTTCTTTTTCCCCACCACTCTCCTGGGCCCCACACCTTGCCCAATCATTATAACTAACTATCCCCCCTGATTCCTTCTCCACGTGTTCCCCCTTTACCCCTCTTGGAATATACTCTCAATCCCTTAATCTCATGGGCCACCTGCTAAACTGGTTGCACCCCATTATTGGGCTCACGGGCCTCATCAGAATTGTCCATAAGTCATCATGTGTTAAGACCCCACAGCAAAATGGGGTAGCAGAAAGGAAGAATGGTCACCTACTTGAAAAGACCCGAGCACTCTTATTTCAAAAACACATGTCCAAAACCTTTTGGGGGGAAGCTGTCCTTATAGCAACCCATCTTATAAATTGATTGCCCTCTCGAATTTTGGACTTCAAGAGTCCTATGGACATCCTCTCATCCTTCTATCCAATCCTAAAGACCACAAATAATCTTATTCCAAGAGTTTTTGGCTGTACAACCTTTGTCCATGTCCATGGTCCAAATAGAGGAAAATTAGATCCAAGGGCCCTAAAATGTGTTTTTGTGGGCTATTCCTCAACTCAGAAAGGGTATAAGTGTTACCACCCTCCATCAAAGAAAGTCCATGTCTCGGTGGATGTCACTTTCAATGAACAAGAAACTTATTTCCCCAATCCTTATCTTCGGGGGGAGAACTCAATACGAGAAGATAAGGAAAATTTTCTAGACTTGACTCTGGACCTCATGCCTTCTAACTCCACACCTGAACCTGAAATCTCTACTTCCATGTCAGAAATTTCACCTCCTCCACCTCCTGAGTCTCCCAGTCTGTCTCCTATCCTAAATCCAAATCTAGTGTCTCACTCAACTCTTGGAAATAGGAGGTTTGGCAAGGTATTCACAAGAACGAACATGGCTGTCTCAGAACCTACGCAGGCTTAAGTGTCTAACTTGAATTCTTTGAATGAGGTAACAATTTCTAGCCCTCCACTACAAGATGAATCTGAATTTCAGGAAGATGATGATGACCTGAACCTACCAATTGCTATTAGGAAGGGAACCCGAGAGTGCACTAAACGTCCTTTATACCCTCTTGCAAATTTTCTATCCTTTAAAAATTTCTCACCATCTCATAGAGCCTTTCTTGTAAGCCTGAACTCCATTACTGTCCCTACCAAATTGTCTGAAGCATTGTCTAATGAAAAATGGAAGCAAGCTATGAATACGGAAATGGATGCTTTAGAAACGAATCAGACCTAGGAATTGGTAAATTTACTAGCAGGAAAGAAACCAGTGGGCTGCAAGTGGGTATATACGGTGAAGTATAAAGTTGATGGGTCAATTGAAAGATACAAGGCCCGATTAGTAGCCAAAGGGTATACACAGACCTATGGGATTGACTACCTAGAGACCTTTGCCCCTGTTGCCAAAATGAATACAATAAGAGTGCTGTTGGCAATTGCTGCTAACTACAGTTGGGAGTTACAACAGTTTGACGATAAGAATGCATTCTTGCATGGAGAATTGCAGGAGGAGATTTACATGGAGATTCCACCAGGTTATGGTAAGAACTTGACTGCTCATACTGTGTGTAAATTGAAAAAGGCGTTGTATGGCCTCAAGCAATCACCCCAAGCAGGGTTTGGGAGATTTGCAAAAGTTATGTTGACTATGGGATACAAACAGAGCCAAGGAGACTACACAATTTTTATTAAACACTCTCTGACATGGGGAGTTACCATTCTTCTAGTATTCGTTGATGACATAATAGTGACAGGAAATGATGATAGAGAGAAACAAGTTTTGAGCCAGCACTTAGCCAAGGAATTTGAGATCAAGGCTTTGGGAAGGTTGAAGTACTTCCTTGGGATTGAGGTTGCTCACTCTAGGAAGAGAATTTTTATCTCTCAACAAAAATATATCACAGATCTCCTCAAGGAAACGGGCAAGACAGCATGTAAGTCAACAAGTACCCCCATAGACCCTAATCTAAAGCTTGGAATTGTAGAAGAGGATGTTGCAGTAGATAGGGAAATGTATCAACGGTTGGTGGGAAGACTAATTTATCTCTCTCATACAAGACCAGATATAGCATATGCAATGAGTGTAATCAACCAGTTCATGCATAGCCCAAAGGAGATTCATTTGCAAGCGGCACAGGGTACTTCAGTACCTTAAGGGAACACCAAGAAAAGGTATCCTATTTAGAAGAAACAGAGGATTGGTACTTGAGGCCTATACTGATGCTGATTATGCTGGTTCCATTGTGGACAGAAGATCAACTTCAGGTTACTGCACTTTTTCTTGGTGGAAACCTTGTAACTTGGAGAAGTAAGAAACAAAATGTAGTAGCTCGGTCTAGTGCTGAAGCGGAATTTCGACAATGGCTCAGGGTGTGTGTGAACTACTTTGGTTAAAGATCATTCTAGAAGATTTAAAGATTAAGTGAGATGGTCTTATGAGGCTTTACTATGATAATAAATCTGCAATCAGCATAGCACACAATCTGGTGCAACATGACCGAACGAAGCACATCGAGATTGATAGACACTTCATCAAAGAATAGCTGGAAAGTGGTTTAATCTGCACACCTTATGTCTCCTCCTATGAAGCATCGGTACAGCTCTCAGGCCACTGTACCGATGTCCGGTGCGTACTGGGAACGGAGATGCGTATGGCACGACGGAAAACATCTCTCCCTGCTCGAATCTCGTCTCTCCCTGTCAAAGCTCGTCTGCCTTCCCTCCTCCATCTTTGTGTGACTCTGTTTTGAGGCAAAACAGAGGCCCCTCGTCATCGATCTACCACAGCAAACCACCTCGCCACCACATCCAGATCTACGGCAACCCCACGTGCTTCATCACCGGCCACCCATCGACCAAACACAACAAATCTGTCTCCTTCCAAGTCATCCATGGCTAAGCCACTAGTTAAACCCGAACTTAGACCATCGAACGCTCCGGTTGCCAGAGCCACGATGCCACCACCATCTGTTGTCTGGTTGCCATCCTAGCCGACGTTGCCACCTGTGCTGGCTCTCTGCTATTGAACCTTGCATTCTTCGCCCCTCTCTGCGTGCATTTCCCTTATGCAATCTTCCGTTTTCATTCATTTTGTTTTATTGCTGTTTGGTCTGTTTCTTTTCTTTTATTAAGTTTTTTTTATTTTTTAAATATTTATCAACAGAAATGGGTAGTTAAATTTTTTTCTAGTCATTCGTGAGTGGCTTTGTGAATAAACTTTTCAAACATATTTATTTTGTTTATAACATATTCGTGACTTTGTAAATTTTTGAATTTTTAAACTATTTATTTTACACTTTGGATATGATTTATTTATTAATATTTAATACTTTGAGTTATTTAAAATAATATATTTTATAATTTCTTATATATATTATAAGCCATATCCTGTCCTACTCGTATCCTAATTTTTAAGAAATTACTGTATTCCCATACCGTACTCGTATCGTATCAAATACTTGTACCCATATTCGTGCATCATAGGTCTCCTCACAGAGTCAACTTGTTGACGTGTTGACAAAAGGATTGAGCAGCCCAGTGTTCAACACAATTGTTTCCAAGTTAGGAATGGAAAATTCTTATTCACCAGCTTGAGGGGGAGTCTGGGAAAGAATCTCAATAATGGGACTATAATTGCGTGTGATTACTGCAGTAATCCCGTGTGATGAAGTCAAATAGATATGTTAGGAAAGTATATATTCTAGTTCCCTAGAATTAGGAATTGCAGTTATTTGTTTCCTAGAATTAGAGATTTGATATATCCTATTTCCTAAGTTAGTATTGTTTCCATTTTTAGTGTAGGGTTTCTCTTGTATAAAATCTGACTTATGTTACAGTATTGAATATAGAAAACAAAAATTATTCCCCAATTGTCAAGATATCCACTGACAGCTGACATTAAACAGATGCAAGAACAGCTTGAAGAAATCATTGTCTAGTGTTTTTTAGTTGGTTTGGATTCTGAGTATGAGGTGGCTCGCACCCAGCTTTTCACGGGCTCAGAACTTCCAGGAAAGTTGTCTGACGTATTTTCCAGGCTACAACAAGTTTGTAAAGATGCTAGAAAGAATGCTTCTATCTGGGAACTCACTGCCTTAGTGAGCTCCACCTCACGAAACGACAATACTCGTGGTGGGAGGAGTGGTACTAGAGGTGGCCGGGGTGGTGGGAGAGAGGGAGGTTGAAATGGTCCTCGCACCTATCATCATTGCGGGGAACTGGTCATATATAGAGAACTTGCTTGAAACTCCATGGAAAGCCATCGTCTTTTCCCACACCAAAATTTGCCAATGCTACCATGTATGAAGGGTTACTACCTACCCGTGCCACACCTCAACAAGAGGTTCCAGTCACTGTTGCTGTCCCAGTTGATGAGTATGCACGCCTCACTCAGTTTTATGCGTCATAGCAGCCTGCTAAGTCTTCCACAGCCACCTTAGTTCAAACAGGTAACCCCACTGCTTGTCTTTCCACTGCCCCTCGTGGCTGGGTCATTGACTCTGGCACCACAAATCATATGATCGGTAACACAGGTATCTTATCCAACTTTGTTTCTTCATCCACTTCTTCTCATGTAATTTTAGCAGATGGTTCCACATCCTATGTTACGGGTAGTGGTACTGCACAACCCACTAGTTCTTTGCCTCTTACCTCTGTTCTTTGTTTGCCTAAGTTTCCTTCTAATCTTCTATCTGTTAGCCAAATTACAAAAGCTCTTAATTGTGGTGTTTACTTCTTTCCTAGTTATTGTGTTTTTCAGGATCTTGGTATGAAGAAGATTATGGGTAGTGGTCATGAATCAGGAGGATTGTACATGTTGGATACACCTAGTGATGATGTGCCACATCCTATTGCATGCATGAGTGAGGTTGCATCGCCTCTTCATCAACTACATTATCGTTTTGGTCATCCTTCTCTTTCGGCCCTGAAAATCCTCTGTCCAAGATTTTTGAAGTCTATGTCTACTTTAAATTGTGAGTCTTGCCAATTGGCTAAACATCGTAGGACCTCCTACTTACCTTGAGGAAATAAGCAGGCTATGTCCCCGTTTGATATTGTACACTTAGATATTTGGGATCCTTGTCCTGTTTTTTCAAAATTTGGTTTTCGTTATTTTGTGACTTTTGTTAATGACTTTTCCTGAGTTACTTGGTTATATTTCATGAAGCATCTGTCTGAGTTATTTTCCATTTTTTATTGTTTTTGTGTTGGAATTCGAACACAATTTAACTCTGTCATTCGTGTTCTAAGAAGCGATAATGCTAAAGAATATTTCTCTGCACCATTCTCCACTTTCTTGTCTTAACATGGCATCGTTCACCAGTCCTCATGTGTTTCGACCATAGTTGTTAGAATCGTACGATTCACGATTCGAATCGTACGATTCGATTCGATTTGTCCCACCAGCGATACAGAAATCGCGTTGAATCGAAAATGGCTAGGAATCGCATGTGAATCGTCTGAATCGGTGCGATTCAGAACCAGAGACATGAATCACACGATTCTGCGATTCATGAAACGTGGAAGGCGTAAAAAAATTTCCAGATTCAAGTGCGAATCTGAAGGGGTGGACGGTGGGGGTTGAGAGTTAAAATTTAATGGCCTTTAATTCCTTACATTCACCCACGTTTCACGTCATTCTTCATGCAACCAGAAGTTCAAAACCATCGAACGTCATTCTTGTCTTCACATTCATTCTTCGTTTTCATCATACTCTGTTTTCGTATCCTCACTGCAACACCAACCAGACTCCCTCTGTTTTCGTATTTTGCTTCTGCAACGTCAATCACCGAACGTTCAATCACATACCCACATCTCACTCTGCTCTGAAAACACCTCTTCAGTCACGTTCTTCCAGTCTCTGTTTTCGTATCACCGTTCTTCTCGTCCTCTGTTTTCATATCACGTTCTTCTTCTTCCAGTCCTCTGTTTATCAGTGACAGTGTCACTCACTCACTCAATACAAATGGCTCCTATGGTGGCTCCTAAGGCTAAGAAGAAGGGGAAGAAGGATGTTACATGAGAACATTGTACTGTTCTTGACAATGGATTATATGTGAAGTGTAATTATTGTCCACAAACAATGTATATTTAAGTCTTTTATTGATGTGTTTCTGAATCGTACGATTCGAAACGATTCACGATTCACGATTCGAAAATTGAACAAACGATTCTCGATACGATTCATGATTTGACAACTATGGTTTCGACCCCTCAACAAAATGGGGTTTCCGAAAGAAAAAATAGACATCTCTTAGAGACAGCAAGAGCACTTTTGTTCCATATAAAAGTCCCTAAGGTGTTCTGGGCAAATGTTATCGCTACGGCATGTCATTTAATTAATCGTATGCCCTTTGTTGTTTTGAATGGTAAGATTCCTTCCTCGACCTTATTCCCATTTTGTTCTTTGTTTCCTTTACCACCCCGCATATTTGGCTGCACTTGTTTTGTTCAGGATGTTCGCCCTCAAATCTCTAAACTTGATCCAAAATCCTTGAAATGTATATTTCTAGGCTATTATGCGTAAATGCTATTGCTACAACATGTCATTTAATTAATCGTATGTCATCTGTTGTTTTGAATGGTAAGATCCCTTACTCGACCTTATTCCCCTCTTGTTCTTTGTTTCCTTTACCCCTCCCCCCTGCATATTTGGCTGCACTTGTTTTGTTCAGATGTTCGCCCTCAAATCTCTAAACTTGATCCAAAATCCTTGAAATGTATATTTCTAGGCTATTCTCGATCCCAAGAGAGATACCGTTGCTTTTCTCCTAATCTCGGACGGTATTTGGTCTCTGCTGATGTTACTTTCTTTGAGTCCACACCTTTCTTTCATACTAGTCCTTCTACAGCTCCATTCATTCCATTTTCTGTTCCCTCTGTCATTGATTCTGATGATGATTTTCTTGTTTATACTGTTACTTCTTGTAACATCCTAATATCGTTAACCAAGTATAGCTGACATACACCTGGATAAGCAGTATTAGTTATGCTACTTCTCTTCAATCTAATCCATAACATTTATACAAATAAATCATTATGGACAGCCTTGCGAAAAACATATATATATATATATATATATATATATATTCTTGTAAGGACCATGTTCACCACATATCTCCACATTAGTATGATATTGTCCACTTTGGGCATAAGCCCTCATGGATTTGCTCTTGGGCTTTTACCCCAAAAGGCCTCATACTAATGGTGATATATGTCCATACTTATATACACATAATGCTCCCCACCTTTAGCCAATGTGGGACTTTGGTCGCATTCCCAACAATCCTCCCCTCGAACAAAGGACCATCAAGCCTCCCCTCAAACGATCATCCATCCGTCTACATCTACTGATCCCATCGTGAGTTAACTAGGGCCCACCACTTTCGTTCGGCATTCTGAAGATTCATCCACCATGGCTAACTTGGCTTTGATACGTTGTCATACTTGTACTGCGGCTTTGATACGATGTCATACTTGTACTGCCGTCGTCCATCTCATCTACAACGGAACACGCCGCCTAGCCTCCACATCGCTAGGAAGACTTTCGACACAAGGGACTCTTTACATGGATCCACCAACCACCGTCCATACCAAACTCATCCAAACCGAACCATCGGCTCTGATACCACTTGTAAGGACCATGTTCACCACATATCTCCACATTAGTATGATATTGTCCACTTTGGGCATAAGCCCTCATGGATTTGCTCTTGGGCTTTTACCCCAAAAGGCCTCATACTAATGGAGATATATGTCTATACTTATATACACATGATGTTCTCCACCTCTAGCCAATGTGGGACTTTGGTCGCATTCCCAATAATATATATATATATATATATATATATATATATATATATATATATATATATATATAAACATCTTTGCCTCAACGCGGCATGATGTAATACGTAACTCTTTTTTACAAACTAAAAGCAATTATACATAAATATACAAGCCTTGACTACTAAAACATAAAATTAAACTATTCTCCATACTTCTTCTTTCCTTTATAAGAGCTTCTTCCTGGATTTACATAGTAATACATGGGGTGAGAATTCATAAATTCCTAGTAAAAGTATACCAATACTAGCAATTTTAATATTCATAAAGAATAAACAACTCATTCATTCCATGCAAGATTCATACAATGATTCTCATCAAATAACTCAATTTTGCGTTTAAGGAGTAATACAATTCAAATTCTTCCCTTTATAAGGCATGCTTGGCCGTGACCACAATTCAATCCTAATTCATAATTTCAATCAAAACATAACTTCTATGCCTAATAAGATTGCATTCAAATTAAAGTCATAACATGGTAACTTACAACCTGGTTTTGCAAGCACATTTTCAAGCTATAATTTCAAGCATTACAACATTGAAGTTCTGGTCTTAAAGGGTAACTTTCTGCCAAGACCTTTTTCCATCATCCATATCACAATTTCATGCTAAAAAAATATCAACATTTCTAGTCATAAAAGGCAGCAATTTGTCGTGTTCTAACAACATCATCCAAGCACCATTTTTATACATCACATCCAAATTTCAACTACAAAAAAAGGGCAGCACCTGCCACAATTAATTATCAATATTCTAATCTCAATCTCAAATATACAAATAACCAAATTCTATTTAGAAAACAGGGCAACACAGCCAATGGAAACTCAACCCCAAGAATACCATAAAATCTCATCCAATTGTTCATTTCTAGAATTCATAGGTAAGATATCAATTCATTTTTCCAATATCTAATAATCTGGCCTCACCAAAATTCCTTTCAATTCTCAAAACTTAAACCTTAAGATTATAATAATATAAATACGCCATTAAACATTCAAAATCAACAATCTCGGTTTTGGGCATTACATGACCCAAAAATCACATTTTTAGAAGGAATTTGCCTAGAGAAACACCAAAGTTACGGCCCAAGATTCTCAATAACCCAAACATGAATTTCCAACCTTTAACAAACCAATAACCTTGTTGAAAGTCAGATTTTTCAGCCACTTCATTAAGAAATCGAAATTCATACAAATAAAGCTCTTGCCAACAATCCACAACAAATACAATCTCAAGGAATCATGAATCATTGGAGAAAAGGAATGAAATCATCTAATCTTACCCCTCACCCTCCAAACCCTCACAGCCCCATCAAATTAAAATACCAAAAATGCTCAAATTTATAACTTTAAGTTCATGATTAAAATAAAGGAAGGAAAGTAAAAGGTGCAAAGCTTCAAAAACCCCTACCTTGGCTCCCTAAGCTCACGGTTTTGAGAGTGGAAGGAAAGGAAGATGGAGCTTGATGATGGAGATTCTTGGCTCTTTGGAAAGAGGAAGTGATGAGGGTTAATTTCTCTAGCTACACCAACTCGAGATAAAGGCTCTAAGGTGCTCATAATGAGCTTGAAACTAAACTTTTTTATTTTTTCCTTGCTGTTCAGCATGTAACAGAGGAGAGAAAGAAGTGAGTGGGATGAAAAGGATGAAGAAATAGTGAATATGAATTGGGTAGAAAAATCTAGAGGCTTGGTTCTATGAATTTTTCCTCCAAATTTCTCCATTTTCCTCCTTATTTTCTCTCCTCCTCTCCCCCCTTTGGTTGCCAAAATCCCCCTCTGTTTTTGCAGCCCCTGGACTGGTGAGAGAGTGAGGGGGAAGAGTTGGATACAGATGGCCAAAATGTGTGGTTGTGAGTGAAAGAGAAAATAACTAAAATTTTTATGCTGAAACTTTGGTATCTGCTACGTACACTTTAATTTTCAAAAATTGAGTTTTCAAGTATCCATAAGTCTTATAGAATATTTTAGGACTCATTTTAGTCCTCGAATCCATTTTTCCATAACTTTTCATATACTGATTTTCATTAAATAAGCTGCACTATTTTTTCAAATTAAATCGATCCTGTAAAATAGGTAAATATGTCTGCCTTGAAATAATTTCCATACCAAAATATTCTCCATATTTTACTTATCATCTCCATGAAATTTCACAATTTTCTGAGCTACTTAACTGTCCCGACTATTTTTCAGCAGTATCCTTAAGAATACTAAATTAACTCAGTTGACTTTCCAAAATTTTCTACAACTATTATTAATTATTTATCGCTAGGAAATAAATTTTTCATATTTATTTCTATCATATTAACTGATTATGCCGGTACCTTAATTATTCTCTTGTACTCAGTGTTATAAATTTACGCTCAAACTAGTTCAGAAAATTACCTAAATTAACAGATAATCTCTTACCAATATTACTGAGTTTCTATAACATTATTTATGATTTATTAGGTTAGGGAGGATGTTACACTTCTGACACATCACATGTGCATGCTAGGCCACCAATCACACAGGTGTATACTAGGTGACTGCAACCTTCTGACGTGGTTGATTCAACCGCGCTAGACTTTCAACTTCTGCCTATGACTTTTTCGGCTCAAGATCTAATCTCCGTCACCTACTTCGCTAGGCTTATCCCGCCTACTCGTTAGGCTTGTTCTCGCCTACTTCGTTAGGCTTGTTCTCACCTATTTCGTTAGGCTTTTCTGTTCTGTCCAAGCATCTATGGAGGGGGGTGTTAAGAGTCCCACATCGCCTGCCTCAATCTTTCGGGTGTGGTTTATATATCTGTTGGACCATTCCACTTAATGCTAATTAGTTTTAAGTTGGAATCTCACACAACTAACACAAGCCCAAGCCCATTAACCATAAGACTAATAACCTAATTAAATAGAAAACAAATCATGAAAGATACTCTAAGATAATATAGAGATATTCTTAATATTCTCTAACACAGTTAAACAGAATAACAGAAATATAACTATCACACAGTAGTATTGTTAATCATAACATACTCTAATACTCTGCATATCAAAATAGCAATTTCATTGAAACTTTAATGAGCAAAACAACAAAGAGAAGTTAAAAACATAATTGGTATTTGCTTTTCTTTTTTCCTTTTTTGTATATTTTAAATACGATATCTAAAAAACTCAACAATGGAAATACAAAGAAGAAAACTACAACTAGGGAGAGGATGAGATATCCTATGAAACAGAAAATTCTAGATATAAGGAACATGAAAAGCTCAACAATGCAACAAGGCTGTCCAGTCTCTTTGCTTATCAAAATAGCAATTCCATTGAAACTTTAATGAGCAAAACACCAAAGAGAAGCTAAAAACATAATTGTATCCCATAATAACAAGTTTAGGGACAAAGGGACAACTTTAAAGATGCAAGCATTCCACCTCAAGCAAATGGACCAAAGGACTCTATAAATTGCGCACTTGCCAAATCTTAGTCTCCTTTAAAAAAATGATTATAAATCTAATTGTGTTTTGCTTCTATATATATAGGAATGCATAAAGAGACTTGATTTATCAATTTCCTTTTCTTTTTGTTTTCCATTATAACATAGAGCACTTTTGTTCTCCGTAATAATTATAGAGATAATGATATTACTTGAAGGAGCTTGTTTTCATAAGTTTCCATTTGTTATTGGAGGTCTATTATCATAATGACATATCGTCAGGCATGCAACTTCCTGATCAGTTATAGTATGTCTTTCAATTAGTTGTTCAAAGGTCTATTATGGTCAGCATGACTATTTAAGGAGTGGGATTAAATGCATATGCTAATTAATTTCCTCGCTCCAAGAACTCCTAATCTTTCTAACTTCTAAGTGTTTGTTTTACATCATAGATAATCATGCCATGGTGCAGTTGCTCAACCATTTAATCTGGATGTGTAGGGGTCAAATGGAAAAAGTCATTTTGTGTTTGTGACCAACCTTGAGCCATGTTCTGGAATTAGACTTCATTTGTGGCCCAAAAAGGGGAAATCCGCTTCAAGTTTGCCTCTCAATGATAGGGTTGTCGAAGTAACATCAAAGATGATGCGCATTCCCTCAGGTCCAGCACCACGGCAGGTATAGTATGCCTCTTTCCAATGATGCCTTATATCTTGTTTGATTTAGCTTTATAGTAATTACAATTACAGAGGTTTGTATCTTTCTGTCAGACAGAGGTAGAAGTTTAATAATTTGATACGGTTACTCATAATTTTGAATCTGCGATACTGTTACAGCTTGAACCTGGCAGTCAGACTGAGCAAGCTCCTCCATCTGCTGTATTTTGGTTGGGACCTGAAGATATGCATGGCTTCAGATTTCTTACTATCTCAGTTGCACCTCGTCCGGTACAATTTCAAGTTTTGAATAATTTCCTTTTAAATATCAAGAAATGCATATGCATTTGAGAGGTTTTCAGAAATATTTAGGTTTGTTTATTTTTTTAAGGCCTTTGTGGTCTGCTTAAGAGTTTTTGAGAGTTGAAGCTTGTATGCCAATTTCCTTTTAAAATTTCCTTTCAGAAGCTTGTATGTTTTTTTTCCTTTTGGTCATGTGAGTTCCTTACAGGTAAAATAAGAAAGAAAGATGCTTCTAATTTGGATGGACGGACTGCATTTTTATCATTAAATGTTGTTTGTCTTTTTCAAATCTTAAAATTTCTTATATAAATGCAATTTCATAAGGATATTTACTAAATGTGATGACTGATGATGGAATGTTTAAATCATCCTTTCTATGAAAAATGAGGTATTTCCTGTATGGTCTTTGTAGTTGAATGTGGGTTCCATATTTGTACATGTGTGGTAACAATGTTGTGCTCAGACTGTTTCAGGAAGACCACCACCAGCAGCATCAATGGCAGTTGGGCAGTTCTTTAACCCAGAAGAAGGAAATCAAGATTTATCTCCATGGTTTATGCTTCAATCTACCTATTCTCAGAAGGTTGTTATTTTCATGGAGTGTCGACTGACTTATAGACTATATGCAATTTTATTCATTTCTATTAATTTATTTATTTATTAATTTATTTTTTCGTTGTAAGGCTCAATGTTGTTACATCAGCAATTGTTCTAAACATGAAGTTTGTAGGATATAGGCCCTATCTAGCATAAGCCTTTTACTCTGTTGCTCACAAGCAGCATTGCACAAGTACAACAATGGTATTATTACCAGGGCTAACCAAATATTGTGCTTTTTGGCTTATTAAGCCACTATGTATTGCATGTAACCAAAAATAAAGAAATAAATATGAAAAATTTAATTAGAAATGAAGTGAAATTATGCTTTGTTACCATGTTAAAATTTGTTCCTAAATGTTAAGCATGTTGCTTGCAAATGGACCTAACAATATATTTTTCCCACAGCTTAAAGCTTAAACTTTGACATGTTATGCAGGAGTTGTTGTTGGAGGAAGCTCATCCTCTGGCTGTCAAATTATCATTTGCCATCAGCTTGGGTCTTCTTCCTGTTACTTTGTCTTTGAAAACTGTCAGCTGCGGAATTAGAAATTCTGGACTTCCAGAAGAGGAAGCTGGAGACCTTGAAAGTAGTAGTAAGAATTCTAATCCACTCTCAGCTGGGCTATTTGTTTAGAGTTTTATTTTCTGTGATGATGTTATCTTTGTTGTGCTTGCTTTCAAAAGTTATATGACATATTGGTGTATTCACTGTAGACAATGCTCCAACCTGTGTGCTAAAAATCACCATAAGATGCAAACACATTTTTGTAGGTCAATGAGGTGTATGTTGTGCCAAAATTTTTAGTTGGTAATTCAAAATGACGTCTGAAAAGTAGATGATAGTTTATTAAATGACCTAAAGGGATTATTTTTAGTTAGAGTGTGATTTTTTTTGCTTAATTTTTAAGAAAAGCGCTTTTTTATTGAAAAAAAATCACTTATCAGACATGCACAACCGTTTGGATAAGATTTTCAAAAAAATCAGAATCTAAAAAAAAATCAGTTTTTTGCTTTTAATTAGAAGCTGAGATGAGTAGCTTCTTAAAAAATTCAGTTTTCTGCTTTTCACTTTTTAAAGCAAAAAGTGTTTTTTGTAATTGTATCCAAATACAAAATAGCTTCTGCTTTTCATAAAATTACAGAAAATTCAATTTTTTATACTATCTTAAAATCACTTTTTATTCAAAGCTTATCCAAACGCACCCTTAATCCACTTGTGGTCAGCATAGATGCATTTTGATAATTGCTTATACCATATGACGTGGATGCTCTATTTATAACATAGTTTGACTGAGTCATCTCGTTATTCTCTTCAGATTAACTTTTCTGGATGCTCATCAATCAGCATAACAGATCCTCAAATTAGCATATGTGCACCATAAGCCTCTTACTTCTCTACTGCTAGAATATTAGGGTTATTAAGTCATTAGTCTTATTGTATTAGTGGGGTTATTAGGTTATATTCTTCTTCTCTAATGATATAAGCAAAGAAGTTTGAAGACGTAGTAGATCATCTCCATCAGTTTACAAAATGTTACCAAAACATATAGTTCACATTTGATGTTAAGAATTGGGCTATTAACTTGAACATGACTTTTCATTTCTGCTGATAGATGCATGCATTTATGTATGTGATAGGCCTCCAACAAATGGGCCTCCAATCTGTGTATACTATAGAAGGAAGTAAGGGAGGATTAGGGGCAGAAAGGGAAATGAGGATTCTTTTAGGGAGGAGGGAGAGGGATCTAACATAATGGACACATGGCAGATGGGGATTAGTGATGAAGGTGTTGGAATCATGCAAGAAAGCGTGCGTATGATGGGCAGGGAGGGGTGTGAGGGGGGCATGGGACCATCTGGGTAGTGTGTGTTAGGAATCTCTTTCTGAGATTGGAAAACTGAAATCCTAACAAAGAAAACTCTCTCTCACAAAAGAATAGATCACTGAAATTTCCTCTTTATTGATCAAAGAACAAAGAACACAATAGAACCAAGGTAAACAAGTTTACCCCCAAAAGGAGCACTCTCCTTTTCTCACTGGAATTCCCAGTCAAATTGATTATGCTAAAGATGTCCTCTCATCTATAAAAGAGAGACTATATAAAGGAATACATTCTTCCTAACAAACCTAATAACAAACTATAACAGATATAACTAACTACTAATCAGATACAAAATGGACCCAGTCAATTACAAGTATTTGCCCCTTTATACCCTTTATTTGACCCTTTCTTCTTTCTATAATAAACCTGTAAAGGTTTATCATAGTTAGAGTGCATCCCAAAATCATTCCCAACAATACTCCCTCCCTCATAAACAACCTTGTCCTCAAGGTTGAAATCTGGAAACTGATTTCTGATGGAGGAGATGTCTTCCCAAGTAGCTTCCTCTGGGAGTTTCCCTTGCCAATGGACCAGCACCTGGGGTGTTTCTGACCCTGAGAGATTGACTGTTCTGGTGCCCAAAATCTGGAAAGGCTGGTAACCTCTGCTGTGCCCTGCAATTCTGCTGGAAATTCAGGTTCTACTGGATGGTGCCCTGCTGCCTTCTTAAGCTGGGATACATGGAATACTGGGTGTATCCGAGCCTGCTCTGGAAGTTGTAATTTGAAGGCTACAGCTCCAATTTGTTTCAATACCAAATAAGGTCCATAATACCTAGCAGATAGTTTAGGATGCAGCTTGGTAGGCATGGAAATTTCTGAGGCCTGATCTTGAGATAAACCCAATCTCCTGGCTGAATTTGAGAGATTTTCCTATGCATGTTTGCATAATGAGCCATCTGATTTTGTGTTTTCTGCAAATGAAACTTTAGTTGCCTCAAAGCTTCATCTCTGTCCATGAGGTCTTGTGCAACAGCTTCCACTAAAGTTTCTCCAGGGACAAACCTAGCCAAAGAAGGTGGTGGCCTTCCATAAACCACTTCAAAGGGTGTGCAGTGTGCAGCGCCTTGGAAGCTAGTATTATACCAGTATTCAGCCCATGGTATAAATCTTGCCCAGGACTTTGGCTGCTCGGAACAGAAACACCTGAGATAAGTCTCCAAGGTTCTGTTAAGGACCTCTGTTTGTCCATTAGACTCAGGGTGGTAGGCTGTGCTCATGTTCAATGTAGTTCCCTGTAATCTGAAAAGTTCTTGCCAGAAATGACTCATGAAGGTGGAATCCTTGTCACTAACAATAGAGATTGGCACTCCATGTAATCTGATGATTTCTTTAACAAAAATCTCAGCTATGGACCTAGCAGTATATGGGTGTTTGATCAAAATGAAATGCCCATATTTACTTATAGAAAGGAGGAATATTTGAATATCTGAATATTATTCCTTAATTTTTTCTGTACAGAGAAGGTTACAATATATATAGACTAATGCTATTAATTGCTATCCTAAAAAAAGGGAGAAATATCCGCCCTAATAAAAGCAAGAATAAAAAACGTATCTGTACATATCTGATATTAAAGCTAATATATTACAACATATATTACAACACTCCCCCTCAAGCTGGTGAGTGAATATCAATCATTCCCAGCTTGCAAGTAAGACTATGAAATCGCTCTGTGAGAAGCCCCTTGGTGAAGACATCTGCTAATTGGTGCTCTGAAGGGACGTACTCTGTAGTTATAAGGCCATCATCTAATTTTTCCTTGATGAAATGGCGATCAATCTCTATATGCTTTGTCGATCATGCTTTGAACCGGGTTGTGAGCAATGCTGATTGCCGACTTGTTATCACACAATAACCTCATAGGAGCTTCATACTTTATTCTCGAGATCATCGAGTATGATTCTCATCCATAATAGTTCGCAAATTCCTTGTGCCATAGCCCGAAATTCACCTCGCATTGACCTTGCAACCACATTTTGTTTCTTACTTCTCCAAGTCACCAAGTTTCCTCCTAAAAACATACAGTAACCTGAGGTAGACCGCTGTCGACAAGTGACCCGGCATAATCTGCATCTGTATAGGTTTCAATGGTCAATGTTTGTTCTTTTCGAAATAGAAGTCCTCTTCCCGGGCTTGTCTTCAAATACTGAAGAATTCTATTCACAGCTAGCATATGTCTCTCACGAGGATCATGCATGAATCATAACCACACTGACAGCATAGGCTATGTCAGGTCTAGTGTGAGACAAATATATCAGTTTTCCCACAAGTCTCTGATACTGTGCCTTATCCACCCTTGGGCTCTCCTCATTGTTTCCAATCCTGTGATTTTGTTCAATAGGTGCCCCAATTTTGCAACCTAGCTTCCCTGTTTCCTTAAGAAGATCTAGGACATATTTCCTTTGGGAAATAAAGATGCCTTGTTTGGAATAGGCAACCTCTATCCCAAGGAAGTACTTGACTTCCCAGTCCTTCATTTCAAGCGTGTGCGACTAATTTTTCTTTTAGGACCTGTTTCTCAACCTCATCATCACCAAAGAATGATCATGTCATCAACATAAACCCAAGAAGTGTAAGCCTCATGCTTTGGAATGTTTTATAAAGAGGGTATGATCTCCCCATATGCTCCGCCTATAACCTAAGGACACCATAGCATTGGTGAACCTCCCAAACCAAGCACGAGGAGACCGCTTGAGTCCATATAAGGCCTTCCTTAACTTGCATACCATATTCCCTCCACCGGTAGGTCCATATCCCGTGGGATGTCCATATACACTTCCTCTTCCAAATTCCCATGGAGAAAAGCATTTTTAACATCGAATTGGTGCAAGTCCCATCCAAAGTGTGTTGCCAAGGAGAGAATGATCCCGACTGTGTTTCATCTTTGCTACGGGAGCAAATGTTTCCTCATAATCAATCCCATATGTCTGAGTGTACCCTTTTGCAACCAGCCTTGCTTTGTACCTAGGTCTAGAGTACCATCGGCCGATATTTCACTGTGTAAATCCATCGCACCCAACTATCCTTTTGTCCTTCGGCTTCTCAACAATTTCCCGTGTCTCATTCTTGTTTAAAGCACTCATTTCTTCATGCATGGCTTGAACCCAATTCTTATTCATTAATGCTTCTTGTGTCTTGAAGTGGGGACTCGATAGAATCAATTGCTTTGAAATAAAACTCGATCTTTGTCTTGATAGGTTTTAGTGGACACAAACTGAGATATGGGGTATTTTGCACAAGTTCTTCGGCTTTTCTTAAAGCTATTGGCAAGTCATCAGGGTTAGGTTCACAAATATCATGTAAAGAACTATTCAAAGGTTCAGAATCAGGAATGCTTACCTCTGGTTCGGACGACTGAAGCTGCTGTTGGACCAGGTTGGGTTTTTTCTTTGTGATGTTTGTCAATTTGCGAAACACCATCGCACAACGTTTTCTCCAAATAATAATAAAAGTATTGAACCTTTTGATCTTATTCATTCTGATGTGTGGGGACCTTCCTCTAATTCTAATATATCAGGTGCAAAATGGTTTGTTTCATTTATTGATACTGCACTAGGGTCACATGGATCTTTCTTATGAAAGATAAATCAAGTGTTTCAAATATTCTTGAATTTCTATCGCATGGTTCAAACCCGAGTTTGGAAAATCCATAAAACGGTTTATCGATCGATAATGACAAGGAATATGTGAATCACCATTTTACAAATTTCCATAAAGACCATGGTGTGTTACATGAATTAACTTGTGTTGATACTCCCCAACAAAATGGGGTTGCGAGAAAGAAAGAAACCGTCATCTCCTAGAAATTGCCGAGCTCTTTTATTCCAAATGTCTCATCCCTAAGTCTTATTGGGGGAAATTGTCTTAAGCTGCCGCATACTTGATAAACAGATTGCCCTCCCGTGTCTTGGATGGTCTTAGTCCTGTGCAAGTCATGACTTCCTTCTTCCCTTCCATCCCTACCATGAAGAATCTACCGTGTCGTGTCTTTGGCTGTGTTGCCTTTGTTCATGTCCATAGTCAATATCGTGGTAAGTTAGATCCTCGAGCTGTCAAATGTATCTTCATAGGGTATGCACCAGACAAAAAAGGGTACAAATGTTATCATCCTCAAAGTCGTCGTGTCTATGTCTCCATGGATGTTACTTTTCATGAGTCCGAGTCTTTTCACCTTCGTCCTCAGCTTCAGGGGGAGAGTGGTCAAGAAGCTGAGTCCCTTGAGTCATCTTTTGTTCCTCTTTTGGTTGAATCGATTGAGTCTTCTATCCCTCCTCTGATAAAGGATGTCACATCATCGTCTGGAACTTCAGAGACACCTAAAGAATCAGTATCTGTTCCTATAGATCGCTACAAGCAGGTGTATTATCGGAAAAAACAACGGGAGGCGTTGGAACGACAACCGGAGGGGGCGTAGTGATGGCGGAGGACTGGGTGTCCACTGTAGACATGCTGGGTGGACCTGAAAATAAGCAAAAAGGCACGGGGAGGAGCCGACGATCCGAACGGCGTTGGTCGCGCGGTGAACGGAGGCGTGGAGGGTGGCGCGTGGCTCTCACGCGCGTATAGGGCGGCGGCGCGTTGGAGGCGTGTGGCGGCGCGTGGCGGCGCGGTTTGGGGTGGGCTTTTCTGTGGAGGCCGGAAAAACGCCGACAAGCGGTCCGGCGGGGCGGTGAGGCCAAAAACGCGCGAGCAACAGTGGCGGGTGGAGGTTTGAAACTAAGGCGGCAAGAAGGTCGCAAAGGAGGCGACAATAAGGTGCTCGGCGGAAGAAGGCAAAGAATAAGGTTTGCTCACTGAAGAAAAAACAAGGCAAGCCCTAGGAAACGCCCTAGGCTCTGATACCATATAGAAAGGAGGAATATTTGAATATCTGAATATTATTCCTTAATTTTTTCTGTACAGAGAAGGTTACAATATATATAGACTAATGCTATTAATTGCTATCCTAAAAAAAGGGAGAAATATCCGCCCTAATAAAAGCAAGAATAAAAAACGTATCTGTACATATCTGATATTAAAGCTAATATATTACAACATATATTACAACATTACTCAATCTATCCACTACTACAAGCACAGCATCAAAGCCTTTTGATTTAGGAAGTCTCACAATGAAATCTATGCTGATTTCTTCCCATATGGCCTTTGGAATGGGTAAAGGTTGTAGCTAGGGATGGCAACGGGGCGGGACGGGGCGGGGACGGGGCGGGGCGGGCGGGCGGGGCACGGTAGTAGTAGCCCAGTCCCCGCGAATAATATCCGCCCCCGCCCCCGTCTCCATATCCGTGCGGGTACTAGTTTATCTTTCCTGGTAAACGGATATCCGCGGGTACCCAATAAATTGTAAAAAATTCAAAAAAATAAAATAAAAAAATGAAAAATGAAAAAAAAAAAAGTATAATACTATAATTTTTCAAAATTTGTCCAACACAACTTAATCTAAAAATAATGTCAAACACCTAAAATACTTTTGATTTATATAACTTTACAATATTTTAATTTATATAATTAATTTTTTAAATAATTTTATATAAAATATTTATATAAATTTTTAGCGAGTGCGGGGGCTACCACCCCCGCTCCCGCCCCGTTTATTAAACGGGGATAACACTAAACGGGTATTTATATCCGCGGGGGAAATTTGACGGGTATTACCCGTCCCCGTCACGGGTATTACCCGTGAGTACCCGCGGGGGCGGGTAAAATTGCCATCCCTAGTTGCAGCAACCCTGCTGGAGAAGAGGCCTGATATTTACTTTTTTGACACACATGGCAGGCTGCTACAAAATTAGTGATTGTCCCCTTCATGCCAATCCAGAAAAGGGATTGAGCCATCCTTCTATAAGTTCTGAAGATCCCCAAATGCCCACCTATAGGAGAAGTATGGAATTCCTGGAGTAGTTTAGGGATCCATGCTAAATCTGCTGATAAAACTAACCTGCCTTTATAGTATAGTCTGTCTTGCTCCAAGGTATATTGAGGATGTGAGTCAGGGTCTACTTTTAAGTCCTCTAGAATTTTGGCCAAGACTGGATCCTTCTTAACTTCTTCATCAATCTCTGCAATGTCAGGCCAGAAAGGCCTTGTTATTCCTTGCAGCTCCTTATCTTCATCCCTCCTAGACAGTGCATCAGCAACTCTATTTGAAGCTCCAACCTTGTACACAATATCAAACTCATACCCCAACAATTTTGCCAACCAGTTTTGTTGATTCTGAGTTGTTATCCTCTGCTCCAAGAGGTACCTTAGACTCTTCTGATCAGTAAACACAGTGAATTTCTGACCTAAGAGATAAGGCCTCCAATGTTGGATTGCTAGGACCAGGGCCATCAATTCCTTTTCATAAACCGATTTAGAGTGTTGAATCTACCAAAGCCTTGCTGAAATAAGCAATAGGCCTTTTGTCTTGAGTTAACACAGCCCATATTCCAGTCTAGTTATCTTGGTCAAGAAGAAGGATGGAAGTTGGAGGTTTTGTGTGGACTATCGGGCTCTAAACAAAGCTACAGTACCAGACAAATTCCCCATTCCAGTGATAGAGGAGTTGTTGGATGAATTGAGTGGAGCTGTGTATTTCTCCAAAATAGATTTAAGGGCTGGATATCACCAAATAAGAATGCACAAGCCAGACATTCCAAAAACAGCCTTCAGAACTCACCAAGGGCATTACGAATCTCTAGTAATGCCATTTGGATTAACAAATGCTCCAGCAACTTAAGGTTTATTATAGTTAGAGTGCATCCCGAAATCATTCCCAACAGTGTGGGGGTGGCTGAGGCCATTTGGGCAGAGATAGATCCTTGCTTCTCTGAATTTCCTGTCTTTTTCCATACTGTTTTCTGCATTTTCTAGTTTCTATTCTCTGTAATTGGAGCTTGCTCCTTGTCATTTCCACTATTTTCTGTTGTTAATACCAGAACCTATCAGTATGTGTGATTATTATTTTTTCTGCAGTGTGTTTGTTGTTTCCCTTCAGCTGAGATAACTATAGCTGGGTATTTCAGGGCTCTGCAAATTGCGCTGTTTTCCACCTGTTGCACTTGCTTGGGATGATACATCTGGTCTTCATATATATCCAAATTTGAACAGTGACACAGTTTTTGTTGATTCCTCACCAGCACAATGGAGTTCAATTCAGCAATCTGAGAAAACCATTGTTCTTTTGCTGGTATAAATCACCTAATACATGAAATGGAACTGTTTTTCCCCTTTAATTCATGAACAAAGCAAAGGGTTTACTTTGTCATGTATCACACTTTGTGAAGGGATGACAAACTACCAAATTACTTTGACTAGCATTTTGCCAGGGATTATGATAAATTTTATGTTGAATTCCTCCACTATTCTGCAGGTTGATCCACATTGTTCTTATAAAAGTAGCATTTCAATTTCTGTCAGTGCTGCTGCGAGTAGGCTTCTGCTGTTGTATAGTCCAATGGTAATGAATTTCTGTATGCCTGATTTTCATAATTGCTTATAATCTGCATTATATTTATTAATTTGGACTTAAAATATTCTGATGCTTTTCTGATAGATATATACTTGTATATCCATTGGCAATTCTTTATCATTTATTTTCTTTGTACATGCTAGAGATATAATAAAACCATTCATGTGCCTTCACCTAACAGCTCAAGCTTTGGGGAGAGTTGGTTCATGACATGGTATTAGAGCTTCTAATCAAGTGATCTAGAGTTCAGTCCTTACTACCCCCAAAATCTTCTAAATTAAATAGTTGAATTTCAGCACATGGTAAAGATGGGCCTGTGCTTTGTCCACGCTTTAAATTGCGTGAGGGGGCATGTTATAGACATAGTTACCAGGTTTGCAATACTCTAGTACAAGTATGCGATATGCGGTACGTCACTTTGCCACTTTGCCAAATATGCAGTATGTGAGGGGTATACTTGGTACACTATTTGGGTTTGTGGTACGCTTTAATATATTGATTGGTACGCTTGTAATATAAATTTTTCAAAAAATTAGAAATTAAAAATTGCGTAAAAATTAATATCAAAATAGAATAAAAACAAAACATGCAGCTTCAATTTATCTTCATAAAAATAACAAAAACGACCTCTGGGATTGATATATAAACTTAGACACATAAAAGACAATTTATCTCATATAATTGATACATAAACTTCATGGGTCATGGCATAAACCAACAAACACAAAAAGTATAAGAGAATTATTTTTCTCTTTGTCAATAAAACGTAAAGCCCATCAGCCCATTTTCAAGTAAGGTTATTATTATTATTTTTTCCTTAATGAAACGGTCGATGGTTGTTACCACTTTTCACCATTAAAATTGTTGGAATTTACATATTATTGGAACTTGACCAGTTTATAGTTTGTGTTTTTCTAATAACATTGGAACCTTAGCATCCTAGGAAATGTTTATCATCTTTTATTATCCTTGTAAAAATCATACTGTAATTAATTCTTTGTGTATATATAAACCCAATATGCTGAGTACAATTTACTCAAGCAATTCAGAAATTCTCTCTTTAAGTTTTTGATATTCAAGTTGGTATCAAAGCGGGTTGATCCCGCTTCTGGTCTCTCAACCCGTACTATTCCCGTCACTGTTATGTACTGTTCATGTCACTGTTCTATATTGTTCTGGTACTGTTCCTGCACTGTTTTGCAGACGTTCACTGTTCCATTACTGTTCCTTCGCTGTTCACATACTGTTTGCATTACTATTCAGCCGCTGTCAAGGCTAGAACCTCATCCAAAGTCCCCTCCTCTGTCAGAGTGAGGGCCCCAGTCAACTCAGACGGACATTTCTGGCTGTTTCTCCAAGTCTCGTTGCCGGAAAATCAGCCACGCGCCGCCACCAATTTGCCCAACGTCCGGTGCGTGTAAGCCACGCGCCGCCTTCCCGTCATCGAAATTCGTCACCGCCAGTCCCGTTCTGCTCGTCGGACCTCCCTGAGTCTGTTCAAGTCGTCACCTGCTCTATTCGCCCCTGTTTGGATAGTGGGTCCTTGAAGCCTACCTTTGTTCTTATACGTGTCTTCTGCTGCCACTGTTCGAGACCTCTTTTTTTTGGGAGCTTTTAACTATCTCTAAACTTGCTCTCATGGACTTTGATAAGCCTCAAAAGGGTCTCACTCATTCTACGGCTGGTGTAGTCCACACCGGTAATTCTACGGCTTATCTCACTCATTCTATGTCTGTTGAATCTTGGATTCTAGATTCTGGTGCCTCCGACCACATTGCTGGTAATCCTTCACTTTTCTCAAGATTACTATCCAATCATTCCATCACCTTTGCCGATGGTTCAAAGACTAAAGCTATTGGTGTTGGTCAAGCTGCACCTCTCCCATCTCTAACTTTGAACTCTGTTCTTTTTATTCCTGGCTGTCCTTTTAACTTAATTTCCATTAGTCAGCTTACTCGTACTCTCAATTGTTCTATAACCTTTTCTGCTGGTTCTTTCCATATGCAGGACCGGAGTACGGGGCGGGCGATTGGCATAGGCTTTGAATCACAAGGACTCTATTATCTTCAAACTTCATCATCTACCATATGTGCTGTTACTGAGTCTCCTAGTCTTCTTCATCGTCATTTGGGTCATCCAAGTCTGAATAAATTAAAGAAGATGGTTCCTCATCTCTCTCATTTGTAGTCTTTTGAGTGTGAGTCGTGTTAGCTTGGAAAACATGCTCGAGGTAATTTCCCAAGTAAAGTCAACAATCGGTCAAAATCCCCCTTTCATATTGTTCATTCAGATGTTTGGGGTTCTAGTCGTGTCAGCTTTATTTTAGGATATCGATATTTTGTTACTTTCATTGATGATTACTCAAGATATACTTGGATATTTTTAATGAAAGACTGCTCTGAGTTGTTTAGCATCTTCCAAAATTTTTGCAATGAAATCCATACTCAGTTTGGGTGCACAATTCGTATTTTACGCAGTGACAATGCAAAAGAATATTTTTCTACTCCTTTTAATTCTTTTATGTCTTCTCATGGTATGCTCCATCAATCTAGTTGTCCCCATACTCCACAACAGAATGGTATTGCAGAAAGAAAACATCATCATCTGCTTGATACTGCCCGTACTTTGTTATTACAAGCCAATGCACCTTTGAAATTCTGGGGGATGCTATTCTTACTGCTGGATACTTAATAAATCACATGTCATCTTCTGTTTTACATAACCAAGTTCCTTATTCCCTCGTTTCCTAAGGAACCCATTTATAAAATTCCTCCCCGTGTCTTTGGTTCCACTTGTTTTGTGCATGATCTTTCTCCAGGAAAAGATAAATTAACTGCGCATGCTATTAAATGTATTTTTCTTGGGTACTCTTGCCTGCAAAAAGGGTACCGGTGTTACTCTCCTACCTCTCATCGCTTTTATATCTCTGTTGATGTTACATTCTTTGAGGAAACACTGTACTATACTACACAGGTTGAATCAAACTCTATATCTCAAGTCTTACCAGCTCCTTACCTGAGCACTCCGGTCTTTGTTCCTCAATCTTCGAGTCCACCAGAACCAGAAATTTCTTCCCAACAGTCTTCACCTCCTCCTCTCATCACCTATCATCGTCGTCCTCGTCCTTCGCCTCCAGAAAATGCCCTTACTCCAGAATTCGGTGATTCATCTCCTGCTTCAGCGTCCACACCTGCTCCGGATTCCTCTCCTACAGACCTCCCTATAGCACTTCGTAAAGGTATCTGTTCTTCTCGTAATCCACATCCCATTTATAATTTTTTGAGTTATCATCGTTTGTCCCCATCTTATTATGCTTTTACATCAGCTTTGTCGTCTATTTCTATTCCTAAATCTGTCCAGGAAACACTATCCCATCCAGGATGGCGCCAAGCAATGATTGATGAGATGACAGTTTTAGAATCTAATCACACATAGACACTCATTCCCCTTCCTCCTGGAAAATCGACAGTTGGTTGTCGGTGGGTTTTCGCTGTCAAAGTAGGTCCTGATGGCAAGGTGGATCGTTTGAAAGCTCGTCTTGTTGCGAAAGGCTTTACCCAGATTTTTGGTCTTGACTTTGGTGATACTTTCTCCCCTGTTGCAAAAATAGCCTCTATTCGGCTAGTCATATCCATGGCAGCCATGAATCGCTGGCCCTTGTATCAATTGGACATCAAGAATGTCTTTTTGCATGGTGATCTAGCTGAAGAAGTTTATATAGAGCAACCTTCGGGGTTTGTTGCTCAGGGGGAGTCAAGATTGGTGTGCAAATTACACAAATCATTGTATGGTCTAAAACAGTCTCCTCGATGTTGGTTTGGACGGTTTAGTACAATTTTACAACAGTTTGGCATGATCCGCAGTGAAGCAGATCACTCTGTGTTTTATACACACTCATCTAACCTGTGTATCTATCTTGTGGTCTATGTGGATGATATCGTTATCATAGGAAATGATCATGAAGGAATTCAAAGACTGAAACAACACTTGTTTCGTCATTTTGAAACTAAAGATTTGGGTCGACTAAGATACTTTCTTGGGATTGAGGTAGCTCAATCAAAGGATGGTATTGTTATCTCACAAAGGAAGTATGCTCTTGACATTTTAGAAGAAATTGGAATGCTAAGCTGCAAACCAGTTGATACTCCTATGGACTCGAATGTTAAACTCCTACTATATCAAGGGAGAACCCTTTTCAGATCCAGGAAGGTATCGGAGATTGGTGGGAAAACTTAATTATCTCACTGTGACTAGACCAGACATATCTTTTGCTAATAGCATTGTAAGCCAATTTCTTAACTCTCCTTGTGTTAATCATTGGGATGCAGTTATTCGGATTTTGAGATATATTAAGGGTTCCCTTGGAAAAGGGTTAGTGTATACAAACAGAGGGCATACAAATGTTGTTGCTTATACAGATGCTGACTGGGCCGGGTCTCCCAGTGATAGAAGATCAACTTCTGGATATTGTGTTCTTATTGGAGGAAACCTTATCTCATGGAAAAGCAAGAAGCAGAATGTGGTTGCTAGATCGAGTGTTGAAGCGGAGTATCGAGCTATGGCTCTCACTACATGTGAACTCATATGGTTAAAACAACTCTTGAAAGAGTTGAAGTTTTGCGAGATAGGACCTATGATGTTAATTTGTGATAATCAAGCAGCACTTCATATTGCTTCAAATCCGGTCTTCCATGAACGAACCAAACATATAGAGATTGATTGTCATTTCATCCATGAGAAGATTGTTTCAAAGGAGATCTCTACTTCGTTTGTAAATTCTAATGACCAACTGGCAAATCTTCTTACCAAGTCACTTCGGGGTCCAAGAATAACATACATTTGTGACAAGTTGGATGCTTATAATATATACGCTCCAACTTGAGGGGGAGTGTTAGAATTTACATATTATTGGAACTTGATCAGTTTATAGTTTGTGTTTTTCTAGTAACATTGGAACCTTAGCATCCTAGGAAATGTTTATCATCTTTTATTATCCTTGTAAATATCATACTGTAATTAATTCCTTGTGTATATATAAACCCAATATGTTGAGTACAATTTACTCAAGCAATTCAGAAATCCTCTCTAAGTTTTTGATATTCAAGTAAAATCATTAAAATAATAAGATGAACTGGTGCATTTTTTTATTTGAATAGGGTTTTCTGGATGTTTTGTCTTCCCCTTGCCGGTGCCTGCATCTTCCGACTTTTCGTTTTTGCAACAGTCTCACACAGTGCAGCCATGGCAAGATGTTTTTTTCTTCATTCTTTGACACTTTCTCCCTTGTCTTTCATTCATAATGCTTTAACAAGTTGGTTTGCTAACTTTGGCGACTTGGTCACATTTCATAGCGTTCCAGATCGCAAACATACTGCGATCTGGTATGCTTGAATTGATACGCGAGACGTTGGGGGTAGGAGCGAATTTGGTAACTATGGTTAGAGATATAATAAAGTCATTTATGTGCCTTCACCTAATAGCTTAAGCTTTTGGAAGAGTTGGTTCATGACGATACAATTAGGTGTTTGAGTGATTTACAAAGGTAAATTGTTTGTTCATGCATATGGTGCAGACATAATATTTGCTTGTTTCATTCTATCTATGTATCTTTCCTCTTACATATTTGGGTGCTTATTAATTCTAATTTTTAAGTAATTTGTTTATTGGGTATTGTTCATGCAGATAGTTGGTTTCTCTATTGCCGTTATTTTCTTTGCTCTAATGAGGCAAGCATATTCATGGGATCTTGATCTGCGGATACCATCAATGCTGACTGCTGTGGAATCCAATTTGACACTACTATCACATTTCTTTCCTCTAGCCATTCTACCCATTTTCTTTTCCTTTTTCCTTTCCTTGTTGATGTCTCAGCCATTTCCTCCATTTGCTACCTTCATCGGCATCTCCCTAATTTGTTATATTTTTGCAAACGGGTTCATAGCTATTCTGATTTTGATATCTCACTTGGTATTCTTTGTGACTGCTGTTACACATATTTTCATCAAGACAAGGTTAGTAGACTGATTGTTACTACCCTAAATTGTACTACCGATGTATGTCTTCTAATATCAAGCAGGATAGCCTTAATTATAATGGCTCTGGCTTACCGAATCACATTTCTTGTGAATATCTAGATTTATTCTCTTATCTCTAGGAGTAGAGTTTTATAAGTTTGCTAAATCATAAGAATGCTAATCATGCTGCTACGTTTTAAATAATAAATGAAACGAATAATATTTTGCAGGTGGCAAATGTGGGAACGAAATCTTTGCTTTATATTTCTTCACTGGTTTGTTAATCTTTCCTCTAGCTTCTTTTCTCTAAAGGTAAAGTACGACCTTATATGTGCATGTGATTTGTAGCTCAAATATGTCGGAGTTGGGTTTATTATCAGCATTTTGCAGGCCTATTTTATTTCTAGATTTCATTTTTGGTTTGTTTATCTTTTTGGGACGAAGGGGTAGTAGAATGGAGAAGGTGGAAAGTAGATGCTAGTTGTAGTTTGTTCTGCCCCACCGTCTGTTTTATTTTGTACTTGAAATTCAGCACATTGACCATTCAATCTTGATACATACATTAAATAGGTGGTTAGGGTTCTGAGAGCAAATCCAGTGCTTGTTACAGTGATTGCTGCAATGGTCTTGGCTTGCTTGGTTCATCCAGCCTTTGGTCTTCTTGTACTTCTCTTCTCTCATTTTTTCTGCTGCCACAATGCACTGTGCAGGTATATCTACATTTAATTGCGTTTCTTTGTAGTCATTACTGCATAGGGTGTAATCACTTTTGATCATTTGATATTTCCTTAAACTGTCAAATGGCTATCAATGTTATCTTACATGTAACTGGCAGATGTAAGCCAATTTAACATTCTTTCCTTCAATACAAGTTTTAACAAATCCAGAGCTGGTCTTTGTGTTAAATCTCTTTCCTGTGTTCACATGAGAATGCATGCGTGTACCTTTAGTCAGTATATGTCACAGTTCAGCAAATAAAAGAGCTATTAACTGATCTTTTTTTTTTTTTTGTTTTGGGCCCAGGAGGGGGTGTTTAGAGATGCTTTTATCTTACTGCTTATCTGCTTCTGGTTTCCCATGCTTCTAGCTTACTACTCTACTGTTGTGTTGCAATAGTAGTTCAAAATGTTGTACATTAATGCCATTTTTAATCTCTTTGAGGAGCAAAGATGGGAGTTATAATTGGGCATAAAAAATTATGAATTAATTGTGCCTGGTCGTGGGACTTTGCAATGCTAGCTGTAGTAGTGTTTTGGAGGTTTTGATACAATGCTCTGTTTTCGTTCCTCCTATTCTTGAGAGTGTCACCTGAGGCAGGGTTGATCTGAGGTTGACTTCTATTAATCTGATTCCTTCTAATTGTCCTCCTTCATGTTGTGGGTATTAGAAGGATTTATGGAAGTTTTCCCCTTAACAGAAAATGCTGGAGCCTCCAAGTTGTGTGCTGCATGAAATTAATCTTTCCCGTAATTGTTAGCGGGAATGAAATTTACTTAAAATCAATTACTTTATTGAGGTCATTTATAAGGGAGGCAATAATCCTGCAATCGTTTGGACTTTGGACGCAAAACCCCAAAAAAAAGTTTCGTTTTGGAAAACAAGAGAAAGAAAAAGGGCAAATTACCAAAAAGGAATTCTTGGTACGATATTTCCATATTAAGATCAATTAACCACTCAAGTGGTTAATTAAGTCAATAAATGTGTACTCATTAACCACTCCAGTGGTTCGGTCTCAATGACCTATGCTCATGATCTCTAGAAGGGATAAAAAAGGAAAACTGCTGCACTAGTAAAAATATTAAATTACTACTTTTGATTGGCTAAAACTACGAACACTCAATAAATTGTCCGCCTAATAGCCCTAAGCTACTCTCTCTGGGTGACTTTTTTTCACGATACATGAAGGCTTATTTATATAAGAAACCCCTCTTGAGCTTCTCTAACTTTAGCAATGTGGGACTTGGGTCAATTACTTAACACTTTGGACATCGTTAACCAGTTGAGTGGTTCATAATTTCATATTCCTAAACTGAATATTTTTACAAAGAATTCCTTTTTTGTAGTTCTTCCAAAAGAAAATAGGATTTTGTCAAGAGGGAATTGTTGCAATTGTATGGTTTTAGGTAGGAAAGGAGGAAAAGATTGAAAGGAGCTAATGAATAATATGATTTTGATATTGATTTGATGTGATACAAAAGATAAATCCAATAATCTTATTTATACTAATACTAGACTCCAAATCCGTATTAAATAAGGAAACAAATCAGGAAATAAATCCTAAGAAATAATCTAAGATACTCTAAAATATTCTAAGATACAATGAGGTTATTATAAGTTATTTTTTAGATATTCTAACACTCCCCCTCAAGCTAAAGCTTACTAAGCTTTAAGCTTGTTACAATTAAGCACACTAAAAGAAAATAAACTAAAATATAAATTGGGCTCCACAAATCTTGGCTGGAAAAGGCAACTCAGGTATGCTGGAGCTCGGAGAGATGAGCATAGCTGGAAAGATAACTCAGCAAGATGGCCAGAATGATCATCAGCCTGAAGAGCTGGTTGGAATTGCATGACCAAGGAAGAAGAGACATTGTTGGAAAGATGAAGATAACTCAGCGGAAATTTCCTGGCAAGCAATTATACACAGCAAGAACTCTCCTCCAAGATACAGCATATGGAAGCTTCAAACAGCAGAAAAATGTTGGAGACCAAAAAACTTTGAAATTACTTTGAAATTGAAACTAAGGCTGGTGTGCGTCACAGCCATGGGGAATGATCATCGGTGGGAAGAGAACAGCATATGCAGAGGTGTGGGAGGTCAGATGGCGGTGCAACTTCAGGGGCTGGCCAATTGGAGCATGCCAGAGCTGATGGCGGTGGTGGTGAGGTGAAAAGCCCATTGCCAAAGGCAAACTGCTACTGACAGCTGCAAATTGGAGAGAGAAAGGGTGACCAGAATTTGTCACGGCCAATGGAAGGAGAAAGATAGTCGTAGGGTGAAAAAGAGTATACCAAACTAGAGTTCGAAATTTTAGGGAACTCAGCTGCAGAATAGTGACGGAACAGGTCACTGAGGATAATATTGCTTTGATACACTTGAAAGAATTGATAGAGTAGTCTTAGAGATTTGGTACAGGTTTGGTGAATTGCTCGAGTGAAAAGCACTCAGCACACTGATATTTATCTACACAGAAGAATAAATACAATTTGATATTTACAAGAATGATATAAAGCATCAACTATTTCCTGTGATACTAATTTTCCAAAGAACATTAACTCCTATAATTCCCAATGATTCATTAATCACTACACTATTTCCAAACACTGCCCCTCAAGCTAGAATATATAAGTCATAGGCACCAAGCTTGCAATAAATATAGTGGCTCCGCGGTCCTCTAAGAGACTTTGTAAAGATGTCTGCTAGTTGATCATTTGAATTGATAGATTCAATGATAATTTCCTTTGAAAGGACTTTTTTCTAAACAAAATGGCAAGCTATTTTAATATGCTTAGTTCTTTCATGGAAAACAGGATTAGAAGCTATATGGAGAACTGCTTGATTATCACAACATAACTTCATTTGTCTAATGTCTCCAAATTTCAATTCTTGAAGTAGTTGTTTACTCCAAATAAGCTCACAGGGAGCTACTACTATTGCTCTATGTTCAGCTTCTACACTAGAATGTACAACATGTTTCTTCTAACTCTTCCATGAAACAAGATTACCACCAACAAAGATACAATATCTTGAGGTGGATCATCTATCAATAGAACCAACCCAATTTGCATCACAATATCCAATTATTCGAGTGTTTCCCTTATCCTCATATGGTAGTCCTTGACCTAGTGCTTTCTTAATATATCTCAAAATTCGTATCACAACATCCCAATGATCAGTATGGGGAGATTGCATGAATTGACTTACTACTCCTACTGCAAAAGAAATATATGGCCTGGTAATAGTGAGATAAGGAACCTTTCCAACCAATCTTTGATACCTTTTAGGATCAGAATAAGGCTCCTCCTGATTTGGTAACAATTTACTGTTTGCGTCCATAGGACTATCAACAGGTTTACAATCCAACATTCTAGTTTCTTTAAGTATGTCTGATGCATACTTCCTTTGTGAGATAGTAATCAGCAGCTAGCCATCATTGGCATTTGCATTAGTTGGATGTGAAAAATGCCTTTCTTCATGGTGACTTGCAAGAAGAGGTGTATATGAAGCAACTACCTGGGTTTGTTGCTCAGGGGGAGAAAGGAAAGGTGTGTAGATTGAAGAAATCTTTGTATGGTCTTAAACAAGCCCCAAAGGCTTGGTTTGGGTGATTTAGTCAAGTTGTCTTACAGTTTGGACTTCAGAGGAGCAATTTTGATCACTTAGGGTATGTTTGGATTGGTGGGATTGAGTGGAATGAATGGGAATGAAATGGAATAGAGATATGTTCCATTGTTTAGGTATATGTTAAAAAAGGATGGAATGGGATGGAAGTGGGTGGGGTGGATTCCATCCCATCCCACCAAAAATCATTAATTTTCTTCCCTCTCCCCCTCCAATTTAAGGGGTATGGGATGGAATCATCTTTTTTATTATTATTACAATTAGGATCCCATTCCATCCCACCAAAAATCATCCACTTCCCAAACAATGAAGTAACTTTACTCTATTCCATCCCATCTCATTCCATTCCATCAATTATTAAATATCCAAACATAGCCTTAGTCTTCTTTCAGTGCTCTCAGGGTGGTAGTATCTTTTTTGTGGTATATGTAGATGACATTATTATTGTCGGGAGTGATGAGACTAGAATTAGAAAACTAGAAGAGTTTCTCCAAAAACATAGTTTCAGACCAAAGATTTGGGTGCATTAAAGTACTTTTTGGGTATTGAAGTGATGAGGAGTAAGAAGGGCATTTTCTTGACCTAGAGAAAGTATGTTCTTGAATTGCTCAAGGAAAACAGGCTTGCTTGGAGCTAAACCTGCTGAAACCCCTATGGTTCCTAATATCAAACTCTTAGTAGATGATGGGGATGTTATTTCAGAGCCTGAACGATATAAAAAATTAGTGGGTAAGCTTAACTATCTCATTGTCACTCGTCCTAATATTGTTGTTAGAATATCTAAAAAATATCTCAAAATATCTTTATTGTATCTTGAAATATTTTAGAGTATCATAGATGATCTCTTAGGATTTATTTCTTATTTATTATATTTCTTGATTTGTTTCCTTATTTAATTAGGAATAGGAGTCTAGAATTATTACAAATAAGACCATTGAGTTTGTCTTTTGTATTACATCATCATCACACAAATATCAATATAGTCTTATTATTTTGAGTATTCCTTTTCTCTATTTTCCTCCTTCCCTATCTAAAACCCTCCAATTCAACATGATATCAGAGAGGTACCATCCTCCATGACCTGTCTCATCACTTTCTTTGCCGAGCTCCCAAAAATCTAGAACTCCGATTAGCTGCCTTTGGTTGCCGAGTTCTCCCTTCGACACCCTCTTTCTATATCTTTTATGGCCAACAGTGTTTCCACTTCGGTTTGCCGGAAAACACCATCTCCTACGCTGTCGTCTATTGCGAACTCTCTCTTACAGGTTTTTCCCGTTGCTGCCACTACCCTTCGCCGCTGGCCAATGTCATCTTTTTCGGCTGGCAACCTCACCAGCTGCACCACAAGCCTTCGATCAGTCAACTACTGAAGTCGCACCTCCAGCAGCCTTCTCATGTGCTCACACGCGCCTCCTCTACTATCTGAGCGCATATTCGTGCGCCGCCCTTCCTTCGGCGCGTGACGGCGCATCCGGCAAGCTTTTTGGCAGCCATTGGTCTCCTCTAACTCGTCTTGGTCTCCTCTACCAGGATCTGTCCTCACCTTCTTCAACCGACCTCTGTGTAGACTTGTACACTTGTGCAGAGACATTCAGATGTATTGGGGTTTCTGTATTTTGGCCATTGTACACTGACCGATGGCTATTTCACCCTCTTTTTGGGCTCCTTCGCCGTCACCACACCATCTCTGACCTCCACGTGGCTGTTTGGCTATCTTTGGTTTTAGCTACTGTTTGGTTCTTATCCAATGCTAGCATAGTATTGAGGGGGAGAATGGGAATAAATTCATCTCAATATATACTTCAATGCCGGTGTTTGTCATGACTTCTCTCCCACAAATGAATCATACTAGTGGTGACTTCTTTTCCCATCGACGATCATTCCGATGATGACTTCATTCTCACAGATGAATCATATTAGTGGTAACTTTTCTTCATGTCGATGATCATTTCAATGGTGACTTACTTTGGTTATGACTCACTAGCCTTGGCTTTGTCTCATATGCTTTGGTCCCGACTTTGTCCCAAATGCACTGGCATGCACTGGCCCCAGCTTTGTTCCAAATGCACTGGCCTTGTACGTCTTAGTCCCAGATGCATTGGTCCCATCCTCGTCCCAATGCAGTTTGTCGTGTTATGTTTTTAGTTTATTTTCTTTTAGATATATAATTGTAACATGCCTAAAGCTTAGTAAGCTCTAGCTTGAGGGGGAGTATTAGAATATCTAAAAAATATCTCAAAATATCTTTATTGTATCTTGAAATATTTTAGAGTATCATAGATGATATCTTAAGATTTATCTCTTATTTATTATATTTCCTAATTTGTTTCCTTATTTAATTAGGATTAGGAGTCTAGAATTAGTATAAATAAGACCATTGAGTTTGTCTTTTGTATCACATCATCATCACACCAATATTAATATAGTCTTATTATTTTGAGTTTTTCTTTTCTCTCTTTTCCTCCTTCCCTACATAAAACCCTCCAATTCAACAATTGCCTTCTCTATCAGTGTGGTTAGTCAGTTCATGTCATCCCCTCGAACCACCCATTAGAAAGCTATTCTTCATATATTGAGATATTTGAAAGGGACTTCGGGTCGTGGCATTTGGTATAGAGATCATGGACGTATTGCAGTGGAGGGCTTCTTTGATGCTGACTAGGCTGGATCCCCTGTGGATAGAAGATCCACCTCTGGCTATTGTGTTCTTGTTGGAAGTAACCTTGTTTCCTAGAGAAGTAAGAAGCAAAGTGTTGTTGCTCGATCTAGTGCTGAATCAGAATATTGGGCAATGGCACAAACTACATGTGAGTTGGTATGGATACATCATCTCCTTGATGAGATTGGATTTAAGAATGCAATGCCTATGAAGCTATGGTGTGATAATCAAGCAGCCATTCATATTGCATCTAATCCTGCATTTCATGAAAGAACGAAGCATACTGAGGTTGATTGTCATTTTGTGCATGAGAAGATTCAACAAGGACTTACTGAACATGTGCTAACTGGAGAACAACTTGCAGACATCCTCACCAAAGCACTCAATAAGTATAGAATAGACTATATTTGTAATAAGCTAAGCATGATTAACATCTATGCTCTAGCTTGAGGGGGAGTGTTAGAGATTATGTATTAGTAGTCTATTATGTGTTATTGGGCTGGGCTTATCTGTCTTGTACTACATGTGTACTATGCTTTGTACTATGCTTTATTTTCAGTATAAATATAGAGCCTGGGAGACTAACAATATCAAGTTAGTCATTCCCATTCCTACACTTCTCTAACAAATGGTATACACCTAACGACATCCGATAGTTGTTTTTCCAGAAGGAAGAGGAACCAACTCCCTGGTGCCACTGTGTTCAAGAGCCTGCATTTCATCAGTCATGGCTTGTCTCCTTCCTGGATGAGCCAGTGCCTCATGAATATTTTTAGGAATTGAAACTAAAGATAAAGATGACATAAAGGCAAAATATAGTGGAGATAAAAATGATAACTTAAGAAATTATAATCAGGATAAGGATTGAGTGGATCTAGTACCTTTCTTAAGAGCGATAGGCAGATCATCATTGATTTCAAGAAGGTCCATGGTAGGAGACGCCGATGAAGTATGTTGAAGAATTACAAATTTAGGATTAGGAAAGGAAAAGAGATAACTATGGCAAACAAGCATAAACTGAGAATATTATTAATATGATGATGTGATATAAAACATGAACCTAATACCCTTATTTATACTAATAATTAGGTAATACTAACACTACTAGTACTAGCCCAAGCCCACTAACATAAGACTAATAACTTTATAAGTAATAATCCTAATATTCTCTAACACTCTCTCAAGCTAAAACTTTACAAGTAGCAACCCATTAACATAAAACAAATATTACAATCCATTTTTAACTGGAAGCTATCACCATGAAGAGAATAGAAACTCGGCACAATAGCAAATGCTGAACCATCAAGAAGCAATGCTAGACCATCTAATGTCTAAGAAGAAGAAGAGAGATTCTGCTCACATTTAAGGCGGCTCCACCTTGTTGATAGCCCTTTCTTCTTAAGATAGACCAACTACCTTGGGGCAGCTCCAATTAATGAGCAGCCCTTTCCTTTAATATCTTTGGGGGCGGCTCCACCTTATTGGCAGCTACTTGCCTCTCCCATATGAGGCTCCACCAAACGGGCAGCCCTTTCCTCCTAGCTTAATACAAAGACCACAACCACATTTAGGAGATCGAACAACAAAAGAGAAGAGAGAAACTGGGCAACTCTTTCTCCCATACTTGTGACACCCTTGGTCGCATCTTTGTTGGCCAACACCATGAGAAATTGGGATGACTCCTGCTCCCAGACCGGCGACCACCCCTAGGAGATCAAACAGCAGTCACCTTGTGGCTACTCTAACCTGTCACGATACTATTTCTTTTCTCCTATTTTTTTTATTTATCAAAACACTAATCTGTCTCTTTCTTTTTTTCAAAACAAAAATTATTCAAAAATTACTTGAGAAAACAAAAAGGGGATATACATGAGTTCCATATTTTAGGAACTCGAATAGCGGAAGCAATCATGGACAGGTCACGGCGGATGGTATCGCTTTGATATCATGTTGAAGAATTACGCATTTAGGGTTAGGGAAAAGAAAAGATAGAAAGATGGTAAACAAGCATAAACTGAGAATATTACTAATATGATGATGTGATATAAAACATGAATCTAATACCCCTATTTATACTAATAATTAGGTCAAACACTAACACTACTAGTATTGGCCCAAGCCCACTAACATAAGACTAGTAACTTAATAAGTAATAATCCTAATATTCTCTAACAAAGTAGGACATGATTCACATGAGTTCTCAGCTGCCTCTAGTGTTGGAATAAGGACCTGTGGTTGACGTTGATATGTAATGAGAGGTGGAGGAGATGACTCATGGTCACATATTTTATGAACAAATCGTTGGAGACTACTAGAGAAACAGGTACTGCAATGGGGAAATAGATGGACCAAAATAGGGGACAAGTAAAACATCAAATGTAGTGTTAGGCTTGACGGTGGAAGAAGAAAAATATCGAGTTTCTTCAAAGAATGTGATATCTATAGACATGTAGTAACAATCATTGTCTGGAAAATAACAGCGATATCCTTTCTGCAACTTGGAATACCCAAGAAATACACATTTAATAGCATGAGCAGAAAGTTTGTCTAAACCTAGAGAAAGATTATGAACAAAACAAGTAAACCTGAAAACACAAGGAGGAACATGAAATAATGGTTCTTTGGGAAACAAAATGGAATGAGTAACCTGATTATTAAGAGAAGAAGAAGGCATACGATTTATCAAGTAGCAAGAAGTTAAAACAGCATTAGCCCAATGACGGACAAGCACATTTGCATGTAATAACAATGTTCGAGCAGTTTCAATTAGGTGTCTATTCTTTCGTTCTGCTATCCCATGTTGTTGGGGTGTATACGGACAAGTAGATTGATGCAGGATATCCTGAGAGGCCATAAAAGAAGAAAAAGCAATGGAAAAATATTCTCTTGCATTATCACTTTGAAGTTCCTTAATTTTCTTGCCAAATTGAGTTTGTATTTCAGCACAAAAGGATGTAAAGATAGAGAATAACTTAGAACGTTCTTTCATTAAAAATACCCAAGTACACCGAGAGAATTCATCAATAAAAGTAACAAAATATCTATAACCTGAAGAAATAGACATAGGACTTGGACCCCATATATTTGAATGGATAACAAAAAACGGAGAATCAACTCGACTTTTAATCTTACTAGGAAAAGAAGCTCGAACATGTTTTCGAAGTTGACATGACTCGTAGTTCAAAGTTTTTAATTTCACAAGAATATGAAGCATTTGCTGTAGTTTTGATAAACTGGGATGACCTAGACGTTCATGAAGAAGTTTTGGAGACTCAGTTGCAACACAAATCACAGGAGTTGATTGGAGGCAATAAAAACCATGTGATTCATGTCCTACGCCAATCATCCAACCCGTACCATGTTCCTGTATAACAAAGGAATCAACATTAAAGGTGACAAAACAGTTAAGGGAACGAGTAAGTTGGCTAAGGGAAATTAAATTGAAAGGATAGGCTAGAAAAAAGAAAGCAGATTTTAAAGTCATTGAAGGAGTAACATGGCCAATTCCTTTAGCAGCAACCTTAGAACCATTTGCTAGAGTAATGAAATGAGGAAATTTAGGAGAAGACATAGAGAAAGAACTATTACCAGCAATGTGATCGGAGGTACCTGAGTCAATAATCCTTGGACTTTGACTATTACCAAATTGAGAGATGAATACTGTAGAACTGTCATTATGAGCTCCAATGGTAGTGGAAGACTAAGATTGCTTGGCAGCTTTTAATTGGAGATACTCTTGGTAATCAGCCTCTGAAAGTTTAATTTCAGGAAATTCAGTCTTAGCAAATTTTTCTGGAAATTCATGAAGTGAATTACAGGTCTCTTGAGTATGGCCCATTCTTTTGCAACGCGAACATTGAGGACTACCTCCTCTTCCACTTTTGTTTCCTCTTCCTCCACAGCCTCCACGAGAACCACGATTTCTCGAATTGGAAATCATAGCAGATGCTTTGATTGTATCCTGACCAGAGCCACATACGTTTTTAGGATAAGGCACCCTTAGTAGTCGTGTAATCAAATTCTCCATGGAAGGAACCTCATGACCTATAGAATTTGATCACAAGCATTCTCAAAATCAGGATGCATTGCTCGTAAAATCAATACCATGTATAGATGATCTAGCTTTGTAAATAAGCCTTGAAGAGAATCAGCTTGAAGAAACATCTTGAATTCCTCAACAGCTGCTTGTGCCTGAGAGACAAAACTGGTCATATCATGATCGGTTTGTTTAAGAGAGGCCAGTTTTTGAGCAGCATTATACAGCCTTTGAAAATCATTTGCAAACACGCTTCTAACCTTTTTCCAGAACGTATAATTGGTTTTAAAAGTATTGAAGTTCATCAAAATTGTTCGTTCAACAGATTGCCATAACAGTGCGCATAATTGATAATCAAGTTTCTCCCAGTGGCTTCAAACTTTTATTGATATATCATAGGCCGGTTTTTCAAGATGTCATAAAGACCTTGACCAAGAAACCAGAGTTCTACAGAAGCTGACCAAGCTATATAGTTTTTCCCATTCAACTTTTCAGAAGTGATTGTTGGAGTAGTAGAGAAGGAGAAAGAAATAAGAGCATTTGCTGTCTGAGCTGATTGGATCTGGATGGGTTAGGTCTGGGCTGATTGAGTCCCTTGGGAGGATGTTTTAGACTGTTCTGGGTTGTTGGAAGCCATTTCTTGACAACTGGAGGAGACGTCAATTGAACCTGAAAACAGGGCAGAAAGGGAGGACCTGAAACCTTATGAAAATGGAGGAGGTTGGAGCAACTACCTGCTGGAATGACACTGGGAGACGCTGACGAGACAAATGGCACCGACTTTGCGGTGAACGGACACTGGGAAGGTGGCGCGAGGTCTACCCGCCAGCAGAAGACCCTGTGAGTGGCAGCGTGTGGAGAGGATTCCGGGGATGGTGCTTCTAGAACTGTCCAGTTGAAGATTTCTGAGCTGTCGGATGGCCTCCTTTGGTGATGGATGTTCGCTGTTACAGTGGGCGACCAAGGATCTTAGGATCTGAGAATGGATAGTTGGGTTCTTCTGGACTGGAGGCAGAACCTTGAGATTTTGAGCAGAAGCAGGACCTAGCCTGCTCTGCTCTGATACCAACTTGAAAGAACTGATAGAGTAGTCTTAGAGATTGGACACATGTTTGGTGAATTGCTTGAGTGAGAAGCTCTCAGCACACTGATATTTACATACACTGAAGAATAAATAGAGTTTGATATTTACAAGAATGATATAAAGAATCAACTATTTCCTATGATACTAATTTTCTAAAGAACATTAACTCCTATAATTCCCAATGATACATTAATCGCTACAATATTTCCATCAGATACCATGTTGAAATTGTACGGTTTTAGGTAAGGAAGGAGGAAAGGATAGCAAGGAGCTAATGAATAATATGATACTAATTGTTAAGAGTCTCACATCGCCTGTCTCAATCTTCCGGGTGCGGTTTATATATCTGTTGGGTCACTCCTCTTAAAGCCAATTGGTTTTAGGTTGGAATCTAACATGGTATCAGAGCCAAGATCCCATCTTCCTGTGTCGCCTATTCCGCCAGGCTCGCCTGTTCCGTCCAGGCATCTGTGGAGGGGGGGTGTTAAGAGTCTCACATCGCCTGCCTCAATCTTCCGGGTGCGGTTTATATATCTGTTGGGTCACTCTTCTTAAAGCCAATTGGTTTTAGGTTGGAATCTAACACTAATATTGATTGATGTGATACAAAAGAAAAATCCAATAGTCCTATTTATACTAATATTAGACTCCAAATCCAAATTAAATAAGGAAATAGATCAAGAAATATAATGAATAGAAAATAAATCCTAAGAGATTATCTAAGATACTCTAAAATATTTTGAAGGTATATGCAATAAGGTTATTATAAGATATTTTTTAAATATTCTAACAGGAACAATTTTAGTAGTAGTGGTGTTTGGCACAAGAAATGGGGCGTGAACATTGTGTATTCTTGAATATGGCTGGATTGAAAATCACCAGTACTAATGAGGCTGGATTATGAAGAGGCTACAGCAGAGGGTATTGTTGCCTCTACAAAGAGCATCCATGTAATTCATTATATAGATTCTGGATTTGATTGATCTATGTGTCTACAGACGGGATTGGAGGAATTAAATACCAAGACAATAAATTGGGAAAGATTTTGAGTGTGGGGGAAGATGCTGTTTCATGTATGCAATAATAACTGGGAAGCTGAATAATTTGCCTCATAAGATAAATCATCTTATATACAGGTGAAGCTTCTTATATACAGATGAAGATGTCGAGAACTATTCATTACTTAGAGAATTAGATTCATACATTTGAAAGTTTTTGGGCAGAAGTGATGACGAAATTTGAATGGATATTATGTCTTTCATTGTGTTTATTTACCCAGTCTTTTGGTTGATATATGATATGGATAGCTTCACCTGCATTTGATTGTTCCTGTGTGATTATCGTGACCCTCAAAATTCTCTTTTTGTTTTTGTAGCAGTTTCCTGACGACTTCATGTTGCAGCCACGAACAAAATAATGAAAATTTTGATTGCAACTGTGAGGGCTACAATGGGTCTGAACGGCTGAAGTTTAAATTTGATGGTAGTTTTAACCTGACTTTCCCTTCAGAAGACGACTTCTCCAGCAGTCCTGACTCATCAAAAAGTTTTGGTGACACACAATTAGATGTATTCCACCATCGCCATGGCTTGTTGATATTGCATCTTGTTGCAACAATGATGTTTGCTCCATCTGTTTTAGCTTGGTTCCAGGTATACAATATTAATTCATATCATGTTAACAACCAGAACATACATTTCTGTTATGTAACCAAATATATTTTTTTTGGGCTCTAGGGAGGCCCTGCCTACGGGGGAATGGGAAACAGGGATGTGGGGGATCAAATCCCCACAACATAACCACAGCCTCCTGGTAAAGACTAGGAGAGATACCAGTTGAGCTATAACCAAATAAATTCTAATCTCCACTGCAAATGTATTGCAGTTGTTAATTTGAATTGAAGGTTATAAAGATCTACAGCTACAACGTCAATGTTTTTATATAATTAATCCCTTATTAAGAAGCCAATAAAATGTTGTGTACTTACAAGATCTCTGCCCTAGAATTTTACTTATGATTTTGTTTCTCCCTTTCTGGTTAGATGCCAACAATCTTAAGGAAACACGGTTTAATTTGTTTCTCGTCTGGGTGAATAACAATGACTTCTTCTCCCCTTCCTTTTCTTTCCTCTTTGGCCTTTTCTCTTTCAAAAAGAGGAACTGTGTTCTGTTGAACACCATATGTATGAAATTAAATCAGCGCAGTTGATGTTGAAGTTGAACTTGATTACTGTTGGAAAGAAAATATACTGTTATTTTTATGATTGCAAATATCTTGGCTGCCTTCATGCTGGAAATTGTATTTTGTTTTGTTGTAGAGACTAGCAATGGGTGAGAGCCTCCCATGGCTCCTGGATTCAGTTCTTTCCATTGGCATCATACTTCATGGCATCTGCAACTCAAAGCCTGAGTTCAATTCCTTCTTCTTGTCCTTCACCGGGTTTCCTATCTGCAAAGTTAGACTATACTTTATCTATCTCATCGCTGGATACTGGTCCTATTTTTCTGGTCTGGCTTTGGCTCCGTACAGAGCTTTTTATGTCATGGCTGCTGCGGGGGGCATTTCCTTTGCTTTAAGGATATTGCATAGAAGGAACGGGGATAAGAAAGAGGTTACTTATTGCAGTCGAAAGCATTCTCACAGACACTGAAAATTCAGAAACCTCTTTCGTAGAACAACCAGATAATAGGATGCCACGTGTACTCATGGGTAATTGTTTTGGTGATGAGTGAGATGTGCCATTGATATGGTGCACCTAGGCGATTGCTGTTAGATATTTCATGTCAAACGAGTATTGTTTACCGGTGAAATGTGAAATCCTGGTATTCCTCAAAGAACTGTTGTAACATTTTGAAGCTTAGGCTTAGCCTGTTTTTCATGTGCCAATGTTTTTTGGCTGCTGTATCATTGTATAAGGGTATTCTGTAACGTTGTACAATTTTGCTTGAATATGAGGAAAGTAGAGGTTTTCTTATGGTTGGAGAGAACTTGATTGGTGATCTTATTCTTACCTGAGGATGAGCTTGGGAAGTGCAGCAATAGAAAGAGAAAGCCTTAAAAGTCTTAAGACATGGTGAGGGGACGGTGAAAAGTAGGCTATACGTGAGTTTCACTAGAGGTTGAATCTGACATCATGTGCTTAAGGAAGAGGACTAATTTGAACAAAACTATAGGGACAAACCGGTACTGTTCAATGAGTTATCTCAAACATTTATTAGTTGTCGACTTTTACAATAAATATTTGAGGTTCACTAAGTCTAACCGGAAATCAATAAATGTTTATCAACTAAAGGTACCGATACCTATGAAAAAAAACACTTGCACTGGATTAAGCCCCTAAAATTTCTGAAGGGCTTTGACATGGAAAGCTCAAGCATTTCCCATTATTTGTGTCACGATTGCCTGTGGGAGTGCGGGACTCAATCAGTCTAATAGGATGCAAGGACTCAAAATCCATTACTAAATGTTTCTAACTTAGTTTTTACCATGACCAATTGTCAGAGACATCAATTAATTTTGAGCTAAGGTTGGACTATGTAGTAACCCATTTTAATTTTGAGACATCAATTAATTTTGAGTTAAGGTTGAGCTAAGGCTAGACTATGTAGTAACCCATTTTACCAGCATGAATAATTTAGTAGCCAAATAATGTATTCTCCCCCTCCTCCCTGCGCTGAAAAACACTGAATTCAATTTCGGGGAGATAGTTTTTACTGTATCATAAATCTTTATTGGGTGATGTTAAATGGTGTTAATTGATTTTCACTCTTTTAATTTTATTAAAGAAAAATTAGAAACATTAAAAAGCCAGTTAATTTGCATAATTCAATTACTACCAGAAGGATTGATTAACATAAAATGATATTAAAAAAAATAGATTTATTATGCTGTATGATAACAGCTGTTGCTGCAAAGCAAATTTTAGGGTATCAAATTTTTCAGCAAGCCAAACTACCAACAAAATAGAATTGGGAGCAGCTGGCTGCTCGCTGCAATCTATCATCTGCCCTTGTCTAGATCATATTCTTCGATCTCTAATTTCATTCATGGCTCTGGATGCCATGGCCCTCAAATTTGCTCTGGCTAAAGATAAGGAGGAGGATCTGCTGGACTGTTCCTGGCTTCCCCTAAAAGCCTGCATAAACTCTTCTCTCTGCAACCTTAGAGCCAAAGCAGCATCCTCATCTTGGGTAGGAATCCCTCTTCTTGTCCTCACTCTTACAGATGATGATGGGGTTTGATTCCTTGAATTATTGTGAACCCGAGTTATTCCCCGGCTTTGTCCATCAATTTCTCTCTGCAACCTTCTAGCCAATGCAGCATTCTCATCCTGGGTTGTCACCGCGCTTCTCCTTGAACTCACACCTCTGCTTGATGTACTTCCATTCCTTAGGTTATAGTAAAATGCTTTTTCTGGACTCAGGCACTGAGCTTGTCGACCATTTAAGGCACCAGCTGCTTTCCTTGCTTCAACTTCCTGGGGAAACAGGAGCTGTATTGTATTCCAGAGAACTGTGTTCACTGTACAAGATCGTCCATTGCTGCAATTTCATAAAAAAATGATGAGCTTAGCAGCAATTGAATTTGTGGCACTTTTAAAGTCAAAAACTGAATAAACACCTTATTTCAACTGAATAAACTGAATTTGTGGCAGTTTGAATTTGCCTGCATTTTGGGCACCTTTTGCCACACTTATCTGCAGCAGATCGAAGACATTTTCTACAAAAGCTGCAAAATTGTAGATTCTGAGTCAGAAATCTAGGAATTGATATATTTACAATGGGTACTCAAGGAAAATTTCTAGCATTAATTTCAACTGGCCAAATAAGAAATTCAGACTACTGGGGTGTTTGTTTGTCTTTTGATTTGAAATGTACCTGTGACCACAAGGAGTGGTACTTGGCTCAAAGCAAATCTCCAAACAAATCTGCATAAGAAAATCAAATATATCATTGTCATGTCTCAACTGTCAACAAAGACCACCCAAACCAAAACTGAACCTGTTTTGGTTTGAATTTATTGAAACTCAAATGAGATCAGTATGAAGCATCACAAGACTCTTACTGCGCAGGAGAGTTCCTCCCTGAGTTTATCAATGCAGGGAAGAGCAGAACTGGAAGAAGAGACACCAGAGCTCTTCTCCTTCAATTCATTCCCTTCTACTTTACTTCCTTCATTAGCACAAGTTTTCTTTCCTTTCTTCTTTTTCCCACTATCTGTCCATTAATAAGATCACATGAATGAGGAGGAAACATATGAAAGCGAAAACATCCAACAAACAAACAAAAAATTGAGACATGATACTAACCCTTTCTGGGAGTTCCTTCTTCATCAAGATCAAGAACAGCTACTGGGATTGACTGTGGACTCCTCTGAACTCTGCGTTTCCTAAACACAAAAAGTATATACCCAATGAAATTACTCCGATAGCCAGACAATTGGGATAACGACATTGAAAGAAAAGAACCACTTTTTAATAAGAAAACAAGACACGTGGGGGTTGAAGGAGGCATTACCTTCTTGAATTGGTGGGTGGGGTCTTGGAGTTCAAAACGGAGCGCTTCTTGTGCTTGAAATCTCTATCCGGCGTGTCTTCGACAATGAGGCTGGCCAATAGCAATGCCTCTTCATCCCAACCGGCCATAGCAGCCGCAGATTTGAATCTTGGGCTGAAAAGGGTATCCAAGTTTTGGCCATTTCCCTCTGTTAATTGGTTCTTTTGGTTTCTGGGGCTGCGTTTTTGGTCTTCGCTCACCATTTGTTGTTCTCGAATGGTTTGGAATGTGCGGAAACAGAACAGATCTGGTATCTGCAGAACAGAAGTAATTAGGTTAACGCGTAAGGGTGGCAATACAAACTGTGAAGTAGGGGCATAATAATTCCCTAACGGTCGATTTTTTTTTGAATGAGATCGCTGTGCTGGCAACTGTAACGGCTATAATTTCCAGGGGAATAATGTGCAGTAGTCTCACAACTTATTGGATATAACTATCCCATAGCTATACCTATCAATTTTTACTTTATAAAATAATAAAGCAAAACAATTACTTTAATTTTTTAACTTTATTTTTTTTAATTTGGTCTTTATCTCTTATTTTTGTCAATTTAATCCCTTATCTTAGAAATCACTATTTAACGTGATCTTCCATTATGATTCCGTCACTCCCTAACAACTGATGACCACTAACTGGTGATGGACATATTATATCCACATCATTGCTACATTATAGTCATGTCATCACCATCAGTGATATATCGTTATTTTTGTTAGAATTTGTAACAAAAATATGAAGGAGAATCACGTTGATAATTTATAAGATAAGAGATTAAATTTAAAAAAGAAATAAAGATAAAGAACTAAAATACTTATTTTGTCAAATAATAAGGTAGCTAACCTATTACACAAGTTTAAAAAAAAAAAAAAAACTAGCGTATTATGCACCTATTTTATATTTTTTTAAAATTAAAAATAAATACTAATGATAACATGTAATGAAAATATTTGAAGTGAATTATAATTATATGATACTAACATCTTGATGATACGTATCTATTCAATTCATATTTTTTATTTTTATCTTTAATTAAGATTATTGTAGGAAAAACATAAGTAGCAATGAAATTTCTATTATAACCGCAAAGTTTTACAAAAAAAGGAAAATTGAGAAGTGTTTTGAATTGTTTAAAAATATAGATGCAGGGGTGGTTGTGACTTTTGCATTAAAAGGGGCCATCCATAATTGTGCTTCACTTATTCAAGAGATTCAAGTTTTGCTCCATAAAGATTGGGTGGTACTGTTAGCTCATTTGCTCAGAGAAAGTAATATGTGTGTGAATTTCCTTGTCAAGCTAAGTCACTCGAGTTCGTTCTCTTGTATTTAGGGATGAAAGTGAGCCGAGATTGGTATAATTCAAACTCAGCTTGATGATAATATACTCAGCTCAGGCTTGGGCTCAATAAGAAGTGAGCTTAATTTCCTAACTCAAACTCGGCTCATTATAAGCTTATGAGTAGCTCGAGCTCAATGAGTTAGCTCGAGTTAGGTATAAATTAAGCACAATTATAAAAATCGGATCAAATCATACAGTTGATCCAGTTGGACCACAAACCAACCATGTCTCCATTTCGAGCATTTTTCAGTTCAACCACGGTTCAACTATAAATTTGACTAATTGAACCAATCAAACCATGACCCGGAAACCTTACCAGTTCAATCTCCGATTTGATTTTTAAAGCATTGCCTTTTAGGCTTAATAAGTTAGGGTATTTAGCCATAAGTCCATAACCTATTTTCAACATAATTTATATACTATACACATAATACCAAATCTCCAAGTCACAGTCATTAATCATTACCAATATACCATAATTTAAATTAATTATTATTTATCTCAAAACATTTCATCCAACTAGCTAATAAATTTGTATTCTGACAAATCCAAGAGTTAAATCTAAGCCTTGCCTTAAATGAAAGACAACAATTTGAAATGTTAGTTTTATTATCTTTTTTAGAAAGAATATATATGTGTATACACACACACACACACACATACACACACAGAGTCAGCTCACGAGCTATTGAGTCAAACATGACAAAGTTAAAGGTTGACTCAATTAATAAACGAGCTCAAATTCTCAACTCTAGCTCAACTTATTAGCTCATTAACTCAACTTATTGTGCGATTAACGAACTAAGTTAGGAATAGCTTACAAGCTAGCTTAACTCACTTTTAGCCCTACTTGTACTGTTGTGGATGTCCCTCCTCAACCCCTTGTTAGCCTCTTGTGGCATGACTCCAAAGGGGTATCACATCTTTGATTATGTGTGTAGTTTTGTTTTTCTTTTGGACGAAATTTTGTTGATAATAAAAAGAAAAAGTTGCCACTGTACAATGATAAGTATTTATAATTATTTTTTTATATGTTTAATTAAACAAAAATGCATTTATTTTTAGTTAAGATTAAAAAACATAAGTAATATTATAATAATGAAGACTCAATTATAACTACAAAATTATATAAAAGAATAGAGAAATGTTAGTCAGCCCAGGAGAAAGTAGCCCAGATCTGCCTGGATATTGTTAAAGATGAAAAAGACAAAACTGAATGTGGGCCCTTATATTTTAATTTTAATGTTGAAGGTTTGATTTTTTTTTTTGTTATCTAGGCAAAATGAAAAAGATAAAATTGAATGTGGACCCCAATATTTTAACTTCAATGTTGAAGCTTTGGTTTTTTGGGCTTTCTGACCAAATTATCTTTAGTGACAAAACTATTTATCAAATTGTCATAATTTTTAAACTATTTAATATAATGTCACACTTTTGACCACGTTAGAATATTTTATTATTTTACGTTTCAAGTAGATAACGTCAAAAGAAACGGCGCTACCAATAAGAAAACGTCAAGGTGCTTGGCACAACATGCTTGATAACGCTAATAAGCTAGGCGTTATCCACAGGCTAACGCAACACATGATGGTGTGGCCACGTGGATAACGCCAAGCGTATTGGCGTTATCAAGCTTGTTGCGCCAAGTACCTTGACGTTTTCTTATTGGACGCCTTATTTAAGCAACTCTCCTCTCATTCCTTCGACCAGATTCTTTATTTCTCAAATTTTTACTTTCTCTCTAGACTTTTTCTCTCACTAAACTCTCTCCAAAACCCTCATTTGACTGTAGCTTATGGATAAAACATTTGAATCATCATATATGTATGTAATTTTGTTCATTGTTAGATTATTTTTGTTGTTATTGTTATTGTTGAATATTTTTGTTATTAGAATTGTTGCTTATTTTTTAGGGTTTTTATATTAATTGTGCATTGTATATTTTTTATGAATCACTAGTTTTGTTAGTTAGGAGGTTTTTGAAATTTGTTCAATCAAAAAAATAATAGTTTAAATATTATTAGGGCAATGACAATTTTTTTACTTGACACATGTGGTGATTATGTATTTTTTTTTGTTATTTACAATTGATTAAAATTGTGGGTTTATTGAAATTGAAATTAGTAGCGTATAAAAAAAATTCTTATGAAAATTAATAGTATGAATTCATTATTATGGGTATCAATTTTGTTTCGGTTGACACATGTGTTGATTGATTTCATACTTGTTGTGTTGTTATTATTCAGAAGTTTAAGATGACAAAACACTTTGTTGTTCTCATTTATTATAATCGGAGAATGTATTAAGATGAAGAGGGTCTAATGTATGAATGTCCTCGTCCTAAGTCTATCGTGATTCAATGTGATACGACTTTTGAGCTTTTAGAAAGGAGAATTCATTTAAAATTAAGGCTCCAAGAAAATTAAGTTGTGTCTAGTGTTGTGTATAGATTTCCACAATGGAGTAATGTACTGAGATGGATAGTTCTTCCATTAGAAGATGATGAAGACGTTGCTTGCATGATAGATTGCTTTGATCAGCATCTGAACTTAACTTGCATGGAGTTGTATGTCAAGACAGAAACAAGTGAACACAATTAGCATGTTGGAGTTCCTTCTGAAACAGAGTTACAAGCCGGTCCTTCTAATCTTGCTGAATCATCATACCCTATCAACACTCAATTCACTATGACACATGCTACTCTCTTAGTACAATCTCAAGAAGTTGGTACATCTGCAATGCCTGAAGGGAGATCATTTAGGTTGGACTTTGAAACCGATAACACACTTATGACATATGCATTATCTGACACAAGTGATGATGACGGAGAGATTCTTGAGCGTGAGGATTCAGATACTAACTTAGAAGAAGATCAATCTGACCCTAAGTAAATATATAGCAACAAGTCCTTCCATTAGAAGTTGCTCATGAATCTATGTTTGTACCTCTATGCCCTCGATTTTCTAAAATCAATTGGGATGTGCTAAGTACACCTAATAATCTGCTTGAATTAGATTCTCGTGGTATTTGGAGGCCAAAGGAAGAATTATATATTGGGTTGTAATTTTCTTCTAAAGATGCTGTCAAGTTAGCCCTAAAATATTATTCCATTAGTAGACATCAGAACTACAAGGTTGAGGATTCTAATACACAGAGGCTAACTGTTAGGTGTTTCAGATATGTTGATGGTTGTAATTGGAGGTCAGGGTCATTCAAAGCAATAAATCAAACATGTGGCAAATTACAAAATATAATGGACCTCGCTCGCAGCTGTGTCAACCCAACTATGTCACAAGATCATCAGAAGTTAGACTCTCTTATGATATGTTCTTGCATTTTGGAGATGGTTAGGCAAAAACCCGATGTACATATATGCTTGATTATTGAAAGGGTTCGAAGTCAATTCGGATATGACGTGTCTTATTAGAAAGCTTGGAAGGTAAAACAAGTGTATTATAATGTACCTATGTGCTTCCGTATTATCGCTAGTTATTTGATCAATTGAAGAGTGATTAAGTTAGTATTTTCTTACATTGATTTAAATAAGTTACAATGTCTTGTTTTTTAATTCTTTGTAAATATCATTTTGCATATTACATGGTAGCCCTATACAAATGAGATTGTGGCGTAACTACTAGCTTTTTGTGTCGCTAGTAGAGACATAATATTGGTAGTAGTTCCTCTCATTTTTTTTTTTCACATCGTTGAGTGGCACCAGCCAGAAACGGTGATGCGTTAGTTTGGTTTGGACCAACCAATACTAAAGAGACCGCACCAACCTAATGATTTGCACTCAATAACATTAGCGGGAATGCACGATGAGGATTGGAAAAACACACCTTATACACATAGCCATCTAAGACATTTGAAGGGAAAAATATGTTATTGGGAGGCCATTGGAAGCTCCACTAACTACGCATTCAGAATATATGCGCTGATACAAAAGAATTATCAGACTTTGGATTTCTCGTACTGGTGCTTCTATTGGGTTTGTGGTAAGCTATTTAGCAAGATGTTCTGCTTTTTGCTAGATGTATTTTGTATTGATAATGACATATGTTATATCTGTCTTTTAGGTTGACATTGCAAAGAATGTCCATGCTTCAGCTAGGAACCCTAATTCGAGATTTAATATGGCTAGCCTTCTACATTCCATGGAGGAGATCTTATCTTCAGTGAAGGAGCATGATCACATTACATTGGAGCAACTTCATCTAGCTCCTCCTGCAGATGACATTCCAAGACCACCCGAGGAGTCCGATGAACAGAGGACGCACCGTAGAAGAATGATAGGGTTAGCGAGTACTCGGTCACGACTTCGACATTCAGATGCCTCTTATTCTTCAGGTGTGCTTAAGACTCTGCCCCCAACCACTGCTACTGTTACTTACCTATCTTCTTAACCACCACCTCTATCTTACCCACCATATCCTGGTTATCCACCACCTACAAGTTACCCACCATCTACAGGATACCCAGCACCTACTTACCCTTACCTACCATATCCTTTGACCTTCACCCTTACACCATCGTTTCTATACCCACCATATATGGGTTACCCATCATATCCTCCCTCATCATAGTCAGGACCTTCTTTTAATCCTTCTCACAGACCACCACATTCTGACCTTGAACTTCTCATTGATATGGCCTTTACACTTAGATTAATTTATCTACTTTTTATTACATTTGCTTAATCTGGAATGACTGTATGTATATGTACAAATGTTTCTATTATGCATCTTATAAGTGCTCTGTTGATTTGGAAATCAAAATATATATGGATATGTTTCATGATACAGGATGAACTACTTTTGAGAACGTCCAATTTTTAGGGGATATTTTGTCAAATTTTTCATAGAATCGGAATGTTTGAACTATTAAAGTTGATTGATTTTTATAGGCTTTCTAGGCTGGTATTCTAGCCCATGAACCGGTCGTGACCCTGATTTTGAGTGGTCACAAATTCATCATATGTTATTGTGACATATTTATATTGTTTACACTTTTTTAAACTTAATTGTAGGTGACAAGTAAAATTTAAAATAATTTTGTTTATCGTATTCCAACAAAGCAGTTGAATTCCATTAATCGCATTATAATAAAATGAACAATTACATCATAGTTGTGAGACAATTGATTCACATAATGAATCATTCTCAATCTCATTTATATGCTAAACAATCCATAGCAAATAAAACCAAAAATAAAAAAATAAAATCCCACTCACTAGTTTTCATTTTTTCAGTTCTTTCTCATACAAGACAATTCTATTCCTAAGCTTACTAATTTTTTCTTCAATCATGTCAACTCTTTCATCCACTATTCCAGCTTTATCATCCAACCATTGAAAAAAGTCACAAATCTATTGTTTATCTCTCCATAAAGGACACGTAAGAAATCAATTACCATAGCTCCTTGTCTTTTTTGAAGTATAAATCAAAGCCCATTGTCTGCATCCACACTTCTCAGAAGAAATTTGTGCACCTCCTCTGCTCCCCATCACGGATGAACCACTAATGTTAAAACTTATCTTTGACGTATGCACAAAATCTCCTCTCATCTTCTAGCAAATCCTAAACCCGAAATGTTTTTCCTACAACCTACAACCAAAGGAGGGTTTTGGAGAGAGTTTAGTGAGAAAAAAGTCTAGAGAGAAGGTGAAAATTTAAGAAATGAACAATCTGACCGGAGGGAGGAGAGGAGAGCTGCTAAAATAGAGCGTCCAATAGGAAAATGTCAAGGCGTTTGGCGCAACAAGCTTGATAACGTCAATACACTTTGCGTTATCCATATGGCCACGCATCACGCTTTGCATTACCACATGGATAACGCTTAACTTATTGGCGTTATCAAGCTTGTTGCGCTAAGTGCCTTAGCATTTGCCTATTGGTAGCGTCATCTCCTTTTGCGCTATCTACGTAGAACGTAAAATAATAAAATATTTCAATGTGACCAAAAGTGTGGCATTCTGATAAATAATTTGAAAAGTATAGCAATGTGATAAATAGTTTTGCCACTAAGAACAATTTGATCAAAAACCTAATTTTTTTTGTTATCCAGGCTCCTCTCCTGGCTATAGAGGCCTGCTTACGTAGCAATGCTCAAAAGAAAATTGTAATTACATTGTGTGAAGTTGAGAAACATTTCAAAGTAGTTACAATTACAAAATAAGAAGCATCTATAATTGATTATTTTTTTATATTTAAGTTTAATTAAATAATAATGGAATCTTGAGACAAAATTGTGACCAAATGAGGGAGTCTTATTTATAGTAACCATAGTAAAACAACTAGCATATTGATCGGCACTACGTGCTAATTTACATTTTTTATTTTTACCAATAATAAAAAAATAATGATAAAGATTGTTTAAATCTTTTTCTTGTATTTTTATCTATAAATATTTGAATAGGAATAAGATATATTTACAATCTTATCTTTTTTATATTTATTTTTAAGTCTTTAATGACTAATAAGATGTAATGACAATTTTATAATTTTTCATATTTATCTTTAAAATTCTAATTTAGTAATTAATGATTGTAGTTTTGAAAAAAAAAATTAGGCACCAAAATATGGAAGTTGATAAATATTTGAAGACAAATATAACTAGAGAATAAGAAGTTATTACAATTTTATCATTTTTATATTTATCTTTAAATATTTAAATGAGTAATAGAATATATTTACAGATTTTGTTCTTTTTTAATCTATCTTTAAATACTTATCAGTTTAAATTTGATACATTTCGTGTAAAGTTTTCACATTATTATCTAACAATGTATTGACACATTATTAAAATATTTGGATTTCTTAGGTAGTAGTTGTGATTGTCAAATATTTTGAATAATTTGGTAATACATGAATGAATGATAGTATAAAAAAGTTTTACATTGATAGTATCAAAATTAAATCAAATATTTAAATGAGGAATAAGATGTATTTACAATGTTATTATTAGTCTCATTCATCTTTAAACCATTTGATGTTGGGCTATCAAACAGGCCAGCCTACCCTCATAGTGTGTCCATGACAGTCAGCGAGTGAAACAAGCTAGGCCATTTTAAACTGATTGCAAAATACGCAGCATGATTCACCTCACATAAAGTCACGAGCCTAAATGGGCCGACCTGTCGAGTTGTTTTTTGTCTTCACATATAAATCTTCTAAATTTTCAAATTTAATATCAATCCTCATTTATCAAACACTTGTCAATTAGTACATGCTCAACTCTTAGAAAAATATAAATTGACTAACCATGTCTTAGCTACCAAGCTTTTCTGAAAGATAAATCACAATATTAAGAAATCAACAATATCAAGTAGTCAAATAGCACATACCTAAATTGAACCAAAACTAAAATAAAATAAAATAACAACTTGCATGTTAAACGGGCCCACTTGTTCAACTCATAAGCTAAAAGAGGCGACTCAAAATTATCCATGTTTTATGCAAGTCAAGAATATAACAGCCTGACTTGCATTATTTATGTGAATAAATGCGCTAACTCAGCATAACTTGACATATTTTGATGGCCTTATTTTAGATGAGTATTTAATTATGGTAATTTTGAAAAGGTAAAAACTGAAGACTAAAATTAGGAAATCTTTGGAAATTTCCCTTATAATTAGCTCCATATTGACTGGTAGTACTTGTCTTTCAATTCACCTTTTTATTTAAATTTTTGTTAAGAAAATTAATAATAAAGTGTATTTAAAATGACTTATAATTATGTATTGAGAAGTGCTTAAAGGCAATTATAATTGGAGATTAAGAAGTATTTATATTTTTATTGTTTTTATATTTATCCTTAAATCTATATATTAGTAATATCCTTTTTACAATCTTTAAATCTCTAAATGAGTCAAAAGATGTATTTATAACTAGTATATATACGTGCACACCGTATGCGATGCCCTACATAATATTAAAAATAAAAATAATAAAAATAGTATAAAATAAAATAAATTTGAATAATTGTTGAATAATTTCATATTAAAAAATTACTAAATAAATAATTTGAGTTTAATTTTAATTTAATATCAAGGTAAAGTTTTTACACTATCACTCAATAATGTGTTACATTACCACATTATTATAAGAATATGACTTTTGAAGTAGTTATGTAAGAGATAAAAATTTGTTAATAATCATGTAATGTATGATTGGGTAATAGTATAAATTTTTTTTGACAAAATATCAAAATTAAATCTACAATTTGAATACAAATAATAATTGATTTTGATCATAATTTATTAAGTTCAATTACAATTGTGAAATCAAGTAAACACAAATGCAACCTAAAAATAATTAAAAAAAAGGCTTAATTGCAGCTTTAGTTCCTTTATTTTAACAAAACAATAATTTGGTCCCCTTATTTAAAAAAAAATCAAAGGGAAAATGAGAGCACCAAATCAAGCAAAAGAAGTTCTAAACTGGTAGACTGAAAATGTTAAGAGTTCAAAATGTTGAGTTCAAAAAAATAAATGTGAAGATAGACAAAATAGCTTGAAAACACTAATGCTTGCTTACAGGTTTTGTCTGAAAAGATATAGAAACACTATATGGACCTACAAGCTCAGATTTCGTAGCCAGATCATGACTTGATAAGGATGATGGACATAAGAGAATTTGGCATGGAGTTTAACTAGAAGGAAAGGGAAATCTGGAAACCTCAAGGACAAATCAAATAAATAGATGATTATATCAAAGCTTAAAATACTTCTAAACTATAAATACATCCTTTCTTTTATCCTCTTTCTTTCCCAGCCTATCATGCTGCACCAGTCTTTCACATGTTATTTTCCTATTTCCTTCTATTTACAGACCTAAATCTCGAAGAACCTCCTTTTCCAAGACAAAAGGAAAGAAGGTGCTAATAAGCATTTCCCCTCCTGAGCAACAAGTGAAAAATCCCTAAAACACTATCCACCAAAGAAAGCTTCCAAAAAAGAAGCTACTTCTTTTCCATCACAAGTCATGGCCATTGCCTTAACCACTGCAACCTCACTAATTAATTCATAAGAAGAATCTTCATCTCAAGATTCAGAAAAAGCTTAACCATTCAATGAGTCCATATCAATCCAATTCAGAATCGGACATACAGTCTGAACAATCCATTCTAGAAAAAGAATAATCAGAATCATTCATCTCAGAATCAGATTCCCAATCAGAAAAAGAAATGACAGATATTTCTAGAATCTTGATGTAGCCATCTCGAGAATCTAAAAACATGAGAACTCAAGCCTTCTATGAAGAACCTAAATAAGAAACCATTGAATATTCTTATTCCCAAGAAGACATCAAAAGTATTAGACCAACAAATGACCCTTGGTTTACCTTTGATGACGTTCCTCCTAATAAATGGTAGCAAAGACTTCTCGATTTTGGAGTTTGGCTTGATGCTCAGATGATAAAGCTAGATTATGGCCCCTATAAAGTTATAGAAGAGTTTACCTACCGAATGATGGGAACCCTTAAAGAATGTTACCAAAACCTAGGAGATTTTAAGCAAGACCAGTTCCATCGACTACCTAACATTATTTCAATCCTAGGAGCTCTTCACCATGAATTCATAGGAGGCATAATCTTGCTTAATAAAAAAGTTAGACAATAATACTTTGAGATGAAATGCTGCTCTCTCAAAGTCAGAGACATCGAGAGACACTATCAAAGACTGTCTAAGAGATTTTATCTCCTAAATGATTACAATGAATCGAGTCTCAAAAGCACTTATGTTGCTTCTCTTCCTCCAGAAATCCAACCAGAACTTCAAAGGATAGCTGCCACAACCTAGAAAAACTTCAGCACTATGACCCTCAGAGAAATTCATCAGATGACTCTAAGTACACTTGAAAAACTTTGTACACAATATCAGTTCTTTTTCGACATCATCCAATAGAAGTCCAAGTTTAAGAAAGCCCACAAAAAGCCTTACTTGAAAACCCAATGCAAAGATAAAAATTGTGTTTACATGACCAAAAAGAAAAACCACAAGTAGAGATTCAAGAAGTTTTCCAACAATAAAAAAGGCAAGAAAAAGAATTTCAAATTATTCAAAAGAAAAGAAAAGTGAGGGAAAAATGAATCCCAAAGATGTTTTGTCTGTGGACAAAAAGCAAATTTCTCTAAGGACTGTCCGAACAAGTCAGCCTAAGCTACCAAGTTAATTAATTCCCTCATGCCACTAGAAGATGTTGATATCAAGTCTCTCTATTCAGAGTAAGACTCTGTAAATGATGACATAATCTTTGCCCTGCAAGATTCATCCTATGAATCAAATGAAGAATCAAATGAAGACTCAGATGGATAATACTACCATATCTATTCTCTGCACGAGATTGATAGTGCAGTTCCAACTTCTCCTCAACCTCATGTTGAAATCCAAATTCTTCCCTCTAAGTTTTCACATCCCTAGAAGTTCATAGCCTGTCTGGACACCGGAGCATAGAGGACAATGATGAATCCTAGTATCCTTCCTAAGAATCAATGGACCAATCATACTACTTATTTCATGACTGTTGATGAAAAAGTTTTCCGCACTGATTTAATTACCAAGTTAAAGATTGGTACTAGATTTTTCCCATAATGTACAATATGGTCTAAAGTGATAGGGAGTGACTTGCCAAACAAAGATATCTTAATTGGCATGGATGTCTAATAAGTTGCTTCGAAACTACAAATACTTCTAATAAGAATCTGATTCAAAAGAGAATTCAAGTCATATTCCATGATTCACAAGCTGTTCTTTCTCGTAGATGTTCCTCCAGGATATGGAGAAATCAAAGAAAACCTCCTGAAGCTATGCGCAAAAAATCAAGAAGAATTCAAACACCCAAAGCCTTTATAAAAGAATGAAGAATTCTTTGTTCAACTACCTTTCAAGTTGAATGAGGAAATCAATCTTACTAAGGCTACTCATCCTAGAATGACTCTTTCAGACTTTTCCCTTGCAAGAGAAGAATGTTCACAACTTCTCAAGCAAGGATTGAATGAACCAACGTAGTCAAAATGGGCATGTCAGGCGTTCTATGTTGAGAAAAAATTAGAAACGATTCGAGGTAAAAAGAGGTTAGTAATTGACTATCAACCTCTAAACCATTTTCTGAAAAATGACAAATTTCTAATACCAAAGATTGCCTTACTTCACACTTTCATCAAATACATCCAAGGTCTATTCCAAGTTTGATATGAAGTTAGGATTTTGACAATTGAGCCTTGTCCAACAGACCGCTATAAGAATATCTTTTGTATTCCAAATGCCCAATACCAATGAAAGTCCTACCTTTTGGCCTCAAAGTTGCCTATCACTGTTCCAAAAGGCCATAACAAAAAAATTTTGAGCCTATACTCCATAGTGTGATAACCTACATTTACGACGTGCTTCTATTCTCAAAAGATGAACAAGCCCACAAGAACTTGCTGGACCAATTCTATCATAATTGCTCAAGACCATGGAATCATGTTGTTTGAGAAGAAAAGTCAAATTAGATAGAAGGAAATTAACTTCCTAGGAATGCACTTCTCTGAATGAAAATAGTAGCCTTAGTCTCACATTGCTAAAGAACTTCTCAACTTCCCTGATGAAAAGTTGACCATGAAATAGATCCAACAATTCTTTGGCATTGTGAATTATCTCAGAGATTTTATCCCTCAAGTTGCCAAATATACAAGCCAGGTATCTAGAATGCTCAAGAAGAACTCTCCTTCATGGGGAAAAGATCAAACAAAAGCAAGCAAAGCCTTAAAGAAGGTTATACAAAATCCTTCTGCTCTCAAAATTCCAAGCACAGGGAAAAGAGTTTTGCAAACTAATGTAATTGACCAATATTGGGGTGCAGTCTTAATTAAAGAACTCAACAATAAGAAGCATTATTGTGGACATGCAAGTGGAGAATTAAAAGAATCTAAAATGCATTATCATACCACTTACAAAGAAGCCCTTGTAGTCAAATATAGGATACACAAGTTTGACTTTCATTTAAGAGTATATCAATTCGAAGTTCAAATAGATAACTCCTCATTTCTAAGAATTCTTGAGTTCAAAAACAAGATGCATCCAGACCCTCAAATCCTCATATTAAAAAATTGGTTTTCTAGATATGACTTCTCATTAAGCATATCAAAGGAAATCAAAATCACATCCTTGATTTTCTATCTAGACGCAAGCCATTAAAAGTCATTACCTCTCTAAATACTTTCTTCTTAATTTTCATGGCCTCTCTAATACCATTACTATCCAAAGCCTCTGTTCAAAAGATTTTTCCCTCCAAACTTCAGTTTACCTACAACTCCATTTGTTCTCAAAGAGTATGCTTGGACACATTTTTTCCACTACATAGCTTAAATCCTCCAAAAGACCAACTTTTAGCCTAAAAGAACTCTCTTTGACCCAGAGACAAATTTTCTTATCCCAATACTTATTTCTCCAAAAATGTATTTTGGAGATGAACACCGTTGGTATCTTTGGCATGTGTTTGTCCTTTACTCAATTCACATAGCTTGCTGCACTATAGAAATGCAAGACTTCATCCAAGATCCCTCCAATCAGAATTCTCTGATTTGGACAACCCTTGAATGATTTTCACCTCTCACTTGGTGGAGAAAACAATTAGGTGAAGTTCTTGGCTAAAACCAAATTTGGAAAAAGGGACTCTAGAATAGATTTCAAAATTATTATCCATTTTTATTGTTCACCGTCCTTATTTTTAAAATCCCACTACCAAACTTGTCTGGTCCCAAAATCAAGCTTATCATTGGAGGTCATTTCTAATATACACTCTCCAAATGAGGGTGTATGGTACACCTTGCGATCTAAGCAATTGATTTAATTATAAAATATATCAATGACTTAGATCAAGTACAGGAAATATGCTAAGCATTTTTTTTACAGATTTCTTTTTTTTTTACACATCACCACCACCACTGTCACTGTAACACCCTAATACAAATTATCGTAAAATAAATAGAATATTTCAAAATAAATCTCATTAAGCATGTCACTTCAAAAAAATGCAAAAAATAAAAACTTATAATAACTTGCATAATCATTATAGAGAGCCAAGAATGATAAAAAGGTCATATATATATAAACATCACTGGCTAATAAGCCATATTGTATACATAAGCTCTTACAAACAACCAGAAAAGTATAAATATACAATCTGATTCAAAAGGAAATAAAGTGGCTCAACTAAGCCTTCTGCTTCTTCTTTTTATTACCTTTTCCCTTTTTAGGGACTTCACTTAGATTTACACGGAACACACAGTGGTAAGAAATCACAATTTCTCAGTATAAGTATACCAAAATTAGTAATTAATTATTTATAATAAATAAATCAACTGAACACAAAAAAAATACTCTATGTACAAGAATATCCGATAAACAACAATACCAAAGAATCGCCCATACAATCCTAAGATACTATCGAACGAACAACCAAACAATCAATCGGTCAAGCCATGACAACTGCCCATACAATTATCAACTATGTAATGTTTTATGTTATGAAGTATGATTATGCTCAAACAAAGTCCAAGTATTATGGATGTGCAATGTCAATGCAAGTTTTAAAGTTGAAAATACAAGTTATTTACTTATTCCCAGGAACCGCGTTCCCTTGTATATACCAGGTAGGATAGGCTCCAAGCCCTGACACTACCTAGTGACGTGTGGACTCGTTCTCCTCACAAAAGTAAGAGTACTACTACCAACCCCATACACCGATAAAGTAGCAAGAACCCTATCACTAGCATTCTCATACCTAGAACTTCACATCATCACTTCACAAGTGATTTCCAAGGCAACCTCATGTTATGCAAGGTCTTAGATATAACCGTAAGGCATTCTATATTCAAAGATTTGCCTAAGGTTTCACAACTTCTTAAATATGCAAAATGATCATTCTTTCCAAGTGATGCACAATTTTCAATTGTCGCATTTGCAAACCCAAGTGCAAGTTGTCTCAAGTAATAAATTTCTCGGGAGTCCGAGGTCGATCCACAGGGAATTGTTGAATATTAATTAAGGTGAAGTGAATATTTTGTTACTACGATTAAAATTATTTACTTGGATAAAAAGATTCACTTTTGGTAAATAAAATAAAGGTAAGATTAATTCCTTTTATAACTCAATTAGAATCCTCGCAACATAGAGGTTCCAATCAGAAAATACAACATTAAAAGTCCATTTAAAATAATATACGTAATTATATTATGTTTCCTAAAAATATTACCACCACTTATAAATGGGTTAAAGCATTCATTGTGCCAATATTTTGTCTATAACAAATCAAGAACTCCTATTTACAAAGATGATTTCTAAATTATAAGAAACAAATTATAATACGTATAATGGTTACTAGAAAAATATAAATCATTTAAGCACAAGAGAAGAATAAATCTAACATTACTTTATTACCAAGAGCTTCACCTTTTCACCCAAGTAAAATGAAACTTAGTTACTCATAGATAAGAAGAAAGAAAGAGAGAAGAAGAAGAAGAAGAAGAACATGACTTTAATTTAGAATAAAGGAAAATTACTACAAGAAAACCTAGTAACAAAATGACATCATTTTGGTAACTAACACCTAATACCCTCAATGATCTGCCAAGGCCTCCTTTTATAGAGGATTAGAGATACAAAATGACAAGGGGGCTGAGTCATTAGTGGGTGGATGAGTGGAAAATGAGTGGAAAAAGCTAAATGACTTTTGATGAGTGAAAAATTATGGAGATTCCTTGTCTCTGAAATCATGAAGCTCTGAAGTCATTGCATTCGTCATTTTTGAACTAAGTGGTCTTCATGAAAGTTGTAGGCCTGGATCTTAGCTTTTAAATGACTTTAGTTTGAGTCTAATATCATTTCTATAACTCCAGATACGTTCAAATTACTGCACACTGCCCAGGCCCAGTCACAGCTCCTATGTTCTGATTTCCAAGCCCAATATCACCTTCAAGGAGTCCAATTCTGGAAAAGTGTTCAACATGAAAGTTGTAGATATGGGTCTTAACTATTCAGCATCCAAATTTCAGCCCATTTGACAACCTCTAGCCCGAAAACTGTGATGAATAGTACATGTAGGTTAAGCTATCAAGAAAAGTACTCTGGTTCTTGCTTCAACCCCAATTTGAGTTATCTACTCGTATGATTAGGCCTTTGAGGCCTCATGAAAGTTATAGAGATCTCTCTTATCTTTAAAATACCATCAGATTCACCTCATTTGACCACTTACATCCCAAGATATAGCCCAAATACAGAAGCAACGTAAGACATAAATTATGCTAAAAAATTCAATTAAGTCCAATTTGAGTCCAAACTTACAAAACATAATCAAAATCAATCAATTAAGTACATGAAGAGTGTAAATAACTAAAAATGAAGGCTTATCAATGTATCAAATATGTGATCATCAAATTTCCTCACACTTAACTTTTTACACTTCTGGGCAAAACACAAGACCAAAATTAAAAACAAAACGAAACAGACTCAAAAGCTAAGCACTTGAAAAGACTCAATTTCTAATAATATTTAAAAATGAAGAGCAATCAATCATTCAAGTAATCAAAACATTCATGATGTAACATATCTTCACTTCTCAAATCAACAAGCAAGGATATTTCAATTGAAAAGCATGAGTCAAGAATGATAGATTTTCACAAGATTCACTCTCAATCCCTCAAGTGTTTAAAAGGTAAGTATTTCACTTAATTCAACCCATGAAAATTGTACTACCATAAGCTTGCTTATCTTCTACTTCTCCACTACTCAGAACATATGCACACACAAATCATGAGGACTTTATTCAAGGTTGTAATGGGGTCAAGGTAAAGGAGGAGGTAATATGGATATGACAAGTTAAATACCAGAGAACAAAAGAGCGTGAGAGCTGAGTTCAATTAACAAGCATGAAAGTTTATTCCAACTCCACCTAATACAAATTCTATTTACATATTCTTTTTCCTTTCCTTTATTACCTTGTTGACCCTCTTCTCTTTACATTTTTTTTGATTGATTTTTTTTATTTTTGATTTTTTTTTTTACAAAAAGAACATCATATATACATTTTTTTTAACCATTCTGCACACACACCCCCACACTTGTTCAAGAACTCATCGAATGACAAAACTAATGTTCTCTTATTCCCTAAGGTCAAGTAAGAACATAATTTTTCATTTAAGGCACATAATGAGTTTGAAATAAAGAATAGTCAAATAAGCTCAAAGGGGTTAAGCAATGGGAAATGGGTCATTTCTAATGCTTTATGTTGGCAGGAATCAGAGAATTTCTAATAAGTCATAAGAGTGCTTGATATCATATTGAGACAACATGCTGCTAAACAAGGCTGGCTATTTGATTAAAGTAGCTATTTCAAGAAAAATGCCTCAATCATATTTATGTATGCATATGAAAATGTAGTCTCAAAAAGAATCAAAGCAAGTTCTAGAGTAACAATTCCATGAGTGAAATTCACACAAGAAAGAAAAGAATGATACAAATGTTCAATCCATTCATCAATAGGCTCAAAATCTCACAAGGCATAATTCTATCATTCTCAGTCCACCAATTCAACATCCATAACCAAGCATGTGAATTTTAAGAAAGAAGACAATTTACTCAATCATGCAAATTTTCCTGAATTTGAATTGTTACTTCCACACAAACTAGTTACTACCCCAACTAAGATGCGTCTCAAGAGTAAAATTTACTCCTTACTCTGCATCCTTAACTAGTTTAGTAAATTACTGATAAACATATAAACACAATAAACATATTAATACACACACTTCTTAATTTTTTTTTATTTTTTTAACACAACTATCCTTCCCCCCAACCAGATCACAATATTGTTCTCAATGTTAACAATTAAATCCAGACCGAAGAAATAATCATCAATATACATCAAAGAAATTATTGGGACAAAATTAAACAAAGTAATGGGGAGAAGTCACATACCCAAAATGCTTAGATGAGAAGAGAATAACTACATCTTGACAATGGTTAGCAATGACAAAAAAAAAAATGAAATAAACAAGTATGCAAATATTTTTTTTTGGATTCTTTTGTTTTATAATTTTTTTTTGTTAGCCGACACTATTTACATCCCCATACAAAGGCTCCGAAATTTGGGAGGCACTTAAGCCGACTCAATAAAAATACGAAATAATAAAAGCTTGCCTCAGCTTTGGTAGACAGGATCGTCTACCAAAGTCTCTGCTACATTTGGATCCTTCAACTCAAGTTATAGCTTCAACCGCTGACCATTTACCTTTTTCCAAATTAATTTTATAAGAACAAATCAAGGGACAAACACCTTTTTTATCAGCAATGTTCCAACCTTTCTTAGGAAACTCCTTAAACTTTGGTTGCCATGCCTGAATGTCATGATCCTGAGTTTTATAAAAAAAAGTAGAAATATCAACTACATCAGAGGGATTACTGATAGAATCAAACTCAGAATTGATAAGAAAATTCTCAAGGGGATCAAAATCATAGGTTGTAAAAACTCCCCTATCCATGATTGAGTCAATCATGTATGTCTGGTGGCCCTCGTCATCATTTTCTGGCTTAACAAGACTTTTTGTCACCTTAGGTTCCTTGGGTAGCTCAGCATCACTACTATCCACATTCTCTAGCTCATTCACACTCAAGGAGTTCATCACTTCGGACATTTGGCTCTTTATCTCCTTACTTTCTTCAACAACCTTTCCATTCCTAAGGGTTATCACTGACTTGACTTGATCTATTTGTTGATTTTCTGGACTACCCTCATTTAGACTGTACTGATCTTTGGGATTTAGTTGAGGTTGAGAAGGAAATTTTCCTTTCTCATGAATGGTGAGTCTAGAAGAAAGTTTAGCAAGAGTATCTTTTATGTCAATCATAACTTGAGTGTTTTGATTAATAATGGTATCTTGCTTTTCCATGAATGCATGCAATGTTTCTTCAAGGTTATTCCTGTATGGTGAGACATAGGGTGCATATCCTTGAGAATTTTGTGAATCCTGTTGTGCCTAAGGAGGTGGAGGTTGTATGAATTGTGCCTGATTGTTGGTCCTCCAACTGAAGTTCGGGTGATTTCTCCATCTCGGATTGTATGTATCTGAAAAAGAAGAAATGAATGACTTTTTAAAATTATTCATTGCATTTACTTGCTCATGCACAACTTCTTTAAAAACAGAAATTTTTGGACATTCATTTGTTGAGTGTCCTAATTCATCACAAATGCCACAAATTTTTTCATTTTGCACAGATTTGATTTCTCTTACTTTTCCTGATTCCATAGCTTCAATCTTTCTAGCCAAACTAGCAAACCTTGAATTTAGATCTTCTTCTTGACAAAGATGATATTTTCCTTTACTAGCATTTGCAAGGTTAAATCTAATTGAATTTTCAGAAGGATTAGTACCATGCCAAGATTGAGAATTTTCAGCCAAATAGTCTAAATAGTCTAAAGCATCTTCAGGTTCTTTATCAAGAAATTCACCATTGCACATTATTTCCACAAATTGTTTGGTTTCGGGTGTTAACCCTTCATAAAAGAAGCTTATAGTGTGCCATTTTTCAAAATCATGATGTGGACAAGAATTCAACAAATCTTTAAAACGTTCTCAACTTTGAAAATATGCTTCATTGGAATTTTGGAAAAAATTTTGGATTTGTCTTTTTAAAGCATTGGTTTTATGTGTTGGAAAAAATTTCTTCAAAAACTCACATTGCATTTCTTGCCATGTGCCAATTGATCTTGGTTTCAAAGTGTTAAGCCAAGTTTTTGCTTTATCTTTCAAAGAAAAAGGAAACAATTTAAGCTTAACAACCTCTTCAGTGCAAGTTTGATCATGAAAAGCGGTACATACTTCCTCAAATTCTTTTAGATATAAATATGGGCTTTCAGATTCTAAACCATGGAAATTAGGAAGTAAAGAAATCATACCTGACTTGAATCTAAAATTGTTGGCATTGAGTGGAAAGATAAAACATGATGGACTAGAATTTCGAGATGGTTACAAATACTCACGCATAGTTCGCAACGGTTGATTTTCATGTTCATCATGCACACTTTCCTTTTCAGCCATTGTGCTTAATGTGTGTAATTGTGATTCAAACAAATCAATATGTAAAGTACCTAGATTAACTTTAACCAAACGACCAGAATTTAAATCACGATACCAATTAAGCATAAACAAGTAACTTACAGTATAAAATAAAATGTACAAGCTAGCAGTATAAATTGTCCATTAAATATTAACAAAGGTATGGTATAAACCAACTAACAAATAAGTTAATAAGCATAAAAATTAAAAAGTTAGTATACAGATAAATTAAAATGTTAGAAACAGAAAAAATAAAAAGTTAGATAGCTGATAAAGTAAAAGTTAGATAGTTAGTAAGAGAGTTAGTAAGTTAGTAAATAAAAAAAATAAATGACGAGAAAAATAAATAACAAAAAAAATAACGAGAAAATAAATACGAGAAAATAAAGTACGAGAAAAAAATAAAAGGGAGAGTTACCTCCACTAAGTTAATATGTACAAGAAAATAAAATGGAGAATTACCCTCACTGCACAGAAATTAAAATACAAAAAATAAAATGCAGAAAGTAAATTTAAAATATGAAAACTGGAGAATCGGCAAGCCAATTTTTTGCTCCAGCGAGAGAGGAGAGAAGAAAAAAGATTATTTCATTAATAATTAAATATTATAGAGAAATTAGGAGAGTTTCCCCACAAGTTAGTATGCACAGTAATTAAAAAGGGAGAGGTTCCCCACTAGTTAGTATGTTAGTATATATACAAAATTTTTACACCGTAAATTCAGTCTTCAAATCAAGTCCCAAGAAATGGCGCCAAAAACTTGATGCACAATTTTCAATTGTCGCATTTGCAAACCCAAGTGCAGGTTGTCTCAAGTAATAAATTTCTCGAGAGTCCGAGGTCGATCCACAGGGAATTGTTGAAAATTAATTAAGGTGAAGTGAATATTTTGTTACTACGATTAAAATTATTTACTTGGGTAAAAAGATTCACTCTTGGTAAAGAAAATAAAGGTAAGATTAATTTCTTTTATAACTCAATTAGAATCCTCACAACATGAAGGTTCCAATCGGAAAATACAACATTAAAAGTCCATTTAAAATAATATACGTAATTATATTATGTTTCCTAAAAATATTACCACCACTTATAAATGGGTTAAAGTATTCATTGTGTCAATATTTTGTCTACAACAAATCAAAAACTCCTCTTTACAAAGATGGTTTCTAAATTATAAGAAACAAATTATAATACGTATAATGGTTATTAGAAAAATATAAATCATTTAAGCACAAGAGAAGAATAAATCTAACTTTACTTTATTACCAAGAGCTTCATCCTTTTACCTAAGTAAAATGAAACTTAGTTACTCATAGATAAGAAGAAAGAAAGAGAGAAGAAGAAGAAGAACATGACTTTAATTTAGAACAAAGGAAAATTACTACAAGAAAACCTAGTAACAAAATGGCATCATTTTGTTAACTAACATCTAACACCCTCAATGATCTGCCAAGGCCTCCTTTTATAGAGGATTAGAGATACAAAATGACAAGGGGGATGAGTCATTAGTGGGTGGATGAGTGGAAAATGCCAAATGACTTTTGGTGAGTGGAAAATTATGGAGATTCCTCATCTCTGAAATCATGTAGCTCTGAAGTCAGTACATTCGTCATTTTTGAACCAAGTGGTCTTCATGAAAGTTGTAGGCCTGGATCTTAGCTTTCAAATGGATTTAGTTTAAGTCCAATATCATTTCTATAACTCCAGATACGTTCAAATTACTGCACACTGCCCAGGCCCAGTCACAGCTCCTATGTTCTGACTTCCAAGCCCAATATCACCTTCAAGAAGTCCGATTCTGGAAAAGTGTTCAACATGAAAGTTGTAGATATGGGTCTTAAATATTTAGCATCCAAATATCAGCCCATTTGACAACATCTAGCCCGAAAACTGTGATGAACAGTACATGTAGGTTAAGCTGTTAGGAAAAGCACTCTGGTTCTTGCTTCAACCCCAATTTGAGTTATCTACTCGTATGATTGGGCCTTTGAGGTCTTCATGAAAGTTATAGAGCTCTCTCTTATCTTTAAAATTCCATTAGATTCACCTCATTTGACCACTTACATCCCAAGATATAGCCCAAATACAGAAGTAACGTAAGACATAAATTATGCTGAAAAATTCAATTAAGTCCAATTTGAGTCCAAACTTACAAAACATAATTAAAATCAATCAATTAAGTACATGGAGAGTGTAAATAACTAAAAATGAAGGCTTATTAATGTATCAAATATGTGATCATCACTAAGAATTATCCCTATTTGTGCCTCAACACACATAGGAAAGCATATATGAGTGATCCCATCACTTAGGAAATTTCAAAACATCAAAACCACAATGTGGAAAAATCTTGGAGCTCACGTTGCGGCGTGACACCCCCACGCCATGGTGTGGTGCTCTCGGGTTTCAAAACTGAAATTGGCATTGAACGTGTGCCACGGTGTGCCAAACCTTGAGCCGCGATGCAAGTAGCAGAAACCAAGTTCTGCAAAATTTTACAGAATCGGGTATTGTTCCATTGCCACAATTACGAAATTTGATCATTTCAAATTCTTTTCTTAGTGATTTTAAGTCCCAAACAAGTTCACAAACATGAGAGAAACATAAAACACTAATTGATTTAATCAAAAATGGATCAAAACACAAAATCACTCCTCCAAACCCCTAAAATCAACACTTAAAACATTTTAGGTTCAAAACAAAAATTTCAGTTTCCAATCCAAGCAAGAAAATCACTTAAAACACCACAAAAACTCAATTTGGCATATCAAACCTCAAATAAGCCTAACATGAAAAATGAGTAGAAATGAGAGTTTAAGCTCAAAAACCTCTACCTTCAAGCTGCCTTGATGCTACCTTGAAGTTGCAGAACTGATCCTCAACTTCTAGCCTTGGATTTCCCCTTCTTCTTATGCTTTTTGCTCCCTTGGAGCTGTTTCTATCCAGCGGTGAAGAGAAGAGAGAAAGTGAGTATTATGAGCAGCAAGATAGCATAAAAGAAGTCCAAACAAGTGGTTGTAACCGTGGAGTGTTTTAGGCCATTAGTTATAATGTTGGTACTTCCCAATATGCTGCAAACACTCAACTTTACCTAAATCAAGTTTTTCAAGTCCCAACAATTTTAAAATAAATACTAAGATTCATTAAAAAAGTCATTTCACTAGTATCATAATTTTTCATATTTGTGACTAGTCAATCCGGCATTAAAATACACAACTAGTATACCTAAAAATACCAAACAGACTTCGATTATTCTCAAACTTTAACTACATCATAGAATACATATTTGTGACTTAGAAATAAATTATTCATATCTATTTCCATTAGTTAAGCCATTTAAGCTAATATCTGGGCTATTTTAAGCTACTTTTCACCTTTCGGCTTGCAGCAAAGTACCTAAACTAATTTAGATTGTTACAAAATTTAATAGGCATGTTAAGTAAGTATTAAGTTACCTCTGTAACTATTTACAAGTCTAACATGTTGATGAGGATGTTACATTTCTTTCTCCTTTTTTTTAAAAAAAATTATCCACAAAATCGCTTACCTCATATAAACAACTGCGGGTAGTCTTGCTACATGTGGGACTTCAACTCCCAAGTTGCCTCCTCAAAGCTAACACCATTCCAAAGCACCTTCACCAGAGGAATCCGCTTATCTCTAGGCTCTTTGACCCCTCTGTCCACGATCTTCATCAGCCGTATAGCATAAGACAAATCCTCTCTTAACTGCACAGATTCATTTCTTATGACATGTGAAGGATCTAGATTGTACTTCCTAAGCTGTGACACATAGAAAACATCATGAAGGTTTGAAAAACTATGAGGAAGGATAATGTGGTAGGCTACGAGTCCAATTTTCTTTAAGATTTAGTAGGGACCAATGAAATGAAGGTTCAACTTTCCTGTTCTCAACGTTCTACCAATCCCTGTTGTCGGAGTGACTCTCAAGAATACATGATCTCCCTCACTGAACTCTAGAGGTCTTCTCCTCTTATCAGCATAGCTCTTCTACCTACTTTGAGTTATAACTAACTTATCCCAGATCATTTTAATCTGATTTGTGGTCTGCTGTACCAACTCAGGACCTAGAATGGTTTTCTCTCCAACCTCATACCAACATAAAGGGGACCTACACTTTTTACCATAAAGTGTTTCATATGGTGCTGTACCTATACTAGTATGAAAACTGTTGTTGTAGGCAAACTCCACTAAGGGTAAGAACTTATCCCAACTCCTTTTCTGCTTTAGCACACATGCTCTTAGCATATCCTTAAGGGTTTGAATAGTCCTTTCTAATTGACCGTCAGTCTGTGGATGGTATGTTGTACTTAAACTAAGCTTTGTTCCGAAAGCTTTGTGCAAGGCTCCCCAAAATCTAAATGTAAATCTAGGATCTCTATCAAAAACTATACTAAGGGGTATACCGTGCATCCTAAGTATTTCCTGAAGGTATAACTGGCAAGTTTATCCATGGAGTAGTTAGCTCTAATAGGTATAAAATGGGCAGACTTTGTTAGTCTATCCACTACAGCTCATATTGCATCAAATCCTAACTGAGTTTTGGGCAAATCCATCATAAAATCTATTGTGATGTTATCCTACTTCCACTTAGGGATTATTAAAGATTGAAGAGGTCTAGAACGTTTCTAATGTTCTATCTTGAACTTCTGACAAGTTAGGCACCTAGACACAAACTCAACTTTGTCCCTTTTCATACCAGACCACTCAAACAACTTCCTAAAGTCTTGATACATCTTAGTGGCCCTGGGATGGATAGTGTGCTAACTATAGTGAGCTTCTTCAAGGATTCTTTCCTTGATTCCGGATTCACAAGGAATGCAAAGTCTATCTCTAAACTTGATCATCCCATCATCCGACATATTAAATTCACCAGGATTACCTAAAAAGATCCGCTTATTTACATCACTAAGAGTCTCATCTTCCTTCTGAACTTCCAAGATCTGAGTGCTAAAGTCACTCACTATGTCCACTCGACTCACACTGAGAATATATGGTAACACAGTTACTGAAAGGCTTATGTCTCTAAAACTCTTAAGAAGTTCACTCCCTTGGATCATCATCTGGGACATGTGTGGGGATTTCCTACTCAGTGCATCAACTACCATATTGGCTTTACCCAGATAGTACTTTAACTCAAAGTCGAAGTTTTTCAAAAATTTTATCTATCTTCGTTGTCTTATGTTCAGCTTCTTCTGATCAAATAAGTACTTCAAACTCTTATTATCATTAAACACCTCAAAGTGATCCCTATGCAAGTAATGTCTCCAAGCCTTTAGGGAAAACATTATTACGGCCAACTCCAGATCATGAGTAGGGTAGTTCTCCTTATGAGATCTCAACTGCCTTGATGCATAGACAACAACTCTCCTATGTTGCATCAAAACACAACCCAAACTCATCTTTGAAGCATCACAATATACCTCAAAGTTCTTCAAAGGATCCGGAATTACTAACACCGATGTAGTAGTTAACCTTACTTTAAGCTCTTGGAAACTATCCTCACAAGCCTGAGTCTATTCGAAAGAACTATCTTTCCTAGTCAATCTAGTCAAGGGTAGCGCTAACTGAGAAAAACTTTTTATGAACCTTCTATAGTACCCCACTAGGCTTATGAAGCTTTTGATCTCGGTCACAGTGGTGGGTCTCTCCCACTACAACACTACATCAACCTTACTTGGGTCCACAGAAATCCCACCTTGATATATCATATGTTCCAAAAACTACACTTGTGAAAGTCAAAACTCACACTTAGATAGCTTGACAAACAACCTATTCTCCTTAAGGGTCTCCAACACTATCCTCAGGTGTTGTTTATGCTCTTCCATTGTATTGGAATAGATTAAATTATCATCGATAAACACCACAACAAACTGATCTAGGTAGGTTCTAAAGATCTGGTTCATGTAATCTATGAACACTGCCAGTGCATTCGTCAACTCAAAGGACATCACGAGGTACTCATAATGCCAATACGTAGCTCTAAAAGCTGTCTTAGGAATATTCTCTTCCCTAACCCTTATCTGATGATAACCAGACTTAAGATCAATCTTTGAGAAAACTACAGCTCCTCTCAGCTGATCCATTAGATCGTTTATCCTAGGCAACAGATACTTATTTTTAATGGTCACCTTGTTCAGCTATCTGTAATCCACATAGAGTCTCATGGTACCATCCTTTTTCTTCATTAAAAGCGCAGGTGCTCCCCACAGAAAAATACTTTGCCTAATGAATTGCTTGTCCAACAAATCCTCAATTTGCTTCTTGAGTTCTGCTAACTCTAGTGACATCATTATATAGGGTGCTATAAAGATAAGTCTCGTCCCAGGCACTAAGTCTATAGAAAACTCTATTTTTCGCTTGGGTGGCAACTCCATTATGTCACTAGGAAAAACTTCGATATATTCACTCACCACAGGTATTTCACCTAGGCTTTGCTCAACCTCAGCTTAGTGAAAACAAGAAAACATATCCTAAAGATCCTTCCTCCAAACAGAGATTAACCTGATTCACGTTGAGATACACAGACTCAGATGGAACGACTCTGGTAGATATATCTGACAAGAAAACCAAGAATTTTTATGAATAGTTCAACACTACATGGTTGACAGATAACTAATCCATGCCAAGAATAACATCAATATCTACAAAAGGCAAATAGATACGGTTTACACTGAAAATTTTATCTTCTACCTTTACACAATAATCAAGACACACTCTAGATGTTGTAACTGGTTTATCAGTAGGCGTAGATACAGATAAGTCATATGAAAGTTCAGACACAAGTAAATTCAGCTCATTCACACAATCATTCGAAACAAATGAGTGGGATGCTCTTGAATTATACAACACAGTTAAAAGATGATCGTGGATAATGCATTTACCTTTGATAAGATCGAAAGACTGAGTCATCGCTTCACTACCTAGAGTATAAACTCTTCCTTTGGCGCAGTCTCTTTCTTTGATGGATACTCCTTAGCAAAATGCCCAGGTTACCCACAAATAAAGCACACCGGACAAGGTCAGTCTCTGTGCTATCTCCCACACTTGGAACACTTAGGTCCCATAAACTCCTTCTGAACTTGCTTACCCTTGTCCTGAGTAAAGCTAGATTTAGAAGATCCCTTCTTGAACTTGTCATCACCCCTCTTCCTCTTTTGAAGATCTTGTGACTTAGGCTCCATTGCAAGCTTCTTAGAACGCCCTTCGATTATCCGACACTAGTTAATCAAAGTTTCAAAGTCTTGAATTTCAAACAGTTGAACGACATTCTGAATGTCTTCCCTCAGTCCTTCCTCAAACTTAACACACTTCCATGATTCATCTGGGTTAAATCTGATGCAAGAAGAGAACTTAGATAATTCATTGAATTTGACCACGTACTGGCCAATAGACATGTCCCCTTGTTCTAACTTAAGAAATCTCATCTCTTTGGCATTCTGTAAGTTTTGTGGAAAGAACTTCCTCATGAATGAACTTCTAAAGATTCCCCATGTCACATGAGTCATTTTAGCCTCAAGAGCTCTCTTTTGTATCCATCCATCAATTCTCTGCCTCAACCTCCAGCATGTACAAAGCAAAAATCACCTTATGCTCGTATGTGCAAGCCAAAATAGTGAAGATCTTCTCCATTTCCTTGAGCAAACCCTCAGTTCTGACTGGGTTGTACTCCCCGTTAAAGGAAGACATATTTGATTTTCGGAATTCTGAGAAGTCTTGGAAAGTCTGATTCCTCCTTGCTACCTCTTGGTGTGGTTGCCCCTGGTGGTGTGGTGATGGTGTAGGTGGTTGATGTTGAGTAGTACTTATTCTCTCAATCATCCTTGTTGTCGCAGTTAATTGCTCTCTTATAGCTTCAGTTGTTGCGGCTATTTGCTCTCGCATTGCAGTAGCAGTAGCGGCCGTTTGCTCTCTCATTGCCTTAGTTAATGCTATAAAGGCTCCAACCATGTCAGGGCCTTCATTTCCAAAGTTCCTGTTCTTGCTCCCACACCGACGCCCTCGTGCTACCAAAGTTTCCTGTAAATACAGAACAATACATATTGAGGTAGCTAATCCCAATATCATGTAACCGTGCAACAGTGGCTAAAACAGACATATCAAAGGTAAGTCATACAATTCAATCAAACATCTCACACAAGAGACAAAGAAATGCACAACATAAGAAGGAACTCCTAAACATGTCTAAGCATAGTTAGTCCACACCCCGGCTCAACATGATGAACTGCTCTGATACCATAATTTAACATCCTAATACGAATTATCGTAAAATAAATAGGATATTTCAAAATAAATCGCATTAAGCATGCCACTTCAAAAAAAAAATAAAAAATAAAAACTCATAATAACTTATATAGTCATTATAGAGAGCCACGAATGATAAAAAGGTCATATGTACAAATATCACTAGCTAACAAGTCATACTATATACATAAGCTCTTACAAATAACTAAAAAAGTACAAATATATAATCTGATTCAAAAAGAAATAAAGTTGCTAAACTAAGTCATCTACTTCTTCTTTCTGTTGCCCCTTTTCCCTTTTTTAGGGACTTCACCTGGATTTACATAGAACACATAGGGGTGAGAAATCACAATTTCTCAGTATAAGTATACCAAGACCAGCAGTTAATCATTTATAACAAATAAATCAACTGAACACAAAAAAAAACTCTATGTACAAGAATATCCGATAAACAACAATACCAAAGAATCGCTCTTATAATTCTAAGATACTATCAAACGAGCAACCAAACAATCAATTAGTCAAGCCATGACAACTGCCCATACAATTGTCAACCATGCAATGTTTTATGTTATGAAGTATAATTATGCTCAAACAAAGTCCAAGTATCATGGATGTGCAATGTCAATGCAAGTTTAAAGTTGAAAGCATGAGCTATTTACTTATCCCTAGGAACCCTGTTCCCTTATATATACTGGGTAGGATAGGCTCCAAGCCCTGACACTACCTGGTGACGTGTGGACTCATTCTCCTCACAAAAGTAAGAGTACTACTACAAACCCCATACACCAGTAACCCTGACCATAATAGCATTACCCGCTACGAGAACCTAGGTTCACACCATATTCTCAGGTCATATGATTGTGTACACCATCTAAGGTCACCATATATAGGAAAACAAGTAAATACCATGTTTGAAAATGAAAAATTTAAGCCACATATTTAAATACTAGCACATAGGAATCTTAGCCTCACTTATCCAACAAAGTAGCAAGAACCCTATCACTAGCATTCTTATACCTAGAACCTCACATCATCACTTTACAAGTGATTTCAAAGACAACCTCATGTTGTGCAAGGTCTCAAATATAACCCTAAGGCATTCTAGATTCAAAGATTTGTCTAAGGTTTCATAACTTCTTAAATATACAAAGTGGTCATTCTTTCCAAGAATTACCTCTATTTGTGCCTCAACATACTTAGGAAAACATATATGAGTGATCACATCACTTAGGAAATTTCAAAACATAAAAATCACAATGTTAGAAAATTCTAGAGCTCACGCTGCGGCGTGACACCCCCACACCGCGTTGTGGTGCTCTTGAGTTTCAAAACTGGAACTAGCATCGAATGCGTGCTGCGACGCAAGCAGCAGAAACCAGGTTTTGTAAAATTTTACAGAATCAGGTACTGTTTCATTAGCATAATTACGAAATTTGATCACTTCAAATTCTTTTCTTAGTGATTTTAAGTTCCAAACAAGTTCACAAATATGAGAAAAACATAAAACACCAATTGACTTCATCAAATGGATCAAAACACAAAATCACTCTTCCAAACCCCTAAAATCAATACTTAGAGCATTTTAGGTCCAAAACGAAAATTTTCAGTTTCCAATCCAAACTCTTAACATGAACAAGTCATAAACCACATTTAAAACTTATCCAAACAAGAAAATCACTTAAAACACCACAAGAACTCAATTTGGCATATCAAACCTCAAATAAGCCTAACATGAAAAATGAGTAAAAATGAGAGTTTAAGCTCAAAAACCCCTACCTTCAAGTTGCTTTGATGCTACCTTGAAGTTGTAGAATTGATCCTCAACTTCTAACCTTAGATTTCCCCTTCTTCTTATGTTTCTTGCTCTCCTGTCCACTACTCAAAGCTTCCTCCCTTGGAGCTGTTTCTGTCTACCTATGAAGAGAAGAGAGAAAGTGAGTATTATGAGTAGCAAGGTCACATAAAAGAAGTCCAAACAAGTGGCTATAACCGTGGAGTGTTTTAGGCCATTAGTTATAACACGGGTACTTCTTAATATGCTAAAAATACTCAACTTTAGCTAAATCAAGTTTTTCAAGTTTTAAAAACTTTAAAATAAATATTAAGATTCATTAAAAAAGTCATTTCACCAGTATCATAATTTTTCATGTTAGTGACTAGTCAATCCGGCATTAAAACACACAACCAATATGCCTAAAAATATCAAATAGACTCCAATTATTCTCAAACTTTAACCACATCACAAAATACATATTTGTGATTTAGAAATAAATTATTCGTATCTATTTTCATTAGCTAAGCCATTTAATCTAATATCTGAATCATTTTAAGCTACTTTTCACATTTCGACTTGTAGCAAAGTGCCTAAATAAACTCAAATTGTCACAAAATTTAACAAACATGTTAAGTAAGTATTAAGTTACCTCTGTAACTATTTACAAGTCTAACATGTTGATGACGATGTTACAGTCGCCGTCGGCCACTGTCTACCACCATCGGACACCTTCCGCCTACCATATATTTCTTTAAAACCCCTTACACACCCAGACGGAGAAAACTGTAAGGGTTTGTTTTTAAAAAAATATATTATTATGTGTAAATATTACTAGTTAAAATTTACACAATTATTTATAAAAAAAATGAAGACTAATATAGTTTTAATTGATATTATTTTAACTAGTATTATTTATACAATTGTGTAACTAAAAAAATAAACAGTATAACCTTAAAAAAAGACAGTGGTTAGACGGTGGCCGAGGTGGTGGCCGAAGGTAGTCGTTGGCGACAGACAGTGACCAGAGTTTTTTTGACAGTGACGGATGGGTGGCCGATAGTGTGATGATTTTCCAGTGATGACTGTCGACAGTAATTATGGGTGGGCGGCTTCTGGTTGCCGGTTGCCAGCGGTCGTTGGTTGGTGGACGCAACAGTAATGATGTGTAAAAGAAAAAAGAAGTCTGCAAAAAAAAAAAACTTGTTACTACAGGTAAAGTCAAAGGTGTAGCATACACCTAAACTTATGAAAGAATATATTAGTAACGGCCTACCATTGGAATACCATAGATCATTATCTACAGAAAGGAAATTTGATCAAAAGAGGTTTATTAATCCACTTGTGTGAAGTTAATAATTTTGATTTTCCAATGAACATCACTTGTATGACTCATAATCCTTTGACCATAGACTTCCAACCTAGTCTCAATATCATAAGCTAAAATGTCAACCCACGACCAATGACTAATACTACACTAGGACAAGATCCTCGGCCAGTTCAAGCCAACCTTCTGCTAACTCAAGCCAACCTCCTATCATAAATGATGAAATAATGCAAAGGAAGTCCATAGATTCTTTCTTATTCTTCATTGAATAAAGCTATGGACCAAAATAAAAGACGCAAGTCCTATATGTACTATGCGCTAGACTTTACAAAAGTAGTGGTTGTAAAATAAACATGTTGTGTATTATATGTGCAGAAAAATTGTGGTTGTAGTATTAGGCATGATAAGTATGCCAGAGTGAATAATTGTACAATGTATGAATTATTGTATTGTATGAAAGAGTCCCAACTTATCTATAAATAGAAGCTCTTTAGTTGTATAGAGCAAACTAGAACTTCACTAAACAACTTTAGTTTCGAAAACATGTCTTCATTATGAAGTTCTTTCTCTTCCTAAAAACCAGAGTTATTATAGTTATATAATAGAATCCCTATAGAGATGCTAGTATGCTTTGCGCTTGCCTCTCATGAGGATCATGTGCAACAAAATGTTTCAGACTAAAGATCATTGCTACGATCCTCACTATCATAAAGAGAGTATACTTTGTTTCAATCACCAAGACAAATAAGTATACTCTCTTTGATTAAATATGTATACCAAGCATTACCCTATTACAAATATGTGTTAGTACAGGTTATCCATACTAATTGGATATATAGTCTTTTCTATTGATAAAAAAAATAAGGAGGTGGAAATATTGCTGGACATACCTTTATTAGCAGATGCCTACTAGGAAAAACTCAATCAATATAACATAAAAAAAGAGTCTTGATTTATGAAATTTTGACACATATCATCCCTAAATTGTGACACCAATGTCATTTGCATTTGATTTTAAATTTTGTTATTATCCTATTAACGAATAAATAAAAGAAAATGTAAATTATTTAATAATTCTTTTCTTATTGAAAAAGTCTTTGAGTAAGTATTAAATATGGTAATGGATGAATATCAACAAAATGGATTCAAAATTATGACAAATGACATACTAATTAAGTGACAGATGTCCTCTTCTATTATTTAAATACACAAATTCAAAATTTGCATTTATAGGATTTTTTTCGTACGATAATTTATATTTATTTCATATTTACGATATTCAACTTTATTGTAATAATAATAGTTGTCTAGAATTTTGATATTTCAATATTTATTATATCGGATTAATTTCTTTCATATATATATATATATATATATATATATGGTCTATGGTATTTATTTATTTAAAGTGAAAAGTGTACTTTAAAGAACATTTATATTGAGTAAAGCTAGTTATCATAAGAATTTAACTCAACATTTTTGTGTCGACAACTCAAGTTTACCAAACCGAGCATGGACAATATTAATATTAATTAAAGGATTAAAACACTTCTTGAAATCAAGCCATAAAGTCATTACGTAAATAAGGAAAAACCAAATGGTTTACTATGACTAGGAGAATAAATTTAGGCTCGTCAAGTCAATTCGTACCTTCCTGCTATAATACCTGTTACGGTATGAGCAGATTTGAGTCTAGACAGATTAGATTAAATTTAATTTAAATTAATAAATTATTCACTTAGTTCAGTCTTATGTAAATTGTGGGTTATTTGTAAGGGTATTATGGGTCGGATCGGGTCGGATTGGGTTAAGTTTAAGGAAAAAAAAATTCAAATCAATCATATGTGTTCAGGTCGAATCAGATCAAGTTTAGAGAAACAAATTTGAGTAATTCAAACCAAATCAACCCGATTAAAATTAGGTTGGTTCAAGTTGATTAATCAGGTTAATCGGATTGATCAGGTTGTTTGGGTTAATCGGGTCACTAAATCGAGTTGTAAAAAAAATAAAAAAAATTTGAATATAAATAAAATAACATCATTTTATTGAGTCATCGGATCATCGAGTCAGTTTACTAAACCCGTCACCCGAACAGATATTTAAACGAATTTATCGAGTTTGACCCGAACAGACTCAATTACCCGAACCAACCCGAATATATATGATTGGATCAGGTCGGGTAGATCGAATTAGTGGGTCGATGGATTAGGTTGTACACCCCTAATTATTTGAGTTATCCCACGAACTAATATATTTTTTTTATTCATATCATTAGCATCTAAAATTGTCAATTTTAAATAATTTATTTAATTATTAAAAAAATTAAGTTAATTGTTACCTAAAATAAATATATATTTGTTTTAGAATAAAATTTTAATAACCTAAAAAAGAAAAATTAAATAATTCTAATAATTAATTTTCACAATTTTTTATCTTGCTAGCCATCATTACCCACTGCAAACCACATTGAACCGGGCCAAAAATATATCCAAATGTCAATTTTTGTTTGCCCAATTCACTTATTTTATTCAATTATTTCGGCCCGGCGTGTGAAACGCCGCCCATTTTAATACCGGTAGCTACTGCAAAATATATCTGTACTTCAACATATTAGATATCCTATCGAAAAAAGCAACTACTAGTAAATATATCTGTACTTCAAAATATCTAGTTTGGCACCATAGAAGAAAAGTCCAATCAACTTTTTCTTTTTTTAATATATTTATTTATAATACCAATCAAGATCTTGAGCCAAATTTGACCCGCAAAGTCGATCGATTCAGATAACAGTTGAAGCCAACCATGACCACGCCTTTTTTAATATTTGTTTTCATTCTATTATTTTTTATGATTACGAGTGAAAGGAAGAAAACTCACCCTCAAAGACAGCAAAGAGGGATGGTGAGCATAGAGCATTTGCCACGAGAATTGGTATCCAACATCCTCTCAAGGCTGCCAGCGAAGGTGTTGCTGCGATGCAAGTGCGTTTGCAAGTTGTGGTACGATCTCATCACTGATCCTCATTTTATTACCAATTACTATGTTGTCTACAACAACCTTATGCACTGTCAAAGCCAAGAGGAGCATCTCTTGGTCATTCGCAGACCATTTCTTTCTGGCCTTAAAACTTACATTTCTGTGCTTTCTTATAATGTCAACGAACCCGAAGGACATGTTTCCTCTGATGTTTTAAACCCTCCCTATGAATACAATTCTGACCACAAATACTGGACTGAAATCTTGGGTCCTTGCGATGGCATATATTTCCTTGAAGGCAATCCAAATGTCATGGTGAACCCTTCTCTGAGACAGTTCAAGGCTTTGCCTCAATCCCACTTCACTTGTCCCCATGGGACTTATTCTTTCACTGACTATACTGGGTTTGGCTTTGACTCCAAAACTACTGACTATAAAGTTGTTGTGATCAAGGACCTTTGGTTAAAGGAAACAGATGAACGACAACTTGGGTATTGGACAGCTGAGTTATACAGCCTTAATTCCAACTCTTGGAGAAAACTTGATGCTGCTGATCTCCCACTTCCAATTGAAATTTGGGGTTCATCTCGGGTTTATACTTATGTGAACAATTGTTGTCACTGGTGGGGCTATGTTGATGAGTCTGGTAGAACAGAAGATGTTGTTCTAGCATTTGATATGGTCAATGAATCCTTCAGAAAGATTAAAGTACCAAGAATACGTTATTCTTCAGAAGAAGATTTTGCTACTCTGGCACCCTTTAACGAATCTGCTACCATTGGTGTCATCGTTTACCCTGTAAGAGGAACAGAGAAATGCCTTGACGTGTGGGTAATGAAAGATTATTGGGACGAAGGGTCTTGGGTTAAGCAATACAGTGTTGGACCCGCACTAGTGATTTACAAGCTTGTAGGTTTTTATGGGAGCAATCGATTTCTTTGGAAAGACAGCAATGAAAGATTAGTGTTGTATGAACCTGACTCCAAACAAACAAGGGATCTTCAGGTTTATGGAAAGTATGATTCAATAAGAGCTGCTAGATACATGGAAAGCCTTGTTTCACTTCAAAGCGGAAACGAGTTAAGTCACCAATGTCTTTCATGCAGTTTGGTTCCAGACCCTCTTCTAAATCAGAGCGAATGACATGATTTCCATTTTTAAATTAAAAAATAATTACCTGGTATGAGACCCTCTCCTAGGATCTGTGGTCTGCTTTGTTCAGTTTGTTGCAAGTAGATGAGAACCTTGTTAGTTAGTTTGTCATGCAAGATGACATTGCTGTAACTGGCTGAAAGACTGAAAGCATTATGATGTATTAGAAAGTTGAACTTCAGAAATTAGAACTTTAGAAGTTTGAAGAATGTATTTCTCTCTAGTGTAGGATGAGAATAGTGACTGCTATGATTCACCATGGCAGCACGAATATATATGCTAAAGATGTATTTAAGTTTCTGTCTAGATTGAAGAAAGAAGTTTTCCTCTTCTGTCTTGCAGGTTTTATTTCTACTATTCTTTTTCCTGTACAATGTGTACATATATTCTAAAATAAAGAATTAAAGATAAAGCTACTTATAATTATTAATATTAATTATTATAGCTTACAGGGTCAATTATTTTGCATCAATAAATGAAATGGCATGACCGCTGTTGAGCAGAGCAGCGGTCGGCGCCATTTTTATTCAGTTTGGCAGAAAGACTGGTTTGCAAGGTTGACTTTGGTTTTCTCCAATCTCATCTATTTGCTTCGCTACATTCAACACTGTGATTTCCTATTCTGTAATTATATGTTGAAAGACAACAATTAGACTTATTCAGAGGAAAATAAAATGAAATTATTGAACTAAAAAATACATCTCCATGCTATACTTTTATCATATTTATTTGTATCACTGTAACACAATGCATCTGTGCTGTGCAGGTAAATGATGGTGTTTCTAATACAAGTGCAGGTAGATAATAATTAAGTCGCATGTTCAAGTAGTTATTTTCTTATGTGCCTGCTTTGCAACAACCAATTTGCTTCTACTTCTTAGAAAAAGAAATTAGTAGATAAATATTAATAATTTGTATATATTTTTAGATGGATGTATAAATATTATATAAATTGTTATAAAAAATTGGGATAAATATACCAATTTGTATATAATGATAATTTGTATAAATATTGCTTTCACTTCTAATAAATTATTATAAGAAATAGAGAGATAAATATTAGTTTTTATTTAAAAAAGTTATTATAAAAAAATAAAATAAAATTATATTTTAAATTAATTTAATTTTATATTACATTAATTATAATTATTCTTTAAATTAATTATAATCAATTATAATTTTAATTATAATTAATTATTCTAATACTACTATTATTATCGGTTATTCTTATCGGTTAGAAATGGAAATGAACCTTTGGTACAAGATGAAGAAATTTGATGACAACGTGGGCTCAGGATATGTAGTGGAAATTGATTGTGACTTCTTGTGTTTTTCACTTTGTTCCTCGAAATTCACGAAGATATCAAAATTCAAAGAGCGTCCCCACTTCTAAGAAAAGAGGCAGAATACGGCGTAGCAATGTTGGACTGAAACTCTTTCCTGTAGTACAAGGTAATTATTGAGATTTTTTCTTTCTGTGGGTAAAAGTTTAGTGGAGGAGAGGTTGCTCCATTCCAATATAAGGGCATGCTATAAGCGTCAGTTACCATTCTACCAATACCAGGAGAAATCGAACTCAACCTTTTTGTTGACTTCATTATTGCTACAAGATGAGTCAATCGTTCTCAGTTGATTTTATGAATTATTTCATTTGTTGAGAAAAGTTCCATCTGCCATTTGATTCATATTGCTGAAGTAGTTGCTGGAATGCCTTTGCTTCTCAGGGATTTCCCCTCTCCACCGACATTATATGAATGCCTTTGCTATAGTTATTGCGAAAGTCCAGTCAAATTTTGACTAGCATACTATATTTTTATATTTGATTAGATCATTCAGGAAATGTTGATCTTAATTTTGGCTCAATGGCATAGCTTAATCCCTGGATTTCTTTTTTAAAATTGTTTTCAGGTCTAATCAATGTTTAAAAATTAGATTAGACCGTGGACCAATTGTGTCACTAATCTGGATAACTTTTAGGAACTGTTTAGTATTAAACAGGAGTCACATGAATAAAACCGGCAATAATCAAATCAAACCGACAATCACTTAAACCAGAGCCGGTTTATATAAAATCGTTGGATTCCAGCATACGCTCAGCATAGGAATTCCAATGTCTTTAAAATCAGATATCATTGAATATGTGAAGACACTAATTTATGATTTATTGATTCAATCATGATTAAATGTAATTGAATTGGTGATAATTAAATATATATATATATTTAATATTATATAATATATTAAATAATAAATTAATATATTAATATATCATATTATGTTACTTAATACTTTAAAGTTTTATATTATATAATAAATAAAGTATCTAAACATATAACATATATAAAAGTTAAGAAAACATTACACATACAAGTTCATATGAACATCATATTTTGATCGAGTTATTTTTAATTTATTTTCTCTTTATACAAAAAAAAAAGGAGGAGGGGAGATAACAAAAAAAATATTTCATGGACAAAATTAAGTCAATTTTTTTTGTTTTCTATTTAGTTTAAATGTAAAGCAAAGAGGAGCAACTGTTGATATCCGAATTTGTCTATAAAATTTCTATTTTTGTTGTTTAAGAGTTTTTTTTATTTTCTATTTAGTTTAAATGTAAAGTAAAAAGAGCAATTGTTAATATCTAATTTTGTTTATAAAATTTTTATTTTTGTTGTTTAATTAATGACTAATAATTTTGTGTTAAATAATATTTAATTATAATGTTTCAAACACATAATATTTTTTTAAATTTTATTTACTTCCATCTTATTTAGATCACTACTTTTTTATTATTTGTAAAAAATGAAAATAAAAAAAATACTTTTTTCTTCTTATAATTAAAAATATATATATAGGACTCCTGCTTGGCTGTTTTTCCTACTTTTGGGTGAAAACTAAACTTCTTTCTCTTAGTCTTTTTTTTTTTCTTTCTTGGTCATACATTATGTACTTCCTTATACCGCATATAGTAGCAGATAGTCTCCAACCAACAATGCAGCGGAGAGCAAGCTCTCTGCTCTCCACTCACTTTCACGTACACACACAACACCACAGAGAAGAGAAAAGTTGTTTTGCTCCCCATTTTAATTTGGCATCACTCTCTGCTAGCACTCTCACACTATCTCTCACTTACACTCACTCTTACACACTCACTGATCAACGTAACAAAAAGAAAGAGAGAAAGTGAGGCAGAGTTTCAGTTAAAAAAGGGATAGGCAAAGGCACATAAGGGCAGGGGAGGAGAGGTTTTTGTTGGTCTCTTTAGCTTGTCTCTTGTGGTGGCTTGAGAAAAAAATACAAGGAAAGGAAGAGGCCTTTGAGAAAAAAATTTGGTTTCCACGTTTTCACTTGTGCCACACATATAGGATTACATATGTTTTACCTTAAAAAAATAATTATATGCATTACCTTAAAACATTTTCACCTATCATCATCCCAGTCCTCTAGAAATGGATTAGGTGTTTTAAGTAAAAATTCATGTAATTTTAACACAAATTTCAATACTAAGTTGAAATATCTACTGAATATCTGTCCAAAATGTTGAAATTTAAACTTTATAACTCTATTTTTAATATGATGAGCTTAAATGTGTAAAAACATGACAACTTGTTCTTGAAGTAGTACTAATCCATCCTCTTTTAGTTGCACATCTCTTTGTAACATATTACATAATACTTGAAAGTGTGGACATTTATACATAATTATTCTACACAAGCAACATCATCATTAACTAGCTTATCTATGAACTCTCTCCTCAACTCATCTCTTCTTGCCCTTTGTATAATACGTTGCTTAAGGAACTGTCTATTAGATTCTTCTTGTACCACATCACACATATAAAGAAAAAACATAATACATACAACTATCATCTTAAAAAAAAACTTGTTCTAACATCAAATATGTTAGCATATCTTAGAAAATTCATTTTGATCATCAAGCTATCAATTTGGATTGAGCCACTTATTAGGATCCATACCACTTAAAAATTCAATAACAATGAAAGAAAAATATACCATGTCAAATAATGTATGAAATAGAATAATAAAAAATATTGTCATAGTTATAACACCACAAGTTACGACCTACAAGCTACAAGCTACAAGCAGAAGCATTCCATCAAAATTTATAACACATACCATACGTTTTTATACATAAAATCCTTCAACAGTGATTTGCAAATATAGCAATAATGAGGTGGGCAGCACGAGGGATTGTGACTTTTCAAAGCCAATTTTATAATTACAATGCTCTTCAGATCTAATTATATATTATGTGGGAATTATAGTAGGAAGAATTTGCTTTTACCATAAAGCAATATTTTTTTAAAAAAATATACAAATGAATTCGGGGAATGTACAACCAAATACTGGTTCAAGTTTCGAAATCCACTTTACTTGCAATCAATAGTAAAATAAAATAAAATAAAAAGTTGAAAACTGATTCAGCTGAGATTTTCAGAAACTTGCTATCTATGCCTTTTGGCTTTCAAAAATGATGTTTTTACATTATTTTTAATATAATATTATTTTTATACTTATTTTAGATAAATGTGATTAACTAAAAAAATAATAAAAAAATATAATAAATAATATTAAAAAATGTAAATAATATATATATATATATTATATATGATAAAAATATCATTTTGTTTGGCTTTTGCTTGCAATGAATAAAAAATCTAAGATAACTTACATAACTACACTTGACGGTGAAATAGGGGAGAGAATTGACCTTCTGCACGGATGAACACAGCGTCTGAGCATAGAGCAGAATCTACGAGAAAAACAAAACGAACAGGTGTCAGGGTTGATTTGGGGCTATTTTTAATATACACTCTCTTTTGAAGAGTGTACTATACATTTAGCCAATTTTAAATATTAATTGTGTTAAAAAATACATCAATTATTAAGATTAATGTTACGTTAACCTGTTGAACTTTTATTTTTTTTAAGTTTTTTTTTTGAATCTTCATCACCACCAGCTAGTCACCGTCCAGCAAACTCTGGCTACCGTCCAGACGAACTCCGGCTAACTCCGGCCAACTTCGGCTGCCGACCGGCCACCTTCCAGCCAACTCCGACCGCTGGTCGACCAACTCTGGCCACTGACTCCCACCTTTTTCTATGATTATAAGGTTTATTTTTTTTAAAGTTGTAAAATTATATAAATAATATTAATTAAAATTATACTAGTCTTTATATTTTTTTATATATAATCGCACATCTTGAAAATTCTACTATTTTATTATGTGTAAATATTATCGATTAAAATTTGTAAATTTTTCAATATGCATGGTTATTTGTGAAAAAATATAAAGAGTAGTATAGTTTTAATCGATATTATTTTAACTAATATTATTTACATAATTATATAACTTAAAAAAAATAAACAAAAGATAACTTTGAAAAAAATAGTACTGACAGACAATGGTACTGACGATTTATTTTAAGTGGCACACACAAAGAGTGGTTGTGGTGGTATGTAAAAAAAATATAAAACCAATGAAAAATATAAAACCAATAAAAAATATAAAACAAAAAACAAACAAAACCTACAAAAAGAAAACTTGCAAAAAAAAAACCTGTCATAGCAGGTAAATTAGAAGGTGTATGGTACACCCAAACTTAAGAGGGTGTACCATAGCATCCACCTTGATTTGGAATTAGAAAATTGTTTTATGAAAAAAGTTAATCATACATCCCTTTTAGGGATGTGTATACTATTTACATCCTTTTTAAAAGTGTGTAATTTAATGAGAGAAAATGATAAAAAAATATGTATAATAAATGATATTAAAAGGAATATAAAAAATGATATAAGAAAAAATGAATAAAAATATCATAATTGTTATTTTATATCCAACATGATAAAATTAATCTTATTCAAGTCTTATCATATTACTTGAGACTTTTGATAAGTTTATTCTATAATTATAGGATAAAAAAGTAGATAAGATAATTGTATCTTATCAAGTACCACAATAAACATATGATAAAAACATGTCATATAGTATAAATTCATCTTATCATGTCTTATACTATATACCAAATAGGACTTTAGAATGTTAAAATAAGTTTAAGTCTAATGACTAACCTGAATAACCCGACAAAATGTGGTATAACGTACAAAAATTCAAACCCAAATAGAATTTATCTCAACCTGCCTCGATTCAATTTAGCTCCAGCCGACAATGGACTGAGCTAGCTCAGTGACCAAAGTCTTATTCTTTTTCTAGAATATTATAAAATAATTTATATGATATGCGAAGAATTTTATCATTACTCTCTCTAATATAAATTAATATTTGTATAAAAAAACTCTTTTTATTTAATGTTTACTAGGATTTAAACTTTGCAAAAAAAGAAGAAAGTGATAAAGCATAAGAATTAAATTTTTAAATGTTGAAAAGTAAGAAAAAATTAAAAAAAAATTACAATTCATGTCAACGGGCGTACTCACCCAACTCGTGGATCACAATGGGTCGACTTGAATTGATACATCTAATTGAAAGGTTTATCTTTTTCTTCACATTCTTCTACTTCTGAATTCAATAATAAATAAAAATAAATTCATAAATAAAAAGTATCATTATGAATTTGAGTTATATAATATATTTTATTTGTTTTATTAATATGAATTTATATGTATATTGAATATTATATCATCTAGTTTAATTGGTAGTTTAACCGGTTCAGTCAATTAGACCTTGACTCAAATGTTCCGTTAGTCCAATTTCTATTTCAATTTTTAAAATATTGGTATAGAAAATGCCATTTTTTTTATCTAAGTTTAATGTTGTTGTAGCCTTGGATTTGTCATCTTGAGAAAGAATTATAACTATGATGGACATATATGTTATCTTACATTTATGAGAAGAAAAAAAACACATACATACACAGTAGGGTTTATTCAAGACCTAACTCGCCATACAAACTCATCTCAACCAAAAGCTCATTGGGACAGGTTTGGGTTCTATAAATTAGATATGTTATATTTTAGGGTCAAGGTAGGGTTTGAGTCATGCTTAATTCAAGTTGTCCCAACTTGATCTGATGTCACATATTATTTTAAAACTTATACTTTTTTATAATTAATTATAAATAATAAGATTTCTTAATTTAAACTAATAACTTTTGTATAACATGGTGATATATTTATATTAAAATTATTTGTTTTGAAATATATTTAGTAAAATATATCTTAGTTTTAGTTTTCTACTTTTAAAATTGTATAACTTAATTATGTATAATATTTAACTTTATACATTTTGTCTAATATTGGGTCGGCCTAATTTCAACTTGGTCATTAGTTGGGCTATGACCAGGCCAAGTTCGAGTCCAACAATTTGTCCTAATCAAAATATCAAGTCAGGTTTAGGCTAAGCTGAACTCATCACAACTCAGCCTATAAACACCCCTAATACACACACTAGCCTGAAGATCGTGTTAGGTTAAGTTTCCTCATCTTAGAAAAACTAAGACTTATTCTACAAAGAATTAGATTAATTAGTAAAGATATTGAAGCACTTCACTTATAAGGTTTATGTTCAATTCTCCTACCAGGAGTTACATCAATTAGTAAAGATCAAATCAGTTCACTTGTATAATGCTCAATTCCTATTGCTAGCAATGCTTTCTTGGTAAGCAATAAGTATTACTATAAAACCTTCCTAATATTTGTAGATGAAGGGTTTGAATTCAAATTAACCAAATTACCCTAATAGATCTTGTTACTAAATCTGTCAAAACGAGTAAACTTAATTAGTAAGAATTGAATCACTTCAGTTGTAAGGTTTATGTTCAATTCTCCTACTCGGAGTAAGACCAATTAGTAAGGGTCAAAGCACTTTATTTATAAGGTTTATGCTCAATTCTTGCTACTAGCAATCCTTTCTTGGTAAGCAATAAGTATAATCATAAAATCTTCTTGAAATTTGCATATGGTGTAGGGTTCGAATTAAAATCAACCAAATTACCCTAATAAAAATTATTAGTCTAGAGATGTCAAAACGAATCAACATGAACTACTAAGATTGGCCCACCATTGGTAATTAAATGGGTCAAATCAAGTTGGATCACTTTGAGAGTAAATTACAAAAAATGATCAATCCAACTCGATTCACGAGTGTTGGTGGACTAAACAAGTTGGCCTATTAGAAGAATTAAAAAAATAAAAAAAATATTAAAATAAACTAAAATCATAAAATAATCATCAAACCTAAGTTACATTATTAGCAAAATGTCTGAAACCATAATACACCTAGAATATTTTATACTTAATTACTATTTGTATACTCTTCAAATAACTAACATTCAAACATGATACCCCAAGAATATTTTACAGTTAATCACTTTATATCATTTTTACATTTTTCAATTAATTAAAATTTTAAATACGAGCTGAAAATAAGTTATTAGTCCATTAACCAATATATACATCTTGTGAACTAATAATTGAGTCATCGTTAACCAGCTTTACTATTGTAGAAATGGTGTAGTCATTTTGGTCTGCCAGCAACATTTCTGATATATATATATATTGGTCAATGGATATACAAATAAGCACTTTAATAGAAAATAAATTTGTGCAAAATAATAATAATAATAATAATAATAATAATTTAATTTAAACTCATTGTTAGTGTAATTTTTTTTTTACAATTATCATCTTATTATGCATTATCATATCATAAAAAATATTTAACTTTCACAATAGTTATCTCAAAAGTTACATGTGATAATGTATGATTAATTAATAGTATAAAAAACTTTATACTAACACTACATTAAAATTAAACTCTAATAATAATGAGAGGACAAGGTGCATATTACGTCAACATTTTTAGCAATGATCAAAACCATGTGTTTGTGTAACTAACTGCTAATGTAGATTATTAAATGTGAAATTTGGAAATCGAATCATATTAATTAGAGGTCTTTGTTACATATAAGTACAAATACGACTTTATAAATATAAAACTTTTATGTGCATTAAAAAAATGACATACTAGGCACATAATATTTGAATCAATTCTCGCAATAAAAAAGATATTTGAATCAATTTTCTTGAACAAGTTAAAGAAAATAAGATTTCATATAAATTCTCTTTTTTTTTTATCATTATGAATATTATATGTTTTTGCCCAAACTAAAAATTAAAATGTACGTAAATTAATTCAAATATTAATTAGTATGGCGATAATTTTATGAGACCACGCTTAGATTGATATAAGTAATTCCAGAGTGAACTAAAAGTGTGTAATCTAAACTAATTATTACTATTGATTTGAGTTTGATTAGTTTAAATAAACAATGCATGGGGATAAGTATGCATGTATAAATAATTTCAGTCACACAAGTGCTCTAACATTCTAACTAGACCAACCATGTAACCCCTAGCACCAAGATAAAAGAATTGTCAAGTGAGAAATTATTAGGTAGGCATAATATACCATATCATCTCTTAAATACTTCATTTATAAGTTCACATGTATAAATTCTTAAGTAAGCTATATCTATCACATCATCTCTTAGGCATTTCATTTAATAGTTGACATATATAAAAGTGTATATTCTTTAAACATTGGTGCATTTCTAACAGAGTCTTTAACCTTAGACAAGTTTAACATTGAATTGAGTACCTACAGTAGACATATGGCAATAATTACCCTTGTCAAAGTTACTTGGTGCCCTTATTCCAGTCCAAAGAGGTTATTTAATTTGTAACACTAGGATAAAATTTGTTTAGAGTGAGTTTGTATCTAAAGTAAACAAATAAACGTATATCTATCTTTAATTTAATAAAGTGTACATAGGATCTGAACTTATTAAATAATATAAAAGTAGATACATCCTTACTTATTTATTTTAAAAACAAACTCACTTTAAAAAAATCTTTTTTCATGAAACTATGAGCTGCAGGTTGTTTCTTACCTACGATTCATGAGGCTGGCTTTTGCATGCCTTCCAATATAGGCATGGGATGTTGGTGTCATTTTGGTGGTGGTGCTTTGCACACCAGCCGCTCATGGATGCTTGATGTGGATGCAAGAACCTTTAGGTGCTACAAAATATTATGAATGCCATGCACACAGAAGAGAACATTAGGCTTTTGGATACAAATGCTAATTTCGAAAAAGCAAATCATAAACTAGGAGTCAAAGAAGAAAATATATTATACTTCAGAACCAAAGCTAGTTCTGAAATTTGTAAATTTTCCAATTGTCATGACTAGGGAAACAGGACATCATGTAATAGAGGAAAATCACTCGAATGTAATATAGTGCCCAACTGCCCATTGAATTCTAATGATATTTGCTGGAATTATGCATTCACTAAAAAAGAATGTTTGCTGAAACAATGTCTACCTGTTATCTATGTACAAAATAAAATAAAAATCAACTAGCCCATCTCTACACAATTGTACATCACCGTTGCAAGAGGGATATAAAAAGAGAATACACAATAAAAGAGATGGCGGAAAAAATCAAGAAAGAAAAAAAAAGACTTTTATTTTTCTCTCATAGGATTAGAAAGTGACCATATCACAAGAGGCCCTTTTCCTTTGGCCTTCGCCTCCTTTTAACATGATGCTCAAATTCGGGTTGCCACGGTAGAAGACGGGTGCGCCGGTCCACAAAGTTCCTCAACACCCAGTTCCTCAATCCCATATCCCTAACTTCACAAAACCGGTTCGACCAATCTTCCGGTTCAACCGCTCTGGTCCCCAAACCGGGAACCCTATCCTTGGACCCCACGTTCTGCTCTTCCTGCCAATTCGCGACGTAAGTTGCAACCCTCCTATAGAACTTCTCCTTGAACACTTCCCACACCTGGTACTTGTAGTGGTTAATCATCATCACACCCTTATCCACGTCCACGGCCAGAAACGGCGCCCTCAGATGAAAATGGTGCACCACGTTGATCAGGCTCTGGTTCAGTGCTTCGGGCCTCACTATACTCTTGTGCCTCTCACGTGCCCCCAGCCGACACGTGTACCCCACCATCACCCCTTGACGCGGCACTTCTCTCAGGCCCGAAGGCCCAAAACTGTAGCACGGGGTCCTGATCTCGCCCACGTCGCTGCCGGGCCTGTCATGGTGCCATATAACACGGTGCAAGCCCCCTTTCACTTTCACGTTGAAGAACTCGTCCACGTCGATGAAACCAACCCACTCGCACGAGGCCCGGGCCCGCAGGGCGCAATGGGCGAACCCAGCCTCTTGGGTCTTAACCCAAGGCCACAGGTGCCGAGTAATGTTGTAGCCAGCGCCTTGCAGGAACTCAATCACTTTGTCAATGTCGTCGTTGCTGCTGTTGTCGTAGATGAACCAGCGTTGGACACCGATTCTGGTGTGGTACATTACCCACTCTTTCATGAAGCGAGCTTGGTTTCGCAACATGGTGCACACGCACATTTTGTGGGCTTTGTGCTTTGGTGGGTTGTGTTGTGGACCGAACCGGGGCCTGGCTATGGAGGGAAATATTTCCCTTCCTTTAACTTTGATAGAAACCTTAACAAAATGGGCTTGGGTTTGGCCTTGGCCACTTAAAATGCTCATCGGTGTTCTGCATCGTACGATCTCCTGGGCAACTGATACGACGTCGGATTTTAGCAAGAACTTGGGCTTCGTGAAATCCCAGCCGTAGATGCATTGAAATCTGGACGGTTCAGCGAGTCTCTCGGGTCGGAGATTCAGGCCCTTCACGAAGACAATGGTGCTGTTGTCGCGGTCGAAGAAGGCTTCGTAGACCAGTGGGTCCCACTGGTGTATTGATGAGTCTCTGGGCGGAACGACACCGTTTGATTTTATCAGAAGGGATAAACTGTAGCCACGTGGGTGGAGCGGACACCGTACGATTTGCTCGTTGACCTGAACCGGGTCGATTTGAATCGGCGGCTGAGTGAGCCGAGGCTTGGAGCGGGAAGAGTCAGCCGAGAAATAAGCGCAGTGGAGGTCACGTTTGGAATAAAAGCGAAAAGATGGAGGGTAATTGAGGAAAATCAGAGCCTGATCGGGGAGCATAACTGTTTCTCGTATCGTGACTGTCGCCGGAGAGTCGCCGGATTTTGCTTCCATCGCCGGAGTTCGCCATTTTAAGACCGCGTTTGGGTGAAATGATTCTGCTTAAAGAAAAAATAAATAGAAATTAAAATGGGAAAATAAGGTGAGAGGGAGAAAGTGAGAGAGAGAGAAAGGTGAAAACGGACCTGTGAGGTAGAAGGGGCGGAGGGAGGAGAAGGTGAGGGTGGTGAAGAGGACGGAAGAGAAGACGATGAGGAGGGTGCACCAGAAGAATGTGCTCCATGAAACGACAGCGTTGCGTTTCCTACGATCTTTCATGAAAGTGGAGGGGAATAGTCTTCTTTAATTTGGGTTGCTTCATGTCATTAATTCAGTTTGGATGAGTGTGGGATATGATTTTTCTTTGTTTCTGGTAAAAGGAAAAAAGAGAGAGAGAGAGAGAGGAGGGGAAAGAGAGCGAAATCCGGGGATTGAATGGAAGAGAAGTGAATAGAAAAAGAGAGCGAGATGTCTAAATTTTGAACCAAACCTGTGCTTGTTGTTTTCTCTTTGCTTTGCACCGTTTAAATTGTCAGTGGTGGCTATGTTCCCCTACTACGTAAATTCGAAGGACCATTAACCCAATCATCCCACTTCATTCCTTTCAAAATTCAAACTTACTGATTCATATTCTTTTCTCTTTTAGTTCTGTCTGTATTACTAATTCTATTATTTTGCTTTCAAATAATCCAATAGCCATTAATTTTTTTCCTTTTTGAAAGGTTTTTATTTTTCTGATTTTGACTCAATGATATGTACAAGAAAACAAAAGTATTTATTTTAAACAAAAAATATCATACTAATTTCAGCAAATAAAGAGAAATAACATAGTAAGTTGTGATGATATTTGAACAATATACATGATCATTGTTAAGAATATTGAGTTATTTTATTTTATTATTTATTAAGGGTAGAATAGTATTTTATTTTTTTTTTTAGCTTTATATATAGTTTTTTTCAGTATTTAGGTTAAATTTCAATTAAACCCTTGTTTTCTTCAAAATGTTCTTGTATTTTTCTTTGAATTATCATAAGTATCGAGAACGCCATCAGACTATCTCAAACATGCTTTCGCGGATCAACTCCGCGGAGTTGGTGGGGTTGCATCGCCCCTAAGCCTCGATTCGGTTGTGAATGCGGCCGTACAATTTTCGAGAGGGTATTCGCTCAACTTCGTATTTTGGTATTTCGGTGTTCGCTCGAATTCTTGTATCATTTCGTTTTCTTTTGACTTTCTTGGTTTTTTATTATGACTACTTGAAAGAGACGATTGCTTCAGTTTGTGAGTGTGAGGTTGGATGGAAAGAATTATTCGTATTGGAGTTATGTGATGAGAAACTTTCTTAAAGGTAAAAAGCTGTGGGGATATGTTAGTGGAACTTTTGAAAAACCTAAGAATACGGTTGAGGGGTATCTTGCTTTGATAGATACAGGAAGCAAACAATGCAAAAATTATTACTTGGATTAACAATTCTGTTGAGCATTCTATAGGTACACAGCTGGCGAAGTATGAGACTGCAAAGGAGGTTTGGGATCATTTGCAAATGTTATTCACTCAATCAAATTTTGTAAAGCAGTATCAATTGGAGAATGATATACGAACTATGAGTATTCGGGAGTTTTATTCTGTTATAACGGATCTTTGGGATCAATTGGCTCTTACAGAATCGGCGAAATTAAAGGCATGTGGTGCTTATATTGCTCGTAGAGAACAAAGAATATTGGTACGAGTTTTAATGGCACTTTGCAGTGATTTTGAAGGACTTAGAGGTTCAATTTTGCATCGTTCTCCTCTTCCTTCTGTTGACTCAGTTGTCAGTGAGTTATTGGCTGAAGAAATACGTCTTAAGTCTTATTCTGAAAAGGGAATTCTTTCTACTTCTAATCCCTCTGTGTTAGCGGTATCCTCTAAGCCACCCTCCAATAATCAGAATAAGTCTTATACGAGGGTTGCCATTGACGAGTGCAGTTTGTAGCGAAAAGGTCATTGGAAGGCTCAGTGTCCTAAGTTGAGACAACATAACCAATCGCAACAGCAATCTCAAGCTTCGAAGCCTGGTAACCAGTCACAATCTAATGCTTATAGACCACCTCAGGGTTACGACCTAATACGGGGCGGTTGCTTCATCGGTTCTTTCACCGATCCTAGTACTGCTGTTAGCAATTTCGAAAAGTTTCTCTCCTTACGGTCACATGCTATGTCTCGCTTCTTCTTCCATGGGTCGGTGCCTCATAGTTCTTCGGTATGTCTCATTCTCGTATGGGTCTTGGATTACGGTGCTTCACATCATATGTCTCCGATTCTTCACATTTTGCTTCGTGTCTCCTTCGTCTTCTATTCTGTTATGACCGCTTGATGGCACTCCTATGCCTTTAGCAGTGTTGGTTCTGTTGTTACACCTAACTTGTCTCTCCCTAATGTTTATCATATTCCTAAACTCAAATTAAATCTTGCTTCGTTGGTCGGGCTTATGTGATTATGGTAATTTAGTCACATTTTCCTCTTCTTCTTGTTATGTGCGGATCTGGATCTCGAAGCGATTGGGACGGTATGTAGGGAGGGGGGACTATATATTTTGGATGAGTTAAAAGTGCCGATTCTTCTTCTAATAGTGTTGATTTATCTTCTTTTCATTTGAGTCATTCTTCTTCTAGTTTTTACTTATGGCATTCTCGTCTAGGTCATGTTTCATCTTCTCGTTTGAGATTTTTGGCATCCACAGGGCTTTAGGAAATTTACAAACTTGTGATATTTCGATTGTAGTGGATGTAAACGGCAAAATTTTCAAATTTTACCTTTTAATTGAAGTATTTATAATTTGATTCATTCGATGTATGGGGACCTTCTCTGTTGCCACAAAAGGAGGGTCTCGATATTATGTTTCTTTTATTGATGATCATACACGTTATTGTTGGGTTTATTTAATGAAACACCGTTCAATTCTTTGAGATATATCTGACTTTTCGGGCTCTTGTTAAAACTCAACATTCTGCTGTTATTAAATGTTTTAGGTGTGATTTGGGTGGGGAATACACCTCTAATAAATTTTGTGAGTTGCTTGCCTTAGATGGAACTATTCACCAAACTTCATGTATGAGATACTCCTGAGCAAAATGGTGTTCTTGAAAGAAAACATAGGCACATTGTTGAAACCGCTCGTTCTCTCTTCTTTGTCTACTTTACATTCCTAGTGTGTTTTGGGGTGAAGGTTCTTCTATCTTAGGTTTGATTAATACAATTCTATCTTCTCATATTTTAGGTTTGTCTCCTTTTGAAAAGTTGTATGGGTATGCTCCTGATTATTCTTTCTTTAGAGTTTTTGGTTGTACTTGTTTCGTTCTTCGTCCTCATGTGGAACGCAGCAAGTTGTCCTCTCAATCTGCTATTTGTGTCTTTCTTGGTTATGGTAAAGGTAAAAAGGGGTATCGTTGTTTTGATCCAATAACTCAGAAACTTTATGTGTCTCGTCATGTTGTTTTTCTTGAGCATATACTTTTCTTTTCTATTCCATCCACTACTCATAGTTTGACTAGATCTGACCTTATTCGTATAGATCCTTTTTTTGAGGATTCTGATAGTTTGTCATCTCAGGTTCCTAGTACTTCAAATACCCCTTCTGCAGGTACTGACACTTTACTCTCCGGCACATCTGAAGCTTCCTCTTCTCCTATGGTCCCTCAAGCTCCGTCTGAGATTATGGATCCACCCGTACGTCAATCCATACGCATTCGTAAGTCCACAAAGTTACCAGATTTTGCTTATTCTTGTTATTCTTAATCTTTTGCTTCCTTTTTAGCTTCTATTCATTGTCTCTCTGAGCCCTCTTCCTATAAAGAGGCTATTCTTGATCCTCTTTGGCAGCAAGCTATGGATGAGGAACTTTCTGCTTTGCAAAAGACAGGTACTTGGGACTTAGTTCCTCTACCTCCTGGTAAGACTGTTGTTGGTTGTCGTTGGGTATATAAAATCAAGGCTAATTCTGATGGATCTATTGCGCGATACAAAGCCAGGTTGGTTGCAAAAGGGTATTCTCAACAGTATGGTATGGATTATGAGGAGACATTTGCTCCTGTTGCAAAAATGACTACTATTCGTACTCTTATTGCAGTAGCTTCGGTTCGTCAGTGGCATATTTTTCAACTTGATGTTAAAAATGCCTTCTTGAATGGAGATCTTCAAGAAGAAATTTATATAGCACCCCCTCCTGGTGTTTTACATGATTCTGGGTATGTCTGCAAGCTCAAGAAAGCATTATATGGTCTCAAACAAGCACCCCGTGCTTGGTTTGAGAAATTTTCTGTTGTGATCTCTTCCCTTGGATTTGCTTCAAGTAGTCATGATTCTGCTCTTTTTTTTTAAGTGCACCGATGCAGGTTGTATCATTTTGTCTTTATATGTTGATGACATGATTATCACTTGGTGACGATATTCATGGTATTTCGGTTTTGAAAACGAGTTAGCTATTTGAAATGAAGGATTTGGGTTCTCTACGATATTTCTTGGGTATTGAGGTAGCCTACTCACCTAGAGGTTATCTTCTTTCTCAATCGAAATATGTTACAGATATTCTTGAGCGAGCTAGACTTACTGATAATAAGGCTGTAGACACTCCCATTGAAGTTAATGCAAAGTTTTCTTCTTCTGATGGTTTACCTTTGTCAGATCCTACTTTATATCGTACTATTGTTGGGAGCTTGGTATACCTTACTATTACTCGTCCAGATATTGCATATGTTGTTCATGTTGTTAGTCAGTTTGTTGCTTCTCCTACTATAGTTCATTGGGCAGCTATATTTCGTATTTTGCGATACCTTCGAGGTACAGTCTTTCATAGTCTTTTATTTCCATCAACCTCTTCCTTAGAGCTGTGTGCATACTCGATGCTTGATCATGGCGGTGATCCCACAGATCGCAAGTCTCATTCTTGGTTTACGTATATATTTTGGGTGATTCTCTTATTTATTGGAAGAAGCGAAACAATCTATTGTTTCTCAATCTTCAACCAAGCGAGAATATCGTGCTATGGCATCTACTACTAAAGAGATTGTTTGGTTACGTTGGTTACTTGCGATATGGGAGTTTCTCTTTCGATCCCACTCCTATGTATTGTGACAACCGAAGTTCTATTCAGATTGCTCACAACTCGGTTTTTCATGAACGAACTAAGCACATTGAGATCGATTGTCACCTTACTCGTCATCATCTCAAGCATGGAACCATTACCTTGCCCTTTGTTTCTTCTTCTTTGCAGATTGCAGATTTCTTTCTGCAAGTCGCATTCCATCTCTCGTTTTCATTTTGGTTGGCAAACTCTCGATGCTTGTAATATTGCGTCGTCGTGAGTTTGAGAAGATGTTAAGAATATTGAGTTATTTTGTTTTATTATTTATTAAGGGTAGAATAGTATTTTATTTTTCCTGTTTAGCCTATATATAATTTCTTTGTATTTAGGTTAAATTGACTTTTGCATTTCAACAATCAATGAAACTCTTGTTTCTTCACAAATGTTCTTATATTTTTCTTTGAATTCTTTATCAATCATGTCATACTGACAGTGATCATTAAGTTTCTAGTAGAAAATATATTTTTTTAAGAATTTTTTATTATCATAAGTCGCTCATATGCTATATCACATGGAACCATAAGATCTTACCTTTGAGCATGTATGTTCTTAATTTTATCACTTGATTGTAGCATATGTGCTACTTGTGACATTAAAGAATTATTTATATTTTAAAATTTTTTATTAGCCATAGGAGAAAAGAGAGGATAATCAATCTAACCATATATTTAACTTTAAAGACTCCGAGAATATTTTTTGAACTAAACTTTATCGAATTTTAATTGCTTTGGAAAAGGAAATGGTAATTAATTAAATGAATAGAAAGATTCAGGAAAAATTCAAATTGCCAGGTCGCAGGAACATCCGAGCAGTACATGGAGGAGTATGCAGCATATCGAATACTTGGCGTGGAATGCGACATAGTTAGAATTTAGAAAAGTCATAACGTGTTGCTGAATTATGCTTTTATACGATGACTGATGAGGATCGAGGAGGGTACAATGATATGACAATGGGGCCACCAAGCATGACTTTAATAAACCATTCACCGTTGCATCGGTTTGGACACCAAATATTATGGCTGATCAATGATCATAAGTTTTAACCAACTAATATAGATATCTTCGTAAATACGACAGGATATAAATATATTGATGTAATTAAAAAATAATAAAATAATATATAAATAAAAAATATTAAAATATTAAATATAATATATGTTAAATATCAATAAGGTAATTATTTTATAATACCAATGCAACATAAATTTTAATCATTTATGCTTACAGTTAGAGGGTTGAGTTAGGGCTGATTTAAAGGATACGAATTAATTAACTTCTTTAATAACCATTAGTTAAGGGGTGAACGAAAATGACTCAAATTATGAATCAGTGCCAAAGGCAGCTTATGGTGGCTGCTGTTATCTGGGCGCAGCACTCACTGGGGTAAAGACAAAACAGTTACACATAACTTCATTACCAGCTAGCTTGGGTCCAGTTCCCTTATCATGATCAAATTAATTAAATTGATCCAACCGTCAGATTGAGAAAGGTGCAAGAGGACTTTGGACCACATAATTTATGGGATTGGGCTTAAAAGTTGAAGTTACATAGGATTTTTCTTTTTGAGCTTTGATCTCATTTACCCTCACGACCCTGAAGGGTGTTTTTCAGAGTTGGAGTTTTGAAGGATTTTGGAGGAAAAGAAAAATGAGAGTTTGTTCTGAATCAGTATCCCGAATCTAAACCCAATATAATTGGCTCACATTGGCTGGCCTAATATGATTCATTGTCGTTGCAGTGAGTAACTAGTTATCCACTGAAATAAGTATTATATCTTAACGAAATCTTTCTTTTATTGAGAGAATATTTTGGGATCTTATTTGCTCATAACTCTCGATCTTTATTATATCTAAACAGTATATCTTTAGATAGTACTTATCCTATAAGCAAATTCATTTTATAAATACAGGGTTAAGTCACTCAGGTATACATCTATTCTAACATACTCCTCTCTCCTAGTGCACAACCTAATTTGAGCGTCAGAGTATCTTGCAGATACACCACCCTCTCTCTGCCACTGTCACACAAGGAGGAACCACCATCTTCAATTGCTTTGAATCAGATCGGGTACATCTTCCTTATTTTCGTTTAGAACATTGGTGCCGCCTATAGAAAACTCAGTAAAACCTCTCCACACTCTCAAACTATCTATCATGGCAAATCTTTTGGCAATGTGACCATGATCGACTTAATCCTATGACAGGCATTCCACAGTAGATTTTCATCCTATGCACCACAAGGCTAGTGGTCGATCTTCATTCGGCCCAACATCATATTGGCAAGAGATCAAAGTCCCCAAATAGGTCACACTCAAAAAGGTAAACCCAAACGAGTCACACCTTTAAAAAGTAAACCCAAACAGGTCACACCTTAAAAAGGTAATCCCAAACGGGTCACACCTCAAAAAGGTAAACTCAAACAGGTCAAACCTCAAAAAGGTAAACCTAAATAGGGATTACAGGGATTACTGTACTCCCATGAGGTAAACCCAAACAAGTCACACCACAAAAAGGAAACTCAAACAGGGACTACCGTATTCCCATGAGGTAAACCTAAACAGGTCATACCTTAAAAAGGTAAACTTAAACGGGGACTACCATACTCTCATGAGGTAATCCCAAATGAGTCACACAATAAAAAGGTAAACTCAAACGGGGACTACCATACTCCCATGAGTTAAAGCCAAATGGGTCACACCTCAAAAGGTAAACTCAAACGGGTCACACCTTTAAAAGATTCCTAAATGGGTACCACACATTAAAACGGTAAACCTAAATGGGTCACTCCTAAAAAAGGTAATTACAAACGAATCACATTGTTAGAATTTTGGGTCAAAACCAAAATATAATAATCTTAAATTATTTGATCAATTTAATCCCAAATTATGTTATGCACAAATAATATAAATTAAGTTATAGAATTACCTAAAAGATGATGATGAGGCAGCTATGACTAAAGCGATCACGAACAGTGAGGAGAGAAGAGTTATTCCTATCCTGCAGTAGTTGCTTACGCGTCAATCTCAATGGGACAACTGTACACACTAGAGTGGTTACGAATAAGGATCTCTCCCTTGTGTATATAATCACATAAGAATGAGTTAAACCTACCCATCAAGGTAGGCCCACACATAAGACCTAATAACAAAACTCACTTATGAGCAGTGCTTAATTATAACAACATTGATCATAATTTGGGCTACCACAATTTGTTCTAATTATTTATACATTCAATTAATCTGGGTTTTATAAAATATAATGTGACTTATGCTAGTCCACATAAAAATTAATAAAATTAATCTAACATTCTCTCACTTGAAAGGTATAAGTCATATTATTTTATTAAGAAAATAATTTTTCATACTAATTAAACAATATGTGACCACATTAAGATGTCAAAATCGAGTTAGTACTCTCAACTTCTGGTCTAAAATAGGTGTACAGGCACCTTAGCAACGCAGAAAATCATGCTCGAAGGAACACTAATATCATACATGCTGGATACTTATATCCCGGTGACCCAACCAAATGTGGTATATGGGTAATGTAAAAGCACAACAAAATTGTATGTCAATATGTGATCAAAGTGTAATTTTCAACAAAATGGACCAAACATCCACTCAAGATGCTTTCTGAGATTTAATAGTATTATCTCATCACAACAACTAATTAAGACTAGGTTCAAATTGTCCCCATAATATGCCATAACATAAATAAGTAATACTGCACAGAATACTGATATTAATATTGCATGGCAATGACAATAGCAACACAAGTATTCCATGTCTCGAGACACAACAAAATAAGGTCATCACAAGACACAAAATAAACTCCTACAAATCAAAAATATCAAAACACCTCACTTGACATATTCATGTAGTCTTTAGTAGCTTGCAGATACATCATGATTTGTTTTGCATCTTGCCAATAAGTCACATCAGGTTTACTTAAGTATCTACCTAGTATGAAAGTAATATTGGAACTTGCACAAACTTGAGCATACATGAAGCTAACAACAACGAAAGCATATGGGACCTTCGCCATTTCAACAGTTTCTTATCATTTTGAGGACACTGGTATTAAATAGTCTCTCACCCTTTTGAATGGGTAAGGTATAGGGATTACAAAATCTCTTATTGAATATATTCAAAATCATTTCAATCTCATATACTACAAGATCTATTACGTGAATTTTAATGCCTAAAACGAAAGAGGCAACATTAAGATCCTTCTTATCAAAATGTGCTTTCAACATCTACTCCATCTTATATACAAAATCAATATCATCACTAGTCTATAATATACCATTAATACATATAAGGCAAGAACAATGAATTCACTCCCACTATTTGTAAAATTTCATGACTAGTTATGGCCTCCAAAAGGAATAGGATCATAACGCTAGATTTAATTTATCAATTAACCCCAAATATGGCATATACGATAAAACATATTGAGTATTAGGATTACCCAGAAAAGAAGATGATGAGATTGTCATGTTTGAATTCTTGAAAACGATCTCGACAAGGAAGAGATATTATTCTTATCCTACAGTAGTCGCTCACGCATCAATATCAACAGAGCAACTATACGTACTAGAGTGGCGAGGAATAAGGGTCTCTCCTTATATATATAAAATAACAGTATAGGTTAAACTTACCTATAATGGTAAGCTCATATACAGGACACATAAACAAAATCCACATATGAGCAGTACTTAATAACAATAGGCCTAATAATAATAATGATCACAAATTCAGGCTAAACAAAATGCTCTTATGACTTTGTCATCCAATTAATCTGAGTTTTATAAAATTATAATATGATTTATGCTAGTCTATATAAATCATTCTTACACAGAATCCTAATATAAATAAACCTTTTAATCAACTAACCAAAATAGAAATTAAAACTAAATTCCTTCTTATAGAAGGTACATAAACAATGTTCTCTTAAAACTAAATAATGTTCAATATATACCCTCAAAGAAATAACTCATATATGCTATACTTTAACACTAACTCTATTTCCTACCGTGATTACCAACTCCCTTTCACTCAATCTCCTTCTGCTTCTAAACTCCTTCATTTTTTTCTCAAGCCAACACTTAAACTTCAAACACATGCTAGGTCAAAAAATATCTCCTTTCTTAACTCCTCTTTCATGGACTTCAACTTATTATGCCAGTTCATAATCTTCATGATGTACTCATGAACACCAGTCAAACCATTATACTTAGTTTTTGATAAGAGAGAGGTAATAAGCCTTTTAGATTTATCAAACTTCTTGAATTTTTTGCTAACAAATTTGAGAAATTCCTAACATTACTAGTTTCAAGAATAATCTCTTTAATAATTTTGTCCATGCTATACTACATGATCATCAAGCAAACTTTATTGGAATAAGTCCATCTTTCATGTTTCGTCTTATCTGTAACGGAAGAATCTGTGGGCTTTAGAGACTCATCCTCAATAAGAATAACATCAATATTAGAGACAACATAAATAATTTAATAGATTCTATCCAGTCCTCAAAATTGGTCGCATTATGATTTGTCAAAGCATTTATTTGCATAGGCAAAACTAAAAAGAATGATTGAAGGGAGATTTTTGTCAAGCATATGAATATTACAAAATTGAGCAAATAACAACAATGGAACTCTTCTATGCAATTGTAATCCCGCCTAAGGGTCGCAGATTACAACATATGAGCAGATTCTCACTGACATTAAAATCATGTCCTTAAAGCTAATGTTGAAAGGATACAGAAAACCCTAAGGATATAACCTTTAATGCCTTTAACTAATCACTAGAAATTATATTAAAAATTATGTCTCTAAAGCTAGTATTTAGAGAATACTAAAAGCTCTTAGGACACAACTTTTAATGTTGTTGACAAATCACTAGGAATTATATTGATGAAGACAAACTGATAAGGTAAGTGCATCACAAACATAATCTCCAATGCAACATTATAACAACTCCCTAATGCAACATTATAACAACATTAACAACAAAATAGCACATTGCTACAATTGGTCCCACGAAGGTGAGCTCACAATTATGTACATTGATCCGAAATATTTTTGCAATATTCTACATAGCACTTCTTATAATCATATTGCATAAAGAACAACAAAATATATTAATTTATAACCCATTACGTAATATTTTATGCACAAAATAACACAAATTATTTTGGTAACCAACTAGTATTAATTACGAGAGTATATAATATTTATAACATACCCAGCACTATCAAAATCATGACATAAAAAAAAGAAAACTCAAAGAGTACATTATAATTTTTAACATTACGCAATATTATATATACAACGTAGCATCAAAATTATTTTATTAGTCAAATAATTTCAACTCTGAGAGTATGCAATATGGAAAAAGCCATATAATGTCAAAAGTATATATAAAAAACTTCAAGGTCAAATTTGGAGAGTAGCACATAAATTTTATCATTTTAAATTTGGAAAATTCCTAATAATTAATTAAAGGTCATAAAAAATAATTAAAATTCACCAAAATTTTGAACTAGACGTGTAGAGTACAAGCAAAAAACAGAAGTAAAAAATCATTTTTTTGTAATTCTCACACTCCTGCACTCTCCATATACACAAGTGGACTTTGTTGGAGGATGTCATCTTCTCACCCATGTTCTGCAAAATGGGTTGTGCGACCTGGTTATCTCCAAAATGGGTCGCAACCAATTTCTCCTTCGTTTCTCAATCATTTTAAGTGATCTAGGCATCAATGAACTTGTAACAACACAATCTACAAAACCCCTAACGTAATCTTGGAAATTGTTCAATAGTTTTCTGGGCTCCTTGAATAAAAATCATCCATGCCTTACGATTTATTCACGATTAATCCCTCAATTCGCATTGGCTTTAAGTGATCTTTATGTCGTTGAACTTATAAAATTATGATCTACAATAGCCCTATAATAATTTATAGAATTGATCAGTAGAATCTTCCAATCACAAAATTTGGATTTATTAGGGTTCTTCACAATTTTTTTGCGAAATTCTCTTTGGATTCTAATCCGTTTGATATAATCTATGCATTGTTAAGCTCAGGAAATCTTGATCTACAAAAGTCCTAACTTAAATTTTGAAATTGATTGAAGAAAAGAATTTTATATTTCACAAGATTTGTGGGTTTCCTTACGTTCATGCCTTAAATAAATCTTTTCCAAAATATTAAAATTGTCAGCCATAATTAGGATTAACCTGGCTCTGTTACCAATTGTTTGAATTTTGGGTCAAAATCAAAATATAATAACCCTAAATTATTTGATCAATTTAACCCCAAATTATGACATGCACAAATAATTAGATTGAGTTATAGGATTACCTGAAAAGATGATGATGAGGCAGCTATGATTGAAGCGATCACGAACAGTGAGGAGAGAATAACTATTCATATCCCACAATAGTTGCTCACGCGTTAGTCTCAATGGGACAATTGTATGCACTAGGGTGGTTAGAAATAGGGTCATCTCCCTTGTGTATATAATTACATAAGAATGGGCTAAACCTACCTATTATGGTAAACCCACATATAAGACCCAATAACAAAATTTACTTATGAGCAGTGCTTAATTATAACAACATTAATCACTATTTGGGCTACAATAATATGCTCTAATTATTTTGATATCCAATTAATCTGAGTTTTATAAAATATAATGTGACTTATGATAGTCACATAAAAATTAATAAAATTAATCTAACACAAACATAAAAAAAGTAAACCCAAACAAGTCATACCTCAAAAAGGTAAACTCAAATGGGTCATACCTTAAAATGATAAACCCAAATGGATTACACCTCAAAAAGGTAAACTCAAACAACTTATACGTCAAAAATGTAAATTTAAACGAGTCACACCTTTAAAAGTTAAACTCAAACGAGTCACACTTTAAAACGGTAAACCCAAATGGGTCACTCCTTTAAAAGGTAAACTTAAACAGGTTATATGTTAAAAATATAAACCCAAATGGGTCACACCTCAAAAAGGCAAACCCAAACGGAGACTACCGTACTCTCATGAGCTAATCCCAAGCATGTAACACCTCGAAAAAGGTAAATCTAAACGGGGGATTACCGTACTCTAGAAGTTGAACCCAAAAGGAGACTATCGTACATCAAAAGGGTAAACCTAAAAGGGGAGTTCCCAGGAGCATAAACTCAAAAGGGGACTATCATACTCCAAAAAGATAAACTCAAAAGAGGATTACTGTACACCATGAAGATAAACCCAAAAGGGGATTACCCAAGATAGTGAATTTAAAAAGAGACTACTATACCTCAAAACGGTAAACCCAAAAAAGGACTACTATACTCCAAGGGGTCGAATCTCAAAAAGAAAACTAGCTACCATACTCCAAGAGGTTAACAAATAACCCAACAATGAAGGTTCCTATCTAAATTCAGACCCCACCTCAGCTAGTACCTTGACAGGACTTCACATCCACGAGTTGTAACTCGACCCAATCTCATCCTAGCCAGTACCTTAGTAGGACTTCAAATGCACGAGTATCTCGGCTTGATCTCATCTCATCCAGTACCTTTGCGAGACTTGGCGTGTCTACGAGTACTTTGGCTTGTTCTCATCTCGGCCAATACGTAAAAAATGCCACTGATAAGGTCGTTTGTGGCTGCCTTGGGATTTTTATATTGAAATACGTGCTTATTATCTTAAGGCAACCCTCAAGGTCATCTGTGGCCGCTTTGTAGTGGTTAACAAGGTTCTCACTTCGCCAAAATGGCCACTCAATCTTAATGCACCCCCAAGGTTGCTTAGGTCACCTTGCCGAGGCCTGCAGGGTTTTTACCCTTGTCAAACACGAAAAACTCAACCCCCATGACCATCTATGGCCACCATGTTGTGGTACACGAGGTTTTTTGCCCTATCAATTCGCCCAAACTACTTAAGCCCACTAGGCCATCCGTGGCCGCCATGTCGTGGTTACGAGGTCTTTACCCCAAACTTCATGTGCGGGATCTACATCCCCCTAAAACCTCATGTGCAGGATCTACATACCCCTAAAACACCTTGAGTTAACGCTTGTAGAACTCCTAGATGTTGACTTCATTAGAGAGTTCACGGGTTTTCATGCTAATAACGTACTTATCATTTGTAATGGCAACTCGCAAAGAACGCCCATCAGTGCTTTGTCAAGGTTAACAAGATTATCACTTCACTAACACACCCTAAAACTTTAATGCACTTGTAAGGCTGTCTGTGGTCACCTTACTGAGGTCCATTTATGCTGAGATAAAACCATTTCGAGGGCAAAACTTACTAAGCATAGCCCGAGATATGATAATGTATATTGCCTGGATCCGAGAATATACAATCCTCTCCAAGGTCCCACTTTATTTTCCAAGTGCAAGAAACACCAAGTTGGGATCCCTACATTGGACTAAAAGACTTTGCTCCCAAACTCATAAACACTTGGACTGTGCTCCAACGTGCTCACAGACCTTACCTCACCAATATATGACTTCCAGTCAACACTCATACTTTGAGATAGTATCATCATGAAAGCTTCCTAAACCCAAGAACCTCTAAAGATTCTATAGCCCAGTTCCAATATGCAATGGAAACTCGGGTCACAAAAGAGCATGAAGCAGAGGAAAGCTCTCCCATGAGCCTCATATAAAGCCTTTCCTTTCACACTTATTTAAAATGATAACAGCGCCAAAACCAAACGACGCTCGCATCTCGTAGTATGACACGTGGTAGTATAGTAGGCTAAACAACCTTAGCTCCTAGAAGAAGCATAGCGGGAAAGCCAAGCATCAATTCATCTCAAATTGACACACCACGGACACAGACATCAAATCCCAGTAACATATTCTCTAAAGTCACCAAGGTAATAGACCTCAGGTATTTCACCACGGTAGATCCTAATCGCTGGGGGCATAGCAGTGTCGCATAGTAGGGGTGTTCATAGGACAGGTTGAGATGAGTTTACTCTAGCCTGAATCCAACCTAATATTTTGATCGGGCAAATTCTTTGGACCCTGACCCGGCCCGATCATGACCTGACAAATGACTAGGTTAAGACCAGGTTGACCTAATAATAAAATGGATTATAAAAATATAAATATTTGTATAGCTAAGTCATAAGATTTTAGAAGTAGAAAACAAAAATGTGGTGTTTTACAATATATATTTCAAAATAGTTCATATCAACATAAATATATTATAATGTTATGCAAAAAGTATCAATTTAAGCTAAAAAGTTTTATTATTTATCACTAATTTTACAAAAAAGATTTAATTTTTAAAGTATTTTGTATTACCAGGTCGGGTTGGGACAATCCAAAGCATGACCCTAACCTAACTCGAAAATACACAAAGTCCAACATAGAACTCGAACCTGTCCAATAACTTAGGACCAAGACGGGTCATTGGGACGAGTCGAGTTTTGAACACCTCTATCGCATGGCAAATCTCAGCTCCAAAGCGTCAAGCCCTCCATGCTAGGGGCAATTCATCACGACACAACATACACCTAATCTCGGTCCCATGATGCAACCCACGATATAGGTTCCTAACACATAGTAGATCATAATCGCTTAAGGGTACTTCAGCCTGAAATAGCGGATCACGGTCCCTGCATAAAGCCTCAGTTGATAAGGGCAGGGCCACAAATATCACAAATGCAAGATCTTGGTGGAAATCACATACCCACTCTAGTTGGACCCTAGCATACACGCTATAACGGGCCTTGACAGCGCGAGTGTTGTGGCACCACACTACAAATTGCGGAAAGACACCTTTTGATGGGGGCAATCATTTAAAGCATCCTTTATATAGGATCTCGAACAATAGCTACAACACACTTCGTCATGAAGCGGATCTTGGCTTTAACACCGCAAGACAAATCCCTGAGCATGGGAGCAACTGACACTCCTGTTGGCTGTTGGCCTTTGTGTGGAGCACCTCAACACTTTATTGTCAAGTCAAAGCGCCAAGCTAGGGGCAATTGTTTTGGATCGTTATCCCAAATTTAGGCCCAACATGAGCGACCCACCTTGGCTGGCCCAATTATGGCCCCTTGCTGTTGCGGTCCTTATAGGTAACTACTTATCCACTAAGATAAGTATTATAACTTAACAAAATCTCTCTTTATTGAGGATATTTTGGGATCTTATCTCCTCATAACTCCCAATCTTTATCATATCTAAATAGTATCTTTTTAGATACTACTTGCCCTAGAAGCAAACCTACACTATAAATACAAGACTAAGCCACTCAAGTATGCATCTACTCTAAGATACTCATCTCTCCTAGTGCATAGTCCTGACTTGAGTGTCGGTCCCCCTTTCCGCCTCTGTCGCACAAGGAGGAATCACTATCTTCAACCACTCTGAATCGGATCAGGTACACCATCCTTATTCCTGTTCATAGGGGTGAAAATAGGCTAGACTACCCGTCAGGGGCCTATGGCCTGGCCTGCCTGAGGCCTGACCTAGCCTAACTTGTTTACTAAACAAGTTAAGTCAAAGCTTTTTTAAAAACCTGTTTAATTAAAAAGGTCAGGCTTTAGGCCATTTAATAGGCCTTTTAAGCTTGGTAGGCCGGCCTGACCTATTTAATTATATATAATATAATATATAATATTATAATAATTATAAATTATAATTATAATTATTAATTTATTATAATATATTAATATATTTTTTAATTAAATTTTAATAAAAATCAATTATTAAAACTTAAGTTAGTAAGTTAGAATAGAAATAACATATTTATTAATATATTTAACGTAATATATTTATTAGAATGAAAATAATAAGTTAACACTCACTCTTTACTTTTATAAATGCTCACTACTTTCGTACTCTGATCTTTGATTGATGTGGGACTTGAAAGACTAGAGTAAAAAAGTGAGCAACTTGGTATATCTCCAAGTCCCACATCGATCAAAGACTAGAGTAAGAAAGTAGTAAACATCTATAACACTCACCCCTTACTTTTATAGATACTCACTATTTTCTTACTCTGATCTTTGGTCGATGTGAGACTTGAAAGACTAGAGTAAGAAAATGAGCAATTTGGTATATCTCCAAGTCCTACATTGACTAAAGACTAGAGTAAGAAAGTAGTGAGCATCTATAAAATTAGAAGGTGAGTGTTAAATTATAACAAAGGCCTATTGACTTTAAGTAGACCCGTTAGCTTATTTCAAGGTTTAGGCCTGTTAACTTATGTAAAGGCATATTGACTTATTTAAAGGTAAGTCTGTTAGCTTATGTAAGACATGTTGACCTATTTAAAGGTAGATCTGTTAATCTATGTAAAGGCTTGTTGGCCTATTTAAAGGTAAGCATGTTAGTCTATTTAAAGGCCTTATTTCAAAGTAGGCCTTTAAATAGGCTTTCAGGCCAGGTTAGGTTTTTAAAAAAGTCAGGCCAGGCCTTAAAAATCGACCTATTACAGGCTCATAGGCCAGACTCAGGCCTTATAATTGGGATACAGGCCAAGCCTGTTTAAGACAAAGCCTGACCTGACCTGACCTGTTTCCACCCCTACCTGTTCAGAACAAGACTTATTCTTTATTTTGAGTAAACACTCGATATTTTATTTTTTTTAATGAAGAAAAAAAAATGAAAGATGATCATATAACCTTTCAATCATCTTTTATTCATTTTTATAAATATTTAATAACTCTCTTAATTTAAAAATAAAAAATAAACATTCCTTTTCTTTTCCTTCCAACACCCTCTCTTTAAACATACCCTAAAATTAAAGAAGACCCATTCAACTGTTTGCTTGCCCTTTATGGGGGAGAAAACGTTTAGAAAAACAAAGGAAAAAGACATAAAGATGTTAGACTATGTGATTGTTATTTGTTTCAAACCTAGAATCATTGCATGTGTGTATTTGTGTAAAGTTCAAGTCTCATATTATTTAGATAATGCTCTTGGGTGAGTCTTATATAACACTATACTTATTTAGTAATTTAGATTTTTTGAGCCGTGTGATGTACAGGCCAAATAATATATTATTTTTTATACTATTATAAATCATGTAAATGATTATTCTGTTGTTTACATTAAAGAAGAAGCTAATTTTTTTTTTATTCTTTCCTCATTATCACCATGAATTAGTGGGATAGAATCCTTCTTTATATCCCAAACCAAATTCTAAATTAATTTTATTACATTATTATATTTACTTGATTAATTTAGATTATTCTTCAAAAAAGTAAGATAACATAAAATCATGAAAATAAATTAAAATTCTTAAGATAAGATAAAATAAGAATAACAAAATCATAACTAAAAATAACATATATAACTCATTATATTTCTCAACCTTAATCTTTAAAATAAGATATTATATATTAGATTAGATTATATTTTTGTTTATTACTATCATTAATTAATTAATGGGCTTTTTTTTTTTTGGGTTATAAGGAGGAGCAAGGCCCCTAAGAAGAAACTACACTACGAACCATGGAAACAATAGTTGAATCATTAAGCAGGATTCTACCACAACCATTAGGAGGCCGATCCACAATATGCAACCCAATGTTCTTAGAATGCTCAAATTTGTAGACCAATCCGCAACTCTATTCTCCTCTCTCAGTACATGGGTAATGCGAACGCGCCAATTCTTAGCAAGCATCATGTTGATAGACTGCACCAGCGGTGCACAAAGATGAGCAGACTCACACCCTTTCAACACAAAGTTGACCGGATTATTCTTCTTTATATCTCAATTAAATTATAAATTAATTATATTAGATTGTATTTATTTTATTAATTCGAATTAACCTTTTAAAATTAAGATAAGATAATATCACAAAAATAAGATAAAATATGCACATTATTAGCACATATAGAATATTACGGATAGATAACTAATCATCTATCTTTAATTTCAAATTTAATCCAAAATTAATTCTCCAATCAATCCGGACCGATATTGATTAATGTTGTTAGATTATCTTGATTAATTATATTTTAAATTTTAGATATCTTTGATTAATTATACATTTTTTCGGTTACATAATAAATTGTTTTTTTTGTACTATAAATTAATTTTATTTACTTGATTTTTACGCTCTTATTTTTTTTTTCTTGTTTAGTTTCTCATGTTGACATGTGGTACTTTTTTTTCTTGGTTGATTTCTCATGCTAACATGTCACTTACGTGACACTTTCTTCTTCTTAATTTCTTGTATTGACATTTGTGGTTTTCTTCATTCAGTGGTGGCTTCTTTTTATTACTTGAATTGTTTTGTAATGATATGCGTCGTTTGCGTGCCAATTTTTTTCTTACTTGATTTCTCATGTTGATATGTTTTATTTTCTTCACTTGGTGACTTTTTTTTACCTATTTCTTCTTATTTGAATTCTCGCATTGACGTGTGGTACATTTTTTTACTTGCTTTCTCGTGCCGACACTGTCACTTTTTTTCTCTCTATTTTTTTCTTTTTGTATTCAGTGACTTATATTTTTTTTTCTCATGCTAACATGTGTTATTTGTGGCACTTTTTTTTCTTGCATGATATTTCATATTGACACATGATGCTTTCTTCATTTAGTGATTTCTTCTTTTTTCTTACTTATTTCTTTTTCCTTAATTTCTTGTACTAACACATGACACTTTGATTTATTTTATATACTAATATTTATGCCGGTGTGATGTGTGGGATAACATTAAAAAATATAAAACTAAATTAAATTAAATTTAAAATAGTATTTTGATAATCTCATGTTTTAAAAATAATTGATAAATACTTTTAATACAAACAATAATGAATTTTTTAAATTTGATTACAATTGCAAAATTAGGAAAACATAGGTAAAATCCTTTTAATAATATTTTATTTGTGTTAATTTATTTAATTAATTGTTGACTTCAACTCACTTGTGATAAGAAATAAATAAAATTGTATAAATTAAAACATTAAATGTGAGATATAATATAATAAAATAATTTGTGATAAAATAATGAATGTTTGAAACATGGACGTAAGATATCTCTTATCTTTTTTTCATGTCTCAACTACAATAAATTATTACTACTCCACCACCACACGCCACACTCCTCGCTTCTTTCCTTTGCATATGACTATCTTAACAGATATTATGACGATGATTAACTCATTTTTGATAAATTACGCTTAAATTTAAATTTTAGTTAATATGTTGTATAATTAGGGAACAATATAACAGTATACCATATAATTTGAAAACAATATAACATAACCCCATATAGTTAGGAAAATAAAGTAAAAATATATCTTAAATTGATTTTATTGGATTATATTTTTCTTATCAATGTTTTTTTTAAGGTACAAAGAGGGGATGAAGCCCAAGTATTTTTATATTTATTATTTCATGATTTTTATTGCATTATTATATTACAATTTCCTTTGTTTTTCTCTTTTCAAATATACTATTCATTGATTTTATCATATCATATTATTATATTATACTATATATTAATTCTTTTCTTGAATGAATTTTTTAATAAGTTATATTATTTCTTTTTTTATTACTTAATTTCTCATATCAACACATGTTACATTTCTCATTTAAATTTTTAAGTAATAACTGTTATTTTGTCCAAAATTAAATCAATATCAAATTAATAGAAACTTTTTGGTGATAAAATTAATGGGACTTTTAATTATAATATATTCTAAATTGATTTTATTAGATTATATGTTTTCTTCAATATTTTTACTTTTTAATAAAAAAGGGTCAAATCCCATTTTTTCATTTAAAAAAATTATTTTACTTAGTTTCGCATCTCAATATAATTAGGAATATAGTGCAACAAAATATTTTAAACTGGTTTTAATAAACTATTATATTTTTCTTATGGTTTTAATTTCTTAATTGTCAATATTCATTTGAGATCTTCTTATTTAAATTTTATTTTAATTAAATTATAAATTATTTTTTCTGATTTCTTCTAAATTAACTTCTATTAAGTTAAAATCTCAATCTTCTTTAATTGGGACAATTATTTCTTGATTTTATTTTTTTATATTGTTTTTAATTAATTATAATCAATTAAGTTTTAACCAATCAAAATAATTATTCATTAATGGGAATATTTATTGTCTGATTTTCATATTTATATTTTTTTAATTAATTAGAATCAATATTCATGAATGAGAACAATTATTCCTTCGTTATATTATTATATTATTTTCTTTATCTATTTTCCAAACAATCATTTCCCTGCTTTTTTATAATGAATAAAATATTTATTCATATCTCTAAATTTAGCTGCCTTTTTTACGAAAGACTTGACTTACCTCACGATTAACCAATGTTGAAAAAATTAGACTGACCAGTTTGACCAAAAAATCGATGAATCGGTCACAAGGTCTAGTCCAATGAACACACTGAATTGACTTATCCAAAAACTGGTCAGAATCGATCAAGAACCAGCCAAACTAGAAAAAAATCAATAAAACCAATAGTAAATCGATTTGAACCAATTTTTTTTAAAAAAGATTAAACTCTTTTTTTTATCAACAAAGTTTTAATTCATTCAAAAGTAATTTTTGAGCCAAATGAAGGCTCAATGCTACAAAGGCTCACATATATGGCCCTAGAAAGGCATAAGAAGATTTGTTTCTCTCTTGACTTTTTATATAGGTTGTATGTTTGAATATTTTGCTCACTATTTTATGTGAAAATTATAAGTGTGGTCTCATTTTAGCTTTTATATATGATGTATGTTTGGATGCTTCACTTATTATATAATGTGGGACTTTAAAGCATTAAGCAAGATAATATGAAATATTAATATATTAGTTTATTACTTAATATATTATATAATATTAAAATATATATTTAATTATTTCACCGGTTCAACCACAGCTTTAACCACGATTCGACTATGATCGAACCAATGAACTATGAACTAGTATCTTCACCTGTTCAATGTCTGGTCTGATTTTAAAAACATTGTGATCAACCATCACAAAAGTAGTCATTTTGTACCTGAAATTAACATGATATAAAATATGTTAATATGTGAGTAATTTTCACATATTAAGCATTCGAATAAGAGAGTCTACCTAAGAAACAAATCTTTTCACATTTATACAAACAAAATATGACCCCATCAACCTTCTTAGAGCATATTGGACAACTGAGATAGTACTATACATGATCAATAGGTAATTCTATTATTGTAACCAAACAAGCACAAATACCTCCCTACATGTTTTAATTAAGAAATGATAAGCAAATATTTTTTTAATTAAAAAAGAAACACATTTGATTTAGTAAATGAGCTAAATCAATGAGATATATAGCATTTAATATTATGATTTTATCAATTATTTTCCTTTTAGAATCCTCGATTAAGTAATTTATTTTAATATTCATCTCGCAAATTTTTATATCTTCTCTAGTAGGCAGCCTAAAATAATTAGAAAAATGAGTTAATTTAACATAAAAATAAACCCATAATAACATTAAATATTGATTAAATAATAACTTACTTGCTCCTAAAATCATATGTCGTATCATTGCTAGGATTCATGAGCAATTTGCTTTCATATCAACTATCCTACATATATGAGATGTCAATATAGACATGAATTTGAATGAATTATTTCTTATAGCTAATATGATGTGAGCCCACTAAGAAGCATGGATCAAGGAGCACTACAAGGACTTGGTGGACCTATGACAAGAGCTAGGACCAAGAAAGCCCAAGAAGTCCTAAATAAAATGATGACAACTTTAATTGAAACAAGCCCAAATTCAGGTCTTGATGGAGTTGGGCCCAAATTGGTCACTTATCTCATCCAACTTGAAGACCCATGATGGCTTGGATGTCCACTTCTTTAAAATAGTATTTTTTTAGTTTATTTCTATTAAATAAAGTGTAATAAACCATGAAGGATGAATAGTGCACGTTTTTGGGAGGGCAACCTTTGATTTACATACCTAAGTAACTCCTATTTTTTTAGTTAATGCTTTAATTAGCCACTTAATGGATTAGTTATTGCTTTTTATGGGGAATATGTCACATTATGATGACCACTTTGCATGCATATTCTATGCACCCCATTTTCCTATAAGTATGTGCCTAAAACATGAATGAAAGGACTTTTGGATGTGAATTTGGATTGAATCCATTTGTGAGAATTTCATTCTCTTTGGTTCTTGGTTGAGCCATCTTGGTTCTTATCAAAGGCTTCCTTACCTTTGTGGCGAATCTTCACTTGACTTATCACTCTCTAAGAGTGTGGCGTCTTCTTCCTCTCATTCCTTTTCCTTTTCCCATCTTTTCTATTTTTTTTACTATTCATGTCACTATTCATCAGCTACTGTTCATCGGGTACTGTTCATCGTTTCATTCTTTGAAACACTAAATCAACTCAAGGACGATCCGTAAAAACAATATGCATCCAACTTAGATCATATCATGTGGTATCTAGAGCCCGGATTCTAGAGTTGATAGAGTTCTTACATGTTCTTTTGTTCTTGTTCTTATTGCTTTCCAAACATCAAGCATTATTGCTTGGATGTCATAATTATACACAATCTTGATCATCATTGATCCCTGCCATTTCTAAGAATTGGTAACATTCTTTACTTTCCGTTCTTTACTTTTTGCCATTTAAATTCTAGTCCTTCTATTTTCTGCCTTTAATTTCTGTTCTTTTTTTTTTACGCAATATTTACAGCTTTAATCTTGTCAATTCTATATTCGTTGCTGTTATATGTTTTATAGCACCTTAATTTGAAAGGAAACTCCTAAATATACAATTGGGCATAACAATTGGAACAAAAATTACAAGAATCAATTTTTTTTTAAGTGCAACAAGAGAACAAGGGCGTGAAAAATAATATTAAAAAAAAAAGAAAAAAAAAAGAGACTCACTTTTGCACTTAAGCAAGATTCAGGTTTGAATGCCTTGTGAATTTCAATTAAGCGGTGCTATTCTACATAACCTTGTGCATTTCTTTTTCTTCTTATTTCTTTTGAGTTCTACCTTTCTTTTTAATTCACTTTTCTTGCTTGTCTTTTAAATTCCTTTGAGTTTTGTCTAGAGTTTCATCTTTTCTTCAACTTCTGAGTGCTTACTCTTGTGAGGACCGCTACTTTTGTAAGAGCTTTTGGTAATTGAAACATGAGAGGGTTCATTTAAGAACTTGCAAAGAGAATTTGAGTGGAAAGAGGCAAGAGTGAAAATTACATCTTGTGTGGAAAAAGCCTATTTGAGTGAAATACAAATTGTGTGCACACGTGAGGGAGTGTGGTGAGGATTTATACTATCTTGTTATTTTGATATTGTGTGTTTCAAGTGATGGCAGCCCAAGGTGATAGTCCACCTCTTTCTCCAAGGTCCGCGGTTCTTCATGCTACGATGAATACTCAAATGCAAATCCTTCAAAGGTAAATGGAGCAAATGAATGCAAACTTCAATGAACAACTTGCCAACCTCCGAAATTGAGAAGAATCAAATCAAGGAAGTGGTTATGAGAGTGAGGACAGACCTAGACATGGACCACGTAGAGGAAGGAGGCGTGATAGAGAGGATAGAATTGAAGGGGTCAAAATCAAAGTTCCTACCTTTCATGGGAAGAGTGATCCCGAAGCCTACTTGGAGTGGGAAATGAAGATCGAGCAAGTGTTTGATTGCAACAATTTCAATGAAAGAAAGAAAGTGAAGGTAGCCGCTCTTGAATTCAAAGACTATGCACTTGTTTGGTGGGATCAATTGCAAAAGGAGAGAAGAAGGTATGAGGAGGAGCCTATTGAGACTTGGGCGTAAATGAAACAAGTCATGAGAAAAAGATTTGTTCCAAATCACTACCATAGGGATCTTCACAACAAATTGCAAAGATTGACCCAAGGATCCAAAAGTGTTGATGAGTACCACAAGGAGATGGAGTTGGCCTTGCTTAGGTCCAACATTAATGAAGATAGGGAGGCAACTATGGCTCGGTTCTTACATGGGTTGAATCAAGACATTCAAGACATAGTGGAGCTTCAAAACTATGTGGAGCTTGAAGATTTGGTCCAACAAGCCATAAAGGTGGAGCAACAACTCAAGAGGAAGAAGTCCAAATTTCCTTCTTCTTCTAAGTTTTCATCTTCAAGTTGGAAGGACAAATCAAAGAAGGAGGGTACTTCATCTTCAAAGGAGGTTGTGCCTACATCTCATGGAAAGAAGCCTATAGAAGCATCTCCTAGAAACCGTGATGTGAAGTGTTTCAAGTGCTTGGGCCATGGACATATTGCATCTCAATGTCCAACTAAAAGGACAATGGTATCAAGAAATGGAGAAGTGGTCACACAATCTGAGGCTTCTAGTGAAGAAGAAAGTGGGGGAGAAGTAGTTCCAGAAGGAGGAGATTTGCTCATGGTGAGGAGACTTTTGGGAAGCCAAGCAAAGGAGCATGATGAGAGCCAAAGAGAAAATATCTTCCATACTAGATGCATGATCCAAGGGAATGTATGTTCTTTAATTATTGATGGTGGGAGTTGTACTAATGTTGCTAGTACTAGAATGGTTTCCAAATTGAATCTTGTGACTAAGCCACACCCACGACCATATAGACTTCAATGGCTTAGTGAAGTTGGTGAGTTGACCGTGAACAAGCAAGTTGAAGTTTGTTTCTCCATTGGAAAGTATCATGATAATGTTCTATGTGATGTGGTACCCATGGAGGCAAGTCATATGTTACTTGGGAGGCCTTGGCAATTTGATAGGAAGGCCAACCATGATGGATTCCTTAACAAATGGATTTCCTTTGTGAAGGAAATCTCTCTTTTCTCATGTGCACCCAGACCCAATCTCCAGGTTCAAACACCACCTTATTATCTAATATATTAAGAAATCCAAATGTATGAACTATACTACAGTTAAAATTTGAGGATAATCAGAATTAGTTTAGTATTTTTAGGCATACTGGTTGTGTGTTTTAATACCGAATTGACTAGTTACAGATATGAAAAAATGTGATAATGGTGCAACAAGATTTTTAATGAATTTCAGAATTTATTTTAAGTCTGTTAGAAGTTAGGAATTTGGATTCGGTGGAATCTGAGTGTTCTTAGCAGACCGAGATTTTTGGTACCATTTAGTAATTGGCTATAATAAGCCAATTATGACTTATTCTCTTCATTTTCTCCCACGACAGAGAAGGGGAAAAAAAATAGAAAATAGGAAAGAAAGAAGAGAAACCATGAGAGAAAAGGAGAAATGAGGAGGAAAAGCTAGAGGACTAAGGATCAAGTTTGAAGGAGGATTCAAGAGCAAGATCAAGGCTTCAAGATCTTCATCTCAGCATCAAGGCAGCATCAAGGAGCTTAAAGGTAAGGGTTCTTGATACTTTAAACTTGATTTCTACTCATTTTTCATGTTAGGCTAAATTGAGGTTTAATATGTCAAATTGAGTTCTAGTAGTGTTTTAAGTAATTTTTTTACTTAGATGAGTTTTAAATAGTATTTATGACTTGTTCATGCTAAAAGTTTGGATTAGAAACTGAAAATTCTCATTTTGGACCTAAAATGCTCCAAGTGTTGATTTTAGGGGTTTGGATGAGTGATTTAGTATTTTGATCCATTTTTTATGAAATCAATTGGTGTTTTATGTTTTCCTCATATTTGTGAACTTGTTTGGGACTCAAAATAACCAAGAAATGAATTTGAAGAAATCAAATCTCATATTTGTGTCAATGGAATAGTGTTCCATTGCTGCAAAATTATGCAGCAAATGCTGCTGGGCACTTGGCGCTCAAGCGCTCTACTCATGCGCGCTCAAGCACACACAACCTAGAAGAACACAATATGGTGTTTGCGTGCCCAGGCGCTGGCGCTCAACACGCTCAAGCGCCCAAGACAGGAAAGGTCTTGATTTTAGCATTATGATGCTAATTTAATTCCCTACTTGTTGGGATCATTTATGCAAGTCTTTTAGGGTATATTGAGGCACTTTTAGGGATAATTCTTGGAGAGAATTATCAACTTGCATATATGAAAAGTTTGGAAAACTCTTAGGCATTCAAAGTGTGATGGAATGCCATAGAGTAATTTTGGGAACCTTGGGCATCTAGGTGCGTTAGAATGCAACAAGGAAGTGTGAAAACTTTGTTCAACATGAGGTTGACTTTGGATTCGCTTGTGAAGTGATGGTGTGAGGTTCTTAATACAAAACCATTAGTATTGAGACACAACTAGTGGTAGTTCTTGGAGAGAATAACCACTTACCTTAGGTGAAGGGTTTTGAGTACTAGAGACATGAATAAGTTCCTTTATGTGATAGAGTTAAGTTAGGGGATCATGTATTCTAGTTAGAGCTTTTCACTTAGTTAAGGTGAATCGTGTGATATGATTTGTAAAACCTTAGGCATCCTTTGAGAAGTAGAATGCCATAGGTCAATACCTATAACCTTAAGCAACATGAGGTTGCCTTGTGAATCATTTGTGAAGTGAGGAAGTGAGGTTTTAGGTGTTGTAAGTTAAGTGTGCTTGGCTTGTTGGTTAGGTTATCATGCATAGATTGTTTCTTTGTATGGAAAGTAGAGCCGGAGATACATGGATGACATTTTACTCTCTTGTGAGACGAGGTTGAGGTATAGGAAGTACTAGAAACGTGACTTTGCTTCTTATGCGATAAGTGAGCTTGGTTGTGGGGTTTGCTAGTTTTCCTTAGTCACTTGGTTAGGAAGGACCTAGTGATGATTATATATACTTACGAAATACATTACATATCGTCTTTTTAAGCTTACTATGTCTTGTTTCCTATGTATTGTAACCTTACATGGCATGCACAACCATATGACTTAAGAATGAGGTGTTGGATCCGAATTCTCCTTACATGTTTACTGGTATGGTCACGGTTACCGGTGTATGGAGTTGGTAGCGGTACTCTTACTTTTGTGAGGGAAACTAGTCCACATATCATCAGGTAGTGTCAAGGCTTGGATGTCTATCCTATTTAGTATATACAAAGAATGCGGTTCTTGGGGAACAAGTAAATAGCTTAAGTTTTCAACTTTAAAATCTATATTTGCATTGCATCATTATATTAATAAGATTTTGTGTGAGCATAACCATACATCATATCATACCACATTGCATTTGTTGGTAGCTGTATGGGCAGTTTCCTTGCTTGCTCGTTCTTTGCTTGTTGATGATATCTCGCGATTGTATAGGCAGTTGTTTGATATCATTGATTGTTCAATATTAGTGCGAGATAGGATTTTTAGCTTGCTTTGTGAATGTTACATAATGTATGTATACGTTATGATAGTATTGAGCAATGGCTCATTTATCTGTGGCAGGGTTAATCTTATGTTTGTTTGTTATATGGTTTGTTCATTGTGATGAATGAACGCTAGTATTGGAATGCTTATATTGAGAAATTATGATTTCTCACCCTGATTATGTTTCCATGTAAATCTAGGTACAGGTAAGGGAAACAGAAGGAGCAGAAGAACTAGCGTAGTTTATTTTGTTTCTTGTAATAGATATGTTGTATATTTATTTCCTGCTACCTTGAGTTTCTAAAAGTTATGTATTACAGTTTACCTTTGAGAGGTTGATGATGTGTGTGTGTGTGTGTGTGTATATATATATATATATAGCTTTTTGTTGTCCAGGCTCTCCATATTTACTTTTTGTGTATGAATGATATGGGTTTAGTTAGTTATGTTAAGTTAGAAGTGACATAACTGGATTATGTGTGCCTTATATATAGTAGATATATCAGATTCTCAGTATTAGGATGTTACATTATGGTATTAGAGTAGTTCTTCTAGTTGAGTCGGCGTATGGACTGATCATGCTGAGGCATGTTTAGGAGCTCCTATGAGGGTTGTTGTGCATTTCTTTGTCTCTTGTGGGAGATATGTGATAAAACTGCATGACTTGCCTTTGGTACGACTGCTTTAGCTATTGTTACACGGTTACATGATATTGGAATTAGCTACCCCAATATGTATTATTCTGTGTGTACAAGAAACTATGGTGTCTCCAATGCGAACCAGTAGAAATAGGAATTTATCTTATGAAGCCTCAGACTTGGTTGGAGCCTTTACAGCTACACCGGATACTTTGAGGGAGCTGACAGCTGCTACTGCTGATGTGATACGGGAGCAAACAACCACTACTGTTGAAGCTACCAGAAAGCAAACAGTTGCGACTGCAAGAAGGTTGGAGATTATGGGTGTGACCCAACGTCAACAGCTTACACCACCACCATATCAATCGGGGCAACCAAACCAAGAGGTGCTAGTGCAGAGAGATCAGAACTTCCAAGACCTCACGGAGTTCAGGGAGACTAATCCATCATCCTTCAAAAGAGAGTAAGACTCGGTGAGAGCTAAGAGTTGGCTAAAGGAGATGGAGGAGATCTTCACTGTTATGGTTTGCTTGGATGGGCAACAAGTACTCTTTGCTTCTTTCATGTTGGAAGGAGAAGCAGAGGATTGTTGGTTGGACATCAAGAGATCTATCGAGGTGTCGAGGACTCTTGTTACGTGGGAGATCTTTAAGAATACGTTTTTGGAGAAGTGTTTTCCACAAAATCTGCAGAATGCAAAGGAGATGAAATTTCTAAGGTTGGATCAAGAAGAAATGTCTATTGGTCAGTGTGTGAGCAAGCTCATTGAATTCTCAAGGTTCTCATCTTGTATCAGAGTGGCACAATGAAAGTGTGTTAATTTTGAGAAAAGAGTGAGAGAAGACATTTCAAGAGTAATCCAGCTTTTTGAAATTCGGGATTTTGCAGCCTTGGTGAAGGAATGCAAAATCGTTGAGGGCCATGGCAGTAAGTCTCAAGAAGAGCGAAGATCACAGGACCTTCAAAAGAAGAAGTGGAACTGCCACCCAAGCGATAAATAAAGTTCTTTATAGACTTAGTGCCTGAAATGAGACCTATCTCTATAGCACCCTATAGGATGGCACCACTAGAGTTAGCATAACTTAAACAGCGAATCGAGGTTTGTTGGATAAACAATTCATTAGGCCGAGTGTTTCTCCGTGGGAAGCACCTGTGTTCTAGTGAAGAAAAGGATAGTACCATAAAACTCTGTGTGGATTATAGACATATGAATATGGTGACTATCTAAAATAAATATCTGTTACCTATGCTAGATGATCTAATGGATCAGCTGACAGGAGTTGTGGTTTTCTCAAAGATTGATCTTAGATCTAGATATCATCAGATACAGATTAGGGAAGAGGATATCCCTAAAATCACTTTCAGAACTGGGGATGGACATTATAAGTGTCTTATGATGTCCTTTAGGTTGACAGATGCACCTGTAGTGTTCATGTAATATGTGGATAGGATCTTTAGACTCTACCCAGATCAGTTTGTTATGGTGCTTATCGATGATATTCTAAATCTATTCTTAGTTAATGAAGGAGTATGAACCACATCTGAGGATAGTGTTGGAAACCCACCCTTAAAGGAGAAAAGGTTGTTTGTTAAGCTATCTAAATGTGAGTTCTAGCTTTCACAAGTATGGTGTTTAAGATATGTGATATCTCATGGTGGGATTTCTGTGGACTCAAGCAAGGTTAATGTAGTGTTGCAGTGGAAGAAAACCACCACTATGACCAAGATAAGAAGCTTTATAGGCCTAACAGGGTACTATAGAAGGTTCATAAAGGATTTTTCTGAGTTAGTGCTACCCTTGCCTAGTTTGACTAGGAAAGGTAGTACTTTTGAGTGAGCTCTGGTTTGTCAGAATAGTTTCTAAGAATTGTTTTTAAGGTTAACTACTACGCCGATGTTGGTAATTCCGGATCCTTTGGAGAACATTGAGGTATGTTGTGATACTTTAAAGATGGGTCTAGGGTGTATCTGATGCAATATAGGAGAGTTATTGCCTATACATCAAGGCAGTTGAGGCTTTTTAAGGAGAACGACCCTACTCATGATCTGGAGTTAGCTGTAGTAGTGTTTGCCCTAAAATTTTAGAGACATTTCTTATATGGAGTTAAAATATCATCTAGGTAAGGCCAATGTGATGGCTGATGTACTAGGTAGGAAATTCTTACACGTGTCCCAGATGATGATGATCTAGGAGAGTGAACTTCTTAAGAGTTTTAGGGATATGAGCCTTTTAGTAACTGTGTTGCCACATAATCTCAGTGTGAGTCAAGTGGACATGGTGAGTGACTTGAGAACTCAGATCCTAGAATCTCAAAAGGAAGATGAGACTCTTAGGGTTATAAGTGATCAAATCTTTTAGGGGATCCTAAAGAGTTTGATATGGACGGATTTCTACATCTAGTTCTTCAGAAAACGATGAAGATACGCGAGTTCAAGTGAAAACCTTAGAGCCTGAGTTACCGGTGTGTGGAAGGCCACATGGCGTTAGACCTTGTGTGGTTCACTTGGTGAGTGGTCGACTGGAGCATTATGCTAAGAGATGTCCACAGAAGCAAGGAGTTATGCTCGACTCAAGGCTGTGAGCTCTAGGAAGGGTGTAAACTCTGGTCAAAACAGCAGAGGCTTCATTTTCTGACCCTATGCAAGGTATTCTTTTGTGTTTGCCATTTGTTGGAAACCCATCAGGATAATCTTGTAGGTGTTATGCAAACTGAGTTATTAGTTTGTGTTTAAGATCAATAAGGTATCACTAAGGAAAGATGTGATTTTTTTTGAGTGTGATATCGTTTCTGATATGTGTTAAATCTGAATTTTGAGGACAAAATTCTCAAAATGGAAGGGAGAAATGTAACACCCTAGAAAACATGTTAGGCTTGTATATGGATACAGAGGTAGCCTAATACCTGCTTAACATGTATGCTTAATTTTGTGACTTTCTGAGTATGTTTAGTCACTTTGTTGTAATACTATTTGTGATAACTAGCTATTATTAGTCCCATAAATGGCTTAAACTGCTCAATTAGTGGAAATAAATATGAAGACTTTATTTCTAGGTCATAAATGTGTGAATTGTGTTACAGTTAAAATTTGAGGATAATTGAAGTTAGTTTAGTATTTTTAGGCATACTGATTGTGTGTTTTAATATCGGATTGACTAGTCACAAATATGAAAAAATGTGATAATGGTGCAACAAGAATTTGGGATTTATTTTAAGTATGTTGGAAGTTAGGAATTTGGATTTGGTGGAATTTAAGTATTCTTAGCAGATCGAGATTTTTGATACCCTTTAGTGATTGGCTATAAGAAGCCAATTATGACTTATTCTCTTCATTTTCTCCAACGGCAGAGAAGGTCAAAAAAATAGAAAACAGGAAAGAAAGAAAGAAAACCATGGAGGAAAAGGAGAAAGGAGGAGGAAAAGGTAAAGGACCAAGGATCAAGCTTGAAGGAGGATCCAAGAGCAAGATCAATGCTTCAAGATCTTCATCTCAACATCAAGGCAGCATCAAGGAGCTTGAAGGTAGGGGTTCTTCATACTTTAAACTTCATTTCTACTCATTTTCCATATTAGGCTGAATTGAGATTTAATATGCCAAATTGAGTTCTAGTGGTGTTTTAAGTGATTTTCTTGCTTGGATGAGTTTTAAATGGCGTTTGTGACTTATTCATGCTAAGAGTTTGGATTAGAAATTGAAAATTTTCATTTTGGACCTAAAATGCTCTAAGTTTTGATTTTAGGGTTTTAGATGAGTGATTTAGTGTTTTGATTCATTTTTGATAAAATCAAATGGTGTTTTATGTTTCCCTTATGTTTGTAAACTTGTTTGGGACCCAAAATCACCAAGAAACGAATTTGAAGAGATCAAATCTCGTGTTTGTGCCAATAGAACAATGTTCCATTGCTGCAAAATTATGCAGCAAATGCTGCTGGGCACTCGACGCTCAAGCGCTTTGCTTATGCGCGCTCAAGTGCGCGCTGCCCAGAAGAACATGCTATGGTGTTCGCACGCCCAAGCACTGGCGCTCAACTCTCTCAAGTGCCCGAGACAGGGTAGGTCTTGATTTTAGCATCATGATGCTAATTTAATTCCATACTTGTTGGGATCATTTGTGCAAGTCTTTTAAGGTGTATTGAGGCACTTTTGGGAGATAATTCTTGGAGAGAATTATCAACTTGCATAAATGAAAAGTTTGAGAAATTCTCAGACATTCAAAGTGTAATGGAACGCCATAGAGTAATTTTGGAACCTTAGGCATCCAAGTGTGTTGGAATGCAACAAGGAAGTATTTAGAACCTTATTCAACACGAGGTTGACTTTGAATTCGCTTGTGAAGTGATGGTGTGAGGCTCTAGATACAAAACCATTAGTGTTGAGACACAACTAGTGGTAGTTCTTGGAGAGAATAACCACTTACCTTAGGTGAAGGCTTTTGAGTACTAGAGACAAGAATAGGTTCCTTTATGTGATAGAGTTGAGTCAAGGATAGAGTTGAGTCAGGGGATCATGTATTCAAGTTAGAGCTTTTCACTTAGTTAAGGTGAATCTTGTGATAGGATTTGTGAAACCTTAGGCATCTTTTGAGAAGTAGAATACCATAGGTCAATACTTATAACCTTAAGTAACATGAGGTTGCCTTGTGAATCACTTGTGAAGTGATGAAGTGAGGTATTAAGTATTGTAAGCTAAGTGTGCTTGGCTTGTTGGTTAGGTTATCATGGATCGATTGCTTCTTGTGTGGAAAGTGGAACCGGAGATGCATGAATGACATTTTGCTCCCTTGTAAGACGAAGTTGAGGTGTAGGAAATACTAGAAACGTGACTTTGCTTCTTATGCAATAAGCGAGCTTGGTTGTGGGGTTTGCTAGCTTTCCTTAGTCACTTGGTTAGGAAGGACCTAGTGATGATTATATGTATTTGTGAAATGCATTGCATATCTTTTCTTCAAAATTGCTATGTCTTGTTTATTATGTATTGTAACCTTAGATGGTGTGCACAACCATATGACTTAAGAATGAAGTGTTGGATCTGAATTCTCCTTGCATATTTGCTAGTATGGTCAGGGTTACCAGTGTATGGAGTTGGTAGCAATACTCTTACTTTTGTGAGGGAAACTAGTCCACACACATCACCAGGTAGTGTCAGGGCTTGAATGTCTATCCTACTTGGTATATACAAGGAACGCGGTTCTTGGGGAACAAGTAAATAGCTTGAGTTTTCAAAAGTTATGTATTAGAGTTTACCTTTGAGATGTTGATGATGTATATATATATATATAGCTTTTTGTTGTCCAGGCTCTCCATATTTACTCATTGTGTATGAATGATATGCGTTTAGTTAGTTGTGTTAAGTTAAAAGTGACATAACTGATACTATGTGCCTTATATATAGTAGATATATCAAATGCTCGGTATTAGGATGTTATATAGCTTACCATCAGTATTTATGTTTGTGCATTTTTGTGATTTTGCTTTGGACAATTTATAACTCAAAAGTAATGAGCGTTCTAATCTTAATTGAATCCTAAATTAATTTTTTAATTAATTAATTATCAGAAAGCAATGCAACAATATATTAATCTTTCTTAAATTGACTTCATTCATTAAATTTAAATGCTCGACAATATCAAATATCAATATTTTCAAATAAATATTCATAATTCATAATATCAATAATTGGGATATTAAAATCTTAACTTTATTATTATTATTATTAATATATATATATATATATATATATATATATATATATATATATATATACAGTATCATTTTCTAAAATAAGAAAACAATGCAACAATATACCCTAAATACAAATTTGTTTCTATAATATTGATTTTTCAATCAATCAGTATCAATCTTTTTTAAATTGACTTTGTTCATTTAATTTAATGCTGGAGTTCCTACTTTGGGGAGAACATTACTTAACCACCATCCCCGACTTAAAATTATGTGAGTAATTGGTGAAAGACAAAAAAAAATGCTGCCAAATATCCTATATCAATATTTTCTAAGCAATTAGACTAATATTCATAGTTGGGACATTAATTCCTTAATTTTATTTTATGATGTCTTTTGCTGTATTATTTCTTTTATTTCATTAGTATATATATATATATATAAACTTAAGGCTGAACCCTTTACCGACATGTGTCACTTTCTTCATTCAAGTTATTCTTCTTTTATATACTAAAAAAATTGATTAAATTATATTAATTTAATTTTGGTTAACGATTTATTATTATTTAATTAAAATGAATAAATTTTATCTATAACTTTTTAAAATAATTTTGAAATTTGAAATTCTTTTAACTTACTATTTGAGGATTGGAAAATTAGGTAGAGGAAAAATCATACACTTATAAAAGTGACACATAGCAAGGTTTTCTTTCAAATGAGCCTTGAAATGTTATAATAATAATAATAATAATAATAATAATAATAATAATAATAATAATAATAATAATAATAATAATAATTATTATTATTATTATTATTATTATTATTATTATTATTATTAGATTATAGATTATATATATATATATATAAAGAGAGAGAGAGAGATTAGATAATTTCAATGATTTAGTCATAAATTTGAGGAGATTAGATTTAATCTTATCTTATCCCGTATTTATGTTAGCTTTATAATTATTTTGAGATTGCATTTGTTAATATTGATTTTATATTGATTTAGACCTTATTTCATTAATTTGGTTTTGATTGTAGGGAAGTCAATCAAAGGAAAGTAAGAAACTCAATTAAATCTAACCCAAAAAAGTTTGTTGTTAGACCTTTATACAATAATTTGGTGATATCTTGAGCTACATAAGTAAAAAAAAACATGATTTTAGAGCTGTTGCAAAGCTAACATAAAGAGCTACAACGTTCATGTTGAATACTTTTCAAATACATATGTTTTGGTCACAAAAATAATGAAAAATGACTATATATAAGAATTTACACTACCATGCTTTATGTATGAACATCAGAAATTTCCTGGCCATAACCACACAACATGGCCATGTGAAACCACATGGCCGGTGATAGGTTCAGACAGAAAAATGTGTGAAATTACAATGGGCTTAGTTTGGCTCTTTTTAGACCACTTTCTGGGGTTTCCCCCTTCTAATTTCAAGAAGCAGTTGTTCCCCTAATTATGCAACATCAAGGCTAAATTGAAATGGGCTCTAAAGGGTAGAAGACAGAGATCTAGAGGCCACCTTGAGAAGTCATTAGAAAACAAAGCTTTTAACAGAAAATGTCCAAAGGGCTGTAGGTAATAAAGATTAAGGATTAAAAGAAGGAGATTCAAGAGGAACAACCATTGACATTTGTTCTATCTTTTAATCTCTTGCATTTCTATTTATGAGATTTATAATGATTGTATTCATATTTTTCCCTTAATAATGCTAGGGTAGATCGATTTTGGCTAAAGTAGATTTCAAAGCCCTAGACTTAACTATATTTGTTTGATGTAGATATTATTTATCTTTTGTTAATTGAGATCGATCATGTTTTGTTATTTATTATATTGTTCATGATTCATGTTTGATTTGTTTAGGTCCAAAGCTAGATAGATCTTATATGTTTCTATTACTAGTTTAGGAAAGTGAGAACTAGAGTGTCTTTTGTTTTCCTATCCTTTGGGTAGCAAATCATGAAGTTGGCAGTAATACAAGAAAGGGAATTGAATTGTATTCCCTTTTCCCTTAAAATCTCAACCTTCTCACAACTTTATCAAGTGGTTCAAGCTTGGAGATGAGAAGATTCAGAGCTTAAGCAAATGGTTAGTGAGAAGGTTAAACTGAACAAGTGATTTTATGTGAGAAAGTTCTAAAAGAGTTCAGTAGGTTGAGTAAAAATGAACTTTCTCACAACAAAACAAGTTGAGTAAAGATTAATTTTTTTAATCTGTGTTATGTATAAAAAGCCTTCTAATTTCAGAATCACTTTCTGATTAAAGTAACCATCAAATTAACACTATGATTCCAGTATTAATTTTTTTTTGAAGTTTAGAACTTGTGTTTTTTTTTCAACCTAGACCAACAACTTATTTTCAAAATGATGGTTTCAATTCCTTTGAAAACTTAGTATTAGTTATTTGAAACCAGTTCACTTTCAGTTTCAGTTTCATAATAGAAGTAAAGTCAGAAATCAATATTTAAAGATTATATAGAGTAAGATGAAGAAAAACAAATACAAAACACAAGTATTTTATATTGGTTCACCCTAAATCCACGTGAGCTACGTCTAATACCTACCTTTTAGTAAGATTTTTCACTATGATGAGTATTCTTTAACAACCTAGCCTTTCCAGGCTACTATATGTAACATCATGCTCTAATTTATAATTATAATTATTTCTCTAAAATGTTTACTAAACAAATTGAGATAATATATCATACATACAACTGTTATTAACATCACTTTGGTTTATAATATTTTACATTGGTAGAGGGTAGAACCCTTCAAGAGTTAGTAGTTAATACATATACATACATCATGTAAGTATGAGTAGCACTCCTAAAGTGAGTTAGCACATACAATCAAAAGTTAGGCTCATCTAGGCCTTTACATGGTGCTAAAAAAATATGAAAAGCCTATGAAGTGCTACTTTTATACATATATTAATTTACAAACTCTACTACTACTAATCAAAAAGTAAAATGATCAGCCAAAGATCTCCCACAGTGAATGAAAACATATAGTCCCCTAAGTCAGGCATATAAACCTGCTCGACATGTAGATCAATCATGAACCTCAGAGTGGGCATTTTCTGAAAATATCACGCAAAATCTTGTGAGATAAAACTCAGTAGGAATGAGTAAAAACATTTATAAGTTTTTGAACTAATGATATTTCAGCCGTCACGTGTATGGAAAACATTTACCATTCTTTTTCATCTTTCTTTCTAAAAATCCATAATTCTTAACTTCATGAAAATACTTAACAATACTTGTAAAATTTTCATAAATCATTTATGAAAATAATTTCAGCAATAATTTTTCTCCTCATCCCATTTTTAAGGTTCTCAACCAAATGTGCATATTTCTAATCAAGACATCCCTCAATGTTCTCTAATTGAGGTGTCCCTCATTGTTTTCTAATCATGGCCATAATAATTATTTTCTCTTGCACATTGATTCATTAATACAATAGGACAATATTAGTGAGCTTAAACAAAAATTTAATTTTGCTAATAAAATTTCGTAATTTTGAACACTCAGCAAATCAAGAGAATTTTGTTGAAATCTGAAATACAAAGTAAAGGAAAATAAGAATTTTTTTTATAAAACCATTAAGAAATCGAATCAAAGAGTAGATATTGAAATCGAAAAATGTGTTTACGGCAACCATAAAGAGATCAAAATTGAAATTGAAATAGAAGAAAAAGATAGTTGAAGAGTAAAGATAAAAATCGAAGAACAGATATCAAAATTGAAAACGTGTTTACGGTAGCCATAGATATCAAAATTGAAATCGAAACAGAAGAGAAAGACAGCCGAAAAGCAAAGATCAAAATCGAAGAACATATATTGAAATAAAAAATGTGTTTAGGGCAACCATAAAGAGATCGAAATCGAAATCGAAACAGAAGAGAAAGAGAGTCAAAAAGAAAAGATCAAAATTGAAAAATAGATATCGAAATCGAAATATAAGAGAAAGACAAAGTCAGAAACATAAGTTCTAATTAAAGATAATAAGAAATCCTGCAATAACTTCGAAAGGGTTTGAAATTCGAAGAAATTATTAGAGGTAAATCAAAAATGAAACCAAAATTAAGATTTAGTAGAATGAAAGAAGAAAAGAATGGGTTTTCACCATTCCTACCTTTTTGCAGAAATGTAACTCAGGTGGAAATAGGGAAATTAGTTTTTGGTTGAAGATAATGTGTTGCTATGGAGAAATTGAGTTTTGGAATTCTCAATTGAGTGTCAAAAAAAGAGAGTTGTGAGAGCACTTTGGTGTTTTCTGTTAATTGGGTGGATGTTTCTAATGAGGAAGACAGAAACAATTTGCCTTATATAGCGTAGTGGCTTATTCAATAAGCCTCATGATTTTTGTTGGTCTCAAATCCATTGCTGACACTTGTTTCTCCATATGTCATTATGCTTATCTCAACAATTTGATATTTATCTTTAGTAATCATTACTTTACTAATCAGATTTATTAATTCGAGAGTCTTCCTGAGGCACTTAACGTCCTTATCTCCCTATCAACTAGATTTTTTTTTATCTTTGTAATCATTACTTTTGAAGATAATATCTCCTTATTATTATTATTATTATTATTATTATTATTATTAGAGGATGTTACACTCTACAAGTATTCTTTGTTCCACAGCCTCTTCAGGCTAATAACTTTAATGAATAAGTGACTTACACAACTCACAAGCTCACTTCAACACTTACGAATGAATATAATGAAATAAGTGTTTCTTTCAAATGGGTAGCTCACAAAACACTCAAGGAGTGGATATACACTAATTTACCAAGCTTAGAACACACCTACAATAGATTGAATATAGTAAAGAACAAGTAGACAGAGATGAGAGAGTTCAATTCGCTATAACACTATTGGATAGTCGTTCAACGTTCATCACCTTCAAATCTCCAAACTTGGATGCTTATATTGACTTTGAGATTATAGCTGTTGGAGCTCCCTAACGGTAACTATCATTTTGTTGGTAGGTGACCATTATTCTTGTTCTATCTGATAAGTTAGAACATGTCTTTTAAGTATTAGTTACTGAGAAGGTTCATTTGAATTTTCTCACGAGCAACCTTCTCATTATACTTTCTCAGCCAGCCTTCTCATCCAACTTTCTCATTGCCTAAAGAATTCCAATCTTCTCATCTTTAAAGACACCACCATTTGATTATATCCTTTGCCATTTTAGATGGTAGAAACTGCTTTGTGATGATCAATTTTTTCTTAGATTTGGTTTTATGGAAACTCTTTATTTCTTTGTTCTCCTTTTGAACTTCTATAGGATGAACTTTCTTATGTTCAATAGGAACAAATTATCTTCTCCTTTTGATTTATTCATGATTCAGGCTAATCATCATCATCTTCTTCTCCTTTTTCTTTCTAACACAGTCCTCTTTGAATCAAATAGGCTTCATGGTTTGCTTGATCAATCTCCTCGGCCTGTGAGGTTGCCTCATCAGTTTTCTCTTGCTAAGACAGTTCAGGAGAGGCAATCTTCTTAGTCACTGCCTTTGATCCTTCTTGTCCTTCTTTGGCAGTGTAATATCCCTTCTAAATTAAATTCTTATATACGATAATATTTAATTCATATTTTGTATTCATAGGACATACGTGTAATTTATAAAATTATTATTAACGACGTACGTGGAATTAAAAATTTTTGCACACAAGGGACGTACGTGAAAGTAAAAATTTTTACGTACAAATTAAATTATTTATATACAGTAAATCCAAAGGACTAACAAAAGATTTCCTAGAATACTAGAAATTATGAAAAAGGGTTATAAGTTATTTGAAAAATAAATTTACTAGTATAAAACTTATTGATTATAGAAATTGGAGTAGTCTTAACTTGATTGGTTGATGATTAACCAATAGCAAGAAGACATCAATTCTAAAGAGATTGACTAATGAATTACACTAGTTTCAATATGATTAGTTAATAAGGAGTAGCCAATGGGAGTTAGTCAACTTACAAGACACTAGCTTCAATGTGATTGGTTAGTAAGGAGTAGCCAATGGGAGTTAGACAACTTAGTGTGATCAACCAATAGAAATTAGACAACATACAAGGCATAAGTACAAAATTGATTGGTTAATGATTAACCAATAGAAATTTGACATTATGCAAGACATAAATTTAAAAATGATTGGTTCTTAGAAACACTAGGTTATTTTCTATTAGTGGATTGAAGATACTAAACTCATTCTAAGTGGTTAGTTTAGTGGCCAATGAAGGTTAGCCACCATAGAAACTTCTAACTAGATGTCCTAACTACAAGTTAGATTAGTTTGGTTAGTAACTTAGTTAGTTTATGTAACTAGATAGTTAACTAAGTTAGGGTATTTTAGTTACTCTAACTAAGTCATCATGATACAACTAAGAACCAATGAAAAGCTAGACATTTAGTAAGTTTCTAATTGGTTAGAAACTTAAAGAAGAAACACTTGGTTCCCTTATGATTGGTTGGCTAGAAAATATAAAAGGAAAAAATGAATAGAAAATAAAGAAGAGGAACTCTCCCAAAGGTGCTAGAGAATTTGGCCAAGACAAGGAAAAGGAGGAAGAGGAGAAGACAAACAAGAGAAAAAGGAGAAAAGCCAAGAATAGGAAGGATCCATGGATTTTCGAGCTAGTTTTCAAGAGAATCAAGTAGTTAGGTTCAAGATCTTCAACTTTCTTGCAAATTCTTTCAAGGACAAGAGGTAGGGAGTCATACTTTTTCTCCAAAATTTATTGAGTTCTTCTTGTTTCTAAAAGTGTTTTAGTATGCTTTTCACCATACCTTTGAATCAAGAAGCTTTTTTTATGTCTATTTTTGCTAAATTGGAACGCTAGGTTAGTAAGACTTAAGTTGTATTCTTGATACTTTGTTTAAATTTCTATGGAGGATTATTGATGAATTGTGTCGTTGATGAAGAAAGAATTATAAGGATGCTATTAATTTTGAGGAAAAATGGTTAAGAGATAAGATTTAAGAACTAGGGTTTTATTCAAATTAATTTGGGAATTTTGATCTAAACTTTGGTTTAATATGAAATTGATACTAAAAATAGACTTTTAATGCTAGAAGTAGTCTAAAAATGATGAGAATGAGAAGAAAATATTCTGTCACAATTTGGTGTTTTCGGCCAAGCATGCATATTAAGATTAGATTTACTTGTTAATAAATTTTATTGTATTTTATTGTTATAATTATAGAAATAAATGATATAAATTTTATTGATGTTGAAATCTTGAGTAAATGATTGATTATGTTAATGTCATAAATTATGAACTACTGATGTAGTTTTTATGAAAGAATGATATTCAAAGTTGTGATATTTTATCAATTGGCTTTGAGCCTAAATGTGTGACATTAATATTTAAGAGAAAAGAGTGTATGTCTTCTAGGACCCATTAAGGAGGTTCACGGGCCAAGAGGGTTAAGTGGAACTTAATAGGGAGTCTTACATGGGTCACTTTTATGAGCTCCATATTTCCCTTCCCAGGGCATGTGAGGTGATCATTTTTATTGGGTTCCTTGATTAGAATGACCATAGCCAGGGGACGCCCTAGTAAGTTTGAGATCTCAACTATGATATGTTATGTTATTCACCATGTGAGCAAGAAGATAAAGTAAAATTTAATGGAATATGAAATGATAATATTTAGTATGTATTTTATTGATATAAAGTAAAATTATGTAGTATTCTGTTTGAAAAGTATTTACTGCAATAAATGCAGCTGGATATAGCATAGTTCAAAATAAATGATTTTATTAACTGTATGATTTCTCTACTGATAATTATGAATTCTCACCCCTTATCTATTATGTTCAGAGAAACAAGATGGTACGCATCACTTTATTGATTGATATTGATGCTCACTTTGTGTTTCATCCTACTACTGAAGAATTTCGTTTGGCTATAAATAGATGTATATAGTTGACTTGGCTGCATTATGGGTGTGTACTGTCTACTAATGTACTAACCATATTTACTTATTCAGATATTTGAGATATCTTCTTTTTATAGTTTTTTGTAACTTTTGGGATTTTGTAAATATTCTAGACAAATGTACTGGCACGCCAGATGTAAATATTAAATATAAATTCAGTTAGTGTGTTATTATAAATTTTCTAATCTGTATTTTATTAGAATTATATTCCAATAATACGAGAGTTTTATAGTTTTACAGCTATAAATAATAATTTCAACCTAATTGGTTTAAGTATTAATTCAATTCCATTAGATAATAAACTGCTATACTTATTTTAATAAATAAGAAATAATAAACATAGTATGTAATATTCTATCGAATATTAAATTATAATAAAATGACTGGTAGGATGTTACAGAAAGCATCTTCCTTTTCTTCCTTTTCTTCTCTTCCTCGTCCTTCTTTTTTTATGCTTTTCTCTTCTACTCTTACCTGTTCACATACTCTTTCCTATTCAACTCTTGGAGAGATTAGAGGCCCCTCCAAGTTTAGGATTCATTCTTTTGCTAACTAAGTGAGAATGTTGGCAACTAGCACATTTGGATCAACCACAAAATAGGATAGTGCACGATTAGTGACTGGCTTATCTTCACCAATAGCTTCATGCTTAGATGTTTCTTCCATAAAAGGGTTCCTTCTCATATGCATGAGAAGGTTCCTTTAGGCCCTGAGAAGGTTCATTCTCAGGGTGAGAAGGTTCTTCAACAACCTTCTCACTTTCAGGTTCACTCTTATTCTTCTTTGCCTTTTCTTTCTCTTTTTTTTTTTTTTTTCTCAGCCTTCTTGGTATCAGCTTGCGCAGGAACTTTCTCAGTTGCATTGGTTTTGAGACACCTTATTCTTCAACCTCATCCTTTCTCATCTCTTCAACTTTCTCAACCTCTGTTGATACCCAATTTTGTCTATATTTATTTTATTTAATTAAAAACATAAAAAAATAAATTTATTTTGAGAAATAAAAAATAAAAGGAAAAAGGGATTACGGGTCAACCCATGACCCAATTCCTTTCCCTTCTTGCTGTTGCAACCAAGAACCCTAGCCACCAAATCTTAGCCTCCTCAAGCAGCTGATTGAAATGGCAATCTTTCCTTTTCAGTTTTGATTGAAATCATTGACAGGATTTCTTCCTCAATTTGTCTTTCAATCATGAGGAATTAGGGAGATTTTTCCCACAGGCTAAACCTTACAAATCCTAAGCAACACAGAGACATTGAGGACACGAGCTAAATCCTCTGCTTCCAGTGAACCACCATCATCCCTGCCAACGTTACCATCACCTTCAATCAAGCTACCACAACACCACAACCATCTCAGCCTCCTCCATCTTCACCAATACCAAGCCACCTCTATTGACCACGGCATAACTCCACCCACCTTCATCTTCATCATCCTTCACCAAACACAACTCTAACCACCACTAAAAACATCACCAAACTGTGACCTCCATAACCACATCACCACACCCAACCAGCACTGTCCATCTAGTCAAACACGAGCCAACTGCACAGACTCGCCATCTGCTCTCCTCGCAAATAGCACCCACCTCGGCTTAGATCTGAGCCGCGCTACACGAACACGCCAGATCTGGTAACTCCACCTGCTCGGGATGCATCCCGCATCCCCACCATGTTCCGGATCCAGTGTTATCAGCCCAGATCTTGCGTCACCACTGCTCCAGCGCGCCACAACAAACGACCACACACGCCCAGGATCCGACCCTCTCAAACCGCGCCGTCGCCCACACTAGGTTCGGTTGCCGCGCCGCTCCACCCGAGCCACACGCACCGTCGTGCCTCTGCCAAAGATTCGACCACCAGACAAGAACCACCATGAGCTTCATCCCCTTCCCCCTTTTCTCCTTTCTTTTCATGCTTTGTTTTGATATCTCTTGAGACTAAAAGTCCTCTTTAACTTCATTCGTTTCTTTTTTTAAGTCGCCTTTTTCTTCTTTTTTTTTTTTTTTTTATTATTATTATTATTATTATTATTATTATTATTATTATTATTATTATTATTATTATTAACCTTTTTTATTTATTTTTATCTTTCATTTGAGTTTAAGTAAAAAGAATAAAAATGTACATCTTCTTTTTTATACTTGTTTGGACTTGAATCTTTAGTCATTTTTTTTTATTTCTTATTTTCATTTATTTGTTCTTTTGGATTGATTTGTATTTACAAATTTGGGTTCATTTATTTTAATTTAACACACCCTTTTTTGAATTATTGTGATAATCGAGCATTTTAAAACTGGCCGACGATGGAAAAATTGGGAAAGGATTGGTGCACCGATCAATTACGCTCTTCCTAATACTTTTGAGGCTTTATATTGGATCTTACTAGGAGCACTGGTGAAGTGTAATCCCTACATAAAAATTAAAATAATTTTGTAAACTAAAATACAACATTTTTTTAAAACCAAAATAAAATCATTTTTGTAAATAAAAAAACCCTCAAATAAAAGCGAACAATTTCACCTGATTTCAACATTATGATTGTAGTGAATTCAAAAAAATTCCTTTGGTCACTTTTCAAAAATAATTTTTTTTCTTTGTAAAATTCCTTTTAAATAATTTTATTCAAAATCTCTCATTAAAAATAAATACTTTGAAAATTCTTTTTTTCCTTTTGCAAAATTAACACAATTTTTTTTAATTCACCACTTTCATATAATATGTTACAGGCTTAGAATTTGTTCCAAAATAATGGCTATTTAGCTACCCAGTCCATGTCTTAGTCATTTATTATTTTTAATAACAAGCTGACAAATGGGACATGTCAAAATAAAAACAAAAATGAAAAAATTATTTTCTTTTAAATAATAAAGGACCAATTTAATTAACCTTGCAAATAACACTAGATTGAAATAGGTAACCATTTTTAGAATAGACGACGTAGGGTGCTAATACCTTCCCTACTCGTAATCAACCTCGAGCTTTGAACTCTGAAACATAGACCATCTTTTAGGTGTCCAATTGCGCCATTTCATTTAATGGATAAAGCAATTGGTGGCGACTCCCAATACCCTGAGGTCTTTTCCTCCTCCCTATTATTTTTAATTTTACGGCGTCCTTTGGGATGGTTGCGACAATTGGCGACACTACTGGGGACGTTAGAGGGTTAAACCATGTTTTAATCTCATTTTATTTGCTCTTTAATTATGTTGGTCCATTTTTGCTTTATTTGTTTTATATTGTTGTACATTTTGTTTGCATTACATGTATTGTACTTCTGCTTTGTGAATAAATTTGCTTGTATGTTCCCTCACGTACACTTGCACACAAAAGCTCTATACTTGAGTTCAATACCTTATAGGCTTAGATAGAGGGCGAAGTAATGTTACTTTGAGAGACCTTTGGTCTCCGAACAGGCATATGAAAATCTCTCACTCAAATTGAACTCTTTCCGCTTGTAACCTATCATGGGTAAGGATGGAGGACTCTTGCTAGCCAAAGTGTTGGTGACAGCAAGGGGCAATTTGGGGACCTTTTGTCTAATAGGGGTCTAGAACCAAAAGCTATCACTTGATGAAGCAACCTTAGAGCTACCATGGTCCATAGAACCCATCCTTTAGGACAGGTACCAAGCCTAGGCAATCCTTTTCCTTTAACACATGAGGAATTTCTATTTGTCTGTTATTCTTGTCTTTTATAATTTCACTCTGTAGATGCTAACTCCCTTTTTACTGTTTTCTTTTATTTTGCATTTGCATACGTGGTCCAACCTTGTAAAGATATCGATAAACCTCGAACATGGATAAGGGACAAGTGGCTTTAATGTCTGAGGTGGCAGAGAGTATATGAGCTGTCAACGAAGAGTCTGCAAGAATTCAAGCAAAGGAAGGAAACAGTTTGCACCATAAGGATGCTCCTTTACCACCCCTAATGGGAAGCCATGACCTTGAGCAAAATGACATAAGAAGGCTTCGTAATGTGTGGTACAGTATGGGAAGACAGGAGGAGTTCAATGACAAATATGAAGATACTGTAGCTCTTATGTTCATCACCCCGACCTCCAAATATTGAAAGCCATACTTCGCTTTTGGGACCCCTCATATCGGTGCTTTACTTTTCAACAGTTCGACTTGGTGCCAACAATTGAAGAGTATGCTAGGCTTCTTAATAAAGGCAATATGCCCAAAGACAAAGTATACTTACACGACTCTAAAAAGACACCAAAAAGGACGTTGTCCAAATTAATAGGAATTCAGGCAAATGAATTGGATAAATATATGAGGGATGGAGGACGAAGTTTGGATTCTGAGTTTTTGCTTAGGATTGTTGAAGCTCAGGTTGATCAAAATCTGGGTCTAATAGCACTAGCCCTTACTATTTATGGGTTGGTAATATTCCCAAGAATAAAGAATCAGATAGATGGACATGTGATCAAATTATTTGAGCAAATCGAGTATAAGGTACACCCGACCCCACCAATCTTAGCAGAGATGATTCGATCCTTGAACTACTGTCGAGTTCATCAGAAGGGAAGATTTTGGGGATCTGTATCATTGCTAACAGTATGGATGTTTAGTCATCTACCAACCTTGAGATGCTTTGGTCATCCGAAAGTTGATCTTAAACAGTTTGTTATACCTAAGCATCCACTCTCGCTATATGGTCGTGAGAATTGGTCTTCCCGAACTCCGACGATGTAACAGTGGATCAGTTTTTTCGCGAAAATGAAGGAAGTGGTCTGGAGAGCCAAGTGGTTTCCTCTCACATATACCATATACAGATGTGGGAGTAAGCCTTGGGTTCCACTTATTGGCCCATGGGGAGTAGTAAGCTATGCTCTAACAATACCTATGACTCATGGGTTGTCAAAGTATGACAATGAAGGAACTGCCCATAAAATCAATGAGGTTATTGGAGATTGAAAGAATGCAAGAAATGTGAAGCCAGGTTTCCCATCGTCTGAAACAACAGTAGAATACCTAATTTGGCAGGCTAATAAGAGGAAAAGGGTTTTTTGCTCCTAAATTACAGGGTCTGGAGCCACCAATGCACTAATTTAATGAACCCATTGACTACTATGCTAAAGCAGAGGGGCGATACGAAATTATTCTCCAGCAATGGGCCACTGAGAGAGGGTCTTTGAAAGATTAACTTAGCACTGTAAGAAGGAGAATCCATAGTCAAGAATAGGAGGTAGCCTCTAAAGAGATTGAAACAGAAAGGCTAAGAGAAACCTGTCAAGTCCTCGAAACAATCATTCAAGGTAAGGATGACCAACTTGAAGGGTACAAGGCTGAAGTTGAAATCTTGAATCAACATTTAGAAAAACATGTTGAATGGGCTACTTTCTTAGAAAGTAAGAAGAATAAGCTGGAGGGCGATGTTATTCTATTGACTAATGAAAATGATTTCTACCTCAATGCAAGCCAAGACATGGAGCGGAAAACCAAAGTGGTGATTGATAATATAAGGGAAATCTCCAGCCATTCAAGGAAAAGGGCAAGAGAAATTCTCAAAATGGAAGCTAAGTTGGCACCAGGAGAAACCCAGGACGTTTTGACGCGGGTTAGGAAGGACCTCGACTTCCTTGGAAAATTTCACTAAAGAGAACCACCGAAATTAGTTTTTGTTTTTAGAGCACTGATGTTTTTTTTCCTTTCTAATGGAAATCAAGAGTTAGTCTTGTTTTGTAAAGCTAACTCCTCCATCTTGAGGAGTAATGGAGAGCAATATGTTGTAAAGACTAATTCTCTATGACCATAAAGCTTTTCTCTTTGAATGAATGAGGTTTATCGATATCGCTTGCTGCTTTGGATCATGTCTCTGCATGCATAATTTTACTTTTGTTTACATTTTTTCTCTAATAATAATAACAAATAATGAATACAGAAAGGGAAATTGTCTCTACGACACCCATATAGGACTCGCTCTCAATCAAAAGTCATGGATGAACTGGAGCAGTCACAAGAAGAGCTGAGAGATGAAGTAAGCCAACTAAAAGAACAAATGACCAAGGTCTTAGAAGTTCTACAAGCTTTGGAAAGAACAAAAAACACAGAAAGGACTCCTTCAAGGGCAAATGATGATCCTCTAGCCACGCTTATTCACCCGCCTGGTTTTACACCAATGCCTTGGCAATATCCTGGTGTCACCTCTCAAGGGGCCATGATGCCACTCACCATTTACCCAAATAACCCTGCACAAAACTCTGTTACCAATCATCAAGAAACACATGCATCTCTATTCCCATCATATGGCCTTCCACCTGGTTATGTGCCACTATTAACCACCAATACCCCTGAGGGCAGTGCACCGGTAGTCACGATAACTTCAAACCCTCCAAACACTACCCAAACACAAGGATCTCAGCCAAGTGCCAACGAGATTCCTCAGTTCCCTATTTTCATTCCCCCATATGGTCTTTCCTCAGGCTTCGTGTCGTCACAAATTACCAACCCTCCCGAGAGCGGCACACCATTAGTAATGCCTACTTCAGGGCCACAAAACTCGACTCCAGCCCAACCTCCCTTACCTTAGTGCTAATGGGACCTCATTAATGCAACATCTAGCCCCTTTTTACATGCCACAGTTTTTCCCTCATAAGATTGCTGGTACTCCTCTGTTGAATCCTTCAATTGAAGGCCTTCAATCCAAGGAAAAACTAGAAGTTCTTAAAGAGAGACTATGAGCTATAGAAGGAGCAAGTAGCTATGGTCTTCTAAATGCCTCAAAACTCTGCCTTGTCCCTGATGTGGTGATTCCCCTGAAGTTTAAAGTCTCAAATTTTGACAAATATAAGGGAACCACTTGCCCAAAGAACCTTCTAACCATGTACATCCTCAAGATGACTTCGCATGCTCATGATAACAATTTATTGATCCATTTCTTCCAAGATAGCTTAGCTAGGGCAGCGTCTAACTGGTATATACACCTTGAGTGTACCCATATTTGATGTTTCAAGGACTTGACTGATGCTTTCTTAAAGTAATATAAATACAACATCGATATGACACTAGATAGACTACAGTTGCAAAATATGGTTAAGAAGGAAGTTGAAACCTTTAAGGAATATGCTCAGCGGTGGAGAGAAATAGCTGCTCAGGTAGAACCCCCACTGACAGAAAGAGAAATGGTGGCCACATTCATCAACACTCTCCAATCACCCTTCTATGACAAGATTATAGGAAATGTGACATCAAATTTCTTAGACATGGTCATCATCGGGGAAATAGTCGATGGAGGAGGAATGAGAAGTGGAAAGATCACTAAAAGTTCAACAATGACAATTAGTGCCAAAAGCCCCCCAGTAGGGAATAAAAGAGAAGGTGAGGCTCATGCTGTTACTTTTGATCAAAGAAATTTTACCCAAGGGAAACATAGCCAAGCACCTATCAACCATCAATCATCTTTCTAACCTCCCTACATACCTCACAACCTATACCTTACTAATGCCTCTTAAACTCCATATCTTCAACCTTAGCGCCCAATGATCCCTTATCATACACAACCTCCAATCTCAAACCAAACACTTCTTACCATGTCATCTCAACCAACCCAACCCATGGACCCAAAACCCAAATACCAACCAAAGAAGGACGCCATGTAACCAAGAAAGGAAATTGGACCTAATTCCCATGATTTACACTAAGTTATTACCACAACTCATCCGTAAGTCCTTATTGGTCCTTTGTCCAATGAAGAAGGTGGAACCCCCATACTCCAAAGGATTTAACTTAAATGCTAAGTGTGATTACCATGCTGGGGCTGTAGGCCACTTAACAGAAAATTACAGAGTCTTGAAGTTCAAAGTGCAAGATCTGATCAATGCCAAATGGTTGAACTTTAAAGAAAGAACTCCTAATGTAGGCTGCAATCCCTTGCCTGATCATGGAGGTTCTATAGTTAATGTCATAGAGAAGTATTCTGACCTCATAAGTCGGGTAGCTGACGTAAAAACTCCCATGAGAGTTATTTTCAGAGAGCTTTGCAAATTTAGGTTAATACAAAACTAAGTTGAGATCAAAAAGGTCAATGAAGATGAAGCAGTGTATAAGATCCACGGGAAGGTAGGACATTCTATTGAGGAATGTGATGAATTCAAACAGATCCTTCAAAGTTTAATGGATAGTCACCTAGTGCAAATAAACAATCAGTACGATAATGGTGATATATACATGCTTAAAGAAATTACATCTCCACCAGTTCAAGAGACCGCCAATACCTATACAACGCCACTAATTATAGAGCAAGCTCTAGGTATACCAAGGCTATTGACAATTCATTACACTAAAGAGGTGTCTCCACAAGCCCCTCTCGGTCGGAATCCTATCACTATTCAAGTGCTGACCCTTTTTTCTTACAAGGATACCAAAGCTGTGCCTTAGAAGTATGATGTGCAAGTCGTTGTGAATGACCTCCAGGATGATCAAATGAAAATCCCATCCGCTATCTCTAGTATATTTGGGATCAGTGGAATGACTCAGAGTAGTCGTATTTATACACCTGAGGATCTGCGAAGAGGGTAAGTGGAGGAAGTGGAAAGAACTCGGAAAGGAAAAAATAAAATAGGGGAAACTTCTACTGAAGAAACCTTAGAATTAAAGACAGTAAAGCAAGATGTTTATAAGAAAGAAGTGACTGAGGAAGAAGCATGTGAGTTCTTAAAATTCATAAAGTAAAGTGAAAACAGGGTGGTGGATCAACTGAACTGCACCCCTGCAAGAATATCACTCTTATCTGTTAGTCATGACAACCATCACCCAAGAAGGGGAGTGAATTGAGTGATTACAAATTTTTAAAACAACTTCGAGAAATGATGCATTCTTATATTTTCAATTAACACATGCAGTGAAATAAATCTAACTATTATAGATTACTCAAAAATAACTTGGGTTATGAGATAAATTAAGCAAATAAATTAGATATCAAATTCAACTCAAGCATATATAATTAAAATACAAGAAATAAAGGAGTTTGAGTTAAGAAAAGCAAACATAGAATTTATCCTGGTTCAGTCACTAGCCACTTGTGGCCTACGTCCAGTCCTTAAATAAACCACCCGAAATTTTTCACTATCACTTCAAGCTTGAACAAGTACTTGAAACCTTTACAATTCAGAGCACTCTTCACACCTTGGGATACCTCACCTTTTGTGCTTAAGCCTCGACAGTCAGTTATACCTCACCCTTACAATTTCTTTGAGGGATGTCTCACCCTCTTTATAACAAATTAGAGTGTATAGAAAAGAGAAACTCTCACAAGAGTAGATGATACAATTTGAAGCTCTATGAAGCTCTCTAAGGATATCTCAAATTTGGTGAAAAAGAGCACAAAAATTTGGTAAAATATGAATCACAAATTAAAGTAAGAAAGAATTATTTCAGATAGTTGGGTGTTGCTAAAAGATGTCCCAAAAACATGTATCTATAATGTTCTTGAGAAAATAGACATTGAGTAACTTTTAATATCACATTAAAAGCATAGAAAATAGTCGTTACGCGTTTTTGGTCGTGTTTATTCAAATAACAACATTGTTATTCGAATAAATCTTCAAAATCATTTTCTGGAACATTTTCTGGGTCGTGTTATTTGAATAACACATCCCTTATTCGAATAAACTACTCTGATTTCAAAAACTGACTTTAAATGATCATAACTTCTTCATTTCTTATCTGTTTAAAGCAAATGACCACTCATTGGAAAGATCTTTGAGTCTATTTTCAAATGAAAAAGTTTCAAAATAAAAATCAAAGTATTTTGAAAGTTATGATTAAAAGAGTAACCAAAGGTTAGTTTTGCAAAACTCAAACTTGGCTATTTTTCATAGTTTTGAACTATTACCATAACTAGCTTTTCAAAACTTGTTTGTTGGACATTTTAGCATGTGAAACCCATTTGTAAAGATTTGAAAAACATATTTAAGATATTCATAAGGCTTATTACATAAAGAGCCTAAGTCCTATAAGCTATACCATTTAATCTTCCTTTGGACTTGGTCTTTGACATGACTTTGATGTTATCAATACCTTCATAAAATAGGCATTCACATTCTCCTTGAGTTGAGCTTAATTGAGATCTTTTGTTTTCTTGTTGCAATGTTCACTCTTGGTACTTAGACTATCCTACAAAGTATTGCTCACTTAAACAAACATAGTTAGTCCAAATTTATAATTCAATATCTTCATATGCATGATTCATAAATGTATAACTCTAGTTAGTTTAACATGCATATAAGACTTTCATAGACACATCCAAATAATATATTTATTAATTACTAATGGATATGCTCTATATAGGATGCAACAAAGAACATATGCAAAGTTTTCTTTTTGTCTTATATTTGTTATCATCAAAACTTAACATATTAAACCATTTGGGACAAACTTATTTCTATAATCTCTCCCTTTTTGATGATGACAAATCACTAAAGAAAAATATGTTGAGTAATATACAAGAATGGATATTCATGTAAGTATATTAAACAATAAGTACAAGAACATATTTTTCTTTCCAATTTTCACTCCCCCTATTTGACATCAACAAAAAAGCTTAGAAAGGAAAAATAATAGTTTCTCCTCCTTATAGATTCTACATATGATTCAAGAATAGAGAGATGAAACAAGCATGCTTTCAAGATATAGAAGATTATTCATGCAATGCTTGTCATATTTTTGTATGAAACCTTTAGCATATGATAGCAATAAAATACTTTATGTAATTAAACAAGGATGTAAGGCAAGAGATATAAACAACTTAAGAGCTAGGCTCCCCCTCATTGAAATACAAGATGGATAGGGTGAGATATATATGCTAAGACCATGTAAGCACAATACCATAAAGTAAAGTAAGGCAAAATATTTTTATTCTTAATCCATCAATCAAAAAACATTTTAAAAACTTCTCCCCCTTTCAAAAAGAATTTTATAAGAGCACATTAACCACAAAGTTCAAAGGAACATATATTCATTCATTGATCAGCCAATTACATTGTATCAGAGCTTCGTGCTCTGTTGAAAGCTTAATCACTTAGAGTTAAAGATCCTTATTTGTTGGCAACCATGAAAGTTTTTCAAAATGGAAGGTTTTGAAATTGATAAACCACAATTCTTTGATGATGTGAATTTTTTTTATTAGAAAATTAAAATGAAATTTTATATACAATCTATTAATTTTGATTTGTGTGATGTTGTTCTTGATAGATTTTCTCCTAAACCAAAACAAGATTGGAATGCTTATGACAAGAAATGTTTTTTTTTGAACATTAAAGATATGTAAATTTTGAGAAGTGGTTTGAATGATGAAGCTGATGCTAAAATTAAAAATTACTCTAGTGCTAAAAATATATGAGATGCTCTTAATGCTATTTATATTGCTAACAATGATTTTTTGCATAAAGTTGTATATAGAGAGCAAAACCCATTGAAGGAATTTTGTTATGAAAAATATCCTCAAAATGATGTTCAATTTGAAGAGGTGGCAAAGCAAAACCAAATGGTATATACTCTTGAAGCTTTGATAGGAAAGAATGAGGATGATGATTCTCATGAAGAGTCATTAGTGCAAGAAATTGAGACAACCTCTCACTTGACTCCAAAGAACTTTGATGTAAATGATATTTATCTTGATTATGGTCCTTCCTATTATGAGCTACAATGTGCATATGATGAATAGTGTGATGGTTTGTTGAATTTAGAGAAGAAAAACTTATCTTGTTTGGAAAACATTTCCTCTATTGAAAATGAAATTAAGACTTTGAAAAATAAATATGATTTTCTTAATGAGAAAATACCTTTGAAATGTGAAACCTCAACTTCTTGTGAAAAGTGCATTGATTTAGAAAATCAAGTTGATGACTTATATTCTGAATTTGCCAAAGTTAATGATTCTAATTGCTTATATTTTATGCTCGTTAATGAGAATAAAATTAGTGTTATTCCACATAAAAATTCAAGTAAGGCTTATGACAAAAATAGCTTAGAATATAAAAATAACAAAAAACTTAAGTTTTCCAAAAATGATCTTCAAAGGACCAAGTTGTTACCAAGTGGCCTCAATACTCAAGAGGGGGGGTGAATTGAGTAGTTAAAAATAAGTTCACAAATCTTTCGCAAATCGTTTGACAATCAATATGAGAAATTCGTTGAAGCTATTGGTTCGAAAATAATTAAATAGATGAGTTAAGCACTTTTACTAATGAACGTAATAGTCAAGGAGACAATATCCAAATAGAACAATGAAACACTTCACAAAGATAAACAAAGGAGAGTTTAGAGAAACAAACACAAGGTTTATCCTGGTTCAATCACTACTCCACTTTGATTATCAAAGAAGCAACACCTTGAGATTTTCCACTATATCTTCAAGCTTCAATGGGTGCTTGAAAAACACTACAACCTTGAGCACTCAACAAGGAAAAGGGATACCTCACCCAAAAAGCTTCAGCCTCTATTTTTCAAGGGATACCTCACTTGTACAATACTTTGAGGTATACCTCACCCTCACTAATCGAGAAAGTATAAGATTGAAATAGAAGAAGCGTCTCTAGAGCAAGTGTTTACAAATTGAGCTCTAATATGCTCTCAAAGATTTTTCACGTTTTTAGTCGAAAACAGAGCAAGAAATGATTTTAGAATTGATTCACGTTTTGAAGTATAATGATCAGCTTTTTGGTTCAAGGTCAATCAGTAAAAAAGACCCAACTTGGGTATTTATAAGTTTCTCAATTAATAGAGACCTTTGGAGGTAGTTGGGCATGCATTTAATGCATTTAATATAGCGTTGGACGTTGTCGGGATGCGTGTAATCGATTACATATCTCCTAGTAAGTCGATTACATTATTGTTCCAACGTTTTCGAACTTTCGATTCTAGAGGAATCGATTACATTCTTGAGGTAATCGATTACATAGGCTTAACTTTGCTTGTAATGATTACAATGCTCATGTAATCGATTACATGACTTTTCTCTTTCTATGTGTAATCGATTACAATATCCTTGTGGATCGATTACATGGTCGTCGAACATGTTCTTTGAGTTTCTGGGTTTTGTTAATCGATTACATATATTGTGTAATCGATTACATTTCTTGTCGAAAAACTTTGCCTTCTCCAAAAGTGTAATCGATTACATATAAAGTAATCGATTACATAAAGAACCTCAACTTGCTTGTAATTACATTGATCATGTGAATCGATTACATGCTTTCTATTTGATGTGTAATCGATTACAAACATTGTGTAATCGATTACATTTAAGCTTGAACACATTTTTCAAGTTCAATAACTCTTGTAAGTCATTTCCAACACCTCAAGGTACTTGTTTAAACATAAATCCTTTTAAGAGTGTTAGATTTAAAGTTGAAACTTAGGATTTATTGAAAGCCATGTTTATCTTTGAAATTTCCCATTTATTTTGAAATCATATATATTGAAAAACCATTTGAGAAATCTTGAGAGCATTTAACATTAATGTCCTAAGTCTAAATAACTAATTAAACCTTTCTGTTTCTTTCTTTGATCTTGATTTTTCCTTTTGTGCTTGATCTTCTCTTTTGCTTTTGTTATCATCAAAAACCTTTCGACATGCCTTAGAGACATAAGCATTCACATTCTCCCTTTTTGATGATGACAAACTGATCATAGGAAAAAGAAAGAGTTTTTGCATTTGTATATCATAGTCATTTAGTTACAATGCTGTCCCCGGAGATTATGCATGATATTGGGTTAGATTTTGCATATGAAAAGTTTAATAACTTAAAAGTTCAATAACTCCCCCGTACTCATGCAACCTTTAACTACATTTCATTTTTCCTTATTTTCTCCCCCGGCATTATCAAAAAGACATAAGCATTAAAAAAATGGACAAAGTAATCATGACATGAATAGTTCATAATTCCCAATTGTTTGCCATAATCGATTACAGCAAAAAAGCCATAAAGATCATCCTCAAGCAATATTCCAACGACAAACCATTCAAAGTGAAAACACGTTTATGTATTAATAATCGTAATCGCAATAATCGTATGTACAAATAAACATGTCACAACCAAGAGGCAATAATCAAAAGATAACCATAAAGGTATACCAATTTTATATAATCAGAGTTAAAAAAAAAACAAAAATAAGTACAAGGAAAAAAAATCAAGGCATAAGGCCAGGATCACTATCGTGTCCTCGCCGTCACAAAAGACATCACCCTACTTCAATCCGTGAATCAGAGTCTCCTAGATCAATGTCATCATCGTTTTCGGGCATAAGATCGTCGTCGAAATCCGAAGCTCCTCATCATCGAGGGAACTCCAGTGGACCACTTGCGAAGGATATGGGATCCGGAGGGGCGAGGATGTGGGGGTGCAGGTATCCCGGCGGGACTCACAGAACGGAGGTCCACGTGGAGGGATCGAATGGAGGCAAGCTCCCGGTCCGAGTAGTCCACCCTCGGCTCAAGATGGTCGATCTTTTGCTCTATATGATCCATGCGCGTGTTGACGTTGGCGCTCAGGTTGCGCATCTCTTGGAAGCAAGATCATAGAGAAGCTCGGAGCAGGTGCAGAGGCGGATACCGAGCCCCCTCATCATCACCGTGGATCGTGATGGATATGGCCAAATGTGCCATGAGTAATGTAATGCCACCTATCCTCCATCTTGTGAGCCGAAGCTTCTTCGTAGTATTTTGATATTGGTCCCTTGGAGCTATTACGTTCATTAGTGTCCTTGGACTCTTCGGTCGGCGAAATGCGACAATTACTCAAGGATTGAGGTGACTAACATGGCGAAGGGAGAGCGCGAGTTCTTCTTTTTCTTGATGTCCAAGATATGTTTGTAGAACTAGTATCCCCGGTTTATTGGGTGGCAATGGTCATTGCCCATAATGCCACTACATCGCCTTGAGGACTTGGGAGTAATTCCCTCCTCTGGGAATCAATCCACGAACCAAGAGGTAGTGAGGACTCTGTTTTTCCATAGTGAGGCCGGTGGCCATTATTCTCCGTCTAGGATCAATGGGGAGGTGGTAGCCGGTCCCTAATCAAGGAGAGAAGAAAACCTTGTGCTCAAACTCATGCCCCCGTACTTTGGCATTCCCACGTTGAAAAGCTCCATCACTGGGAGTGAGCTTGGTGAGCCTATACCACTGGTGTGCCAATGGTTAACTTTGATATGTTGCTTTTTCACCTCGATGAGATGATGCAATTATCTTCAACCTTCGTGTTAGCATAAAACACTCGGACAAGGTTAGGGTAGATGGCCTTCTCTATACTTAGGAATCCCACAAGCCTAAGTTTTCTATTGTCCTAAAGCTCACTAAGGGTTCACTCTCTCATGAAGGTGATGGGTAGATACCTGGGAGAGATGATTTTGCGAAGGTGAAGTTCTTCAAAACAACTCGGCTTTCTTCACGGTGGAGAAGTGCCTCGTGAGGTCCAACCCGGAATATTGCGTGTTCCCACCGAGGAACTTCCAAAGTCTTGAGATGTCTAAGCCCTGTTCTTGGGCACTTCGAGCGATGGGAGGATTCAAGCCATCATGAGAGAGAGCAGCCACCCTGAGTGGTAAATGGTTGGGGATGAGTGAGGAGAGAGAGAGGGAAATTAGGTCGAAAAAGTGGAGAGGGTGTTCGTGAGAGAAGATGGGGAGATTTGGATGAGGGATTTGAGGGGATTTGATCGGTGGGTTATGTGGAGAGGGATTTCTGAGATTGAGAGAGAGGAGAATGATGAGTTTTGATGGAAATTTGAGTGAGAAAAGAGGGTTTTGAGATCCAGGTGCGTGGAAAGCGAATCAGAACGAGGAAGATGAACCTCTAGGGCCTCCAAAATGCTAAATGACCACTACGGCGCATGAAAATGGAGCCTTTAAAATCTCAAGGGTAATCGATTACATTGAGTGTGTAATCGATTACATGCATTCTCAGGGAAGAATCGATTACATTTTTGGTGTAATCGATTACATGATTCTTAGGTATGTAATCGATTACATTTTTAATAATCGATTACATGCTTGCTCATGGAACCTTGTAATCGATTACATAGATGATGTAATCGACACCGAGTTAGTTGGTTGTAACCGATTACAAAATGTGTGTAATCGATTACATTGCAAGATGCCTTTAATCGATTACAAAGGCATTGAATCGAGGCTCACAAAAATGATTTTGTCTTCCAATTTTGCAATCTCCAAACAAAGATATAATCAATTTTAATCCATCCAAAAGAGTTTTAAAGCAACTCAAATCAATTCAAATCATCATCCAAGCATATAGATTAATCACATTATGATTCAACTCATATAATTGATCAAAATTATCATGTTTACCAAGAATTTCACCCTTTTTGGTGACTTTTGAAATTTGTTGAATTTCTTGTCAAAGTTGGATTTGAGGGAGCACTCTTGCAAAATAATTTAGGGAAACCTCCGAATGCTCAAGTTAGTTAGTATGGGATTCAAATATATATAATGAAAATTCAGGTTTAGATTATGCAATCCATAATTATCAAAAAACTTATAGCTTAGGCTTTTGTTTTAGGATTATGCAAAAATATTTAATTTATGCATGAATGGTCCAATATACCCAGCTTGCAATGTTTCTAATGTAGAAAAATGCTTCTTTGCAAGGGGTTTGGTGAAAATATCATACTAATTGCTTGCTAGTTGTTTCAACAAATTCAAGTATGCAATCACCTCTTTGAACATGATCTCTAATGAAATGATGTCTTATTTCAATATGCTTAGTTCTAGAATGCAAAATGGGATTTTTTGACAAGTTAATTGCACTAGTATTATCACATTTTATGGGAATGTGATCAAGCTCAAGACCATAGTCCAAGAGTTCATTGTCATTCATCCAAAGGACTTGAGCACAAAGAACTCCCAAAGGCAACATATTCTTGGAATTGGCAAAGTTGGTACAATGCCACACTATTTTGTTTCTTACTTGTTGCCAAGAAACTAGTGAGCTTCCTAGCAAGTGGCATGTCCTACTAGTGCTTATTTTGATCCATTTTGCATCCAATTCAGAATCGGATACCCATAAGACTACATTAGGCACCCTTAGGGTACCATAAACCCATTTGTGATGTGCCTATTAGATATTTCATTATTCTCTTAATGCTTTAGGTGTGATTCCTTAGGATTAGCTTGATATCTAGCACACATGCATACACTAAACATTATATCGTGCCTACTTGCTAAAGAAGATAAAGGAGTTGAGCTTCATACCTCTATATTTTGTAATTTCTACCGATTTACCTCCTTCATCCTTGTCCAAATAGCAAGAAAGTGCCCATAGGAGTAGCCATATGCTTGGCATTGTCCATTCCAAACTTTTTGAGCAGGATCCTTGCAATACTTGGATTGGCTTATAAATGTTCCTTCTCTTGTTTGCTTGATTTGTAGACCAAGGAAGAAGTTGAGCTCACCCATCATGACATCTCAAACTCACTTTGCATAATATTTGAAAATTTTTACAAAGAGAGTTGTTAGTAGCTCCAAATATAATGTCATCAACATAGATTTGAACTAGAAGAATGTCATGCATTTTGTGTTTTATGAAAAGAGTGGTGTCAACTTTACCTCTAGAAAAGCCTTTTTCTAAAAGAAATTTGCTCAACCTTTCATACCAAGCTCTAGGAGCTTGTTTCAAGCCATACAAAGCCTTTTTCAATTTAAAAACATGGTTGGGCATTTCAAAGTCCTCAAAACCAGGAGGTTGTTCTACATACACCTCTTCTTGTATAAAACCATTTAAAAAGGCACTTTTGACATCCATTTGATAGAGTTTGAAATCCATGATGCAAGCATATGCAAGTAGCATTCTAATGGCCTCTAATCTAGCTACGGAGCATAAGTTTCTTCATAATCTATGCCTTCTTCTTGATTATATCCCTTAGCTACAAGCCTAGCTTTATTTCTTATTATTAAACCCGTTTCATCAAGTTTGTTCCTAAAGACCCATTTGGTGCCAATTATAGGATGATCATTGGGCCTTGGAACTAATTCCCAAACTTGATTCCTCTCAAATTGGTTTAGTTCTTCTTGCATGGCCAAGATCCAATGCTCATCATTAATGGCCTCATTTATGTCTTTAGGTTCAACTTGAGAGACAAAGGCTAGATGATTACATGCATCTCTAAGTGAGTTTCGAGTGATTACCCCTTTTGATACATCACCTATCACCTTGTCAAGAGGATGATACCTTGAAGTCCTCCATTCCTTGGGTAGATCCGAGATTTTAGAATTTTCTTGCCATGAGTGATCAAGGAGTCTCTCTTCTTCTTCTTGGACTCTATCTCTTGATTTTCCAAGTGCGTCTTTGCCAAGATTTCTGCAACATCATCAACAAGTTCCTTTCTCGGCACATTTGGGTTAGTTTCATCAAATGCAACATGTATGGATTCTTCTATGGTCATAGTTCGTTTATTATAGACTCTAAAGGCCTTGCTATGGATAGAATAACCAATGAATATTCCCTCATCGATTTTGCATCAAACTTCCCCAAGTTATCCTTTCCATTATTCAAAACAAAGCATTTACATCCAAAGACATGAAAATGTGACACATTAGGTTTCCTTCCTTTGTACAATTCATATGGGGTTTTCTTTAAAATTGGCCTTATTAGGGCTCTATTCATAACATAACAAGCGGTGTTAACCGCATCAAATTGAAAGTACTTAGGAAGATTGGCCTCATTGAGCATAGTTCTTGCCATTTCTTCTAAAGATCGATTTTTCCTTTCTACAACACCATTTTGTTGTGGTGTTCTAGGGGCAGAAAAATTATGCTCAATGCCATGTTCATCACAAAAGTTTCAAATTCATGATTTTCAAATTCACCACCATGATCACTTCTTATGGATGCAATACAAAAACCTTTTTCGTTTTGAATAACTTTGGCAAGTTTTCTAAATGATTGAAAAGCATCATTTTTGTGAGCTAAGAATAATGTCCATGTAAATCTAGAAAAATCATCCACAATTACTAATGCATAGTAATTCCCACCAAAGCTCATAGTTCTAGAGGGTCCAAAAAGATCCATGTGCAAAAGTTGTAAAGGTCTAGAAGTTGAAACTATGTTTTTAGCCTTGAAAGAGACCTTTACTTGTTTTCCTTTTGACATGCATCACAAAGTTTGTCTTTTTCAAATTTGAGCTTTGGAAGACCAATTACTAGTTCTTTAGAAACCAATTTGTTTAAGTGATCCATGTGAATGTGAGCAATTCTTCTATGCCATAACCATGAATCATTTTCTCTACTCATAAAGCATTTAGCATCATTTGAGGAAATGTCATCAAGACTAATCATATATATGTTATTGACCCTATGACCAACAAACTTAACTTGCTTGTCATCCTTTCCTCAATTATACAACAAGAGGAATCAAATATAACTCTATTTCCTTTATCACACAATTGACTAATACTAAGTAAATTATGTTTAAGTCCTTCAACAAGTAAGACATTATCAATAGATGATGAAGGGATCTTACCAAATTTGCCAATTCCAAGAATCTTCCCTTTGTTGTTGTCACCATATGTGACATGACCATGTTTCTTGTGTGTAAGGGAGGAGAACTTGGAGCCATCTCCGGTCATGTGCTTGGAGCAACCACTATCAAGATACCAACTTGAGCTCTTGGTCTTCAAGCACACCTATAACACACATTCAAGATTTAACTTTTGGTACCCAAATTGTTTTGGGTCCTTGTGTGTTAGAATTAGGTATGGTGCCTTTAGGGACCCAAACCCTTTGATTCCAACCTTGGTGTTTATGTTCTTTCTAACATTGCAAGTGGATGCACTATGCCCTTTCCTACCACAATGAAAACATTTAACAAAGGGGCTACTTGAAGTTTTTGAGGAAACAAAGAAATTCTTATAAGATTTTTGATGGTTGTTTGGATTAAATCCTAAACCGGCTTTTTGGAAAACACATTTTTGTCTCCCTAACAACACATTCAAGTTGTCTCTTCCAAAAGTGAATTTTGCAAGAGTGTTGTTCAAGTCTTCAATTTCTTTTTCAAAAGCTTTGCATGATAAACAAGGTAATGATATGGATGCATTTTCATGTGAGGAACAAATCATGCATGATGAATTAGCATCTATGAGTCCTAAAGTTTCATTTTCAATTTTAAGTTCATTTATCTCCTTGGTTAAAGTAGAAACTTTCTTTGTCAATAGGGAGATTGTTTTATTGGAAGACAAAATCATTTTTGTGAGCCTCAAAGATTCATCATGCAATTCTTGAAAGGCATCTTGCAATTCATCATAAGAAGGTGGAGGTTCTAGGTTAGAAGAGGTTACCTCGGTGTCGCTTTCTCCACTTTCTTCTCCTTGAGCCATGAGGCAAAGATGGGCTTCCTCATTTTCAGAATCATCGGAAGAGCTTAAGTCATTGTCCTCCCAAGCTATATATGCTCTTCTTCCTTTCTTTTCCTTGGAGGGTCTTTTCTCAAACTTCTCCGTCTTCTTGAGATATATAGGACACTCCATTTTCATGTGCCCTGGTTTTCCACATTCATAGCATTTTGGAGGAGTGGAGGATCCTTCTCCTTTGTGATATGCTTTCTTTTGAGGAAACGGTGGTCTTCTTTGAAATCCCTTTTTCTTCAAGAATCTTCCGAATTTTCTCACAAGGAGACTAAGATTCTCCTCACTTAGCTCAATATTTTCAGCATCCTCTTCACCATCTTCATCATCATCTTCAAGTATGGGAGAGGTGGCCTTGAGTGCAATTCCTCTCTTTTTTTGTCATGTTCTTCATTTTGATTGAGCCTACTTAGTTCCAGCTTTCATGCTCTTGAAATTTTCCTCTCATAGGGTGGCTAGAGACATGGTTGATAAATCTCTTGATTCCGCAATCGCAGTTACCTTGGGTTTCCAATTCCTTCTTAGACATCTCAAGACTTTGTTAATAAGATCCTCATTAGGAAATGTCTTTCCCAATGAGATGAGATGATTAACAATATGAGTAAATCTCTTTTGCATATCTTGAATACTCTCACCTTGATTCATTCTAAACAATTCATATTCATGAGTAAGAGTGTTTATTCGAGATCTTTTTACCTCACTAGTACCTTCATGAGTTACTTGTAGGGTATCCCACATTTCTTTTGCGGTCTTACAATTTGACACCCTAAAGAATTCATCATACCCCAAAGATGTGGTGATGATGTTCTTGGCTTTCAAATTATATTGAACCTTCTTTTTATCATCATCGGTCCAATCACTTCTAGGTGTATTAATTGTCACACCATCCTTAGTTTGTGTAGGGACAAAAGCACCATTTTCAATCTGCGTCCCACACATCTAAGTCAATAGCTTCAATAAAAATTTTCATCCTTTCTTTCCAATAGGCATAGCCATCCCCATTGAAATAAGGAGGTCTATTTATAGAAGAACCTTCATTTGAAAAACCATTTGAAGCCATCACTTCTCTTGAAGCATATGCTAAGCTCTTTATACAAGAGTCTAGCTTTCCGATACCACTTGTTACCAAGTGGCCTCAATACTCAAGAGGGGGTGAATTGAGTAGTTAAAAATAAGTTCACAAATCTTTCGCAAATCGTTTGACAATCAATTTTCGTTGAAGCTATTGAGTGATCGAAATAATTAAATAGATGAGTTAAGCACTTTTACTAACTAGGGACCCCAATCACTCATACTCGGAACGTAATAGTCAAGGAGACAATATCCAAATAGAACAATGAAACAAGGCACAAAGATAAACAGAGGAGAGTTTAGAGAAACAAACACGATCGTTTATCCCGGTTCAATCACTACTCCACTTGTGATCTACGTCCGCATGGATCCCAAGCAACACCTTGAGATTTTCCACTATATCTTCAAGCTTCAATGGGTGCTTGAAAAACCACTACAACCTCCACTCAACAAGATGGGGATACCTCACCCAAAAGCTTGAGCCTCTATTTTTCAAGGGATACCTCACCCTTACAATACTTGAGGGATACCTCACCCTCACTAATCGAAAAGTATAAGATTGAAATAGAAGAAGCTCTCTAGAGCAAGTGTTTACAAATTGAAGCTCTAATATGCTCTCAACGATTTTTCACGTTTTTAGTCGAAAACGAGCAAGAAATGATTTTAAGAATTGATTCACGTTTTGAAGTATAATGATCAGTTTTTGGTTCAAGGTCAACCGTAAAACAAAGACCCAACTTGGGTATTTATAAGTTTCTCAATTAATAGAGCTTGGAGGTAGTTGGGCATGCATTTAATGCATTTAATATAGCCGTTGGACGTTGTCGAATGCGTGTAATCGATTACATATCTCGTTGTGATCGATTACATTATTGTTCCAACGTTTTCAACTTTGGTTGACTTTTGTAATCGATTACATTCTTGAGGTAATCGATTACATGGCAAAAACTTTGCTTGTAATCGATGAAATGCTCATGTAATCGATTACATGACTTCGACTTTTTAAATCGATTACAATATCCTTGTAATCGATACATGGCTCGTCGAACATGTTCTTTGAGTTTCTGTTTTGTGTAATCGATTACATATATTGTGTAATCGATTACATTTCTTGTCGAATTGTTCTTTGCCTTTCTAAGGGCTTTTGTGTAATCGATTATCATATCTGTATCGATTACATAATCTCGACTTGCTTGTAATCGATTACATTGATCATATATATGAATTGATTACATGCTTTCTTTTTCTATGTCAGTTTGTCGATTATCAAACATTGTGTAATCGATTACATTTAAGGCATGAACACATTTTTCAAGTTCAATAACTCTTGTAAGTCATTTCCAACACCTCAAGGTACTTGTTTAAACATAAATCCTTTTAAGAGTGTTAGATTTAAAGTTGAAACTCGGATTTATTGAAAGCCATGTTTATCTTTGAAATTTCCCATTTATTTTGAAATCATATATATTGAAAAAAATTTGAGAAATCTTCAGAGTATTTAACATTAATGTCCTAAGTCTAAATAACTAATTAAACCTTCTGTCTTCTTTCTTTGATCTTGATTTTTCCTTTTGTGCTTGATCTTCTCTTTTGCTTTTGTTATCATCAAAAACCTTTCGACATGCCTTAGAGACATAAGCATTCACACAAGTCATCATTAAATTAATTGTTTAAAATTTTTGTGGTCATGTAGGACATATTTCTCACTTATGCAATTATAGAAGAAATCCTTATATGAGAAATTGTATGATATGGGTTCCTAAAAATCTTAAATGCTCTAGTACTAACATTCAAGGACCCAAGATGAAGTGGGTACCAAAATGTCGTGTTTTAATTATGCAGAAAACTTCTCAAAAGGATGCACAAATTGGTCAAGTGAAAAAGGAATCATCAAGGAGAATGCTTCCAAAGCCCAATGGTAAAAATTTTTATCAAAGAAGGAAGATGGTTTCAACCAAAGCTTCTCAAGCACAAAATGTGAAACTTGCAAAGTGAAAAACACCAAAAGAGAAGCAATGGGTAAGGAAAAGAGTTTCCTTGATTACCAAGACCAAGGTATCAAAAGTTTCTACCTTTTATGCACATTCACTTGTAAAGTCAATGAATTTGAGGTATATTCCTTATAGGCCTTAGGTAAAGGATAGAACCATGCGTGCTTAGTAAAACTTGAATATTATATTTAGCACATGATTATGCTTATTCTTTTTGCAACATAAGGGTCTACAATGCCTAAGTATGCTTGCATGATGTTTGAAATTGCCTTGAGACATTTTGAAACTAATTTGAAAACTTTGAGATTAGTCCTCTACTGTCAAAAATGCAAAAATTGAATTTTAGTAAATTGGTAATCGATTACAAGACCTTTGTAATCGATTACACTAATCCTATAATCGATTACAAGGTTCCTAGAAAGTTGATAATCGATTACACTAAACATGTAATCGATTACATGGATTCTAGAGGACTGGTAATCGATTACACACACATTGTAATCGATTACATAGGCCTTAAAAATGAGTTTTAATGCACAAGAAGCCATATTTCTTGTTACTCATCTTTTCTCTTGGTATGTGCTTAATGATCAATAACTACCCCCTATGGATCCAAAATTAGTGGATGCCAAAGAAAGTACTATGAATTGTGTTGTAAGGTGACTATTAGCTCAAACATGCATTGAAGTGAAATACAACCATGCCACTTGAGGTTGGAAAAACTTAAAATGGTCCAAGCTCTCCAAAAGTGATGAAAACATAAAAAGAATGACATAGAGAACTTATTTTCTCAAGGAGCCTCAGACATGGAAGTTGGAGTCACCTACAAAAACTCAAGAGTACACTTTTGGTGATTTTAATCTATTATCCTCACTTTTGTTTTAAATTGAATATCATGTGATATTGGATAAGTAGAGATTTATTTTTATGCCTTAACATGTTTTAGGTTGTGCTTTTCTAGCATTATGTTTTAAAAGTATCTTTACATATGTTAACATGCTAGATATGCATACATTTTGCTTGGAATGACATGTTATGATAATATCTTTATTCTTAAGCTTGTGACCAATTCTCTTTGTTCAAATATGAAAATTCACATGCTCATAAGTAGTTTCTAATCCTTCCTCTTTGATGCTTAATTGTCTTATATATTTATTTAGAGATTGGAAAGTTAGAAGTTACATGTCTTCTTATTTGAAATTGCTTGATATGCTCATATCTTGAAAACAAGAAGTAAATGATTCATCTTTGTGCATTGAACTTGCCTTTGAACTTTAATGATTCTTACATTGAAGTATATCTAGAGATGAGTCATAAATAATTTCAAAAGTTATAGTTCCATGGCTTTTCAATTCTTGCATTACAATAAGGGACTTTTTGTTCTTGATTGACATGTGTGCGTACTAGAATTCCTTACTTGATATTACATGTCTTACATGATCATTGTTTACCCCAAAACGCTTATATATGTTTTGATGATAATCAAGTCTTTCTTGATAAACTTGAATCTTACTTTGAAAATGCTTAAATCATGTTTGTGGATTCAAGTACATATGTGCTTCATGCATTTTTGTTAGAGCTAATATTGCATGGTTGATAATGTGGTACATGTTATACATTATACATCAATCTAAATTATGCTTGTAAATGAGCTTAAATGATAGTTGATGTTAACCTATGTTTTAGAGAACTTTTAGAGTTAGCTTTTCAAGTGTCTCTATGTGCTTCAAATATAGTCATCAAATATTGAAATGTCAAGCATATGTAGATAAATAAGAAGAGTTGAATGAAGAAGGACATGGGGAGACTTTCTTCAAGTGCAATGGAATGGAATACTCAATGGAAGAAAGCACAAACTCAAAGGACAAATAAATGAAGAACACTCTAAAGGAGCATCACTCTCTATCTAAATCAATAAGTATTTTTATCCCTAAGTTACTGTGATATTTTATATGTTATAAATTGTATGATACTTATTGATAAATTGATCTTAAAATGATTAGATGCTTTCTTTACATGAGAAGTGTACTTAGTATTGACAAAGTGCCTAATTGGATACTAACTAGCTAATTTTGTCATTGTATATAGGATGGATGATGTTAGTTCTATACATGTTTTAATCCCTATAGCATATTTCATTAAGGTGAATGTTTGATATCTATGATTCTCTTAATCCATGGCTAACATATGGTAGAATACTAAGAAATTTGGTAAAATATGAATCACAAATTAAAGCAAGAAAGAATTATTTCAGATAGTTGGGTGTTGCTAAAAGATGTCCCAAAAACATGTATTTATAATGTTATTGAGAAAATAGCTGTTGGGTAACATTTAATATCACATTAAAAGCATATAAAATAGCCGTTACATGTTTTTGGACATGTTTATTTGAATAACAACATTGTTATTTGAATAAATCTTCAAAATCATGTTTTGGAATGTTTTCTGGCTCGTGTTATTTGAATAACACATCCCTTATTTGAATAAACTACACTGGTTTTGAAAACTGACTTTAAATGGTCATAACTTCTTCATTTCTTATCTGTTTAAAGCAAATGACCACTCATTGGAAAGATATTTGAGTTTATTTTCAAATGAAATAAGTTTCAGAATAAAAGTCAAAGTATTTTGAAAGTTATGATCAAAAGAGTAATCAAAGGTTAGTTTTACAAAATTCAAACTTAGCTATTTTTCATAGTTTTGAACTATTACCATAACTAGCTTTTTAAAACTTGTTTGTTGGACATTTTAGCATGTAAAAACTATTTGTAAATATTTGAAAAACATATTTAAGATATCTACAAGGCTTCTTACATAAAGACCCTAAGTCCTATAAGTTATACCATTTAATCTTCCTTTGGACTTGGTCTTTGACATGACTTTGATGTTATCAATACCTTCATGAAATAGGCATTCACATTCTCCTTAAGTTGAGCTTAATTGAGATATTTTACTTTCTTGTTGCAATACTCACTCTTGGTAATTAGACTATCCTACAAAGTATTACTCACTTAAACAAGCATAGTTAGTCCAAATTCATAATTCAATATCTTCATATGCATGATTCATAAATGTATAACTCTAGTTAGTTTAACATACATATAAGACTTTCATAGACACATCCAAATAAGATATTTATCAATTACTAATGGATATGCTCTATATAGGATGCAACAAAGAACATATGCAAAGTGTTCTTTTTATCTTGTATTTGTCATCATCAAAACTTAACATATTAAACCATTTGGGACAAACTTATTTCCACATTATCCTTATTGACGAACTCTGAGCCACATAGGGAGGTGCTGATGAAAGTACTTAATCGAGCTCATGTTTCTCACGACATCATGGTTGACAAGTTGGATGACATTATCAGCAACATCACAGCAGATAATTACATCATTTTCACCGATGATGAAGTATCCATTGAAGGAAGGGGACATAATAAGGCACTCTACATCTCAATAAAATGTCAAGATCATGGCTAGAGTACTGATGGACAATGGCTCTTCCTTGAATGTGATGCCGAAGTCGACACTCTCCAAATTGCCTTTTTGATGGATCACATATGAAACTAAGATGATAGTAAGGGCATTTGATGGCACAAGGAGGGAGGTCATAGGAGAGATCGAAATACCAATTCAAATTGGTCCTTGCACCTTCAACATACTCTTCCAAGTGATGGACATTGCACCATCCTACAGTTGTCTCTTAGGATGACCATGGATTCATTCTGCTAGAGCTGTGCCTTTCACCTTGCACTAAAAAGTAAAATTCATAGTTGATAATAAAATAATTATTGTCTTTGGTGAAGAGGACCTACTGGTGAGCAAGCCGCTAGACACTCCTTATATTGAAGTTGCAGAAAAGGCTCTCGAGACTGCTTTTCAAATACTCGAGGTTGCCAATACCACTTATATAAGGGAAGGAGCTCCAATTCCGAAATTACAGCCCTTTGTTGTATCTTTAATGATGGCTAAAGTCATACTGGAAGGAGGTTATCAGCATGGAAAGGGGCTGGGTAAGTAACGACAAGGTGCCATAAGACTTTTACAGCCCTTGGAAAACAAAGATAGATTCGGATTGGGATACAAACCTACCAAGGTCGACAAAAAGAGGATCATGGGAGAAAAAAAAGAGAAAAGGCTGGCTAGATTAGAATATCAAGAGCCTAAAGTGGAGGGGGTCCTTATTTGTGACATACGACAAAGCTTCTGAAGCGCGGGAGTTGTTTTCGTAGACCAAGTGACCGTTGTTGAAGATGATAACTTTGTCAGTCATGCGGACCTGATGTATGCATGTTCTTCAGATACAAGACTCGACAATTGGGAGATCATCGAGCTTCCCATCACCTTAGAGTCTCTTTCAAAGTAATTCTATAGTGCTATTCCTTTAACTCTGCCGAAGGCTTTAGGATGACCTTTGGTAAAGCTAGGTTACATGTTTCCTTTCCAATAATTGTTATTAATAAAATGCATTTTGAGTTCTCTTATTTCTCATTCCATTAGCTTTCATCCCACCATTATTATGACCTTCTATTCATTTCATCTTTCTTGTGTCAACATTACTTAATACAGATCTGAAAGTGACTCTCTTGAAAGTGACAGTATCAAGATCTCATCATATAATTTTGAACACCCCGTTAATCATGCCGATGAGCATAATGAGGGTAATTGAGAAACTTCACCTGAGTTAATAAGATTACTAGAACAAGAAGCTAAAGAAATCTAACCCTATGAGGAACCAATTGAAGTAATTAACTTGGAGACTGAAAATGATAAGAAAGAAGTCAAAATTGGTACCTTGATGAAAGAAAAAGAGCACAACATGTTGATTAAACTCTTATTTGATTATAGTGACGTCTTCACATGGTCATACCAAGATATGCCTGGGCTAGACACTGATATAGTTGAGCATAAATTACCACTAAAGCCTGAGTACCCTCTAGTTAAGCAAAAACTGAGGCGAATGAAAGCTGAGATGTCACTAAAAATCAAACATGGAGTAAAGACGCAGATTGATGCAGGATTTCTTGCAGTTGCAAAATACCCCCAATGGGCTGCCAACATTGTTTCGGTCCCAAAGAAAGACGGGAAAGTCCGAATGTGTGTTGACTATTGAGACTTAAATAGGGCCAGCCCTAAAGATGACTTCCTGTTACCTCATATCGATGTTTTGGTGGATAATACTGCTCAATATGCATTCTTCTCTTTTATGGACGGCTTCTCTGGGTATCATCAAATCAAGATGGCTCTTGAAGACATGGAGAAGACCACTTTCATCATTTTTTAGGGAACCTTCTACTACAAAGTGATACCCTTCAATTTAAAAAATGCTGGGGCGGGGTATCAGAGAATGATAGTGGCATTGTTCCATGATATGATGCACAAAGAAATAGAAGTTTATGTGGATGATATGATTACAAAGTCAAAAACAGAAGAAGATCATATAATCAATCTGCACAAGATTTTTGAGTAATTGAGGAAGTTCAAACTCAGACTAAATCCTGCAAAATGCACTTTTAGTGTTAGATCAGGCAAACTATTAGGGTTTGTGGTGAGCCAAAAGGGGATAGAAGTTGATCATGACAAGGTTTGAGCAATCCTAGACATGCCAGTCCCTCGTACTGAAAAGGAAGTCTGGGGATTTTTGGGGAGGCTGAACTACATCGCTCGATTCATATCCCAGCTCACAGCAATATGTGAGTTGTTCTTCAAATTGTTACGCAAGAACCAGCCAATCGAGTGGAATGAAGATTGCCAAAGAGCCTTTGAAAAAATCAAGCAATATCTATAAGAACCCCTAGTTTTGGTGCCTCTAGTGCTAGGGAGACATCTTATTATGTATTTGACAGTGCTCATTGAGTCTATAGGTTGCATACTGGGGCAGCATGATGAATCTGGTAGGAAAGAACGTGTCATCTATTATTTAAGTAAAAAGTTCACTGACTATGAGGTAAAATACTCATTGTTGGAGTGAATTTGATGTTCCTTGGCATAAGCTGCCCATCGATTAAGGCAATATATGTTGTGTTACACCACTTGGTTAGTGTCCAAAATGGACCCAATCAAGTATATCTTTGAGAAACCAGCCTTCACTGGGAGAATCGCACGATGACAAGTTTTATTATCGGAATATAAAATTGTTTATGTCACCTAAAAGGCAATTAAAGGAAGTGCCCTTGTGAATTATCTGGCTAACCAACCTATAGAGGATTATGGGTCGATGCAATATGAGTTCTCTGATGAAAATATAATGGCTCTATTTAAGGATGAGGAATCCTTTGGAAAAGAAAAATGGACTATGTGGTTTGATGGAGCCTTTAATGCACTAGGGCACGACATTGGAGCCATCTTGATCTCCCTTGAAGATAATTTCACCCCGATCACAGCAAGGTTGTGTTTTGATTGTACTAATAATATAGCAGACTATGAAGCATGTGCTTTGGGTATTCAAGCGGTAATAGAATCAAAAACAAAGATTCTTGAAGTATATGGGGACTCTGCCTTGGTCATTCATCAATTAAAAGGGGAGTGGGAGACTCGTGATGCCAAGCCGATCCCTTATCATGCTTACATCAAAGAATTGACCAAGCAATTTGATAAAGTCATTTTCCATCATGTTCCTCAAAAGGAAAAGTAATTGGCTAATGCTTTGGCCACACTATCATCAATATTCCAAGTAGGGCATGAAAATGACCTACCACTTATAAAAATGGAAAGTCATGGCTATCCTGCATATTGTCAAGTGATTGAAAATGAGCTTGATGGGAAGTCGTGGTACCATGACATCAAATGTTTCATCAAGAGTAGGGAGTACCCTGTTGGCGCTTCAGAAAATGACAAGAGGACCCTTAAGGAGGCTTGGGATGGGTTACTTTCTAAATGGGGAAATACTTTACAAGAGAAATCATGATATGGTGCTTCTAAGATATGTCGATGTAGTAGAAGCAGAAAAGATCATTAAAGAAGTACATGAGGGTTCCTTCGAAACTCACGCCAATGGACATGTAATGGCAAGAAAAATCCTAAGATCTAGTTATTATTGGTTAACTATGGAAACTGATTGCTTCAATCATATGAGGAAGTGCCATAAGTACCAAGTGTATGCTGATAAGATCACTGCGCCGCCAGTCCCCTTGAATGTCCTAGTAGCACCTTGGCCATTCTCTATGTGGGTTATGGATGTCATAGGACCTATTGAACTAAAGGCCTCAAATGGGCATCGTTTTATCCTTGTTGCGATTGATTACTTCACCAAATGGGTTGAAGCTGCTTCTTACGTAAACGTGACCAGGAATGTGGTGATCAAGTTTATCAAAAGAGAGTTGATATGTCGTTATGGTCTACCAAATGGGATCATCACCGACAATGCAACTAACTTGAATAACAAAATGATGAAGAAGATGTACGAGAATTTCAAGATCCAACACCATAATTCCTCGCCATACCGCCCAAAAATGAATGAGGTTGTTGAGGCAGTAAACAAAAACATCAAGAAGATCATCCAAAAAATGATTGTGACATATAAAGATTAGCATGAGATGCTTCCCTTTACTTTGCATGGTTATCGCACATCTATCCATACCTCAACTGGGGCAACTCATTTCTCTTTAGTTTACGAAATAGAAGCCGTACTCCCTATTCAAGTAGAGATCCCCTTATTAAGAGTACTGATGGAGACAAATTTGGAAGAGGCTGAATGGGTCTAAGCCCGACTAGATTAGTTGAATCTTATCGAAGGAAAAAGGTTAACTACATTGTGTCATGGGTAGTTATATCAAAAGAGGCTTATGAAAGCTTATGCAAAAAAGTGCATCCTTGACAATTCCAAGAAAGAGACTTAGTGCTCAAAAAGATCCTACCAATTCAAAAAGATCACCGCGAAAAATGGACTCTAAACTATGAAGGACCTTATGTCGTGAAAAAAGCTTTCTCAGGAGAATGGATGATGAAGATCTACCACTTCCTGTAAATTCAGATGCGGTCAAGAAATATTATGCATAAAAGCGCCACTTGTCAAAAAAAAAAGAAGAAAAGAAAAAAGGAAAAAGAAAAAGGATAGCTCGCTAGGTGGAAAACCTGAAAAGGCTACCTAGGCAAAAGTTAGAGCGACCTGGTAGGTTGAAAACTCGAAAGAGCGACCTAGGCAAAAGTTAAGGTCCAAATTGAAATGACAAAAGTGCTTAATATGGCAAAGGAAGTGAGACTTGAGCAACTAAGTCCCCACACTAGGGTGAACCAAGTCTCTATATTAGAGCAAACTAAGTTTTCTATACTGGGGCAGGCCAAATGATCCCAACTGGGGCAGTCAAAGTCTTCAATTGCTGGTTAATAGGTGTTCAAAATCGAGCATGCAGAGGATTGACATTGATTACGATAAAGGGTCTCACTGGAAGAACTAAAGACCTTTCCCCTCATAATCCTTCTGTAAATTTTATATTGATAACCACAATATTACTTTCTTTTTACCATTTCCATTTCAATAAAATTTTGTTATGTTCTTACCTTTGCCTCTTCTTTGACTCAATATGCATTTTTCTAAATAAACATATATTGGAATGTGAAATGTGTGACATCACTATCAGAGCATCGAGAGTTACTAATGACTTGAAAGGTATAGGAAACACAATGAATTCCTAATAAGAGTATTGATGAAAAAAGAAAGGACAACCAGGTCACTATCACATCTCATGCACGCTTCAAAGGTCATTCTGGTTGGACATTTTAACCATCGATTGAATAGACAAATAAAAGGATGCCATTCTAATTCATCTTTGAAAATGATTGCACTCATGTCCTCAGGGGTCGTGGAGACAAAAAAAAAACAACAACAACAAAACAAAAAATAAAAAACAAAAAAAAACAAAATAAGGGTTTTTTGTACTCTCATACATCTGAAGCATGCATAGTGCATTATTTCAATTTGCTAGCCTTGACTTACAAAGGTCCAACTTGCTATTTTCAGTCAAATTAGGGCCTTGTGATCATAGCCTTTTCCTTTTGGGTTCCTGCACCTATTGCTTTTAGCTTCCACGGCAAGTCTGGGCCTTATGCTTATTACCTTTTCTTTTTGGGTCCCTGCACCCATTGCTTTTAGCTTCTGTGACAACTCAGGGTAACATGCCCATTGCTTTTAATCTTTTATGGGTCCCCGTACCCATTGTTTTTATGTTTTTGGGTCCTCGTACCCATTGTCTTTAAGTTTTCTGTTAAGTTTCAGTGGATATCTGACTCCACAAGCTTTTTACCTTTTCTGCTTCAAGTTTTCTGTTAAGCTTCAGCGGACATCCGACTCTACAAGCTTTTTACCTTTTCTATTAAGATTCAGTGGACACCCGACTCCGTAAGCTTTTTACCTTTTTCTGTTAAGCTTCAGCGGGTACCCGACTTAACAAGCTTTTTTTCCTTTTCTGCTAAGCTTCAGTGGACACCTGACTCTGCAAATTTTTTACCTTTTTTGTTAAGCTTCAGCGGGTACCCGACTCTGCAAGCTTTTTTGCTTTAAGCTTTCTGTCTTTAGCGAACACCCAACTCCGCAAGCTTTTTACCTTTTTTGTTAAGCTTTAGTGGGTACCCGACTCTGCAAGCTTTTTACCTTTTCTACTAAGTTTCAGCAGACACCTGACTCTGTAAGCTTTTTACCTTTTCTGTTAAGCTTCAGCGGGTATCCGACTCTGCAAGCTTTTTTTGCTTTAAGCTTTCTGTCTTCAATGGACACCCAATTCTGCAAGCTTTTTACCATTTTTGCTAAGCTTCAGTGGACACCTGACTCCGCAAGCTTTTTACCTTTTTTGTTAAGCTTTAGCAGGTACCCGACTCCGCAAGCTTTTTTGCTTTAAGCTTTCTGTCTTCAGCAGACACCCGACTCCGCAAACTTTTTACCTTTTCTGTTAAGCTTCAGCGAGTACCCGACTCCACAAGATTTTTATCTTTTCTGCTAAGCTTCACCGGACACCTGACTCCGCAAACTTTTTACCTTTTCTGTTAAGCTTCAGCAGGTACCTGACTTTGCAGCTTTTTTTTTTTTTTTTTTTGCTTTAAGCTTCAGCAGACACCTGAATCCGCAAGTTTTTTACCTTTTTTGCTTTAAGTTTTCTGTTAAGCTTTAGTGAATACCTGACTCTGCAAGCTTTTTTACATTTTCACAGACAAAATTGAATAAATTCCTTTGCCTTCCATTTATTTTAAATATAAAGCAGAGAGGGGGGCTGCTGTTGATACCCAATTTTGTCCATATTTATTTTATTTCATTAAAACATAAAAAATAAATTTATTTTGAGAAATAAAAATGTAAAAGGAAAAAGGGATTACGGGTCAACCCATGACCCAATTCCTTTCCCTTCTTGTTGCTGCAACTAAGAACCCTAGCCACCAAACCCTAGCCTCCTCAAGTAGCTTATTGAAATGGCAACCTTTCCTTTTCAGTATTGATTGAAATCACTGATAGGATTTCTTCCTCAATTTGTCTTTCAATCATGAGGAATTAGGGAGATTTTTCCTGCAGGTTAAATTCTATATATCCTAAGCAACACAGAGACACCGAGGACACTGAAAATCCTCTGCTTCCAGCGAACCACCATCATCCCAGCCAACGTTACCACCACCTTCAATCAAGTTACCACAACACCATAACCATCTCAGCCTCCTCCATCTTCACCAATACCAAGCCACCTCCATTGACCATGGCATAACTCCACCCACCTTCATCTTCATCATCCTTCACCAAACACAACTCTAACCACCAATAAAAACATCACCAAACCGTGACCTCCATAACCACATCATCGCACCCAACCACCACTGTCCATCTAGTCAAACACGAGCCAACTGCACAGACTTACCGCCTGTGCTCCTCGCGAACAGCACCCAATTCGGCTTAGATCCGAGCCGTGCCGCACGAACACGCCAGATCCAGTAACTCCACCTGCTCAGGACGCATCCCACACCCCTACCGTGTTCCGGATCCAACGTTACTGGCCCAGATCTCGCGTCACCACTGCTCTAGCGCGCCACCGCGAACGACCACGCACGCCCAGGATCTGACCCGCTCGAACCGCGCCGTCGCCCGCATTAGGTCCGGTTGCCGCATCGCTCCACCCGAGCCACACGCATCGTCGCGCCTCTGCTGGAGATCCGGCCACCAGACAAGAACCACCGTGAGCTTCACCCCCTCCCCCCTTTTCTCCTTTCTTTTCATGCTTTGTTTTTATATCTCTTGAGACTAAAAGTCCTCTTTAACTTCTATTCGTTTCTTTTTTTTAAGCTTGCCTTTTTTTTTTTTTTTTGTTTGTTATTATTATTATTATTATTATTATTATTATTTTTATTTTTATTTTTAACCTTTATTTATTTATTTTTATCTTTCATTTGAGTTTAAGTAAAAAGAATAAAAATGTAGGTCTTCTTTTTTATACTTGTTTGGGCTTTAATCTTTAGTCATTTTTTTATTTCTTATTTTCATTTATTTGTTCTTTTAGATTGATTTGTATTTACAAATTTGGGTTCATTTATTTTAATTTAACACACCCTTTTTTGAATTAATGTAATAATCGAGCATTTTAAAACTAGTCGACGACGAAAAAATTGGGAGAGGATTGGAACACCGATCAATTACTCTCTTCCTAATACTCTTGAGACTTTATATTGGATCTTACCAAGAGCACTGGTGAAGTCTAATCCCCACTTAAAAATTGAAATAATTTTGTAATTTAAAATACAACATTTTTTTAAAACCAAAATAAAATCATTTTTGTAAATAAAAAACCCTCAAATAAAAACGAACAATTTCAAATGATTTCAACATTATGATTGTGGTGAATTAAAAAAAAAATCCTTTGGTCACTTTTCAAATTTTTTTTTCTTTGCAAAGTTCCTTTTAAATAATTTTATTCAAAATCTTTCATAAAAAATAAATACTATGAAAATTCTATTTTTTCTTTTGCAAAATTAACACAATTTTTTTTTAGTTCATCACTTTCATATAATATGTTACAGGCTTAGAATTTGTTCTAAAATAATGGCTATTTAGCTACCTAGTCTATGTCTTAGTCATTTATCATTTTTGATAACATGTTGACAAATGAGGCATGTCAAAATAAAAACAAAAACAAAAAAATTCTTTTCTTTTAAATAATAAAGGACCAATTTAATTAACTTTGCAAATAACACTAGATTGAAATAGGTAACCATTCTTAGAATGGACGGCGTAGGGTGTTAATACATTCCCTACCCGTAATCAACCCTGAGCCTTGAACTCTGAAACGTAGACCATCTTTTAGGTGTCAAATTGCACCATTCTATTTAATGGATAAAGCGATTGGTGGCGACTCCCAATACCTCGAGGTCTTTTCCTCCTCCCTCTTCTTTTTAATTTCCCGGCGCCTTTCGGGACGGTTGCGATAACTTCATTTTCAGGACTTTTTGGGCTTGAATAGGTGATCATGCCTCATTTTGCTTCTTAGTTTAGATCCTTTGTCCTCAGGTTTCCTCTTCTCAAGGTGCATCTGCCTCGAGTATTTCTTTAAGAAGATTGGTCTTTCTTTCTCAGCCTTCTCCCTAGAGAGATCAACATCAAAGTTTTTGAACACTTTGGTCTTGCAGCATTCGATAAGACAAGCTTGCACTGATCTTTATGTTGTCCATTGCTAATATCATGTACTTTAAGATGATTTAGTGAGGTTCAATAGTTTTCTCTCCTTGATGTGGTACATCACTACCACATCAATATCATGAATCTTCTCAATGCTTCTTATCCTTGACATGACAAAGTGATATGACAAGGAATGTAGGAACTCAACTATTGAATTCAGTTTGCTTGCAAACTTGGATTCCTCAGTATCCAAGAATAGCGTGTTTACTACTTTGTCCTAAAAGTCATATCCAACATGCCATCCTCCTTGATCATATACCTCCAAGTCTTTCTTTAGGACACTAATAATTTCTAAAAGAGTGTCCATGTTAAGAGTGATTTGGACCCATTTAACATTTGAGGAAATGGATAGTGGCTCCTTCATAACTAATGCTCTAGCATAGAATTTCTGGCAGGGAGAACCTTCTTAGAAATACTGAAGAAGTTTCCCTATTCTAGTACTTTCATATAGGCATTCAAGGTTTATGACCTTCAAATCTCTAGGCTTAGATGCTTATATTGGCTTTGAGATTATAACTATTGGAGTTCTCTCATGGTAACTGTCCTTTTCTTGGTAGTGACCATTGTTCTTGTCCTCTCTGAAAAGTCAGCACATGTCTTTTAAGTATCAATTAGTGAGAAAGTTCATCTGAACTTTCTTATGAGCAACTTTCTCACCATACTTTCTTAACCTTCTCATCCAATTTTCTCATTACTTGAAGAACTTCAATCATCTCATCTTTGAAGGCACCACCATTTGATTATATCTTTTGGTGACTCAGATGGTAGAAAATGTTCTTTGATGACTGATTTGTTCTTGGATTTGGTTATGTGGAAACTCTTTATTTGTTTGTTTTTCTTTTGAACTTTCTCATAACCTTCGCAGGTCCTTCTCATGGTGAACTTTCTCATGTTTAATAGGAACCTTCTCAAGAATTCCTTGACCTTTCTCAAATTAGAAATTAATATTCTTAGGTATCTCTAATCACCCAAAAATATTCTTTATACTAGGTTCAGTCCTGTATAGGTTAAAATAACAAAAAAACTACACGTGAAACATGTTAATCCATTTTAAACACTAAGCACAGTGATATTGAAATTTCAACATAGTTAGTTATCAATAAATCATAATATGCACTACTAAGCACAAAATGGCTTTGCAGTTTACAAATCATAAATAAGAGAGGAAGTTGTCATTATACTTGATGTAGAACACAACATAAGTTAAATATTCCTAACATTATGAATGCTGTTTAGAATAACCTAATATCTCTTTCATTGTAATGCTACCATATATTGAATTTGGTAACATTTTGGGTTGTAGTGGTTAGAGATTAGGTAGTGAAGCGTTTTCTTATCTAACAACAAACTAAGAAAAGATGGGGGCATATAGTAGAGCACTTGGTCTTACTATCTATGGTCATAAGTTTCTATTGGAGACTGTGCATTATTATTATGTAATTGTCTAGATTCATTTTATGTCTAGGTTCATTGTATCATATAAATATGGTAATTAGGTCAAATTGTATATTTGTAATTATGCCATTCAGTATAAATATATAGTCTGTGGTGTAGTTAAGTCACACGAATTTTAGCATATATATCTCTTTTCTTTGTCTCTTTACAATTTTAATTAAGATTTGGCGAATAATATTGAAATCAAGGTCTATCTGTTTTGTCCATAATCTCACTCCTGGTCTTGACAAGCTTTCAACTCAGTTCATTAAGTGTGTCTTTCTTGGTTACGCTTGGTCCCAAAAGGGTTATAGATTTTTTTCTCTTGACCTCTGACTTTACCTTGTGTCATAACCGAGATCACAACGAGAAGGCAACCCAAAAATTTTAAAAACAAAAATAGGTTCAAAAGGAGTCGCCACCAATTTTATTGGTCTAGAAAAAATTGGAAAACCCTTGACAAAACTTTAGAAAACTAGTTCATGAAAATAGAGTTAGGTCCGATAGTCGATTATGTACAGGGAAAGGTGGAGACTGAATCCCACTACACTCCTAATACATCCGTCTAAAGACGATAACTCTAAAATTAATTGTGTGAATTAAATAACTTAAACATGTTAAATTTATCCCATAAAATAAACAAAAGCAAGCATCAAGAATTATAATATTCACAATATCAAGAAAATATAAATCAAAACATTTTCAAGTAAAATAAAACAAAACATGTACCAAAATATTTACAACACAATCAAACAAAAGACTAAATTATGAAAATTTAATTTTGGCTAGTGCAGAAAATAATTTCTGCCCCTACATATCTCATTGTGCAATAGAGAACTCAAAGCAATGTAGTTTTTTTATAAAATAAGTGTGAGTTGGTTAATTTTAATTAATTAAAAAAACTTAGAACGTTCAAAGCAAATTGTTAATAATAAATTAATTCAAGCAACATATCAACTGTCATAATAATCAGGTAACAAACTAAATAAATTAACAAAAAGATAAAGATAAACCAAATTCAAGTCAAACCAACGCACAAATTTACTTTAATCACTTTTGATTTTTTCTTTTTTTTGAAATTTTATCTTTTTTTTTTTCATTTTTTCCTTTTTTATATATTTTTCATTTTTATCTTTTTTTTCCATTTTTCATAATTTTTTCATTTTTTTCACTATTTTTTACCATAAAAATATTTTTTTTATTTTCTTCATTTTTTTAACGTACTAATCCTCATAAAATAAACTAACCTAGGCTAGCCTATTAACAAAAACCTTAGCCCACTAAAAAGATAATAAACACTAAGTTCAAGCCCAAAACAGAAGTAACTCATGGCTGCAAATAACCAAATCAATTCTAAGAGCTAAAAAAAAAGAAAAAAAGAAACAGGCCTAAGCTGCAGAAAATAAACAAGCCCAAGATGACACCAAACCAAACCACTAACCAGGAATTTGGCTTCTCTCCAGCTGCTGGAGGTCCAGCAGCTGGATTCTGGATCGTTGGATGAAAATCCAACGGTCCAGTTGTTTTTTTTTAATATTAAAAAAATTAATATTAAATTAATATTTTTTAATATGAATCGTTGGATGAAAAATGAACGGTCCAGATGAAAGCTAGAGGCTGTTGGATCTCCAGCTGCTGGAGACAATCCGGATCCATTAACCAGTAAACCTAAACTAAATCAAATGAATAAAATTAAACAAAACATCACAAAAGTAATGAAAAAGAGGAGTCCTTTCTTTGTTGGAGCACAGGAACATGAAAACATGGGGCTTGGTTTGGTGGCGCACGAGGAATGCAGTAGCAACAGGGAAGACCGGTGACCTGCCGGTACTGGCTCGCAACGGTGGTAGAGGGGCTGGCGCTCGGCGGCGGCTCACGAGCTACGACGTAGTGGGTGGCTCAATGAAGTTGACTGAGGAGTCCGACGGCTGGAGGGGTGCGACGACGGCGAGAACAGCGGCGGTGATCTGAGGGATGGTGGAAACGGGTTCAGGAAGTGGGGGCTTTTGATGTTTGACGGCGGTTCTCAGCTGTGGCTGGCCAATGTGGATCGACGAGTGTGAGGCGCAACTAACAAGTTGGTTTCTCGGTCTTTGGGGGTGACGAGGTTGTGGTGCGACGAGCGTATTGAGTTCAGCCAAGGGGTAATGTGGTGGTTTGGATCTGTAGCTATTGATTGTGTTGGCAAAGGGTTGCGAGAATTTGATGTGGGTTGAATGGCTTTGGGGTTCTTTGGGTTGGTGTTTTTGGCTCTTTTTTTTTTTCAGAGAAAGTGTTGTGTGTTGAAAGTTAAGGAATTGGTGTTGTGTTTGCTATTTTGGTGTTGAGTTGTTGTTGAGACGTGAAGATTTTTGTTAGAATTGGGTTGTTGAGTTGAGAATGGCTATGGAGGCTTAGGTTGCTATGGTTGGAGTTTGTTTGAAATTGTGGGATTTCATGGTGGCAGAGGTTGAAGCGTGGCTATGGAAGCTTAAGGTGGTTTGTGTAAATCCTCAGCAAGCATTTTGAACTCTCTCCTAATGTGAATGCAATGTTATCCTCTCAGCCCCTCCTTCTTTCTTACTCACTGTATAACCATTTCAATTTTTCTTTTGGGCTATTTTTTTTCTATTAGAATTCTCTTCTATTCCCCTGTGCTATTCTTCTCCAATCCCCCTCCCCCTTTCTATCAGTAGGCAAATCTACCGATATGTGATTAGTGTTAAACTTATTTATTAATTTATCATTTTTTAAAATTATTTATCAAACTGTCACTATTTTTGTCACGTTAGAATTTTTTATTATTTTTCGTTCTACGTAAACTATGCTAACACACGTGGCGCATCCTAGATGGATGCGTCACGCATGTTAGCGTAGTTTAAGTGAAATGAAAAATAATAAAAAAAATATCACATTGCATGTATAGGGTACTTAATCCATTCTACGTGAATTTCTTGAAAAATGATACTCAGAGACACATATAATTTATATGTCTATTAAAGAGTGTACCACAATATTGAGAGACATCAGTTTCAATTACCTTATTTATAAGTCAAGTATTTGTTTCTGATAGGTAAAGTAGTCGATGTGAGACTTTGGTATTAGTAAGGTAAAGCAACTAAGTAAGGCAACAAAATACATTTGTTCGATTTGAGACTTTGGTGAAGACAAAGTAAAGCAACTAAGTAAGACAGCAAAACACATTTGTTCGATGTGAGACTTTGGTGGTGACAATATGCAGCAACAAAGACATACCCACAAACTCCACCTGTAGACATATCAAACCCTCCATCTAAAAGTTCACCATCCTCAGTGTAACTAAAGGTTGCCATCTTAGCAAGTTGTTGATAGGAAATAACATATGCTAGAAAAGTCACAACCAGGCCAATTCAGTGCTTCCAGGTGAACGTGGAATGGAAGATCAACATCCTTATTAATATATAGATAACCTATGTAAAAGAAAACCAATGAATTAGGTTATCAATAATCAATTCACTAAAAAATTAATTAGAGGAACAAGTACTCGTTCATGTTCATATGAATGCTTTGTTGCTTTACATTGCCACCAGCAAAGTCTCACATCGAACAAATATGCTTTGTTGTCTTACTTAGTTACTTTACCTTGCCACCACCAAAGTCCCACATTGAACAAATGTACTTTGTTACCTTACTTAGTTGTTTTGTCTTGCCAATACCAAAGTCCCACATTGACTACTTTACAGATTAAAAGCAAATACTTAATTTATAAATAAGTTAATTGAAACTGATGTCTCTCAATATTGTGATGCACTCTTTAGTAGACATGTAAATTGTATGTGTCTCTAGCTATCATTTTTCAAAAGATCCACGTGAAATGGGTTAAGTGTCCTGTACATGTTACGTTGGAAATTTTTAATATTTTTCGTTTCACATAGACTACGCCAACACGCGTGGCCCATCCAACTAGGATGCACCAACACGTGTAGTGTTTCCACGTGGAAAATGCCACATGTGTTGGCGCACCCTAATTGGATGTTGGCGTAGTTTATGTGGAACGAAAAATAATAAAAAATTCAAACGTGACAAAAATAATGGTAATTTGATAAATAAGTTTGTCACTAATGGCATATTGGTCAAAAAGTCTCTATTAGTGTGTGCTTTATCTTGTGAGATTTAGAGTGTGTGTATGAAGTATATATTGAATGGCTGCAAATGTATGTGTATATGACTGTAATGGTCGGCATGAAAGTGTGTATGTGAGTGCAGTGCAAATGGAGCCAAAGTGATAAGGTGTGTGTGCAGTAGTGCAGGTGGAGTGGATGCAATATGTGGAGAGAAAAACAACATATACAATGCTGAGCAAAGGGTGCAATGTTTTTGTTTTGTAATGGTAAGTGAGAGGTTTAAAAGTGGGAAAAGACAGAAGGACAATGAAAGAAGAAAATAACAAAAATAAAAAGCAATGTAAAAGATAGAAAGGTCTTTTTAATTTTTTTAAGATGGTAACATCGTAGAGAAAAGTAAACAAACAAAATAGAAAGAGTTTGGACTAAAAGATTTAATAAGATGAGTTTAATGGGCTAAATAAATTTGAGCTTAAAATAAAGGATTTTATTAATTTTTTTATATTTTTAATTTTAAAATTAAAAAGATAATTAATATATATATTTTTGGTGATCTGGTTAAAATTGGGTGCTGACACCTTGTCTCTGCCAATGTTACTTTTTTTGAGTCTGTTATATTCTTTGAGTCTCATTCGTCGACTCATGTGTTCATCTCTATGGTCTTACTTATTTCTTTTCCTCTTGTCTCGGTCGAGTCAGATACACCTGAGACCCTCCATGTTGAGGAACATACCACTATTATTCACCCTTTCCAAGTATATCATTGCCGACCACCTCCGCCTCCTCTTCTAGAGCCTTTTATTCATCTTACCATTGATGAGGTCATTGCGGACTCTTCACTGAAAGCAACTCCTTTATCGGCTCTAGAACTGCCTCATCAGCTTGACTTTTTCATTGCTCTCAGAAAAGGTATACGGTCTACTCATAACAGTTCTCCTCATTATATTACTTTGAGTTATAATCGCATGTATAGTTCGCATTATGGTTGTCTTTCTTCCTTGTCTTCTATGTCTATTCACTACAAAAAGTGTAAATTATGGCAGTTTTAATATGGCAGTTCTAAAAAACTATTGTAATATGTAGTAAAATACGTCAGTTACGCATCTGCCATATTTTACAAGTAAAAAATAGCAGTTAAATATATAAAACGAAAGTTTCAGCTACCATTATTTTCATTTAAAAATTTAATTAAAATATTTTTAAAAATTCTAAATTTTCACTTCCCTTTATAACAAAAAATTCCCTCATACTCTCTCACCCCCTCTCTCTCGCTTTCACACTCACTCTCTCACCTTCTCCTTCTCACTCTCACCCTCTCTTTCTCGTGCTCTCCCTCTCACTCTCACTATAGCGCAGGTATCTCACTGCACCATTTGAAACCCAAAGCCAATAATCCATATCTGAAACACAAGTCTAGCTCTCTCGCTGCCTCCTTCTTGACCAAAACCCCCTTTGTTCTCTGTAACATCCTAATTCTGATATCCCATTAGACTTGATCTATACAAGAATATTCAGTATCAGTTACGTTACTTCTAACAACTAAACCCATAATATTCAAATAAATAAATAACTATGGAGAGCCACGAACCAACAGTTATATATATATATATATGCCACAGCCTCAAAAAGGCATACTGTTATACATAACTCAAAACAAACTAAGCAAATATAAAATATATACAAGCTCAATCCAAAACAACATCTATACTATGCTAGTCCTCATACATCTTCTTCTTCCTCTTCGAAGAACTCGCACCTAAATTTACATGGCACCACAATCGGGGAGAGAAATAACATATCTCAGTAGAAGTATTCCAATTCCAGCTCTTTATACAATTATATAGATTATTCAGCCATAAACTTAACACTTCAATAACAGAAGTACGTAATTGCCCATACAATTGCAAAGTCATGATTTCATGTCATGGCGGCAATTGCCCATGCAATTGTCATGCTATGCCTAAATATGTCTAATGAGTATGTCTATGCAAGTCTTAAAAGTGAATGGAATTTAAAGATATCAGGAGCCCTCAGACGAATTGAAGATATTACCCACCTCAACTACACTAGGATATGTTATGATATATCATGGATTATCAGGCATAATGAGGATATGACTCACCTACACTACCCATCAAAACAAACAGAGGATATTACTCACCTCCATTAACCAATAATCATGATGAGGAATTATTTACCTCAACATAATAAGGAATTACTTACTTCACTGTTCAATCAATATAAAGAGGATATTACTCACCTCCTTACTCAACAACATAATGAGGATATTACTTACCTCATTACTCAACAACATAGAGAGGATATTACACATCCTAATATGTTTCACAATTGATAGAGGTGATATTACTCACCTCCACAATCCAACAAACACATAAAGAGGATATTATGCACCTCAACATGTTTTACAAACATCTTATACAATACAATTACTAATTACGTCCCATAATTAGCCTCACAATTGATTTATATGCATTTGAAAACTTACTTCATTAAATACTCCTAAAAGAGTCTCACTACTCATTAAGAAGCATGAAAGAAAGCATCATATAAGTGAGCCCATTCATTTTCCTCAAATAGAGGCTCTGTTTTATTCTGTCCAGCGAAGGGCGCTCAGACACTTCCCATAGGGCGCTTAGGCGCTCAGGTGGCAGAGCGTCTCCCTTGCTCTTACCAACAATGAGCACTCAGGTGCTCTTACAAGGGCACTTAGGTGCTCCTCGCACAGCAACATGCGAATTCCTCCCTGGGATGAGGGTGCTCAGGCGCTCTACTTAGGGCGCCTAGGCGCTGGTCACCCAAAACAAAATCGATAGAATTTTGCAAATGGAGATACTGTTCCATTGAGGAAAAAAGGTACTCCACACCCTCAAATCTCAAATCCATTTAGTTTCTTACCTCAAGTAAGATCCATTAACATACTAAAACTGTTAAACCACTTTAATTTCATTCAATCATACCACTTTGTGAATCAAAATCCACACTTAACCTAAACCCCCAAATATGACCTAAAAGGGAATCAAGGCATCCAAGTGATGAAAAATTCATCCTAACACATCCACAAATTAGTTTCTTACTTAACCAAATTATCCTCATCAAGATTCAACTCAAGAATCACAAAATTACTTTTCAAATATCCATTTCCTCATCAAGTCCCTTGAACCAAAAATGAAAAAAAAGAATACAAGTTGTTCAAACAAAGTTTCCCCCTACCTTAATGGTCAGAAATAAATTCTGAAAGCAGCTCCTCTCAACCATTAAACTTTTCTTCCTCTTTGCTTGAAGATGGATCTCCTATAGCTCCTTGTTGGTTCTCCCTTAGTGTGTTCCTGTTACAGCCGTGAGAGAGATGTGAGAATGAGAAAACATCTCACTTTGGTGACTTTTAAAGGCTAAGGCAGCCACTAGCCCAGCCGTGTGATCACTTAGTCACTTAAGCGACTACACTACTAAACCCCGATCTGTTAAGAACACTTGGATTTCACCACACCAAATTTCTGAACTTCCAACAAGCTTAAAAAAAATCCTATGATTCATAAAAAATCTTGTTTCACCATTTGCATAAATTTCCATATCTATTAGGGTCAAATCCAACACTAAAATACACAACCAATATGTTTAAAAATGTCAAACTAACACCAATTAACCTCAAACTTTAACCACATCTACTTCCACACATTTGTGACCTAGAAACAAGTTCTCCACACTTATTTCCATTAACTAAGCAGTTTAAGTCAAAACCAGGGCTAAAAATAACTATATTTCACATAAAGTGTTACAATAAAGTGACTAAACATGTTCAGACGGTCACAAAAATTTACTGACATGTCAAACTAGTATTAGGCTACCTTCGTAACTATATACAAGTCTATCATGATTATCTAGGGTGTTACATTCTCTCCTCTTTTTTAGAATTTTGTTCCCAAAATTTAGTTTACCTGAGGTAAGAAGTCCTAACAACTGACATGCAACCACAGATACAACCAAATTTTAAGAAAATAAAGTTAATAAACATGTATAACCCTGTACTCACCTTTTCCTGAATCAGGAGATGGTGATGTCTCCTTACCTTGCAAAATGTAGACTCTTCCCTGAGCAGTAAGTCTAGCATCCGTCCTGACTTCTTTCTTCTAAGGACAATTCTTAGCATAATGTCCAAATTTACCACACTGAAAACATTTGATCTAATCAACTATACAAACTTTTTTCCCGTGGTACTTGCCACACTTGGTACACTTCTCTTGTCGATCATCCCACTGAACGTACTGACCTTTCTCTTGTGGGTGACTGGATTTAGGACTACCTTTTTCATATCCACTATCCACATCTTCTTCTTTTGAAGATTTTGCAAACTTCGCTCTACCTGATGTTGGAGATTATCAGACTCCACAATTCTGCATTTGTTCATTAAGGATGGAAAATCCCAGATTTTCAAAGGTCTCACAACCCTTTTCATATTTCCCCTCAGTCTAGATTCAAACCTGACACACTTCCAATTCTCATTTGGATTAAGCCTAAATTAAGAAGAAAACTTGGATAACTCATGAAATTTAGCCTCATACTGCCCAATTGTCATATCACCTTGATGAAGTCTAAGAAATTCTATTTCTTTATCATCCTGCAAATTTTTTGGAAAGTATTTCTCCAAAAAGGTATCCTTTAACACTTCCCATGTGATCAAAGTCCCTGCTGTCTCCAGTAGTCTCCTGGTACTTCGCCTCTACGGCTTCGCTTCCCCTCCCATTATAAAGGAAGCAAAGGAAACTTTTTACTCATCTGAGCAAACCATTACCTCATATATCTTTTCCAACTCGGTCAACCATTCTTCCGCTTTTATCAGATCGTAGTTGTCTCTAAACATCGGAGGATTCATCTATCTGAATTCTGAAATATCAAGAAAATTCTACTTTCTCCCAACTGGTACCTCCTGTGCTGGTGGTGGTACCGGTGGTGGTACTGGTTGCTGAGGTACCAACCTCTCTAACGCTCTAGTAGTTGCTACTGCTTGCTTTATTTGCTGCATCATGACATTGGCCATTGCCATCATAGCTGCGGCTATCTTTGTGCCTTCATTCCCAGAGTCCTTGTTCTGGCCCCCACGTGGTCGCCCTCATGTTGCCATAGTTTCCTGTAAACACAGAACAATCCATATTGAGGTAGCTAATCCTAATATCATGTAACCGTGTAATATCAGCTAAAACAGATATACCAAAGGCAAAACATGCAATTCTACTCAAACAATCACATGTAAAAGATAAGAAATGCATAACCATCACTACACATGCATAGGCATAGCCAGTCCATACCCTGACTCAACAGGATGAATTGCTCTGATACCATAATGTAACATCCCAATTCTAATATCCCGTTAGACTTGATCTATATAAGAATATTCAGTATCGACTATATTACTTCTAACAACCAAACCCATAATATTCACATAAATAAATAATTATGGAAAGCCATGAACCAATAGTTACATATATACATCACAACCTCAAAAAGGGTATACTATTATACATAACTTAAAATGAATTAGGCAAATATAAAATATATACAAGCTCAGTCTAAAACAACATCTAGACTATGCTAGTCCTCATACATATTCTTCTTCCCTTTCGAAGAACTCGCACCTAGATTTACATGGCAACACAATTGGGGTGAGAAATCACATATCTCAGGAGAAGTATTCTTATGCCAGCTCTTTATACAATCATACAGATTATTCAACCATAAAGTTAACACTTCAATCACAGAAGTACTCAATTGCCTATACAATTGCAATGTCATCATTTCATGTCATGGCGGTAACCGCCTATACAATTGTTATGCTATGCCTAAATATGTCTAATGGGTATGTCTATGCAAATCCTAAAAGTGAATACAATTTAAAGATGTCATGAGCCCTCAGACGTATTGAGGATATTACGCACCTCAACTACTTTAGGATATGTTATGATATGTCATGGATTATCAGGTATAGTGAGGATATGACTCACTTACACTACCCATCAATACAAACAGAGGTATTACTCACCTCCACTACCCATCAATACAAACAGAGGATATTACTCACCTCCACTAACCAACAATCATGATGAGGAATTACTTACCTCAACATAACGAGGAATTACTTACCTCACTGTTCAATCAATATAAAGAGGATATCACTCACCCCTTTACTCAATAACATAATATGGATATTACTCACCTCTTTACTCAACAACATAGAGAGGATATTACACACCTTAATATGTTTCATAATTGATAGAGAGGATATTACTGTTGTGAAATCGGTAAGTGCATCGAATCGTAAAAGTAATAAAAAGTGAGTAAGAGTATCGTTCCCACTAGGATAAAGTTATTAATTACTAAATTCGCCAAATTGACACTATTCAAGCTATCGAAAAGAGAGTTAGTAAAAACAATAAAAAAAGAATAAACAAAAATAACAAAAGCCAAATTTAATTAATTGGGTTCAGTTAGAAAACAATGATATGAAAATGTTAGGGGTCAGATTTCACTTGAACTCTTTAAATGCAAAATCAAATATTGGTTTAATCTAGTCATATTCCAATGATTCATGGTCAATTCCCAAAATTAATCAATATTCAATCCCTTGGTATATTAATCCTCTTATACTATTTAGAATTAACTAATCCCTTACTCTAATCCCAAATAGAAAGACATTATAAAAAACAAGGAAATTAAAAGAAAGACTATATAACCCACAACGTCTATTCCTAGTGATTGCAGAAATTATAGTATTTATCATAAGTTCTAGGTTCATGCAAATTTTCTCAAATCATACATAAACCCAAAAATTATTCCTAAATTAGTCAAATTTAGAAAAGCAATAAGAAAAGAAATAAACATATAAATCATGAAATAGAAACTTGATTAAACCCATAAAATAATTTACATCATTCGAGAACAAGATTCATCATCACCCTAATTAAAAAGGGTTTAGTTACACATAGATGAAGAATGAAAGAGAGATAAGGATTTGACAAACTCCATAGAAGATAAGTAGAAAAGATGAAGAAAATCCCTAATCTTCAAGCCTAATTGCGCCCACACCACATTAGGGTTTATGCCTTTTGACGACTGCTGTGTTTTGTCCAAGTATAGTAAAAGTGTAAGTGTGTGTTGAATTTGGCATAACTTTCTTATTTATAAGAAAGTCATGCTGCTGTTTACTCGTCCAGCCCTCAAGCATTAACTTCCCAGCGCTTAAGCGCTGGCCCACTAATCTGGAATCATTGCACGCTCAAGTGATGCTAACCCAGCACTCAAGCGCTGGGCTTCTGAATGGATTCTCTTCCTTGTATGGCTTCTTTAAATGTCCAATATTCTCCATGTGCAATTACCTAATAAAAACACATAAAAACACGTAATAAGAACACAATTAAAATAATAAAAGCATAGCAAGACTTGAGAACAAAACTAAATCAAAACGATTTAAAAGAATATGAAAACCCAAGATTTTGAATCGTAAAAATACGAATTTTTGTAGGTTCATATCTCCTCCAAACTTAAGCTTGTGCTTGTCCTCAAGCAAAAAAAAAAAAAAAAAAACAAAAAAAGACTAAACAAATAAAACTCAAAACACATAAACTCAAACATGGCAATACCGAGTAGTGAATATCATACATATCCGCAAAAACTGCTTCACAATCTAATTTCAAAGTGTCACACATGAATAATCCAATTATCACATCGTCTCTCACATGCAACTTTTATGCAAAAAAGACTTCCTAAAAACATGAATGAAAGACCCAATCTCCTCATAAAGTACAAGCTCAGATACGTTTATAAAACTACAAATGCACATCAAACCCACATCCATAGAGTTATTTCTCATCTCTCTCTCTACTAATGTAAACAACACATAACTAAAGATCAAAAGGGACTTTACAAAGCTTGTAATGTAAGGCCAAAAGTGAGGGTTAAGAAAGAAAGAGCAGGATAATGAAAACAACAGTTGAGATACAAAATCATGTAAATTTTAAAATTCAAGCTACAAATTATAAAACAAGTGCAAAACGGAGCATAAGAAACAACACATCATTTTTTTTTCTTCGTTCTTTTTCAACAACTTCCACCTCCAAACTTATTTCTTTACAATACTTTGGGTGAACTTTTTTTTTCTTTTTATGAATTTTTTTTTCAGTTCCATAAATACTCCATGCACAAAAATAACGAATGATTGAATAATAAAATAATGCAAGATATGCACTCAACAAAGGTTATGTAAGAGAAGAATTTTTTTTATGTATATAGGAAAGAAAAATGTGGGTAAAGAAAAGAAATAAATGCCAAACAATAACAAGACTACAAAAGGGAACTAAGGATATACTATGTCACAGGTTAGCTTGAACGGCTCAAACGGTCCAAAGAAGACCCTTATCATGTCCTTAATCATGCACTGCCTAGGATTTCGCCTCAAGAGATAATCAAACAACTTCTAGATGCAAATCATCCCCACACATGTAATCCTATAAACTTTCTCTAAGCTTGACAAGCATGCATAATTCAAGGTCTATCAAACATAAAGATGGGAAGAACATCCATATACAATTGAAATAATAGAGATAAATGCAACTCATAAATTCTCATGTGCTATCCCAAGAAAATAGATCAATCCATAATTTATGTAATAATTGGATATTCAATTCAACACACTGGCATACACAGTTAATGGCTCAAAATACAATGGGGTGATAGAAACAAAATAAAATCAAAAAGTGCAAATAACTAAATGCTAAAACTAAAAGCTAAAGGAAAGAGAAGAAAAATATTTTTGGTGGCCGACAGTTATATACATCCCCTACAAAGGCTCCGAACTCAGGGAGACACCTAAGCTGACTCAACATTAGCTACAAAACAAAAATAGGAAAATTGTTAGTCATTAAAATAAAGAAGAACAAAAACTAATAACTAACTAAAGAAAAACAAATAACAAAATAAAATTAAAGAAAAAGAAAGAAAATTTGGGTTGCCTCCCAAAAAGCACTTGTTTAACGTTATTAGCTCGATGTTGCCTTTTCTCAATTAGTCATGATGGCTTGAAACAAAAGAAACACGATGTCACATTTCTTTTGTTAAATCATTGCCTCCGTACTCGGTCACTGGCTTTGGAATCCTCTCCAAAAATATTCCGAACTCCAGTTGGAACTGGTTGTCCCAAGTGTGTCTTGGCATCAGAAACTCCACTAGGCCATGAGATTTTCAATTTATCAACATATAAAGTGCCAAGTTTAATCTTGTTAGAAGAATTTAGATTAGCTTGCACTAAACTCTGAGAGCCAGAAGAATCTTTTTCTTTTTCAGCAATCTTGGAGACAAGAGGACCTTTCTCTTTCTCATCAATAATCTTAGAAGTACAAGAATTAACAATAATGGATGAAGAAGAGCTTTTACCATCCAACCCTTTTTGAAATTTACCTTGAATGCAATTAACAGGGGCATGAAGATCTGATATTGGGACAGACTTATTAAAAACATTTAATGTTACTTGATTTTCGTCCACCCTCAAAATAAGCTCTCCTCTTGGTACATCAATTAATGCACCTGAAGTTGCTAGGATTGGTCTCCCTAGAATCAATGAAATATCCATGTCCTCACCTATAACTAAGACCCCAAAATCAACTAGAAAAATAAATTTGTCTATCTTCACTAATAAATCTTCCACAATACCGTATGGACGTCTGATTAATCGATTTGTTAATTGGAGGGAGACCATAGTAGGCTTAACTTTCTTAATTCCCAGCTTGCGTAAGATGGACAATGGCATTAAATTAATATCGGTGCCTAGATCACATAAGGCCTTATCAACATTCAACTTTCTAATGGTACAAGGGATGCTAAAACTTCCTGGATCGCTTAACTTCAGTGATAGCTTCCTCTGGATAATGGCACTGCACTCTTTAGTAAGTGCTACAGTCTCATCTTTTTCTAACTTCCTCTTCTTAGACAGTAAGTCCTTCATGAATTTAGCATAGGAGGGCATCTGTTCAAGTGCCTCAGCAAGGAATGTTGATTTGTAACTTTTTAAAGACATCCAGGAACTTGGAGAATTGTCTTTCTTGTTTCTCTTGAGTATCTTTCTTCAAACGCTGAGAGAATGGCAGTCTGGCATATAATGAAAGGTCAAAAGGTTTATTCAACACTGAATCCTTCTTCTTTCTTCTTTCTCCCTTCACTTTGACTTCAGTAGAAACCTCTACTTCTGGTGAATCTTTAATGGAAACATCCTCAGTAAGAACATCATCTTGCTTTTTCTCTTCTCCTGAGGAACTAGATACTTCATTCACTGGAGCTTCCAAAGTTTTACTACTTCTTAGTGTGATTACATTACAATGCTCCTTTGGATTGACTACAGTGTCTCTAGGTAGGCTACCTTGAGGTCTCTTTGTGAGCTGTCTAGCTATTTGTCCCACTTGAATCTCTAGACTTCTGATAGCTACCTTTTGATTTTTAAAATTAGCATTTGTCTCTTTCATGAAAGTTAAGGTTTGCTCCATGAAAGTGCTAGTACTAAGGGCAAGTTTTTCCACAATACTTTCAAGATTAAACAACTTATCTTGTGGAGGTTGATGTTGTGGAGGTGGTAGTGGTCTCATCATATTTTGATTGCTCTATGAAAAGTTAGGATGATTCCTCTACCCCGGCTTGTATGTATTTAAATATGGGTTGCCTTGAGACTTTGCAGGATTACCCATGTAGTTAACCTGTTCTTGCAAAATTGCACCCTAAATGCTTGCTTCGCATCCACCATTGGCATGGTTGCCTCCACAGAAATTGTAAGTCAACACTTGATGGTTCACTGAATTTATTGTATGTTACCAAGTTGCTTGGTGATCTTAACTAACTACTGTGAAATACTCTTATTCTAAGCAAGTAAGACATCAAGAGTACCAAGCTCCATAACTCCCTGTTTGACTACTACTCTTCCACTAGGCAACTGATATTCATTGGTGGCCATAGTCTTAAACAATTCCTGAGCTTTTTCAGAAGTTTTAGTATTGTGGAATAAGATCCACCTGCAGATACATCCACCATAAGTCTTGTGAAATGATTCAAACCATTATAGAAAATCTGCACCTATTGCCAAATTTTGAAAGCATGATGAGGACACTTTCTAAGCAGCTCCTTAGATATTTCCCATGCTTCATAGAGAGATTCTCCTTGATTTTGAGTAAAGCAAGTAATCTCACTTCTTATCTTCATAAACATTGACGGAGGAAAATACCGAGTGAGGAACTTACTAACTAGATCAACCCAAGTAGAAATGCTTCCTTGAGGCTGGGCTTGTAGCCAGCTCTTGGCTGTATCTCTCAAAGAGAATGGAAAAAAGTTTTAATCTGGTAGCATCATCACTAGCTCCATTATATTTGATAGTATAACAGAGTTGTAAGAAGTTAACAGTGTGTAAGTTTGGATCTTCTGCTTGACCTCCCCTAAACTGATTCTGCTGCACCAACTGTAGAAGAGCTGGTTTAATTTCAAAATTATTTGCTTGGATAGCAGGTCGCACAATACTAGTTAAGACATTATCAGAAGATGGAGTAGCATAATTAACTAAAGTACGTCTTCTCTGTGCATTAGCGTTCTTAGCCATCTCTTCTTCTTCAATTCTTTTTCCTTCTCTAATTACTTTTCTTATTTCTCTTTCTGTTCTTATTATCTCTGGATCAAAAAGTAATTCTTCTGACTCCAAGGAACCTTGCATAAACAAACAAACAAGCAAACTAGAGTAAAGAAAAGAAAAGAAATTAAAAATAGAAATAAAAATAAATGACTAATAAAAAATAAACAAAGAAAAACAAAAGTGAATAAAAAGAAACAAATTTAAAAGAAAATTAAATAAATAAAAATAAAATTAAATAAGAAAAAAATAAGTGCCTAAATTAGTGTCTTTTCAACTATTATTTAATATTAATAACATTAATCTCTGATAAGGGCACCAAAAACTTGTTGTGAAATCGTCAAGTGGACCAAATCGCAAAAGTAATAAAAAGTGAGTAAGAATATCGTTCCCACGAGAATTAAGTTATTAATTACTAAATTTGCCAAATCGACACTATTCAAGCTATGGAAAAGAAAGTTAGCAAAAATAATAAAAAAGAAAGAATAAACAAAAATAGCAAAAGTCAAATTTAATTAATTAGGTTGAGTTGAAAAATAATGATATGAAAATGTTAGGGGTCAGATTTCACTTGAACTCTTTAAATATAAAATCAAATATTGGTTTAATCAAGTCCTATTCCAATGATTCATGGTCAATCCCCAAAATTAATCAATATCTAATCCCTTGGTATATTAATCCTCTTACACTATTTAGAATTAACTAATCCCTTAGTCTAATCCCAAATAGAAAGACATTATCAAGAACGAGGGAATTAAAAGAAAGATCACATAACCCACAACATCTATTCCTAGCGATTGCAGAAATTATGGTGTTTATCACAAGTTCTAGGTTCATGCAAATTTTTTCAAATCATACATAAATCAAAAAATCATTCCCAAATTGGCCAGATTTAGAAAAGCATTAAGAAAAGAAATAAATATATAAATCATGAAATAGAAACATTGATTAAACCCATAAAAGAATTTACATCATTCAAGAACAAAATTCATCATCATCCTAACGAAAAAGGGTTTAGTTGCACATGGATGAAGAATCAAAGAGAGATAAGGATTTGACAAACTCCATAGAAGATAAGTGGAAATGATGAAAAAAATCACTAATCTTCAAGCCTAATTGCGCCCACACCGCATTAGGATTTGTGCCTCTTGACGGCTGCTGCATTCTGTCCAAGTGTAATAAAAGTGTAAGTGTGTGTTGAATTTGGTGTAACTTTCTTATTTATAAGAAATTCACGCTGTTGTTTATGTATTCAGTGCTTAAGTGCTAACTTCCCAGCACTTAGGAGCTAGCCCACTAATCTGGAATTCTTCTGCGTGCAACGCACACTCAAGCGGTGCTGACCCAGCGCTCAAGCGCTAGACTTCTGAATGAATTTTCTTCTTTTTATGGCTTCTTTAAATGTCCAATCTTCTCCATGTGCAATTACCTAACAAAAACACATAAAAACACGTAATAAGAACACAATTAAAATAATAATAACATAACAAACTTGAGAACAAAACTAAATCAAAAAGATTTAAAAGAGAATGAAAACCCAAGATTTTGAACTGTAAAAATATGAATTTTTGCAAGTTCATCACACACCTTAATATGTTTCAAGATTGATAGAGGGAATATTACTCATCTCCATTATCCAACAAACGCATAGAAAGGATATTACGCACCTCAATATGTTTCACAAACATCTCATGCAATACAATTATTAATTACTTCCCATAATTAGCCTCACAATTGATTTATATGTATTTCAAAACTTACTTCATCAAATACTCTTAAAAGAGTCTCACTACTCATTAAGAAGCATAAAAGAAAGCATCACATAAGTGAGCCCCTTCCTTTTCCACAAATAGAGGCTCTGTTATGTTCTGTCCAGCGAAGGGCGCTTAGGCGCTCGGGTGGTAGAGCGTCTCCCTTGTTCTTACCAGCGATGAGCGCTTAGGTGCTCTTATAAGGGCGCTTAGGCACTCCTCGCATAGCAACACGTGAATTCATCGTTGGGCTGAGGGCGCTCAGGTGCTCTACTCAGGGTGCCTAGGCACTGGTTGCCTTAGAACAAAGGTGCTCCACACCCTCAAATCTCAAATCCACTTAGTTTCTTACCTCAAGTAAGATCCATTAACATACTAAAACTCTTAAACCACTTTAATTTCATTCAATCATACCACTTTGTAAATCAAAATCCACACTTAACTTAAACCCCCAAATATGACCTAAAAGGGAATCAAGGCATCCAAGTGATGAAAAATTCATTCTAACACATCCACAAATCAGTTTCTTACTCAACCAAGCTATCCTCATCAAGATTCAACTCAAGAATAACAAAATCACTCTTCAAACCTCCATTTCCTCATCAAGTCCCTCAAGAACCAAAAATTAAAGAAAGGAATACAAGCTGTTCAAAGAAAGTTTCCCTTACCTCAATTTCCAGAAATAAAGTCTGAAAGCAGCTCTTCTCCACCACTAAACTCTTCTTCCTCTTTGCTTAAAAATGGATCTCCTGTAACTCATTGGTTAGCTCTCCCTTGGTGTGTTCCTGTTGCAGCCGCGAGAGAGACGTGAGAATGAGAAAATATCTCACTTTGGTGACTTTTAAAGGCTAAGGCAGCCACTAGCCCAGCTGTGTGATAACTTGGTCACTTAAGTGACTACACTGCTAAACCCCGATCTGTAAAGAATACTTGGATTTCACCAAACCAAGTTTCTTAACTTCCAACAAGCTTAAAAAATCCTAAGAGTCATAAAAAATTATGTTTCACCATTTTCATAAATTTTCATTTCTGCTAGGGTTCAATCTGGCACTAAAACACACAACCAGCATGCTTAAAAATGTTAAACTAACACCAATTAACCTCAAACTGTAACCACATCTACTTCCACACATTTGTGACCTAAAAATAAGTTTTCCACACTTATTTTCATTAACTAAGTAGTTTAAGTCAAAACTAAGGCTAAAAATAGTTATATTCCACATAAAGTGTTATAGTAAAGTGACTAAACGAGTTCAGATGGTCACAAAAATTTATTGGCATGACAAATTAGTATTAGGCTACCTCTATAATCATATACAAGTCTATCATGATTATCTAGGGTGTTACATTCTCATTGTCGCAAGTCCAGATCTGTGATGCATCGCGCGCAACCACGACCTAAAGCTGCAGCCTCTACCCTGCAGCCAAGAAACCTGCGCCACCGTCGCGCCTCCACCCAGATCTAGCCAACACAAGCCTCTGCCTCTGCTCCACATCATCTACTCCAAGTCCACAGCTAAGCCATAATATAAGTTTACAAATTTCTTCAATAATGACTATAATTTGTTTAATAAAACTCATAAGTGAATGAGATTTTATTATCACCGCAAGCATATTATGCTGTTTAACATATTGTATATTGACAGCTTTCCTATAATCTAATGCTGCAAGTGATTATCTGTAACACCCCGAAAATTATTTGTTTCATCATAAATAATTATTTTATAATATTTATGATTTTTGGAAAGTTTTTTGAATTTTTTCGGAAACGTCGAATATTTTAATATATTCCTCATTTTGCATGCATACTGAGCAGAGTCAGTATAACACCCCAGAAATTGTTTGTTTCATCATGAATAGTCATTTTCTAATATTTTTGATTTTTGAAAATTTTTGTGGATTTGTCCAGAACTATCGATTATTTTAATATATTTCTCGATTTGCGTACACGATGAGCGGAGTCGGGAAAATGAAATATTTTATCCGAGACTGGTAAACTTTGGACTGTGAAAACATCGACGGGGGATCTTACTAAACCCGAGGTCGGACATAATTTACGAGGTTTATATTTTTCAAGATTTTATCTTATAAATAAAATCATTGTATTGTAAAATTATCCGATGGACAATAAATATTATTTTCATTAGCTGTAACTTTTGTTCACTAGATAATAGCTCTAGCAAAGTGTTAATCATCTGTTCTAGAATATTCACTTTGTATAACCACATCACTTTTTACTTTATCGAGAAGCGTGCAAAGCTTCTCAAGGAAGCCTCAAGGAAGCTTCAAGGAAGCTTCCTCCCAAGCTTCTCAAGGAAGCTACACACACTCTCTCTTCCTCCCACACTCCATGGCTGCATGGCCCTTTTTGGAGCCAAAAGTGTGCTTTCACTTAATTAAGTTTTCTATTCTAATTTCAAAAATCAAAAGTCATCATCATTTTCTACTATCAACTTCTGTCTCTACACTCATCTTTCTTTCATTTTCTCCTCCTTCTCTCTTCCTCTTACCACACGGTCACACCCTCTCTATGCCTCCACCATCACAAAAATTTCAAGCAACTACATTTTCTTGATCTCCACCACATTCTAAACACCTTTCTAGTTGAAAATTTCTTGAAAATCTTCCATCTTCACCATCTTCTTCAAGCTTCAAGTTTGAAGCTTTAGGGTAAGATTCATGATCTCTCATCTTTTCTTGTTCATTTTCATTTTCATGGCCTTCACCATGACCATGGATCCATTCTTTTTTAAGTCTTAGTGTTGATTTGATGAAGTTGTAATTTCTAGGGTTTTTGGAGGAGTGAAACCGAATTTCACTAGGACCTTCAAGGGAGTTCTTGGCTTGTTTTCTCCCTTAGATAAGAGGAAGACTATCCACTTCAACCTCTATTGGTAGTAGGAGACTTGTATTGTGTGTTGGTTGTGAGAAACCCTTGTTAGGGTTGCTCTTTGTAATGTGTAATTTTGATGACTATGTATTGATTTTATCATGTATGATTTATTTGATTGAATGTATATACATATTGATGATCTTAGATTGGTTTTGATTGATTGGAAATATGATTTGGGGGCAAGAATTCCTTGCTTTCCCCATTGAGGCTCACGGCCACAACCCCTCCTTTGGGTGTTTATGGTTTAAAATTTTACAACAAGTGAAGAGATGAGTAATCAAGTGAATAACAATTAATGAATCAAAGAAAAATTTAGGTTCTCACCCTTTAGAGAGGCCACGGCCTCTAGGCCCATTTTGGGTCCAATTGTGTAATTTTTGGGCAACCTTGGATATTTAGAAATTAAGAGTTAAGTAATTAACATTGTGATTGGAAAGAAAATTAAATTGATAACTTAGAGTGAATTTTTGGAATTTAAGGGAAGAATAAGAGTGTGTGAGACTTAGAGAACCTTAGAGTAATTTTCTAAGTGAGTATGGATAAACTTAAAACAAGGAACCAAATAATCAAGAGAATTTCTCTAGAAAAGAATTTCATAATAAATACTAAATTTAAGTGAAACTTAATTAATTGGATAATGAGGAATTAAGTTAGGGATTCATAAAATGGAAAGAATCAAGAATGAGATCTTATCCTAAGACTTAAAATAATTCTGAATTAAAGGAAGGACATGAGTGTAAGTAAGATGTTGAATAACTCAAATTAAATTATCTTAAGAGAAATTTAATGAGAAAAATGTAGAAGATTAAGGCATAATTCCATAATGAATCCTAAGTGTGTAATGTCTTATTTGAAGACTTGATGATGCCTGTCTTGGCCAAATCGTGTCATGTTATGGAAAGTATATTTTGTTTAATATACATGATATATGCATTGAGTCATCATGCATTGTGGAAGTCTGACGGACTATTGTTAAGGCCATGTTGCCTAGGAGATTGAACACACCTTATTGCAAGTGCGAGTAGACTAGTGTAGGTCATAATGTTGACCTTAAGGGCGTTGGGGTGCGGGTTCCTCGCAATGGACAGTTGGTAGCTCTTCTGTCCGTGGGGCAGACCGATGCAAACGTACTGACAATCCGGACCGAAACACTGTCCTATATCGCGATCTAGTGAAGAATATCTTGTACAATGCCTTGTCGTGCATGTGGATAATTGACAATTAAAGCACTTTGGCCGCGGCAGTCGAATTACAGACATGTCTCCTGATCTTTCTCTCCAAATGTTTGTGTCTAGCTCCATGGAGTAGGATTTTGATGTCATGTATACATGTATAGTGAGTCTACATATTATTTGGAATTTATTTATTTACATGATGACTGGAACTATTGCTTTATTAATATCATGACCGCCTGGATCTGCTAAACTGTTTACTATTATTATTTGATGCTGATTATTATTGCTTTTGAAATGCTATGTGGGCGCTTCGTGCTGTTCTATTTCTTTACTACCATAATTGGTAATGATGGTAGGATGTCTTACCTCTTTCCTGTATTTCTACTATTTCTGTCTTTACTTATGTTTCTCCGAAAACGTCGACGAAGAGGGTAAAGCACACGAGTTCCCCGGCTTTTGGCCTGACTTCGACTAGTACTTGCTTTTGATCATGACGGCCCGTCCACAAGGATTTTTAGGTTATGTGCGGTTGACTTTCTTTGGAGGACTAGACTGCTGGCACGTTAACTTTAACTTGGATCGCTGTGTCTACTTGGGGGACGTGACAATGTCGTTAGCATAAGGGCGTTATGATCCGCCCATCTTTACCTATAGTGTTAGGTTGCATTTAGAATTTTACATGCTTATTAGGGACATGTGAGGTGATCGTTATTACACCCCACAGGAAGATTCATTCCTCTCTACTGCCCGAGCCTCGGCCCGTAATTTGGTGGCTCCGATGAGGGTTTCCTCCGATGAAAAAGACCTTGAAGAGGATCTTGACACGGTTCCTTCTCTTTCTTCTTAGGGGCTGATACTGTCAATAGCTACTGATGGCTATTTATCTTCTTTTTGGGGCCTGATGTTTTATCTTTTTGGTGGACTGTACATGTATAATCTTTTGGGGCATGCATAGTTTTACTTTTTGTATATCAGTTGTTGTAACTAAACAGACATGATGTCAGTATATATATATAGTATGGTGTATGGATGTATGTTTTATTTCACATGATAATTTCAGTTATAACCATGTATTGTGTTCTTACTTAAAAAAAATATTCACCATTTTATTTATACAACTGTAATCAAACAAGTTTAATTATAATTTAATGAACTGGGTCTTAACTTATACTTTTATTTTCCGCATTGTAAATAATGATGTGATGTTCCCTCCCAAAAAGGGGCGTTACATTATCAGTCTTGGTTTTATGAACAATATCATATCTTTTGACAAGGTAGACCATTTACTTCTTGAAAGGCATATTTATTATGAGCTCGCTTCTTCCCTTGTGTGTATGTGTCTATCCGTGTGTCTTTCTTTATCTAGTTTTGGATGGAATTTTAGTTAATTCTTTGGGAGCTTGATATAATTTTCGTTGAGCAGCATTTGCATTATAAAAATAAAAAAAATAGAATCATTCAATTTATGCTTTCGTTTCCTACATCCTTTTCTTTTTAAATGTGTGTTTGGATATTGGATTAGCTTATTTTATGTTCAGAAAAGCTTTATAATCAACATGCTGTAGAGAGGACTTATGGCTGAAAAGTTGTTTCTGTGTAAAATTTAAGCAAAACCAAAAGTGTGTTAATTATTTGAATGGAATTAAAGTCAATGTCAAACATGAGAATGACAAGATTTATATGCAATTTTCCAATTCAATGTTAGCTCCCATTTCACTAAGTGGTTTCTAAATTCTTTCTATTTTCTTTGTTACTCCAATTGCTATTCTGTTGTTGTGTGGCTACTCTCAAGTTTTTTTGTTTCTTTCTTTGGGTTTTATTTTCTTGTATCTTTAATTTTTTTCCTAACAGCTACTGGGGGAGCATTGGTCAGAGTGGAAGGGGTGCTGGGTACTTTTTATAACTTTATTTTGGTTACAAGCAAGAAAGCCTCTAATTGTGTGTAGATTTCTTCTCTTATCTATTATATTCATTATATGAAAGAAATTATCATGGAGTTTGTAAAGTTTTATGGTACTCTATTTCTAAATAGCTTGTTGGTTTTATAGAGCAAACACTATCTGATTATATATTGCATATGGATCCAAAGGTACACCACAAACTTATTTGATGTTTAAATTGTCTCAAATTAGAAGTTATCACAACTGGAATATACTTCATCATATGTGAGATTAAGTGCATTGTGAAAAATTTCTCACCAGATTTAGCTTTTACTTTTTGAAGTTTTATTTTCTTATTGGTATTTTTTTTTATCAAATTGGTTTTTTATTATTGCAAGATGGAGCCACCTCCATATATGCACATAAGGCGCAGTATCCTAGATCTTTCATTGTATGCTATGCTGAAGCAGTTACTATATTTAATAAAATTTAAATAAGCATATCTATTTTATATTGTTAAGTAAAAGAATTTGATTTTCACTTTTGGTAGAATCACTAGTTTTCAAGTTAATTATTAATCTAGTCATCATATTGCTAGCCTGAATTAATATCAGATGCATACTGTAACACCCAAAAAAATTGCTTGTTTCATAATATATATTCATTTTATAATATTTATGATTTTTTTGAATTTTTATTGAATTATCTGAATTATTTGTTTATTTTAATATATTCATCATTTTACGTGCGTTCAGCGGGGCTGGGAAAATGAAATAATTTCCCCGAGGTTAGAAAATCTTGGACAATGGAAATGGTGACGGGAGATCTTACTAAACCCGATGCCGGACACAGTTTACAAAGTTTTTATTTTTTGAGATTTTATCTGACAGATAAAAATTTGAGTACACTTTATTATCCATTGGACAATGAGTACCGGCCTTGTTAACTGTGACTATTATCCGCCGGATAATAGCTTGCAATAAAAAATTAGTAGATTATTTCTATGTAGTCACTTTTATGATATCATCTAAGTGACGTCACTACATGATATCACGATTTGACTTTTTGAGAAAATATGAGAAGCTTCTTCAAAAAGCTTTAGGAGAAACTTGCAAAAGAAGTTTGGCTCCTTTCTCCCATGGGGGCACGATTTTGGAGGAGTGGGAAAGATGACAAGGTTGTCATCTTTTCACAAGCCATCACCTTTCACATTTTCACAAAAGTTATCACTTTCTTTCTCCACTCAAAAGTTTTCTCTAACTTTCTCTCATTTTCTCTCTTCTTCCTCTCCTCTCCAACCACACGGCCACACCTCTTCCTCCACCCTCCATGTTTGTTTAATTTCAAGCAATCACATTACTTGAAACTACATATTGTTTGAATATATTTTCTTGATGAAATCACCCCTAAAGCTCTCATTTCCATTTTCTCTCCTTCACCTCACGGTCACCACCCCAAATACCACCATCTCACCTTCTAATAATTCTAACAACCACATTTCTTGAATCAACATCCTTTCCTAAGACCATTTGGATGAAGATTTTGGCTTGTTCCAGTGATTCTACAGTCCAAGATTTGAAAGCTTCTAAGGTAAAGTTTTCACCTTTCCTAAGCTTTCCTTGTTTGTTTGTGAATGACTATCTATCAAATATTTCATTCCACCTCTTTCTCCCAAGGCTCACGGCCAAGACTACTTTGAAGGATCAAAGAATTGATTTTTATGCCATCACCTAGTTCATTCCCATTTTTCTACCAAGAATTAAGAAAACAAAGTATAAAACTCCCTTCTTTTCTCTTGGAGAGCCTCACGACCACGCCTTCAACCCACTCTCTTAATCTTCTTTAATTTTATCTATCCACATCTCTTGAATTAAAACCTTATACTAAGACATTTTGTTGTTGTGGGTTCTTTCAAAATCATCTTATTTTGAAACCCTAAATGTTGATGTTTGTGTGTTGTTTTGTTTTAAGGATCTCCTTGGAAGGAGAAGCTTTTCAAGAGGACTCACAAGGAGCTAGAGAGCTACACTTGAGGTAAGAGGGAGATTAACCTCATCAACCACTCATGGTGGTAAGGAACAAAGGGTTGTGTTGGGAGTGGAGAGTCCACGTGAGGATTCATCCACTCGATTGTGTGATTTTTAAAATTTATGTTTGTTTGATATTGTATGATTATATGATGTGTTGTATGCAAAAGATGATTTTGATGGCTTAATGAATATATGTGATGATGTGATTTTGATAGTAAGCATGAACTTAATTAATTGTGATGGTTAAAGTATGCTGCATGCCATAATTATGTTGTAAAAGAATTGATTTTTAGTCCCCTTGATCTCTTGAGGCTCACGATCTTCTTGGCCTAGGAAAAGGTATTTGGGAGAAAAATATTTATTAATTAAGGACTTAGATGATTAGGTGACAAAAATATGATTCATGAGGTTACAAGTTGAAAGAGGAAAGAAACAAGTTTTTACCATTGAAAAGAATTTATTCTGGCCAAGATATTTGATACTTTAATGAAAGAATGAATTTAGAGACTTAACATAGTTGATAATAGGATGGAAGAGTAATTATGATGGAAATGATTTCATTTAGAAGTTAAACAATGAAATTTTTTGAACGAATACTAGAAGATATTGCTTAGGTGATTTGGGAGACAATTAGGATCAATGGATCGATAAGTAAGGAGAGAAGATAACCACAATGTTATGATTTGGGGGATAATGAATTTTAAATATATTACTGGGAATGGTTTTGAGAATAGTTTGGAATAATAATAATGATTTGTTAGTGGGGATCTAGTTGGTTGAGATAATAATAATGATTTATTAATGGTGAATATACTTGGTTTGGAATAAGGATAATGATTTATTGGTGGTGAATCTAATTGGTTTAATGATAAAGAAATAAAGATTTAGAATATAAGAATGGAAAAGGTTTTATTAAATTAAAAACAATATAATTTTTTGAAAGAATATTAGTAAATGATATTTTGAGGAGTTTTAGTAATGAAAACTTGAGGTATTTTACGGTTTTAAATTTAAAGTGCTATTTCATATTAATTCTTAAAAATTTTGATAAGTTGGGTTTGTAGAGAATACTTCATAAAATTTTAAAGAGGATGATTTTATGAGAATTGTGTATTTGAGATGCCTTGTGATCGAGCATAATGTTATTGTGCTGTTGAGCTAATGGACTGGAACCTGAATGGTCAATGGTTAGTTTAAACCCTGTTATGGTTCCTCTTAATGAGATTATTATTGCTAAAAAATATTATGCATCATTGTATTGTGATTATACATTATAAAAGTCAGAATGACTTGTTGTTAAGGCGGAATGCCTAGGTTCATTATCATATGATCATACATTGTGAAAGTCGGAATGACTTGTTGTCAAGGTGGAATGCCTAGAAGATGAATTACACCTTTGTGCGTGTACGAATTGCGTAGTGTGGTTCACTTATTGAACTTGGAGGCATCGGGGCGCGAGTATCCCACAAGTGGATAGTTGGTGGCTCCACTGGGCCGTGATGACTATGCAACGCATCGACGATCTTGACCAGGCATTATCCTATTCCCGATCCGGTTGAGAGTGTCTTGTATAGCCATGTTGCGCATATTAATTATATTAAAAAGCATATGATTTGAGGCTAACGATATATAGACAGTGGTTCTCCCGATCATTCTCTCTGATGTTGGTTGTTGGCTCCATGGAGTAAGGACTGGTTGCATTGTGCATAAGGATGATCAGTATACATATCATGCATTTGCATAGTCAGTGTACATCTTGTTGTGGTATAGTCGATGTTTATGTATTATGATGTACCTTGCTGAATCATATATTAATTGATAATATGACTATACCTATTGATCTGTCTTATTCCTGTACTGCTATGATTATACCTGTTATTTCTTGATATCATTGTATGTGAAAGGCATTATTGTCTTTCGTTATGTTTCTTGCTGCCGTGATGGTATTGATGTAGGGGATTTCACCTCTTCTATTGTATTATTCTGCCTGTTTCTATATTATACTTATGATGAAAAAAAACCCATGATGAAGGCAAGGCAAGATCCGCGAGGTTTCACCTAGCTACAGTTCCACGGGGGCATCAGAGCGTGGAGTGTTTAGTGGGACACGGGATGCATTCGGTATAACGGAGATGTCACTTTCCTTTGTAGTAGGACTCGACATGAGGCGGCTACGTTTACTATGGATGACGTTGTTCACTTGGAATTTTACATGCCCCTTGGGGAGCTTTGGGATGATTGGGGAGCTTCCTCTAGGGAGGACTCTATACAGTCGACTGCTTGGACTCCCGTCCGTAGTGACATGCCCCGGCTGGGGGCTTTGTCTGCTGGGGATCCCGAAGGGGATCTAGATGAAGATCGGGTGCAGGACCATGTTCTTCAGGTGTTTGGATTTGGACAAGGCTCAATCTTCATTTGGAAATTATATGTATATTTTTACTTTTTGGATCACTTAAGTTTTATGCTTTTGGAATATGATGTAATGTAATTATGGATGTAACAAACTTCATTTTATGAAAATTCTATTTTACAGTTCTTCTGTTTTGTGTTTCTAAAATTTGACCAGTTTATGTTATCCACGAATAAAAGCTTTTGAAACTCATATCTTATACTATTAACTTTTATAACTTGAGTAAAGGATTTTAAAGGAGTTGGTCTTAAATGTAATGCCTCCCGGAATGGGGTGTTACATTAGGTGGTATCAGAGCAGTTTATCTTGTTGAGCTGGGGTATGGACTGACTGTGCTTGGGCAGGTTGAAATTCCTGCATATGTGTATTGTGCATTTTCTTGTCTCTTGTTTGAGTTGTTAAAAGAGGATTGCATAGGTTACTTAGGTTGGATGCTAGTAGTTACCATTACATAGTTACATGATATTAAGGACTGGCTAACTCAATATGTAATATTCTGTGTGGATAGGAAACTATGACTTCAACTAGGCGAACTAGGAGAATAAGGGTTCTTCTAGTGAGAGTCCAGTTGGATGACTGAACTCGTGCAAACTTTTTGTACCTACACCTTTTGGAGTGGTACCTCTAGTGTGAGTGAAGTCCAAGTCTGAATCTTTTGGGTTCATGGGTAAGTTTACTTTATTTGTGCTGTGTGTCTCTCTGAAACTAAATACAAAGATGTATTGCCTGGTTTTCGAAAGGAGACAATATTGTTTGAAATGGTTACTTCTTATTTCTATTGTGTTTTGACTTGTCTATTTTCGAAGAAAAGGCAAATGGCTCGCGGTAGACGTACGCATGGGAATGTAGAGCGCAACAATGAAGAGATGACTGCAAGTGTGGAAGCAATGTAAGGACTGGCTGGCATGACAATACAACAAAAGCAGAAGGCCGCTCAGCAGCAGAAATTGACAACTGAGGCTCAGATTTTGTTAGCGTTGAATCAGTCTCAGGATATGGGACCCCATGACATTAAACCATATTGGTAAAAAAAAAAAAGAGAAATCATAAGGTCAAGCGATTTCGGCAAAAATCGTATTTATGGCCACCGAGGGATCAACATCAACAGCAAATGGTTGGAAGAAGTGCTAGTCACAGCATATTCGGTCATACCGTGAAATTTTTACCATATTGTAGGAAGTGTGGAAGGAATCACTTAACAAGGAATTATGTGAGCAAGGAAACGATCTATTTCAAGTGCGGAAAGCCAAGACATGTGTTTAGGAATTGTCCTTCACAAAAGATGAAGCCTTCCATTAGCAATGAACCTGTGACAAGAGCTCAAGCTGGAGGAGGAATCGGTATATTGAGTGGAGTAGAAACTTCCTATCCGAAGGTTTAACTAAGGGAGATGGTACCATAGGAAGTAAGTCTTAAATTGTACTATTTGACTCAGGGGTGACCCTTCTTTTGTTACCTTTGACTCTGTGAACCATTTGGGTTTGTTTGTGTTGACATTTCCCTTTTGACTTAAATATCAATATTACCCATTGCTAAACTTACTATTACTACTTAAGCCTATTTAAAATTATACTATGACTTGTTGAGGACTGAATCCTTTCTGTTGATTTGATTTGTTTATCTTTTTCACAAATTAGACATGATCTTGAAAATGGATTGGTTATCTTTTAGCCATATCCTATTAAATTATTCCGATAAAATTTTAAGAGTTTGTTTCTAGAATTGGGTCATATTAAATTCTTTGTGGTGTATGTTCGATAACCCATCAGATAGTTTTTCTACCTTTTCTTCCTGACGTCATTAATGTTTTCCATGTATCTCAATTGGGAAAGTATGTTCCTGATTCAAAGCATATCATAGTGCTGAATATAGTACAATTAAAAAAGGACTTGACCTATGAGATACTTCCTGTTAAGATCGAGGATAAATAATCTAATGGACTAACTGAAAGGAGCCGCTATCTTCTCTAAGATCAATTTACGTTTTGGTTACCCTTCGGTCTGCGTAAAAGTAGAAGATGTTCCCGGAATAACTTTTCTGACACGTCATAAGCACTATGAGTATTTAGTAATGCTGTTTGAAATAACGAATACTCCAGCAATATTTATGGATCATGTGAGTAGGATCTTTCTTTCTTACTTAGATGGATTTGTCGTTGTCCTTATTGACGACGTTTTGACCGATTCTTAAAGCTTGGAAGAATATGTAGAACCTCTCAGTGTGGTTCTTCAAATCTTGAAGGAGAAGGAGTTGTATGTCAAGTTATCAAAATGCAAATTTTGGTTGGAGGAGGTTAAATTCTTGGGGCATATGATTTCAAAAAAAGGAATTGTTGTGGATTTGTCGAAAGTCAAACAGCTCTCCAATGGGAAAAATCAAAGACCGTAACAGAGATTCGTAGCTATGTGGGATTAATTGGTGAGGAAAATTTTCAAGGGTTGAAGAGACACTCGACTACTTTACCAGTGATGATTCTATCCAATCCCAACGAACCTTTTGAGACGTTTCGTGATATTTCATGATACAGTTTAGAATATGTGCTTGTTCGAAGTAGAAGGAGTATTAGCGTATACTTCAAGGCAACTAAGAGTACATGAGAAGAACTACCCTACACAAGCTCAAAGTTAACTTTTGTGGTTGCATTGGAGATCTAGAGACTTTTCTACCAGAAGCAATATCCGCATGTGTTCTAAGGTATAACGAATTTCGTGGATGAAATTTCGTATTAGAAGGAGAGAGTTGTAACACCCAAAAATTTGCTTGTTTCATAATATATAATCATTTTATAATATTTATGATTTTTGTGAATTTTTCTAGAATTATCGAAATTGTTTGATTATTTTAATATATTTCTAATTTTGCATGCACTCAGCGGGGCTGGGAAAATAAAATAATTACCCCGAAGCTGGAAAACCTTGGACTGTGGAAACGGTGATGAGGGATCTTACTAAACCCGATGCCGAACAAAGTTTACAAAGTTTTTATTTTTTGAGATTTTATCTGATAGATAAAAATTTGGGTACACTCTATTGTCCATCGAACAATGAATACCGGCCTTGTTAACTATGACTATTATCCACCGGATAATAGTTTGCAATAAAAATCTAGTAGATTATTTCTATCTAGTCACTTTTATGATATCATCTAAGTGACATCACTACATGACATTACGATTTGACTTTTTGGAAAAATGTGAGAAGCTTCTTGAAGAAGCTTTAGGAGAAACTCGCAAAGGAAGTTTGGCTCCTTTCTCCCATGGGGACACGATTTTGGAGGAGTGGAAAAGATGACAAGGTTCTCATCTTTTCACAAGCCATCACCTTTCACATTTTCATAAAAGCTATCACTTTCTCTCTCCACTCAAAAGTTTTCTCTAACTTTCTCTCATTTTATCTTTTCTTCCTCTCCTCTCCAACCACACGGCCACAACTCTTCCTCCACCCTCCATGTTTTTTTAATTTCAACTATTCACATTGCTTGAAACTATATATTATTTGAAGATATTTTCTTGTTGAAATTACCCCTAAAGCTCTCATCTCCATTTTCTCTCCTTCACCTCACGGCCACCACCCCAAATACCACCATCTCACCTTCTAATAATTCTAACAACCACATTTCTTGAATCAACATCCTTTCCTAAGACCATTTGGATGAAGATTTTGGCTTGTTCAAGTGATTCTACAGTCCAAGATTTGAAAGCTTCTAAGGTAAAGTTTTCACCTTTCCTAAGCTTTCCTTGTTTTTTTGTGAATGACTATCTATCAAATATTTCATTCCACCTCTTTCTCCCAAGGCTCATGGCCAAGACTACTTTGAAGGATCAAAGAATTGATTTTTATGCCATCACCTGGTTCATTCCCATTTTTCTACCAAGAATCAAGAAAACAAAGTATAAAACTCTCTTCTTTTCTCTTGGAGAGCCTCACGGCCACACCCTCAACCCACTCTCTTAATCTTCTTTAATTTTATCTATCCACATCTCTTGAATTAAAATCTCATACTAAGACATTTTGTTGTTGTGGGTTCTTTCAAAATCATCTTATTTCCCAACCCTAAATGTTGATGTTTGTGTGTTGTTTTGTTTTAAAGATCTCCTTGGAAGGAGAAACTTTTCAAGAGGACTCACAAGGAGCTAGAGAGCTACACTTGAGGTAAGAGGGAGATTAACCTCATCAACCACTCATGGTGGTGAGGAACAAAGAGTTGTGTTGGGAGTGGAGAGTCCACGTGAGGATTCATCCACTCGATTATGTGACTTTTAAAATTTTTGTTTGTTTGATATTGTATGATTATATGATGTGTTGTATGCAAAAGATGATTTTGATGGCTTAATGAATATATATGATGATGTGATTTTGATAGTAAGCATGAACTTAATTAATTGTGATGATTAAAGTATGCGGCATGCCATGATTATGTTGTAAAAGAATTGATTTTTGGTCCCCTTGATCTCTTGAGCTTCACGACCTTCTTGGCCTAGGAAGAGGTATCTGGGAGAAAAATATTTATTGATTAAGGACTTAGATGATTAGGTGACAAAAATATGATTCATGAGGTTACAAGTTGAAAGAGGAAATAAACAAGTTTTTACCATTGAAAAGAATTGATTCTAGCCAAGATATTTGATACTTTGATGAAAGGGTGAATTTAGAGACTTAACATAGTTGATAATAGGATGGAAGAGTAATTAGGATGGAAAGGATTTCATTTAGAAGTTGAACAATGAAATTTTTAGAAAGAATACTAGAATATATTGCTTGGGTGATTTGGGAGACTAATTAGGATCAAGGGATCGATAAATAAGGAGAGAAGATAACCACAATGTTATGATTTGAGGGATAATGACTTTTAAATATATTACTGGGAATGGTTTTGAGAATAGTTTGGAATAATAATAATGCTTTTTTAGTTGGGATCTAGTTGGTTGAGATAATAATAATGGTTTATTAGTGGTGAATCTACTTGGCTTGGATTAAGGATAATGATTTATTGGTGGTGAATCTAATTGGTTTAATGATAAAGAAATAAAGATTTAGAAGATAAAAATGGAAAAGGTTTTATTAAATTAAAACCAATATAATTTTTTGAAAGAATATTAGTAAATGATATTTTGAGGAGTTTTAGTAATGAAAACTTGAGGCATTTTAGGGTTTTAAATTTAAAGTGCAATTTTATATTAATTCTTAAAAGTTTTGATAAGTATGGTTTGTAGAGAATACTTCATGAAATTTTAAAAAGGATGATTTTCTGATAATTGTGTATTTGAGATGCCTTGTGATCGAACATAATGTTATTGTATTGTTGAGCTAATGGACTGGACCCTGAATGGTCAATAGTTGGTTTGAACCCTGTTATGGTTCCTTTTGATGAGATTATTGTTGCTAAAGAATATTATGCATCATTGTATTGTGATCATACATTGTGAAAGTCAGAATGACATGTTGTTAAGGTGGAATGCCTAGGTTCATTATCATGTGATCATACATTGTGAAAGTCGGAATGACTTATTGTCAAGGCGGAATGCCTAGGAGATGAATTACACCTTTGTGCGGGTGCGAAATGCATAGTGTGGTTCACTTGTTGAACTTGGAGGCATTGGGGTGCGGGTATCCCACAAGTGGACAGTTTGTAGCTCCACTGAGCCGTGGTGACTGTGCAACGCACCGATGATCTTGACCAGACACTATCCTATTCCCGATCCGATTGAGAGTGTCTTGTATAGCCATGTTGCACATATTGATTATATTGAAAAGCACATGATTTGAGGCTAATGATATACAGACAGTGGTTTTCCCGATCATTCTCTCTGATATTGGTTGTTAGCTCCATGGAGTAGGGACTGGTTGCATTGTGCATAAGGATGGTCAGCATACACATCGTGCATATGCATAGTCAATGTACATCTTGTTGTGGTATAGTCGGTGTTTTGTATTTCAATGTACCTTACTGAATTATATATTAATTGATAACATGACTATACTTGTTGATCTGTCTTATACTTGTTGATCTGTCTTATTCCTGTATTGCTATGATTATACCTGTTATTTCTTGATATTGTTGTATATGAAAGGCATTATTGTCTTTCGTTATGTTTATTGCTTCCATGATGGTATTGATATAGGGGATCTCACCTCTTCTATTGTATATTCTATCTGTTTCTATGTTATACTTATGATGAAAAAAGACCGTGATGATGGCAAGGCAAGATCCGCGAGGTTTCTCCCAGCTATAGTTCCACGGGGGCATCAGAGCGTGAAGTGTTTAGTGGGACACGAGACGCATTCGGTATGACGGAGATGTCACTTTGCTTTGGAATAGGACTCGGCATGAGGCAGCTACGTTTACTATGGATGCAGTTGTTCACTTGGAATTTTACATGCCGCTTGGGGAGCTTTGGGATGATTGGGGAGCTTCCTCTAGGGAGGACTTTGTGGAGTCGACTACTCAGACTCCTGTCCATAGTAACATGCCCCGAATGGGGGCTTTGTCTGCTGGGGATCCTGAAGGGGATCTAGATGAAGATTGGGTGCAGGACCCTGTTCTTTAGGTATTTGGATTTGGACAAGGCTCAATCTTCATTTGGTAATTATATGTATATATTTACTTTTTGGAACACTTAAGTTTTATGCTTTTGGAACATGATGTAATGTAATTATGGATGTAACAAACTTCATTTTTTGAAAAGTCTATTTTATGGTTCTTATGTTTTGTGTTTCTAAAATTTGACCAGTTTATATTATCCACGAATAGAAGTTTTTGAAACGCATATCTTATACTATTAACTTTTATAACTTGAGTAAAGGATTTTAAAGGAGTCAGTCTTAAATGTAATGCCTCCCGGAATGGGGTGTTACATATACCTAGTGAAGAAGAAGCATAGTGACATAGATGATGGTGCAAGGTGCACCAGTTGCAGTTCTACGTGCTCTATTTGGTTGTGCTATGCTAGTAAGAGTATATCAATAGTTGAGTTATTTGTATTATTGCTAATGTTGAGTAGTTGTGGATAATGCTGCAAGTTTGGGGTGTTGTTAGCTTAAGGGTGGAAATAGTTCTAACATTGCTATGTTTGTACAACATTTGCTTGATATAATGCTAGAGAAGAGCTGCAGATTTCAACCATAACTGGAAATTAATGGAATCAGCTTCTTTTATGTATTGAGTTAGCCAATTCTAACCACAAACAGCAACTACTACTCCAAATATTAATTAAAATTTAGATATATAACCATCAACTATTACAGAACATATAAATTAAGAGAGGTGCTCTACAGGCTTCAAAACTTCAAATATATTTGATTTCTTTTCAATAACTTAGGCTTTCAAGTTAGAAGTTCTAACATGACATAAGAGTCCACATAAACTGTTTCTTGGTTCTAATTAGGCTACTACACTAATAGCTTTTGGTTGGTATATTTAATTGTTGACACCGAAATTAACTCTAACGGATTATCTGAACACTTATTTATTTATGGTGTTATAAACTTTATAAACTTTATTGTTTAGATAGATTTTGTGACAAAGTGATAACTCCATAAAATATAGTTATTTATGCCCCATATTTGTGCTTTATGGCATGCGTAGTCCTTGTTCTTATGCATATTAGGAAGGTTTTATGCTTATATTCGTGAAATTCTATTTTGACACCTTCCTTTATGTTTTTGGGCAATTTGTGCATATTTGTTGATTGATTAAGTAAATTTGCAATTATATTTAACTTGGTGGTTTCTCAAATGCAGGAAGGGCTCAAAAGAGACAAATTGATGCAAGCCAAGGCCCAACATTGGAGGAAAGAAGCCAAGGAAGCATTCTGGTGTCCACGCGCGCAAAAATGTGCGCCGCGGCGTGAAGGCCTCACCACCACATACGATAGGGCGAGAGCTCATAGGCGTGGACTTGTTCATAACCGCGGCGCTTAGTCAAAGCCTATTTATTCTATTTTTCACGCACCCTTTCGCTTCTCGCTTTTCTCTCTTTTAGGTTTTTAGGTTTTTAGTTTTCTTGAGGCTACGGCTAGACCTCTATTGGAGGTGGAGATGGAGCTTGGGGAGCTAAGGATGGAAGCCCTCTTTCTCTTGGAGGAGGATCCGAGCTTCAATGGCGAAATCCATAAGCTTTCTCCTTCTCTCTTTTCTCTTTTCTCTTCCTCATTTCTTGAACATGTATTTTGTAATTTGTTCTCATGTTCATTGTATAGCTGAGCTTTATTTAGGGATGACTTTGAATCCTTTTATTAATATTAATGATTTGTTCTCCTTTGAGTTTGTGTGGATCTTTGATTTTGTTCAATCATATTGTGCTTAATGCTCTTGAGTGTTTGGCCAACATTTGAGTGATTTGTTAAAATCTAATGAACCTAGACATAGGGATTTGGGTTTGAGATCGTATGTATGGTTGATGCATGTTCGATTCTATTCCAATGGTGGGATGAGTTGATTCGCTAATGGGATAGACATATACCTCTTAGCCATGCATAGCAAGTGTTTGAGAATAGACCTTAAAGAGTGGATTTTGTGTTAACTCTCAAGGACACTTAGAGAGTTGGGCAAATGATACCATGGTTAGATGACATAGACATAGGCGTTTAGCTAATGTAGATTCTCAAGCTAACCTAATCATTGCATTCATATTTATGAGGAGGATTGCTTGTTGTTAGTTGATGTAAAGGGTGAAGAAGGATTTCCCTAAACTCTAACCGTTTATCCTTATTGCTTTTTGTCTTTACTTTCTTTACTTTTATCCATTTTTATGTTCTTGAATAGAATTAGGTGAGCTATTGGTTAATACTTAGCATTGGAAATAAAATTATCCTCGTGGGAACGATCTCTTACTCTGTATCTGTATTACTTGTGCGACCCGTGCACTTGCGGTTAGCAAATGGGCAAACACGTTTTGACCCTAACACAAAGGTGCTTTCTCAGTGATACATGTTGAAAATCCTTTAAATTTTTAATAGTATCATAGTTAATAAGAAAACATCAAAGTCACCTTAAAATTTCCCACGATTCTTTAATACCTGTATGGACTACTTTGTTTATCATAATAGTCACTTAGTCATGACCTTTGCCTACTTGTTTATTGCTTTGTAGATCTCGGAACACTCTATCTCAAGAATCCCTTTGTCAGCACATGAAAAGAATATGCATGAACAAAATGTATGGGCTTTTCTGATCCCCATATTTCTATCATTTTTGGTCTGTTTTAGCTTATCATTTTTTACTATATTTATCATTTGTGGTTGTCTAGATCACTGAAAGTTACATTAGCCAAATGGGGAGGACATTGTAGGATGTTATATCAGAGTGGATAGCAAAGCTGAACAACAAAGAAATTGGTAAAGTGATTAATTTGTCTGCCCTGTAATGGTTGATGAGAAGTATTCTTCTAGGCTTTAAAGATTCCTGTTTTTCATTAGCATGCTATGCACAATGCAAAATTTCAAACTAGTTGTGGATTTTGTAAAATATTCTTCTTATAAAAGGTTATTCATTGATGTGAAGATTGATTTAATGTACACTTATGAGCTTGACTTATACATAGGTTTCCTTTTTCTCATTTTTCTTGTTGGTGCCTGCTGGATCCTTTTTACTTCTACATGCTTATCCCTCATTTATCATGAAATTTATGCTTTTGTTATGCAGATCATGTAGTATTAGTTCATTCTCTTTTGGATCATTTTAAATCATAGATTATATTTTTCTCTTTGCAGATAGAACACGATTGATGCTGAATCATATTGAGATGATTACTACTAGGACATTTGTATGCTGGTAAGCTTTGTCTTGAATCATTGAGGGCTAAAGTGGAATTATCTAAATGTTGTAATAGGTCCATCCTATACTTTTGAATTATTCTATGAGTAGGTTTTAAAGCATTCTATGGAACATCATCCATATTTTGCAAATTATTTTAGTTGGATGCATGCTGAGGCTAATACTGTATAACTCAAGCTTATTTTTCAATTGTTTGTTTACAATATTATTTATATGTTATTTTCTTTTGAAGATGTGAGCCCACTCCTAGCTTACTGCTATAAAGTAATCTGTTTAGTGAATTGTTACTTAACTTACAGATGATGTGGGAAGTGAAGGTTCCTTGGGAATTGTTACTAAGGTTTCAATACTTTACCCCTCCAAAGTTATCTTCAGTAAATATGACTTTTCTTGCTTGCATTTGCGGGTGCTTGATGAAATCAGAGGGTAGTTTTTTTCGGTTGGTTTTAGGTAAATTATGGCAATTCTTACTGTCATTTTATGCAAAAACTAAATTCAATATTTTTTTTTGGGTTGGTTTTAGGTAAATTACGACAGTTCTAACCGCCGTTTTATGCAAAAACTAAAATAGGTATTTTTTTTTTGTTATTTTTAGGTAAATTACAACAATTCTAACTATCATTTTATGAAAAAATTAAATCGCCATTTTATACATGATAAAATTATGGTGGTTATTGTGGCGGTTAATGGGAAACTGCCAGATTATACCAAATGGCGGAGGTAATTACGTCAGTTTTGGAAATTGCTATTGAGGCAAAAAATGGCAGTTAAAACTACCATAATATGCAATAAATAACTACCATTTTAAACCTTTTTTTTGTAGTGATTCCTAAATATCTAGGTGACAATTTATCTCGGCCTAAGTGGAGATAAGCTATGATTGATGAGATGTATGTCATTTGGAATAGTGGTACTTAGGAACTAGTTTCTCTTCTTCCAAGGAAGTCTGTTGTAGGCTGTTAATGGTTTTATACAATCAAGGTTGGCCGTGAAGTCAAGATTGATCACCTCAAGGCTTGTCTGGTGACAAAAAAGTATAACCAGATATTTGGCTTGAATTATGGAGACACTTTCTCTCTAATGGCGAAAATAGCCTTGGTTTGGCTTTTTCTATCTATGATTACTATTTGTCACTAGCCACTTTATTAGCTAGACATCAAGAATGCTTTCCTCCATGGTGATATAAAAAATAAGTTTATATGGAGAAATCGTTAGGGTTTATTGCTCGTGGGGAGTTTTCTGGATTAATTTGTCATCTTCACAAATCTCTGTATGACCTCAAACAGTCTCTTAGGGGTTGGTTTGACTGATTTAACACTGTAGTTTAGTAGTTCGATATGACACAAAGTGAGGCTGGCCACTTTGTCATCTATCACCATACAGCTCAATGGTGTATTTATTTGATTGTGTATATCAACGACACTATTATCACTGGTAGCGATCACCATGACATAATTCAGGTAAAACAATATCTCTGTCATCACTTTTAGACCAAAGATCTTGTTGAACTCTTATAATTTTTGGGAATAGAGGTGGCACAATCCAAGGATGGTATAGTCATTTCACAAATGAAGTATGCTATGGACATTCTTGAGGAAACATGTTTATTGAATGCAAAGCCTGTTGGCACTCCTATGGATTCAAATGCCAAACTTCTACTAAATCAGGGGGAGTCACTTTTGGATCCAAGAAGATACATAAGATTGGTTGGAAAACTTAAGCTTATATAAACATCTCCTTTGCAATTAGTGTGGTTAGTCAGTTCTCAAATTCCCCATGTGAGGATCATTATGGTGCATTTATCTATATCTTGAAGTATATTAAAAGAGCTCTAGGAAAAAGGACTCATCTATGAAGATAAGGGTCACACTCATATTATTGGATATTTAGATGTTGATTGTGTAACACCCTAGATAATCATGATAGACTTGTATATGGTTGTATAGGTAGCCTAACACTAGTTTGTCATGCCTATAAAATTTTGTGACCATTTAAGCATGTTTAGTCACTTTGTTGTAGCACATTTAATCACTTTGCTATTGCACTTTGTGTGGAATATAGCTATTTTTAGCCCCAATTTTGACTTAAACTGCTTAGTTAATGAAAATAAGTGTGGAGAACTTGTTTTTAGGTCACAAATGTGTGGAAATAGATGCGGTTAAAGTTTAAGGTTAATCGGAGTTAGTTTGACATTTTTAAGCATACTGGTTATAAGTTTTAATGCTAGATTGACCCCAAGCAGATATGAAAATTTATGGAAATGGTGAAACAAGATTTTTTATGAATCTTGGGATTTATTTGAAACTTATTGGAAGTTGGAACACTAGATTTGATAAAATCTAAGTGTTCTTAACAAATAAGGTATAGCAATGTAGTCACTTAAGTGACCAAGTGATCACACGGTTGGGCTAGTGGCTGCCTTGGCCTTTATAAGTCACCAAAGTGAGATATTTTCTCATTTCTCACATCTCTCTCACAACTGCAATAGGGAGGCACCAAAGGTAAACCAACCAAGGAGCTATAGGAGGAAGAGCTTAGTGGTGGAGAGGAGCTGCTTTCAAACTTCATTTCTAGCCATTGAGGTAGGGGGAAACCTTGTTTGGACTGCTTGTATTCATTTCTTTCATTTTGGTTCTTGAGGGGCTTAATGAGGAAATAGAGGTTTGAAAAGTGATTTTGTGATTCTTTAGTTAAATATTGATGAGGATAGTTTGGCTGAGTAAGAAACTGATTTGTGGATGTGTTAGGATGAATTTTTCATCACTTGGATGCCTTGATTCCCTTTTAGGTCGTATTTGGGGGTTTAGTTTAAGTGAGGATTGTGATTCACAAAGTGGTAAGATTGAATGAACACTACAAGAAATTTGTGATTTCGCGAGGGAATTTTGCAAGGGAAAATTTTCCTCGCAATTCCCTCTCTAATTTGAGAGGGAATTGCGAGGGATTAGCGAGGGACGTTTAAGCCCTCTCTAAATTTCAAAAATAAATTCGAGGGGAAAATAGCGAGTTAATAGCAAGGGAGTTACGAGTGAAAATATCCCTCGCTAAAATTAGCGAGGGAATTGCGAGAGATATTTTCCCTTGCTAAAATTATCGAGTGAATTACGAGGAACGTTTCCTCTCTAAAAGCATAGTTAAAATGTAGTCAAATTAGAGAGGGAATGGCAATGGATAAGTTCCCTCACTAAAATTAGCGAGGGATTTACGAGGGAATATTTCCCTCTCTAACTAATAAAATTTTAGCAAGGGAAATTTACGTCGCAAATCCCTCACAAACCTTAATCTATTCTGAACCCTAAATAATTCTAAATCCCTCATAGTCGCGCCTCCCTCTCACTCTCACCCTCTTTCTCTCTGTGCTCTCCCTCTTCCTCGTCCTCGCCCTCTCCCTCTCCCTCTCACCCTCACTCTCACTTTCATCCTCACCCTCTCTCTCTCATGCTCTCACTCTCACTCTCACCCTCACCCTCTATTCTCTGCTTAGCTTTTTCCTCTGCCCAGATCTGCCCAGATCACTCTCATTCTCATTCTCTCTCACCCTTACCCTCACCCTCACCCTCACCCTATCTATCTCTCATTCCCAAAGCCATGAATCCTACGCCACCGTCACGCCAACATGAGCTTACAAGTCCAGATCTACTCAGCCTCTGCCTCTGCTCCAAGTCCACGGGTAAGCCCTAAAGAAGTTTCGGCTGTGCAGAATATAGCCAACAACCTTCGTATTTGACAATGTTTTGTGCCTTTTGCTATTTTTTGATTTATTATTATTATTATTTTGAGTTTTGAACTCATATAAGAGAATATTCTATGCACTTTGATTTTGATATATTCATTTCTAATTTATTATGTTTGTAAAAAGTGTTTTGTTGAAAGTGTAATTTTTTGCCCAAAACACAATTCTGTTTTGTTGAAAGTGTAATTCTTGAACAGAGTAGGATACCCTATATCACTTTCTATTCTCTGCTATGCAAATTGCAATGCATGCACTAAAAGGATTTTGATTTCATTTTATGTTGTTTTCAATTAATTGTTAGGTTTCTTTATTTTGTCTGGTAGTCATTATTCTAGTTGGAGGGTATTTGATGTTGTGTTTGAAGTATAAGACAATTGGATGCATAATCGTGGTGTCCTCTGCCCCCCAGGGATAAATAAATCCATACACACTGTACCTTGAAGGTACAATAAGATTCCAAGGACACTGGGTATTTATAGTTAGCCATTTGAGAAACTTAGTTACTACTACTATTTAACTTTCTGGTGATGATCATAATAATAACTTAGGACACTGGGTACTATTTAACTTTCTGGACAAATATCATTTTAGCATGGTACCTTTTAAATTGCCCTATTAGCCGCTGCCTGTGGTATGATTGTTGCTGTGTTGCAAGTTTATAACTTAATGGATTTGAATTAAGGGGTCATCAAATGGTTTGGTTTGGTTATTATTAGTTAATCAAACCATATGCAAAAAGGATAATCATATCTGTTTGGAGCTAAAAAAAAATTGGATTGAAAAGAACCAGTTTTAAACAATTCAGTTATTTGTAGTTCAGTTCAATTTGATTCATAGGTTCAGTTCAGTTTATTAGTTTTCTTGTCCACCCCTAATACCAACCATCTTTATTTTTTTATTTGAGATCTCTTACGTTTTTCCTTAAAGTAAAAACTCATTTTAAAGAATTCAAGTCAGACATAACTGAAATAGTATATATTCAATAATACTAATAAAAAATTTCTTTTATTCCAAGAAAACCTTAGAACTTCAATTACTTTGTATGATCTATAAGAGAATGTACAGATATTTCAAGATAAGAGTATATAGGAACTACCCAATGAGCAGACAAAGGATAACATCTGCAATGCATATATCTTCTTCTCTTTAATGTTTAGTGCTTCACAGAGATGGACACCACTTTATTTAATTATGGTTTCAAACTGTAGTGGGGAATTTAGGCAAGCAGTGGGGTGACAGGATATGTGTATACTAATAAAAACTGCATGCTGAATCTCAGTTAGTGATGTTCAATCTGAACTCTGTAGTGAACATGGATTGTTCTTATAAAAGTTCAGTTTCTATCAGAATCTTACATGTAAGGTATCAACACTTGGTTACATGTACCAATCTTGTGCTTATGCTTATGCTTATATTATATCAGAATCTTAGAAATGGATACAGTTAATGTGATGTCGATTACAACTTCATCCCCTCAAAAACATGTTTTTATTTTATTTTATTTTTTGTTGGTGAGGTTCCATTTATAAAAACTAGAGGACAAATATAAATGGATTCTGACCTTAATTCTGGTGATTCTTGTGAATTATAGCTTATTTATGGATCAGTTTTGATTCTCATGGTATTAATTCTCCTGCTTTTTGGTTCTCAATGGTTTGTCAATTTTCTTAATTATATATTCATATTTAATTTTATTATATCTTAATTATTATGAGTAAATTGATTTTTATTTTTATTTTTTTCAAAAAGGTTTGTGTCCATAGGAAGTTCTGGTATATGATGTCCATTTGGGCATTGTATATGGTGGCCAAGATAGTTATTTTTTCAATTATTCATTCGATTTAATATGGAGAAATGCATTGCAATTTTATCCATTTCTTTTGCTATTTAAATTCGTTAAGTTAGGAAATTTATGTTTGTTACTTGGTGCAGTCAATTTTAGACACAACAAGTGTGTTAACTTAAGATAGCAATTGAGGTGGGATTATAATTGAGCCGATACTTACAGTGGTAAAATTTGTGGATACATGCCCCACATAGGAACTGTAGCACTGTAGATACATGTGATGGTTTGTTGTTTCAAAATGAGAAGGTAGGCCATTTAATTGTTAGTGCCACTGATACTAAACTGAAAGCAAATTACCACATGGTGGGGGCTATTCTCTATTTATACATTTGATATGGATAAGTTTTCAAATACAAAGCAACACAATTACCCTATACTAGTAAATACTTTTGATATTTAATATGAAGGCCATTTAATTGTTAGTGCCACTGGTACTAAACTTTTGATTAAATACTTTAAGTTAGAAGATGTTAATGTTTAAAGTAAATATTATATTTTGTTTCATATACTCAAAAGAAAGTATTATATTTTGTTTCCTGCATCGTCTCTTATGATCTAAATGTAATTTTTTTCTAAATCATGCAGAACATCAACAAAATAAAGAAGGTCAAGTGCCCTGTACTAGTAATACATGTAAGTATATGATGCTTTCTAATCATAATGTTTTGCTTGCCTCTTTGCATTTATTTCTGTTGACATTTAAAGCAATACTAGACAAAGCAGTTATTGTGCATAATGCTTCTCTAGCTTTGGAGCTGCTATTATATAAGGGTAAAGCACTCTACCCGTCATCCTGCTGGAACTTCATGGTCATGTATAACTAGAGTGGCTAGGCTTGTAGTTCTATCCCTAGTTAGGTAGCTAATCTAGTGTATCCTTGGAAAAGAGAAGATACAAATGGAGACTAGGGAAGCCCTTCACTAATGATATTCTAATTAAGATAATAGGTGGTGCTACCATATCACATAACCTTCCACCAATTACTAAGGATGATCATTTACTATTATCAAATTATGACTTTTAAATTTCTATCTTTGATTTGGCTTTCTTAATTTGACATTTACTATTATATATACTGGTCCAACTTCAAAAAGTTTATATAGCATAAATTAAGGTACGAATTATATAGCTGATTTGATTTATGTCATAATAGTGGCTAGGTCTTTGTCTCTTTAAGCACCTTGTCTCCTCTTTCTTATGTTAAGTTTAATTAATTTCAATAGCTTAATTTCACAATATTCTTTGACTTGGAATGATTTGCCTACAAATTAAGTTAAATAGACTTTCTTTGTGTGTATCAATGAGATAGGAAGAAGATGAGAAGAAAAAGTTAAGAGAAATTGAGGGGAGTACTCATATGAGACAACACCAAGATGGCCTATTAATTGTTCCTCGTGGCACAACTTCATGACAATAGCAATCCCTGAAATAAGGTTCGCTGCTTGTTATCTCACCTTTACACTCTTCTTGTCTAACTACCACTTGATGGTACCACAAATCTGAGGAAGATACGATTTCACCCTCTGCCCAAGAGAGTTCACAACTGCACTAAACCCATTAAGCATCACATTAGCATCATCGCTAGTCTACTCTTGGAAGACATAAAGAATACCATAAATCAGAATATCTTCCAACCAGGCATCTATGTCAGATGCTCCCAAGTTAGTGACCACCTTCTCAATAGTTTCCATAACCATTCACCTATAAAGTTCACTATCATCTTTAAGATCCTCAACAATTCTCCCTACAATATCGGCAATGCTAACTTTGTTTGCTATCTCTACAGTAGGAAATGAGCACGTTGCTTATTGTTTCTTCAATCCAAAGCCATCCTCTTAACCCAGATGTTCTTGTTCAAAAGTTAGGAAGAATATCATTTCTAATATAATCAGTTTCCACACCCTCAGTGCTTACACACTGCTTCACCACTTTCAGAACAATTTTATTTATTTCTTCATCAGGCGACTGAAATTCACGAATCAGAATGATCATGACTTCCTTAGTATAGTAACTGGCATATAGGGCTTCCAATTCCTTACACACTGCTTCACCTTCTCAATCTGTTGCACAATCTTAATCCTAGTGTGCCAAGCTTGCCATGATTTCTTACTCTGACAAATAACCTACAAGAAGGGTAAGAGTGCAGGTATACCAAGAGCAGAGGCAACAATACTGAAAGCTCTAGTAGTAGTGTTCCTAACATATTCATCAATGTTATCTACATCAGGCCGCATAGCAGCAATCATTGTGGCCAGTGAAAACTTAGATTTTCTTTATGTTTTTCTCTCCTATCCTAGTACATTTAGGACTATCTAAATATGATATCAAATCTTGGATGTTGAAAATAAAAGTTATGAATTTCTAACGAATTATGTGTTAAGAATTATGACATCAAATATTAGTTTGATTTAACTTTTAATTGTGCTTTAACATATGTTTAAAGTTTTATTTTCTTATTCGAGGAAAAATTTGAGCAAAACCTTAGTTTCTTGTTTAAGATTCTATATTAATGAGCACGCATACCTTTTCAAGGTACTACTCATTGTATGGAATCTTGAATTGTCCAAGTGAGACAGTTTGGTAAGAAATTTTTTCTTCACTTGGATAATAGTTATTCTTTAAATCTCATATGTTATACTTGTTGAAATTTCGGTCTGCAATATTTTCTTTTGTTCTCTGGGTGTATACTTAAATGCGGTAGATCTCACTATGTTCAAGTCATGCACTTGGAGACCAATGGGAAATGCTGTTGAAATTTTGTCAAGTATAAAATATGAGATTTAAGGAATAACTATTAACCAAGTGTTGAAAATGTTTCTTATCGAATAGGATAGGGCCATACCATGTTAAGAAGGAGATGGAGATATAAGGATTATGTTAATGTGCTAAATCAATTTCAGCAATTATAAGACCTGATCGAAGTTGGATGTTACGAAGAAATGACCTTACTAGCTATGTAAGTGAAGAATTCAAGGATGAAGTTGATGATTCCATTAGGGTTACTTAAGGAGACCTGACAGTTATTGATGCATTAAATCACATCCTTTGTCCATGTGCTAGATGTAAGAATCGTGCTTGGAGGGAGGTATATAGGGTAGAACAACATCTGTATAAGTACAGATTTATGGATGGTTATGTAAATTAGACCATTCATGGTGAGGATAGATGGGGGGATAGTGGCTCAAGGTCCATTGTCCATGATGATGAAGTGGAGCCTAGGAATCCATACGCTGATATGGTTATGGATGCCACAGGTGATAAATTAAATCCAGAAACTCAAGATTTAGAAGAGGATCCAAATCCATCAGCTGTGAAGTTTTATGACTTGCTAAGAGACGCTGACGAACCTTTATGGGATAGTTACCATAAGCACACGAAATTGTCAGCTGTAACTCAACTTTTGAACTTAAAGTCAGAGTTTAACATGAGTGAGAGTTGTTATGATAGAATGATTGTCATAATTAAGAGTATGCTTCCAGAGCCTGAAAGGTTACCCGAAAACTTCTACAAATCGAAGAGAATGGTTCGTGAGTTGGGATTAGGATATAAGAAGATAGATGCATGTCTTAATCAGTGTATGTTGTATTACAAAGAATACAGTGACAAGAGACTCTACTCAGTTTACTTAGTATGTGGACACCCACGATTCAAACCGAAGGCGGGACATTCATCGAATGAGAAGGATGTGCTGCACTCAGTGTTGCGATATTTTTCCATTATGCCAAGACTCCAACATCTGTTTATGTCCAAAAACACTACACTTGCGGATAGAGTGCGTCAAGATAAATTAGTGATTAGGCATCTAGCTGATGTTGAGGCTTGGAAACAATTTGACGCTACCCATTCAACATTTGTGCTAGACACTCGAAATGTTAGGCTTGGCCTATGTACAGACGGTTTTAATCCATTCAACGGTTCTACCACACCATATTCATGTTGGCCTATTTTTGTCACACCATACAATCTACCTCCAAGTATGTGTATGAGAAGGAAATATATATTCCTCACTCTTATGATTCCTGGACCAAAGTCACCAGGTAAAAGCTTAGATGTCTATCTTAGACCTCTAATTAACGATCTGAAGATATTGTGGGACGATGGGGTGCAAACTTATGATGCCTGGAAGAAGCAAAATTATGATATGAAAGCGTCTTTGTTGTGGACAATAAGTGACTTTCCAGCCTATGGAATGCTATCTGGGTGGAGCATTCATGGAAAACTTTCTTGTCCGCTTTGTATGAATCACAGTAAGTCATTTGTGTTGAAGCACGGTAGGAAATGCTACTGGTTTGATTGTCATCGCCAATTTTTGCCTTTTGATCATCCATTTCGCCTTGAACGAAACTCTTTTAAGAAATCAACAGTGAAAAAATCTAATCCACCACAACGGCTGAGTGGGACAAATATCTTGAATAGAGTGAATGAACTTAAGGAAGTCATTTTCAGCTTGAATTCAAGTAAACAAAAATAAGATGACTTTGGTATACATCACAATTAGGTGAAGAAGAGCATATTCTGGAATTGCCTTATTGGTCCACTAATCTAATACAATATAATTTAGATGTTATGCATGTCAAGAAGAACGTGTTTGATAATATCTTCAACAGTATCATGGATATAAAGGGCAAGACAAAAGACAATGCAAATACAAGAGAAGATTTGAAGATAATATGCAAATGTCCTACCTTGGAGCTAATAGTTGAGAATGGCAAGTGTAAAAAACTAAAGGCAACGTATGTCTTGGATGCCAATCAAAGAAGGATGGTGTGTGAGTGGATAAAACAGTTAAAATTTCCTGATGGGTATGCGTTGAATATCGCACATTGCATCAATGTAGACGGCGGGAAGATATATGGAATGAAAAGTCACGATTGTCATATTTTTATGCAAAGGTTAATTCCTCTGGCATTTCGTGATATCTTGCCAAAACCTATATAAGGACCGTTAATAGATTTAAGCTTGTTCTTTAAAGAAGTTTGTGCAACTGAAATTCATGCTTCCACTATGGAGAATGCAGAGCTTTCTATCATTGAAATAATTTACAAGTTAGAGAAAAATTTCCCTCTAGCATTCTTTGACGTGATGAAACATCCAGTCGTGCATCTCCCTTATGAAGCTAAGCTTGGAGGACCAGTGCATTACAGGTGGATGTACCCCTTTGAGAGGTGTATGTTGTACTTGAAAAGAAAGGTCTAAAATAAGGCGAAAGTTGAAGGATCTATTTGCGAAGCGTATATTTTAGAAGAAATTTTCAATTTTACTTCCATGTATTTTGATGCCTACCTATAGACCAGGCGCACTCAAGTTCCTCGAAATGACGACGATGGGGAAGATACAATCAATGAACCATTGTCTATTTTTAAACATCCATGTCATCCTATCCGAAGAGGTCGAAATAGATTCTTGACGGATGTGGAACTTCAGATTGCTGAGACATATGTGCTTGTAAATTGTGGAGAAGTAGAACTTATCTCCAGTAAGTCTACTCTCTATCTAATGAATTTGTTATTTTTTGCTAAATTTATGCTAAATATTAATTATTATATTGATTAGACAATTTGAGGATTCGTTAAGGGAAACAGATCTCAATATCACTGATGATCAAATATTGGAAGCTCGAGATAAGGATTTCAGTAGGTGGCTAAAACATCTAGTGAGTCCTTTTATCTATAATCATATTTATCATATTAAATTCAATGTTCATTATGCTAGATGTTACAACTATCTACCGTCTATGTAATGATACAGGTTAATAGAGGCTAAGTCAAGGATCAAATGATATGAGAGATAAGTTATGGTTCATCCAAGTCCGTGACTTTTTACTGTGGCTTAATAGTTAATGGGTATAGATTTCATACTAAGCTGTACAAACAAAATAAAGCTACCATGAATAGTGGCGTATGCGTTAGAGGTAGTATATATAGTGAGAATGACTTCGACTATTATGGCATCATTGAAGATATATTAGAATTATCATATGTAGGAAATCAGAACAGAGTATTTCTTTTACAATGTCATTGGTTTGAACTGATAAATGGAGTCAATGTTGATGAGACATATGGATTGGTTGACATCAAGCATAAATCAAGACTTCACTCAAATGAGCCATTCGTCTTAGTTGAACAAGCATAACAAGTGTACTATACAAGATACCCACAAAGTGGGAATAAAGCTAATCGTGAATAGTGGGTAGCTTGCAAGTCAGAGCAAAACTCTTCGTGGCTGAGACATTAAATGATGAAGGTGATGAATTGAATGACCCGGTTGCTACTGATTATTACCAAGATGATGGATCCCTTGGAACACACAATGTTGTCTTAGATGATGAAGCAATTTCCTTGTTTGATGCACATGCCCAAATAGAAGAAGTGAACACACGTGATATACATTATCCAATGGACATTTTGGTTGATGATGAGTTTATTGATGACAATAAAAATAATGAAATTAATGAATTCTCAGATAAAGATGAGGAATCTTTTGCTTTAGACTCAAGTAGTTAAAATTGAATCTTGTTCAATAAATTTCGTTAATGGTATTTACACTGAAATATCGTTATTATATTTTTAGGTTTTTATTGACATATAGTTTCTTAACTCGTTATGTTTTATTATTTTCCTTATGCAGATAATCATCATGACCATTCGAGGTAGAGATGCTGGACACGGTCGTGGGAAAGACTGTAATGTTTCATCTGGCCATGATTCTCCACCATTACAGCATTCTTAGCCCTCTCCAGGTATACCTGTAGGATAATCTTTTTAATTATTGTTAACTCGTGGTTTATATAAATGTAATATATATATATATTTTTGTTTATCTGTAATTATGTTAGGTGCAACTTCAGCTACTGGCCCATCGACCAATGCAGGCCTACCAAAGTCTAGTCCATTGACCATTGGAGGCGCATCTGCTTCTGTCCCACCCCTTCGACCCAAATTTTTTCTATGCCGACCCTGGCTAACCCACCCACTAGCGGCCTGAATGTGGTGCCTTCATGTGGAGAATCCAATGTAGAAACAGATAGCAGGGAACTTATATATGTGGCGCCTGTCCCTGAACCGTAAGTAATAGTGATTATCATCTTTTATTATATGTATTTACTTTTAGATTACCAACATTATCTTCTTGTACTTATAGGAGGAGGTTTCTCCCATTGAGAGTGACACGTGACATTATGTACAATGTCATAACAAGGATGCCTGTTCTGGCTAGTACGTGGCGAGGTTATCCAGCTGAGATGAAGGAAATACTATTTAACGACTTCATGATAAGTAATTGTGTTTATAGAATTATATATTATAAATTTATTGAAAAATAAATTTACATACATATCATTTGTGTAGGCTAAGCATCGGTTCATATATGATGTTGATCACGGCATGGCGATAACTATCTAGGAACAGACTATCATGCACTGTTATCCAGACCATTTGAATAAAGCACGAGATAAGGCCTTTGAGAAGGCAAATTCAAACAACTTGGCTGATGTTAAGGGCCATGGGCCCAGAGGAATGAGGACAGAAGTGTGGGATGGCTTGATCAATATTTGGCTAACAGATAAATGGATGATGAGGTCTGCAGCTGCCCAAAGGAACAGGGCAACCATGCTTATTACCTTAAAGCATACAAGCGGGTCGATAAGCTTTGGTCAGCACAAGAGCAAGATGGTAATATAACTTCCTCATTTAAAGTTTTGATGGTAATCTGTTTATTAATTTGGAATATTTTGAGTTTTATTTTATTTTATTTTATTAATCTGTTTATTAACATGTTGTAATTACTTTAGTTATTTGCTTATCTTGAGTATGACATAGTATTTTAGAGGGATTGCCTTACTTTTGATATGTGTTTATTATATAATATTCTTCCATATGGGATTACAAGAGGCAGAGTTAAATAATCCAGTTTCTTACAGAGATCTCTATGCTAAAGTTCATAAGAAGAAAGACGGAAGCTATGTTTCTGAGTGCTCGAGGAATTTTATTGTAGGTGTTTTTAAAATTCAAAAGTCATATATATTTTAGGTTATTTATTTTTTTATTAATATTTTTCTTATTTTGTTATTTTTAGGAGTTATATGACACCGCGATGACAGAAAAATATGGAGAAAACTCTTCCTGTAACACCCCTCGATTTAATAACCAATGCACAATCGTCATTATGTCACGGTCACTAAATGTCGGCGTGCTAACATTGTCAAACAACAAATTTACCATAAATATTAAACATTTCTCATATGAGGAAAATAGGAGCCACGAATGAGTAGTTACATATACAACCAGTTATAATATGTGCTCGAATTACAAAGATGCAAGACTAGATAATCATCTTAAAACATACATATATCCAAAATACACTTTATATAGGTAATGCAAAATAAAATATAAACTACCCATAATATATTTACGACTAAGGAGTTGGGCACTCCATCGAATCCCGAATGTGAGCAATTCGGGCTCACCGGTGTAGTGAGAAATACAAGATAAGGTCTTCAATCGCAGTCCTCTTCATTGTCAAAGTCAGATCCCCAGCATGTCACATACGCTTGTCGGTCCAGTCGACTCTACAGGTCTTGGTATCGAAGCGAACACAATTCGAACAAACCCCAAAAAGAGCTCCCGTCGCGACGGCATCACCGAATGCAGTAGGTCAAACCAATAAAATCCAAAGGAATCCAACTTCGTTCCCACTTATAGTCTTTAATCAAAGATTGACATAGAGCAAGAAAAGTACAAGAAAGAGGTAAGACACCCTACCATCATTACCAGTCATAGCATCAAGAAACCAAATGGCGCAAAGCGCCCACATAGCATTTATGACAGCAATAATGGTAATAAACATTTAGTGGCAGTTATAATCAACCAGACAGTTTCAGGCAGTCATATATATATAGATATATCAAAAATACAACAATTCCAATTATAATAACAATGTATGCCAGATAATTCATGGACTCACTATGCAGATGTTTCTCAAGGTACATCCGACTCAATCGTCAACCGATGTTTCTCAAAGTACATCCGACTCAATCGTCAACCAGATGTTTCTCAAGGTACATCCGACTCAATCGTCAACCAGATGTTTCTCAAAGTACATCCGACTCAATCGTCAACCAGATGTTTCTCAAAGTACATCCGACCCAATGTCACAATGATAATACACATTTAAATGCATATGGGTTCAATGCATCACTCAATCATGCTCCTCATACCAAACTAGGCCAATCCTATTTCAAATGCATATCATATCATTTAACAATGAAGTCTGATCCCATTCACGGATCCACGTAAAATCAATAGCGCATTTTAAGGATAATCACAATCTCATTCATAGTCATATTAGAAATCAATCATTAGATTCATTATGTGCCTCACCTGGTCACCTATACTCATGTTCTTCCCTGTTTATGAATCCTAATTAATTTCTGGTCATCCAATTCTTTATAATTAATATATCTTTTATTAGTCCAAAGGTTTTGAGTCCAGGAAGATACACTTTGGTCTCGGAATCACAATCACCGAGTCACGATTTCAATTACTAGGTGTTGGGTGATAGGTATACTTTTGAATTCGACTAAGACAATACGTTTTATGAATAATTGAAGCTGCCATTCGACAAAGAATAATGTAACAGGAGGAGGAAAGAATGGGGAAAACATTTTATAATAGGATTGGCAAGAAATCAATTTCTATCGGATGGGGTTACTTTAGACGAAGATCAAAGCCGTCGAACCCTCCTAGAGTCGCAAAAAAGCCTCAATTCGACGGGTATATGTGTCGACGTTGGAGAAAATCTCCCAAGTGTCGAACCGATCAAACACTAGTCGAAATCTCTAATTTCGACGGTGCTGCAGAGAAATTCATCTACTCGACAGGCATTGTCTCTCAAACTCGACGATTATTGACTTTGGGGCGGTTTCTCCTAAGTGTCCAGGGGACTCTATTCGACGGGTTTTGGTCTTAAGATCAATCTCGACGGACATGATCGGGGTTCATACTCGACGGATTTTGACATTGTGTTTAGTGGTCAAAGATCTAAACTCGACGATTTTCACATTGTGTTTGGTGGTCGAAAATGTAAACTCGACGGGTTTTGACATTCGACGGAAATGGTCGAAGTCTAAACTCGAAATTCGGATTTTAACATTTTAATAAGTAATTAGGATATCAAATTCGACGGTTAATTAGTTTGGCCATGTAAGTCCATACTCGACGGATTTTAACATTTTACTAAGTAATTAGGTTATTAAATTCGACGAGTTTGGCCAGAGTCCATACTGATAGGTTAAATAGATTTTAACATTCTACTAAGTAATTAGGATATCAAATTCGACATAGTTTGGCGCGAAGTCCATACTCGACGGATCTTAACATTCTACTAAGTAATTAGGATATCAAATTCGGAAGCGGTGTTTGGCATTAAGTCCATACTCGACGGATTTTAACATTTTACTAAGTAATTAGGTTATCAAATTCGACAAGTTTGGCGAAGTCCATACTAAACGGATTTTAACATTCTACTAAGTAATTAGGATATCAAATTTGACCAAGTTTGGCTGGAAGTCCATACTCGACGATTTTAACATTCTACTAAGTAATTAGGATATCAAATTGACGAGGCAATTTGGCCGAGAGAAGTTCATATTCGACGGATTTTAACATTTTACTAAGTAATTAGGATATCAAATTCGACGAGTTTGGCTAGTGGAGTCCATACTGACGGATTTTAACATTCTACTAAGTAATTAGGATATCAAATTCGACGAGTTTTGGCGAAGTCCATACTCGAAAGCGGATCTTAACATTCTACTAAGTAATTAGGATATCAAATTCGACCCGGTTTGGCATACGCAGGAAGTCCATACTCGACGGATTTTAACATTCTACTAAGTAATTAGGTTATCAAATTCGAACGAGGTTTGGCGTAAGTCCATACTCGACGGATTTTAACATTCTACTAAGTAATTAGGATATCAAATTCGACGAGTTTGGCAAGAAGTCCATACTCGACGGATTTTAACATTCTACTAAGTAATTAGGATATCAAATTCGACAGGTTTGGCCAGAAGTTCATACTCGACGGATTTTAACATTTTACTAAGTAATTAGGATATCAAATTCGACAGGTTTGGCCAGGAGTCCATACTCGACGGATTTTAACATTTAACCAAGTAATTAGGTTATCAAATTCGACAGGTTTTCACATTCGACGTATTTTGGCCAGATTTCACACTATTACCAATTTTCTCATTAAGTTTCCAAATTTCTTGGCCTACACCGTAACTATCCGAGAACCAATCGGGACTCATTCCCTTCCTTATTCCACGTTCCAATACATCCCCTTGACCTATATATATATATTCAAAACTCAAACAATCAAATAGCACTGGATGCAACACAAAACAACATACAAAAGTAGAATGACCTCAACACCAATCACGAGACGGTTAGCAAAAGCAGGAGTAATGCGTACCTTTCTTTGGACTCGATGAGGATGTCTTTGTTGGGAGTCAATGACTTGTTCCTAAATGCTAAAATAGGTTGAGGAGGAGTGTCTTCCTCTTACCTTGGAGAAGCACAAAGAAAGGCTATAGATATCTTTTTTGGTTAAATTATGTTTTCGACTTCCAAGAGATCCTTGAACATTCAAGCTCACCAAAATCGAGAATCAAGTGTTGAAAGGGATACCCATGGTCATCAAAATGACAAGTGGAGTTTGTTACGAAAATGAGGAGAGATGAGGAAAAAGCTAAGGACTTTACCTTAAAGTTCCAACCTTTAAGCTTTAACAAAGGAGGAGAAGATGAAGATGAAGAAAATGTAGAACTTTGAAGATGATTCCCTCGGATATGGTGTTTCTCCAAACACGAAATGGTGCTAGGAGTGTGACGGTTTTGGAAGATAAAAATGTGAATGTGGGTGGATGGTGTGCTTGTAAGGAGAAATGGAAAGAGAGAAAGATGAATGAATAGTGATCTGCGTGAGGGAGAGTGACCGGCGTGAATGAGGAGAATGGGAGAGAAATGAATTAGACCACTTAATTCAAACTTAATGTGCTTTGCACAAAATAGGAGAAGAGAGAAACAATAAAATAATAGTTGGAAGAAGCTTCCTTGAGAAGCTTCACGCTTCTCATGAAGTGCATAGTAAGCTTGTCGACAATGATGATTTATTACACTAGCGGTTCCTCCTTTGAGATAAAACCTCAAAAAATGTAGACCTCGTAAATTACGTGTCTCGTTTTATGGGACTCGGGTTTAGTAAGATCCCCGTTGACACGTTGATGATCCAAGGTTTACCAGGCTTCGGGGAAAAGATTCTATTCTCCCTAGGCTCCACTTGTTGCGAGAAAGACACATTTGATGACAAGTGTAGAAAGGCTTATGATTGCTCACAACGAAGAATATATTAAAATATTCATCATCTCCAGAAAATTCCACAAAAATCACCAAAAATCACAAATATTATAAAATGATTATTTATAATGAAATAAGCAATTTTCAAGATGTTACACTTCCTCTCACCCTATGGTTGACCCGGAGGTCTGGTTGGATGCGGTGGGTCCCAACAAGGATGGACATGTGCATGGCATAGGTAACAATTTGCACATTGGTAATAACACCATGCAAGCTTCATCATCCTCGGTTGCGGGTCCTTCCTGCTCTACACCATTGACACAGGACATATCTGAAGCTGTAAATACAGTAGTGGTAGAAGCGATGGCTTCGTTTATCCAGAGTCAACTTGTCTCTATGTTGGCGCCCCTCCAATCGTTCCTATCTACGATCAGATCAGCAAATGTTGCTCCACAACCACCATCGCAAGGTTTAGTTGGGGAGGGTCGAGAGGAAGAGGAAGACGAAGACGAAGACGAAGATGAAGCCAACTTAGACTGATTACTATTTTTTATTCTTCTTGTCTATATTTGTATAATAACTTTTAACTATATTAGATTGATTATTTGTATAATAACATTCATCTATATTATTCGATTATTTGTATAAGTTTTTTGTTTTAGTAATTTACAATTATTGGATTGTTTGTTGTTGCTATTGTTGGATTTCTGTTTGTTGGATTGTTTGTTGCGGTTTGATATGCAGGTTTTGGGAAAGTAATAATATATATAGGTTATTAAAAAAACCTAATTAGCGAGGGATTAGCGACAGAATAGTGAAATCACATGGGTAATTAGCAAAAGAATAGCGACGTAATAGTGTGGGAATCACACAAGTAATTAGCGAGGGAATAACGAGGGAACCACATAGGGAGGGATTAGTGAGGGATTAGCGATGGTTTAGTGAGGGAATATTTAGCGAGAGAATAGCAACGTAATAGTGAGGGAATCACACAGGTAGTTAGAGAGGGATTAGCGAGGGAATAGCAAGGGAATATTTTACGACAGATTAGCGAGGGAATAGCGAGGGAAATTGGTTGGCATTATACAAAATTGGTATATCATACAGCGATAGAATAGCGATGAAATTTCCCTCACTATTTTGCGAGGGAATGATGGCTTATATTTGCGTCATATTGGCAACGAATTAGAGACGGATTAGCGAGAAAAATAAATTTTCTACAGATGGAATAGAGAGGGAATGCTTTCCCTCGCTAATTAGCAATGAAAAAAAAGTGACTAATTTATCCCTTGCTAGTCCGTCTCTAGTCCTTCGCAAACTTTATTTGCGATGGACTAGCAAGAGAATAGCAAGGTAAATTTCCCTCACTAATTTTTTGAATTCTTGTAGTGGAAATTAAAGTGGTTTAAGAGTTTTAGTATGTTAATGAATCTTACTTGAGGTAAGAAACCAAGTGGATTTGAGATTTGAGGGTGTGGAGCACCTTTGTTCCTCAATAGAACAGTAACTCCATTTGTAAAATTCTACAGATTTTGTTCTGGGTGACCGATGCCTAGGTATCCTGAGTAGAGCGCCTGAGCGCCCTCAGCCCAGGGAGAAATTTGTGTGTTGTTGTGCGAGAAGCGCCTAAGCACCATTGTAAAAGCGCTTGAGCGCTCATCGCTGGTAAGAACAAGGGGGACGCTCTGCCACCCGAGGGCCTAAGCGCCCTAGGGGAAGCCCCTAAGTGCCCTTCGTTGGCCAGAACATAACAGAGCCTCTATTTGAGGAAAATGAAGGGGCTCGCTTATGTGATGCTTTCTTTTATGCTTCTTATTGAGTAGTGAGACTCTAATAGGAGTATTTAATAAAGAATGATTGTGTTGAATGAAGTTGATTTGTAATGTTAATTATGAGAAATAATTAGACATGCCTATATTGATAATTACATATTTTACACATTAATAAGCCCTCATTTTTGGTGATTTACACTCTTCATGTACTTAATTGTTTGACCTTGGACATGTTTTATAAGTTGGGCTAAAATTTGGGCTTATTTGAATTTTTTCAGCATTGTTAAGTTTTGATGTTGTTTCTGTATTCTAGCCATAACTTGAGTTCTAGACATCTAAATATTATGCATTTTACATTGTAGATAGCTGAGAGGAAGCTCTACAACTTTGATGAAGAGCTCAAAGTCTCAATCGGATGTCTAGTAGACCTAATTGGGCCTGGAAGTTCAAACTCGGATTTGGGAAGCATGTAGCATTAAAGTGAGGATATTTTAGTCAATTGAAGTCCAATTCAGATGAAACTTGGGCCATTGCATTCTTACAAGGCCTAGCTGTGTTTGGGAAGTGTAATGAGGCACTAGAGGCCAATTTAGGGGGCAGTTTAGAGTTGAAAAAAGAAGATCCAAAAATCAGTTTTTCATTCTACACTATTCTGACTTCTCTCTAGAACTCTCTTCTCTCCTCTCCCTTCTCTCTAATTTTCGTTTCTGGGTTTCCTCTTCTGATGGAGGGCTAAACACCTTGTAATCAATTCGGGATTCTTGAAGAAATTTCAGTTTGGATTCTTGAGACCTTGTTCTAATTCTAATTTCGTTTTTGTGATTGTATTTGGATTCTTCTTCTTCCCTTCTTTTATTCTTGATCTTAATCTGATTGGTTCTTGATTTGGGTTTGAGAATTGTGATTAAATTTAGGTTGATTAATTTGGTTTAATCACGGAATTAGAAGTTAAGTGTTGATTAGTGCTTAGGTTGATTGAATTCGGGTTTTAAAATTAACATAGATCTAACATGAATTATGCGATTGCGAATTTGTGTATCAATTGTTAATTGAATTCTAGATGATTGTCTAGTAAGAATTCTGGGTTCAGTGCTGAGATCTCGGTTAAGTCTAAGTTAATCATTCAAATGCAATCCAAATGTTTGTTTAGTGATCTATGATAGAATCCACCAAATTTTGGATAGATTTCTGGATTGATTACACTTTTAATTGATTGTTCTTTCCTTAATTCTGTTATTTTATATTCTGTTTATCAACTTAAAACCCCCCTTTCCCAATTTCGGCTTGATCTAATTAATTTGCAAACTAAGATCCTTGAGAGACGATCCAGTGTTAACTTCTATGCTACAAGCCATAGGTACAGCTCGGTTTTAATTTTGATTGAGTTCGGCACTCGTCAAAATTTGGTGCCACTGCCGGGGATCCTTTAGTTGTAAATTGATCATCTTAAGTTGTAGTTGTAGTTGCATTTGCATCCTATGTCTACATTCTGTTTCTGGATTCTATTTCTGCGTTTTGTTTCATTATTATGTTACATTCATTTAGTTGCATTATGTTGCATTGCATTCATTTGCGTGCATTATACATTGTGTTTATTCTGCTATGTTTGTTCATTCTGATCATAATTGCATTTCTGGCAATTGTTGCATTGTTGCTTTCTTTCAGCTGAACTGCCATTCTGCTGCATAAACACTAAACTTACTATTCCATTACTTTTTGTTGCATTCCTCTACATTCTGTTACATTGCGTTTTGCAGTCCATTGATTTCTGTTACTGTTCCATTGGTGTTTGCTGCTGTTAACCATCCTTTTGTTGATCTTATTGCTAATTGCATTGTAAGACCTCATTGTGAGTGTCATTCATTCATTTTGGACATGTTCCTAACTGCCTACCACTGTTTCATACCCTGCTAGCACTCTTTCCATAGTTTCCCGTGAAGGGGAGAAAAAGTGCAATCTGGCCAACTCTGATTGAGCTGAAACTTGGTCTCTAAGGGTAAGGTTTTTGGGCAGTTTTGTAATTTCTAGAAAAGGGCCTAATTTTAGATTGAGCTGAGACTTGTTCCCTTGAAGGAAAATAGCATTTTAAGCAAGGCTTTAGTGTGAAATGTCACTCTTTTTTAAGTCAAATTCTATCGTTTAGACCACTTTTTTAATTTTTGAAGATTTTATATTACATTTTTAAGTTCCATTTTTGTGTAGTTTTTAGTGTGTGGTGGTCCTATAATTTTTAAAAATCATTTGATAGGTTAATTAGATATATTTTGGTGTCTTTTTCATGTTGGATAGTCAATTTTACTTGTTTTGTGTTTTTAAGTTTTCTATGTTACATGACTAGGTCTAACCTGAGTATACTACATCATTTTGATCCTGAGATAGATAGGACTTTTCATTCCCTGCATAGGTTAAATAGGATTTATTCTTCACTTGATAAGCATATAGGAAGTAGTGTATATCTTGCTATTTTTAGTGACTCTGCACATAGTAATCATAGTAGTGATTCTGCATCTGAATTTTCTGATTTTGTGCATTCTGTCATTGATCAATCTTTCCATTCTGGTTCTACTGAGAACACTGATATTATGGATGAAAGAACCTTGGAAGAGCTTGCTACCCCTGATATTATATATCAGTCTTTATGCATTCAATATCCTGATGCTGATGCTCCTTTTGAATTTAAATCTGGATTAATTCATTTGCTGCCTAAGTTCAGTAGTCATGTAGGTGAGGACCCTCATAAGCGTCTTAAGGAGTTCCACATTGTGTGTTCTACCATGAAGCCTCAAGGCATTCTAGAAGATCACATTAAACTTAGAGCATTCCCTTTCTCATTATAGGATGCTGCTAAGGACTGGTTGTATTATTTGTATCCAAGTTCTGTCACTTGCTGGAATGATCTTAAGAGGCTGTTTTTGGAGAAATTCTTCCCTGCATCAAGAGCTGCCTCAATTAGAAAAGAAATATGTGGCATTAGGCAATTTGACAGAGAGACATTATATGAATACTGGGAGTGATTTAAGAAGATGTGTGTAAGTTGTCCTCACCATCAGATCAGTGACCAGTTACTCATCTAGTATTTTTATGAAGGTCTGCTTCCTATGGATAGGAGTATGGTTGATGATGCTAGTGGAGGGGCATTGGTAGACAAGACTCCTATGGCTACAAGGAATCTGATTGAGAATATGGCCACTAATTCCCAACAGTTTGGCACTAGAAGTAACTCAGTGGTATTGACTAGAGGTGTCCACGAAATTGAGGCTGCCTATACTGCAGATCATAAGAAATTGGAAAGCAAAATTGATGATCTCGCATCCTTGGTGATACAATTAGCTATGAATCAACACCAGCAGCCTGCTGCAGTAGTCCCTGCCAGAGTATGTGGCATCTGCACTTCTACTGATCATCCCACAGATTCCTGTCCTACACTACAAGAGGGTAACATTGATGGTACCCCACACCCCTTTGCAGCAAACATCTATAACAACAGGCCTCAGTAGCAGCAGTCGAGTTATGATCTATCCTCTAACAGATACAATTCAGGTTGGAGGAATCATCCTAATCTGAGGTGGGGGAATAACTCTGCACTATCTACCCCTACTCAATTTTGGCAGCAGCAGCAGCAGATCCCTTTCCAGTCCACTGTAGGATCCAGTAGACCATATCAGCCACCTTTCATGCTGCAGTAGCCTAGTGCAGCATCTCCTAAATCTAAGCTAACTTAGAGGACTTAATGAAACAAATGGCAGTGAACAACTTGCAGTTCCAGTAGAGAACTGAAACTACCATTCAGAATTTGGAGAACCAGATTGGACAGCTTACCAGTTCAATAAATCAATTGCAGTCATAAGATTTTGATAAGTTACCTGCACAAACTGTGATGAATCCCATAAATGTGAGTGCCATCACTCTACGATCTGGTAAGACTATTGATGCACCAGATTTTAGGTTGCAACATGGTTTGGATAAGGAGACTAAGGAGCAGCAAGCCATACCAGAGATTTCATGCAGCAGCAAAATTAAGAAAACAGATCCTGTCCCTACTTCTAGTGTAGTTCATGATGAACAGGAGCAGTCCATTCCACTTCCATTCCCTCAGAGGGTTGAGCAGCTTAAGAAGTCTAATGAGATTGACACAGATAAAGAGATCTTGGAGACATTTAGGAAGATTGAGGTGAACATTCCTCTCCTTGACGCAATCAAGCAAATTCCAAGATATGCCAAGTTCCTTAAAGACCTGTGCACTCACAGGAGGAGACTAAAGGGAAATTAGAAGATCAGTATGGGGTGAAATGTATATGCACTTATACAGCCTACAATGCCCCAGAAATGCAAGGATCCAGGGATTTTTACTATTTCATGTACCATAGGCAGTAGCAAATTCAAAAATGCTATGTTAGATTTAGGTGCTTCAATTAATGTTATGCCTATGTCTGTGTTTAAATCTCTTGCCCTTGGACCTTTGCAAAATACAGGTGTTATCATTCAGTTAGCAAACAGGAGTAATGCATACCCTGCTGGACTCATTGAGGATGTCCTTGTTAGAGTCAATGACTTGATTTTTCCTGCAGATTTTTATATTTTGGATATGGATGGAGAATCTAAATCCAGCAAGGCTCTCATCATTCTAGGCAGACCTTTTCTCAAAACTGCCAGAATCAAAATTGATGTCCATGCAGGCACTCTTTCCATGGAGTTTGGAGATAGTGTGGTTAGATTTAACATTTTGGATGCCATGAAACATCCCATGGAGGAGCATTCTATTTTCCATATAGATATGCTAGCTGATTTAGTTAATGATAACTTGTCTGAGTTCTTTGCTATTGATTTCCCAGATTTCTCTGATTTTGATGATATTTACACATGTGCTACTTGTACTAAGTCTAAAATGTGCAATGTTTGTATTGAGATGACCTCTTGTTTACATGGTGACTTTGATGCAGATTGTATAGGTTCTGAACAGTTTGATGGTGGTGCAGCTGCAAATTCAATGAAGTCCGAATGCAGTAGTTTGATTACAACAAGTACACACAAATGTGATTTTGTAGGGTTACAGGATGTAGACATAGTTCCTACCACCAGGATACTTCCATCTGTAGTGCAGCCACCTACATTAAAGCTTAAGCCACTCCCACAACACCTTAAGTATGCATACTTAAAGGAAGATAAGAAGCTTCCAGTGATCATTTCTACTGACCTCCATGCTGAGCAGGAGGAGAGGTTGTTGCAAATACTGAGGAAGCATAAGAGAGCTATCGGGTGGACTTTGGCTGATATTCCTGGCATTAGTCCTTCCATGTGCATGCACAAGATACTACTTGAGGATGGAGCTAAGCCAGTGAGACAACCACAGAGGCGACTTAACCCTTTGATCCTGGATGTGGTAAAGAAGGAGGTGGCCAAGCTTCTGTAGGCTGGCATCATCTATCCTATATCAGATAGTGCTTGGGTGAGTCCAGTTCAAGTGGTTCCAAAGAAGTCAAGAATCACAGTAGCGAAGAATGATCGCGATGAGTTGATTCCTACTCGAGTGTAGAGTAGTTGGAGAGTTTGTATTGATTATAGGCGGCTCAACCAAGTGACCAGAAAGGATTATTTTCCTTAGCCCTTTATTGATCAGATGCTTGAGCGCTTGACTGGAAAATCTTACTACTATTTTCTTGATGGCTTTTCAGGTTATTTCCAGATCCACATAGCACCAGAGGACCAGGAGAAGACCATATTCACCTGCCCCTTTGGCACTTTTGCCTATAAGAGGATGCCTTTCGGCCTATGCAATGCCCCTAGAACTTTCCAGTGATGCATGTTAATTATTTTTACAGACTTTTTAGAGGATTGCATTGAGGTGTTTATGGATGATTTTACTGTTTATGGTTCCTCCTTTGATGCCTATTTAGACAGTCTGGATAGAGTTTTGCTTCGATGCATTAAGACTAACCTTGTTTTTAATTATGAGAAGTGTCGTTTTATGGTAGAACAGGGCATAGTCTTAGGCCATGTGATCTCTCGGAAGGGTATAGAGGTAGATCCTACTAAAATTGATGTTATTTCCCAGTTACCTTACCCCTCTTGCGAGTGAGAGGTTCGTTCTTTTCTTGGCCATGCAGGTTTCTACAGGCGGTTCATTAAAGATTTCAGCAAAAATGCCCTTCCACTGTCCCACTTGTTGCAGAAAGATGTTGTTTTTGATTTTGATGACAAGTGTAGAAAGGCTTATGATTGCCTCAAACGTGCTTTGACCACCACTCCCATCATTCACCACCCGAGTGGACGCTCCCTTTTGAACTCATGTGTGATACATCTAACTATGCAGTGGGAGCTGTCCTTACCCAGAGAGTTAGCAGGCTGCCTCATGTCATCTCTTATGCTTCCAGAACTTTAGATGTTACCCAAGCTAACTATACTACCATTGAGAAAGAGTTGCTTGCTATTGTATTTGTATTTAATAAGTTTAGATCATATTTTCTTGGCTCTAAAGTGGTTATCTTTACTGATCATGCAGCCTTAAAGTTCCTATTGAAGAAGGCAGATTCGAAGCCTAGGTTGATTAGATGGATGCTGCTTCTCTAGGAGTTTGATGTGGAGATTAGAGATAGGAGTGGAGCAGAGAATTTGGTGGCGGATCATTTGAGCAGGATCGAAAGAGCTGTTGACCCTTCTCCTATCAGAGATGATTTTCCAGATGAGCAGCTTATGCAGCTGCATGATACCTCATTTTCCCTTTGGTTTGCTGATTTAGTTAATTACTTGGTTGCAACTGTTTTTCCGCCTCATGCATCTAGATCACAGAGAGCTAAGCTTAAGAGTGATGCTAAATATTATGTTTGGGATGATCCATATTTGTAGAAATTTTGTGGTGACCAGGTGATTTGCAGATGTATACCTGACTATGAGATCCAGTCAGTTCTTCACTTCTATCACACCTCTCTAGTCGGAGGACACTTTGGACCACAGCGGACAGCTAAGAAGGTGCTGGATTCTAGATTCTACTGGCCCACTATTTTTAGAGATGCGCATCAGGCTTTCACTACTTGTGAGCAGTGCCAGAGAGCAGGAGTGGCCATTACCCGCAGGCAGGAGATACCCCATTAGCCCATTCTTTTCTGCGAGGTCTTTGATGTTTGGGGTATTGATTTTATGGGCCCTTTCCCTGTCTCTTTTGGTTTTTCTTATATTTTTCTTGCAGTTGATTATGTCTCTAAATGGGTGGAAGCCAAGGCCACCAGGACTAATGATGCTCGCGTTGTTGTGGATTTTGTCCGGTCTAACATATTTTGTAGGTTTGGAGTGCCTCGAGCTATCATTAGTGACCCGGGGACTCATTTTTGTAATCGGACTATGAAGGCCTTGTTTCAGAAGTATGGGGTTGTGCATAGAGTGTCTACAGCATATCATCCCCAAACTAACGGGCAGGCTAAGGTTTCTAATAGAGAGATAAAGCAGATTTTGGAGAAGATGGTGTAGCCGAATAGGAAGGATTGGAGCCGCCGGTTAGAAGATGCTCTTTGGGCTCATCGTACTGCTTACAAGACACCTATAGGGATGTCTCCCTTTAGGGTTGTCTTTGGTAAAGCATGCCACCTTCTAGTGGAGATAGAGCATCGTGCATACTGGCCAGTGATGAGTTGCAACTTAGCATTTGACCAAGCGAGTTTAGAGAGGGAGCTTCAATTGCAACAACTTGAGGAACTTCATTTGGAGGCTTATGAGAATTCCAAGATCTATAAGGAAAAGACTAAGCATTTCCATGACAAGATGATTTCCAAAAAAGAGTTCTCCATTAGCCAAAAAGTGCTTTTATTCAACTTTCGCCTTAAACTCATGCCCGGTAAGCTCCGTTCTAGGTGGGATGGCCCTTTTGTTGTCACTAACATCTTTCCTTATGGTGCAGTGAAGATTTCAAATGAAGCTACCAATAAGAGTTTCAAGGTTAATGGGCAACTTCTTAAGCCCTTTCTTGAGAGCCCCGCACTTGTGGAGGAGCTCTCCTTGGACAAGCCCACCTTTCCCCAAGTGCAGATCTTTCCACCTTGATGAGGGTGTTTTCCTCCCTTACTCTTTTATTTCACATGCTTACTTGTCTTTTGCTTTGTGTTCACATTGAGGACAATGCGGCATTTAAGTGGGGGGAGGCATTTTAGCATTCTGTTTTCACTGTTTTTAGCATTTTAGCTTTTTAGCATTTTAGCATTTTAGCTTTGTGTTTAGCATCCTGTTTTCACTATTTTTAACTTCTATTTTTCTCGCTTATTTCTGTTTCTTTTTCAAGCTTCTTTGCATAATTTTCTATTTCTGTAATTTTTCTGTTTCTGATGTTTTTTTGCTGTTTTCTTTCTGCTGTCATAAAAATTTTCTGTTTACTATTTTTAAATTTTGCTGTTTGCTATTTTCTATTTTTGCTATTTTCTTTCTGCTGTCATGAAAATTCTGCTGTCATAACTGTTTCTATTTTGCTATTTTTATTTTTTTGTTTCTATTTTTCAATTTTTTCTGCTATTTTTTGCTGTTTTTAAATTCTATTTTTCTATTTTTGCTGTTATTACTCTGCTTTTAAATTCCTTTTTGTGTTTTTCTGTTTTAGCTGTTTGCTTTTTCTGTCAAAAAAAAGTGTTTTGATTTGCTTTCCAATGATGTTTTGAGGTTTGCGAAGTTGAAAAATTTGAGTCAATTGAAATTCAAGGTCCATAACATGAATGAATAGATTTTCTTTCTTCTTGAATTTGATATGCTTGGTGGTGAATGTTTGAATTGGTGGATTAAGTTTGATGGATGCATACCTTATGAGATTTTAAGCCTATTGGTGGATTTAACATTTGCACCATTATATTCTTTCTTGTGTGATTTTCACTCATGTTATTTGATCACTCTAGAATTTGCTTTGATTCTTTTTGAGGCTACATTTTTTTTATTTGCATACATGAACATGATTGAGGCATTCTTTCTTGATTAACTACTTTGGCCAAATAACCAACCTTGCATCATTTCCCTTTGTTTAACTCCCTTGAGCCTACTTGCCTATTCTTTGTTTTAGCTCATTTTATGCCTTATGTGAAAAATTATGTTTTTACCTTACCTTAGGGAATAGGAGAGCATTGGTTCATTTTCATTAGAGGAGCTCTTTTGGTTTGTGGGCAGAAGTTCAAGTATGGGGGTTGTGTAATTTGATGTGCAATGTGCAAGATGTTTGGTGAAATAAAAAAAAAAGAAGAAATGAAAAAAAAATAGAATGAAGAAAAAGAAAGAGAAAGCCAAATAAAAAAAATAATGAAGAAAAAGAAAGGAAAGAAAAAGAATAAATTCAAGAAAATAAATAAATAAGAGAAGAGAAGGAAATATGTAAAGAGAATGTGCATTATTTGAAGTTGGGGAATAAAATTTCATGTTTCTTACTTGTCATTTGAGTTCCTTCTCAATGCTCTTTCATTCTCTTTGGTATTTATCTTGTCATATTCATATTGTTTCCTTCCCTTACCTTAGCCCCATTACAACCTTGAATAAAGTCCTCTTGATTTTTGTGTGCATGTGTTTTGAGTAGTGGAGAAGTAGAAGATAAGCAAGCTTATGGTAGTGCAATTGTTCATGAGTTGAATAGAGTGAAATACTTACCTTGTAAACACTTGAGGGATTGAGAGTGTATCTTGTGAGGATCTATCATTATTGATTCATGCTTTTTAAGTTGAAGCTACTTTGCTTGTTGGTTTGAGATGTGAAGAAATTTTAATTCATAAATGTTTTGTTCCCTTGAATCTTTTATTGCTCCTCTTGCTTGTAGGCTTTTGCATTCTTGAATGTCATTGGAATTTGAGTCCTTTAGAGTTTTTAGCTTTTGAGTTTTTTTTTTTTTTTGCTTTTCTTTATTCTCTAGTTTTGGTCTCTTGTGTTTTGCCCAAGAGTGCAAAATGCTAAGTGTGAGAGAATTTAATAATTACATATTTTACACATTAATAAGCCCTCATTTTTAGTGATTTATACTCTTCATGTACTTAATTGTTTGACCTTGGACATGTTTTATAATTTGGGCTTAAATTTGGGCTTAATTGAATTTTTTCAGCATTGTTGAGTTTTGATGTTGTTTCTGTATTCTAGCCATAACTTGAGTTCTAGACATTTAAAATTATGCATTTTACCTTGTAGGATAGCTGAGAGGAAGCTCTACAACTTTGATGAAGAGCTCAAAGTCTCAATCGGATGTCTAGTAGACCTAATTGGGCCTGGAAGTTCAAACTCGGATTTGGGAAGCATGTAGCATAAAAGTGAGGATATTTTGGTCAATTGAAGTCCAATTCAGATGAAACTTAGGTCATTGCATTCCTACAAGGCTCAGCTGTGTTTGGGAAGTGTAATGAGGCACTAGAGGCCAATTTAGAGGGCAGTTTAGAGTTGAAAAAAGAAGATCCAAAAATTAGTTTTTCATTCTACACTATTCTGACTTCTCTCTAGAACTCTCTTCTCTCCTCTCCCTTCTCTCTAATTTTCGTTTCTGGGTTTCCTCTTCTGATGGAGGGCTAAACACCTTGTAATCAATTCGGGATTCTTGAAGAAATTTCGGTTTGGATTCTTGAGACCTTGTTCTAATTCTAATTTCGTTTTTGTGATTGTATTTGGATTCTTCTTCTTCCCTTCTTTTATTCTTGATCTTGATCTGATTGGTTCTTGATTTGGGTTTGAGAATTATGATTAAATTTAGGTTGATTAATCTAGTTTAATCACGGAATTAGAAGTTAAGTGCTGATTAGTGCTTAGGTTGATTGAATTCGGGTCTTAAAATTAACATAGATCTAACATGAATTATGCGATTGCGAATTTGTGTATCAATTGTTAATTGAATTCTAGATGATTGTCTAGTAAGAATTCTGGGTTTAATACTGAGATCTCGGTTAAATCCAAGTTAATCATTCAAATGCAATCCAAATGTTTGTTTAGTGATCTATGATAGAATCCACCAAATTTCAGATAGATTTCTAGATTGATTATGCTTTTAATTGATTGTTCTTTCCTTAATTCTGTTATTTTATATTCTCTTCATCAACTTAAAACCCCCCTTTCTCAATTTTGGCTTGATCTGATTAATTTGCAAACTAAGATCCTTGAGAGACAATCCAATGTTAACTCCTATGCTACAAGCCATAGGTACAAATCGATTTTAATTTTGATTGAGTTTGGCACTCGTCATATATATACATATTTTGTGCATTGTGACGAATTGAGGAAATGAGTTTTCCTAAGTATTAGAATCACTCATGTATGCTCTTTTAAAAGTGTTAAAGTAATTTTAGGAGTATTTGATGAAGTAGTTTTGAGATGCATATAAATCAATTATGATGCTAATTATTGTAGGTAATTAGTGATTGTTTTGCATGATTTGACTGTGAAACATATTGAGGTGAGTAATATCCTCTCTATGTTATTGAGTAAGGAGGTGAGTAATATCCTTTTTATTTTGATTGAACAGTGAGGTAAGTAATTTCTCGTTATGTTGAGGTAAGTAATTCTTCATCATGATTGATGGTTAGTGGAGGTGAGTAATATCCTCCCTGTGAATTGTAGAACAGTGAGGTGAGTAATATCCTCTGTTTGTATGGATGGGTAGTGTAGGTGAGTCATATCCTCACTATGCCTGATAATCCATGATATATCATAACATATCCTAGAGTAGTTAAGGTGGGTAATATCCTCAATACGTCTGATGGCTCATGACATCTTTAAATTGCTTTCACTTTTAGGACTTGCATAGACATACTTATTAGACATAGTTAAGCATAGCATGACAATTGTATGGGTGATTTCCACCATAACATGAAATCATGACATTGCAATTGTATGGGCAATTGTGTACTTCTGTCATTGAAGTGTTAATTTTATGGTTGAGTAATCTGTATGATTGTATAAAATGCTGGTTTTAAAATACTTCTACTGAGATATGTGATTTCTCACCCCGATTGTGTTGCCATGTAAATCCAAGTGCAAGTTCTTCGAAAGGGAAAAAGAAGATGTACGAGAACTAGCATAATGTAGATGATGTTGTGGACTGAGCTTGTATATATTTTATATTTGCTTAATTTGTTTTAAGTTATGTATAACAGTTTGTCCTTTTGAGGCTGTGATGTATATATATAACTGTTGGTACATGACTCTTCATAATTATTTATTTATGTGAATATTATAGGTTTGGTTGTTAGTAATAACATTGTCAATATTGAATATTCTTGCATAAATCAAGTCTAACAGGATATCAGAATTGAGATGTTATATATTGGGCAGGCTCTCCTACCTATAGAAGATCTACTTTGGGTACTGTGTATTCATTGGAGGTAATTTGATATCGTGGAAAAGTAAGAAACAAAATGTGGTCGCAAGATCAAGTGCCGAAATAGAATATTGAGCCATGGCTTCTACCACTTGCAAACTCATTTGGTTGAAACAACGACTTAAAGAACTTCAATTCAAAGAAAATATGCAAATGATGTTCATTTGTGATAATTAAGTTGTATTGCATATTGCCTCAAATCCGATAGTCCATGTGACTCTTGGTGACACCATCAAATACTCGACATGCTTCTATTTGATGGGGAGTGTCTATGTATGAAGGACTCACACTTAAGAGAGAAATTGTTGAGAATTCAAGTGTGAACGAAATGTGGATGAAGAAGACCCACTTAAAGTTTTGGGTCAAGATATGGTATCAAGTCTACTTATGTGATTCTTCGCTTAGTCCATTGTTACAAATCTCCTAGGCTTGTTAGGCTCCCCCTATCCTTAGAGGTTGTTCTTCACCAATAGAGTGGACCGGCTACCTGAAATGAAATTGTCACCTGTGAGATGCTAAGAAACAAGAACTAAGCCGGGACTATCAAAATGGTGTAAAAGAAAGGATTGGAATGATCTTCCATGGAGAATCTGACCAGAAAGTGCAAGAAAAGGCACAAGAAAATAGTAACAAGAAGGACAATCAAATAAAAACTTGGAGAGCGAAGCGTGAATGTGCCTTCTGATGCCATATTAGAAATGAATGCTAAATAAGTGTGTTGAATTTCATTAACCTATCATGATATATATATATGAATTCACTATAGGAGTATTGTAACTAACAACAGAAACAACTAACACTAACTGTCATTACAACAGAAATACTAACACGTAACTAACACTAACTGTCATTACAACAGAAATACTAACAGTTAACTAACATTACAACAGATTCCTAACTAACCGTAATACTTCTGTTTGAATCGAGGTGATTCGCTATTGTAACAAGCTAAGTTCATCATATGGACGAGTTGTTCAGTTTAAGCATATCTAATTCTGGAGGGTTTTTCGGTAAATGGCTTCTCTATTGAGCACGATTCTTAATAGGAAAATGATAAACCTTTAAAGACAATGATTTGCAAATTTGTGAGTTTTGCATTCTAAGATTTTCGAAGTTCTTAGCTAAAATTTTTGATATCTTCAACTATATTTCCGGCAAAAGATGGTTTGGGTGAAACACTGGGGGCAATATCCTTTGTTTTGCTTCTAAAAATGGTGGAGTCTTACTACTAAAATAACTCGAGTTTTAGAAAGTGAAAGAAACATTACCCTACTGCTCCAGCTGAATAGCTGAAGATCCAAATCTTGGTTTAGCTAAACAACAAGATTACTTCTTATTTCTTTTAAGTTTCAACGAATTAAACGTTTTAACCAAACCGAAAATAGACAATGGAAATAATGTTACAAAAACACAGTAAGAGCGTAAACTATTCAAGTAAATTAAGTCAATGGCTACACATATATTCTTCTGGTATAGTAATAATATAATCTTGTCTTATACTTTGGTCTATTATTTTATTTCAATGCCGATGATTATATGAAGCTAGTGAAATCCCTAGAGCAAACAAGCTACATTATCTTCATTTTTTTTTTTTTGGTATTTTACATTATCTTACTTGGGGTGGTTTGTGTAAGGGACAATTATCAATCAGATCAACCGATTCCTTTCAATTTACAATTCCGAAGTTCTTGTTTTACTCTTTGACAGGATCAGTCATGAGTGAACTAAAAATCTTTGAATATGCATTGGGTCTTATTTTTTGTGCTTCAGACCTGGAGAAGCATCTCTTCCACATCTATAGTTGTTTCCTTGTTATTATCTTGTGCCAGGTTGGTAGGTGTAATTGACAACTTATTTGTGTGTGTCTATATATATATATATATATATATTCCCTTGTGTAAGGTTTAAATCTCACTAAAAATACTTTGTAATTAGTGTAATGCCATCAAATACCTGAGAATGAATTAGTCTCATACTTAAAATATATTTGAACACCTCATGAGAGAATATACATATTATTTTTAGTGAGACACTAAAAATAAAATTCATTCACATAGTTCATATCAACTGAGCCACATTTAGTGATTATATATTTACATGCAGTAGTTCTTATTTTGGCGACGTTATCAGCCAAGAGGTCGACTATAGTTTTGTCACCTTCTGAAAAATTTTCCTCTTAACTTCTTTCATAAAGAGCGTCGGCTAATTGTCGTTGCTTCAATATCATTCGCTTAACAATCAATTTTCTTGATCTATATAGGTGTGTTAATTTTCTTAATTGCTTTAATCGTGTCTTATTTCGGTATCTCTTAATCAATTGTGATGGCAGGAATCTTCTAATTTTTTATTATATAATCCGAATGGTTATATTTAATTTCATTTTATAGATGTATTTTAAAATAATTTTATCTGGTAGAAAATTGAATATATACGGAAAAGAAAATATATGAGAAAAATAACAAAATAGAAAGAGTAAACGAGACTAATTAATACTAATTTCACATTTATAATTTCAATTCCTCTTTTTATTTTTTTCCAAATACTTTTTCTTCTTATTATTTGGCATACCAAGCAACAAAAGTTTTCGTTATGTTTTGATGTGTAAATAGAAAAAGTATCACATGGAAAAAGAGGGGGGGGGGGCGACATGTATATCTTAGTTCTTAAAGGTGGACGTGAAATGAATCGAAATTGTATTTATAAAAATTTATATGAATATTGTTTCTTGATAAATTACTACAGTAGAAAACATTTTGAAAGAGGCAGAGATCGATATTCTTTAAGGAAACGGTTTTTTATCAACATATTAATTTCATTGAACGAAGCAGCCCAAACGTGTGGGGAGCTTGGTGAATGCTTTTAGAGTAATGAAGTTATAAAGATTGGACCAATGATAAAGATTAAGTTGATGTTGAATCTAAGGGTGACCATTTTGCCAAGAAAAAAACATATCAATAACGTAGAATGGGTTTGGTATTAGGCATGGCAAACTCAAATGGTCTATTCATTTCAGGCAATGGCCTGGCCCCAAATGTTTCCTCATTTGATGACCATCGTACTGGGAGAGATTATAAGGAATATTCGAGTGCATGAACAAACGAGTTACCGAACTAGCTTTGTTTCTTTTTCAATTTGTCTTTTTTTTTTTTGTAATTGTGTTATAGGGGGATGTATGTACGCACATACGAGGTCTTATAAAATGGAAGACATTCCATAATATTGTGTAGTATTATAATAAGCAAGTGCATAGTTTCGTTGTTTCACTTACGGTGTCTTCTGTTGTTTCAATCTACGAGTAGGCACCATTTTAAGCCATTCAAACTGTCGGAAAATGAAATTGTGAGCTTTGAACTTTGCAGAGTCAACCAATTTACTTAACCCTAATTGCATTTATATCTCACAATCTCATCATTCTTTTCATGTCATTTAAAGCCACAGGGTGATAGAATAGAGTTCTAAGACTCTGATGAGATCAGGACAATTGTTAACAATTCGTATAATCGTTTTGCTGACCTAATGAAATAGTCGTCAATCACTTCAAGGCTTTTAATATTCAGTCCCATTATTAGTTTCATTTTATACGTCTAATTTACTTTTTTTAATTCACTCATGAATTCATTCTGTATCTCGCAAGAATGCTATAGTTACATATAAATTGATTTGACATCTTTTTTGTATTAATATATAATATAAATATGGTGTGCATATAAAAATTGTATACAAAATATTTCCTTTAATATTTGCTTGTGTATAGGATTAATTATATCGTATGGCAAGTATAGTACTTTTTTTTTCTTAATTAATAACAAAGAAGAAAAGTTAAGCCGATTTGTTGAATTTAGATGAAGTTAATGAATAAAGATTGATTAATCAAGTCGTACAACTAATGAATAACTTCATTAACTTGTTACCATTTACTAATTCTCTTTAGACTTAACAAAATAATTTTATTTAACTTTTAAGAATCTTCTTTCTTTAATTGGTATGGACTATATAATAAGATCTTGCTAACTGACACATCTAATAAATACACTATTCTATTTTTATTTTTTTCTTTTCTAAGTTACAAGGAATCGATTCTATAGCCTCCACCAGAACTTAGTTCACTTTAACAACTTGAAGTAAACTCGTGTATCAATAAATATAATATCATAATTGTCTATAATAAATTATATATTAATTTCTTTTTGTGTAGACGAAAGTTTATTTTAAGGTAAGAACATGTTACAAGTTTGTTTCATAGTGATATTTGTAAATAACCTATAATAAGAGACTATAAACAAAAATCAAACCCAATGATTGATTTTGTATTTTATTTATTTACATAACTTCTTAAATCAAAACATCAGTTCTTTTTCGTGGTTTCTCATTAAGTTATTATATATTAGTTTTTTTTATCGGTGTCTGATTATCTTTACACTATTTAAGTGTGGGACTAATTTGAAATATTGAGACTGTATTTTTAAAAAATGCATTTATGTGGTCCAAACCTCTGACATTGTAGAGATTCATCAATTACTTAACTCATACTTACTTGTAACTTAAGCCACAAACATTTATCGTAAAACATAATATTGTATTGAATTATTGATGCCATTGATATAATTTTGGCATTTATAATTTTTTGGGATGGTATTTTTGCATTTATAAATTTATATAAACACTAAAAGTTCTTTGAGTTTAATAAGAATTTAAGGGGCATTGAAACTGCAACGTGGTAGTATTATAGATGTAATAATTGTAATTTTTTTTTGGATCGGTATTGTAATATAATATTACTCTAATGCATTTCTTAAATTATAATAATTGAAGTAGTAGCTTTTATGATATAATTACAGACAAAAATGTATAAATAAAAAAGTTTACATAAAATATGGAATTTCATTGTCAGAATTTGAAAAAAAAAAATTGTAATAAAATTGGAACTGATTTTACAATATGACAATGACGTGCATAGTGATAACGATTCAATTTAGATCCGAATTTGTCTTGAAACTCATTGTTAATAAAACTGCATCTGCCGCAATTTCTGACCAGACTCGGTGCTAGGTGGCTATTGTTGCTGTTTGTTAAACTCACTTTTCACACGACGATTTGCACCTCCTCAATCATGCTTGCTAAAGTTCTATGTGACAAGTTAACATCTAAAATACTTAGTGACTCTTCAAAGTGATAACATAAATGTTCCACCTGCACAGGGTGGCATCACATCTTTTTCAACCATCAAGTGAATTCATGGCTTTTTTTCAGGTTCCCAAATGCACACACACACTAGGGATATGTACTGAAAATTTTCAAATATTACGGACCCTAATGTCTCCTATGCATGAGAATGTGGGCTCCGACTTAATTCTTTCTGCGCAGTTTTTAAGGGCCCCAAGCTTTTCTTTTCTGCTCATTTTAAGGTTCTTTGATCCCACAATCTCTTACCAAAATCATTGGTCAAAAGCTCAATGAGAGCAATGAACATTAACAATTTGGCACTTGGCTAAACCAACTCTCTAGTTTACAAGTTTTACGACGTGGTCATGTGTAGCAAGTGTTAGAATTTTTATTTATGCACTAATATAAATTATATTGTAATTTTATAAAACTCAGAGTAATTAAATATCAAAATTATTAGTTTTTTTAGCTCAAATTGTAATTAGTATTGTTAATAAGTCTATTGTTGTTAAAATACTACTCATATGTGAGTTTTATTTTATGGACCCTGTACATGAGTTTGTCATAGTAGGTAGGTTTAATTCATTTTGATTATTCTATATATACAGGGAGATACTCATATTTCTAATCACTCTAGTGTGTATACAATTACACTATTAATATTAACGCGTAAGCGACTATTGTGGGATAAGAATAATATCTCTCCCTCATCGATATTGCTTTTCAGGATTTCAACAATGACTTCCTCATCGGTGCATTTTCAAGGTAACTTTTTACATGTATTAATATGTCATAAATATTGATATTAATAGATTTGATAAATTTCTATCAATTGGTATCAAAGTCAATTTTAATCTTAATTATGACTATTAAAATTTTAAAGAATGTGATGTTGAATTTAAATTTTTTTTTATGATTAATTTTCTTTGAAAATTGGATGAGGGTAGTCATTCCTTGATGTGCTGCATTGTGTTCGTGCGACGCTCCTTTGAAGTTATGTACTGTGCACTCAAATCTTTGAATTTTTTTTCTTTCAATTCATGGCTCCAAGATGTGTACTGTGCCTCAAGTCTTTGATTTTTTTTTCAATTCACATGTACTGTGCACAGTGCAGTCTTCTATTTTTTTTTTCTTGTTTGTCATGCGATGCTCCTCTTCTTTCTTTGATTATTTTCTTCTCTGTGTAATGCAAAATTTGCATGCACAGTAATGAATAAAAAATTATATATATTTGTTTATTTTGAAGTTGTGTGTAATGTACAATTTTAGTGAGATAATTTTGTTCATGTTATTTTAAGTCTAAAAATATGTATATTAAATTATAATGTTATGAGTTCACAAAGAATTGTTTTTATGCCTATTTATTATTTGTTCCAAAATTTTTAGAGATTAAAATTATTAAATAAATAAGTTACTTTCCTCTTTTGTCTCTAAATTTTTTTCGTGTATTATTGTGATATTTTTGGACATGATATATATTATGCACTCTCAGAGTTGATGTTATTTGGTCACTAAAATAATTTTCGGTGTTGCTTTGTACATAAATTGATATATAATGTTTTGAAAACTATTTATTTTGTTGTTATTTATGAAATTTGATTCTGAGAGTTGTTGTTTAAAATATTGTGGTACTATTTTGAGGCACTTTTCATGATTGTGAGGTCGCCTTCGCAGGACCAATTATGTTGAGGTGTCATTTTGTTGATATTTTGTTAATAATGTTGCATTGAGGATTATATTGATAATACGTTTACCCTATCAGTTTGCCTTTATTAATGTAATTTCTGAAGATTTGTTAAGTGGTACTATTTTGGGTAACTTTTCATGATTGTGAGCTCACCTTCACGGGACCAATTGTGGCAAGGTGCTATTTTGTTGATAAAATATTGCTATGTCGTGGCTTTGGGGATTATATTGATAATGCATGTACCCTATCGGTTTGCCTTTATTAATGTGATTCGTGATGATTTGTTAAAGGCATTAAGGTTTTGACTTTAGATTTTTCAATATCCTTTCGGTACTAGCTTTATGGACATGATTTTGATGTCTGTAAGAGTCTACTCATGTATTATAATTTGGGACCCTTAGGCGGGATTGCAATTGCATAGAAAAACTTCATTATGATTATTTGCTCAAATATTGTACATGTTGATATGCTTGACAAAATCTCCTTTTAATGTATCGTTCTTTCAGCTTCATCAATGCAAATGAGTGCTATAACAAAATTGAATGAGACTAATTTTGAGGACTGAGTGAATTCTGTGAAATTGTTCCTTGCTGTCTCTAATGTTGATGCTGCTCTCACTAAGGATGAACGTCAGAGACTAACAAATACAACTTTCACTGTAGATAAGAAGAAGTATGAAAGGTGGGTTCAATCCAATAAAGTTTATTTGATGACCATAAAGTATAGCATGGAAAAGACTATTAAAGAGAACATTCCTGAAACAAATAATGCTAAGGAGTTTTTCAAATTTGTTGGTGAGAAATTCAAGAAGTTTGATAAAACTGAAAAGGCCTATTACCTCTCTTTGTTGACAAAGACTGCATATGATGGCGTGAGTGATGTTCATGAACATGTTTTGAAACTTATGAACTGGTACAACAAGTTGAGGTCCATGAAAGTGGAGTTGGGAGAGGATTTTCTAGTCTGGCAGGTGTTTGAGTCTCTTCCAGCTAGTTTTGAGTTTCTGAGGATCACTTACAACGCTCAAAAGGAGGAGTGGACTGTTGATGAGCTTATATTTGTTCTTACTCAAGAGAAGCATACCATAAAGAAGGGTAAGACCCATAGTGTTCAGTTTATTTTTCACAAGAATGGTGACGAGAAAAAGAGATTTTCTAAAGGGAAGAACAGTAAGCTTCAGTTTAAGAAAAAGTGGAATGATAAACCTGGATATCCTTCTAAGCAATTTTTTGGTCCTAGTGAGTCTTCTGGTATTAAGCCCAGATATCGATTTAATGGAAATTATAAGTTCTGTGATATATATGGGCATAAGCAGTCTGATTGTTTGAAATTTAAGAGCTGGCTTGAGAAGAAAGAAGGTAACCCATTGGCTCTAGTATGTTTTGAATCAAATCTAGTTGATGTTCCTTCAAATACTTGATGGTTAGATACTGGTGTAACTATTCATGTTACAAATTCATTGCAAGAATTCAGAAGCAGGAGGAAACCAAGTGAAGGGGAGTTGATGATCACAGTAGGAAATGAAGCTAAGGTTAAAGTCAAACATATATGAGTGGTTTTATTAAAGTTATGTACTGGACATGATTTAGTTTTGAAAGATATAGTTTATGTGCCTTCTATGAGGAGGAATTTGATTTCAGTTTCAGTTTTGGATGATTGTGGCTACTCTTTCTATTTTAATAATGCAAAAATTTCTTTATATTATGATTCTGCTCTTGTTGGTTCTGAAGTTTTGTCTAATGGTCTATACATGTTGGATGTTGATTCTCTTTCTATTAATCAACGAAATTTAGATATCAATAATGTTATTGGGAACAAGAATGGTAGAGTTACTGAAAACTCTTCTATGTTATGGCACAAATATTTAGGACACATCTCTAGAGAAAGAATTGAGAGGTCGATCAAAAAGAATATTCTTCATGATTTGGACTTCTTTAATTTTGATACCTATGTTGATTGTATAAGAGGGAAACTTATAGTCAGAGCCAGGAAGAGTGAGGTTGCCAAGAGTGAAGGAATACTACATTTAATTCATATAGATATTTTGTGGGCCCATTACTCCTATTGCTATAGGTGATTTTAGGTACTTAATCACATTTATTGATGACTTCTCTAGATACGGGTGGATTGATTTGCTGCGTGAGAAATCTGATTCTTTAGATGCCTTTAAAATATTCAAAGCCACTATTGAATTGAAATTTTGTAAGCAGATCAAATGTGTAAGGTCAGATAGAGGTGATGAGTATTATGGCAGGTATGATAAAGCATATAGAAATCATGGACCTTTTGCTAGGTTCTTACAAGACTATGGTATTAAGGCACAGTACACCATGCTTGGCACTCCGCAATAAAATGGAGTTACAAAAAGGCAAAATCGTACTCTTATGGATATGGTGAGATGTATGCTTAGTCATTCTTACAGGATTGTGGTATTGAGGCATAGTACACCATGCCTGGAACTCCGCAACAAAATAGAGTTACAAAAAGGCAAAACCGTACTCTTATAGATATGGTGATATGTATGCTTAGTCATTCTACTCTTCTAGAATTCTTGTGGGGAGATACTTTGAAGATTACTGCTTATATATTGAATCTTGTGCCAAGTGAATCTGTGCTGAAGATTCCATATGAGCGTATGACAGACAAACGACCTACCTTGAGGCATTTCCGTGTTTGGGGTTGTAGGGCAGAGGTGAGACCTTATAACCCACATTTAAAGAAGTTTGATCCTAAAACTATCAGTGGTTTCTTTATTGGCTATTGTATTGGCTTAAGAGGTTATAGGTTTTATTTTCTTTCTCATACTATTAGAGTTATTGAATCCGATCAGGCTATTTATTTTGAAGGGGACTTAGAACATGATGGAACTCAGGAGCCACATGTTGTTAATTTAAGTGAGGAGCATGTTGTTGTTCCTATTCTTATTGATCCCTTTCTAGGGATAATGTCATCTCCTTTGATTCATAATGATGATGTTGTTGATCTTGTTGATAATGTCGATATCGCTCAACAAGTCGAAAATAATGTACAAATTCCTGATGTTGTTGTGACTCCACTGAGAAGATTTGAGCTGGATCCTATATCCACTGAGTCTACTAGATTCAGGGATTATGTTGTGTACCTGCAGGAGCATGAATTTAATTCAGTTGATGATTCTGATCCTATTTCCTTTCAAGAGGCCATGGTTAGTCTTGATAGTGCACAATGGCTAGTAGTTATGGAGGATGAGTTAGCTTCTGTGAGAAATAATAATGTTTGGGAATTAGTAGAGTTGCCTACTAGTTGTAAAATTGTTAGTTGCAAATGGGTCTTTAAGACCAAACGTGATGCTAGAGGTGAAATTAAGAGGTATAAGGTCAGACTTGTTACTAAGGGATATAACTAGAGGAAATGCATTGATTATAAGGAGACTTTCTCACTAGTCTCCACTAAAGACTCTTTTCATGTTGTGATGACCTTGGTTGCTCATTTTGATTTGGAGCTTCATCAAATAGATGTTAAGACTGCCTTCCTAAATGGTGATTTGTATGAGGATGTATATATGGATCAACCTAATGGTTTTGTTGAAGATGGTAAAGATCATATGGTATGCAAATTGAGAAGATCCATTTATGGATTGAAACATGCTTCTAGGCAATAGTATTTGAAATTTAATTATATTGTTGGCTATCTTGGTTTTAAAGAAAATACTATTGACCAATGTATTTATCTGAAGTTTAGTGGGAGCAAATTCATCATTCTTGTTTTATATGTTGATGATATATTATTGGCTAGTGATGATATTATTTTTCTAAATGAGATTAAGTAGATGCTGACAGCACATTTTGATATGAAAGATCTTGGTGATACCTCTTTTGTATTGGGTATTGAGATTCACTGTAACAAATCTCATGGTATTCTCAGCTTGTCTCAGAAAGTTTATATTGAAAGGATTCTGAATAGATTTAATATAAAATATTGTAATCCTTGTGTTGCACCTATTTAAAAGGGTGAAAGATTCTCTAATACCCAGTTTCCTCAAAATGATAAAGATGTTGCTGAAATAGAGAAAGTCTCATATGTTTCCGCTATTGGCAACCTTATGTATGCTTAAGTTCGTACATGTCTTGATATTGCTTTTGTTGTTAGTGTATTTGGGAGATACTTCAGCAAACTTGGTGTGGCTCAATGGTAGGTTGCAAAACGAGTTATGAGGTATTTACAGAATACCAAAGATTATATGCTCACCTATAGGAGGTCGGATCACCTTGAGGTGATAGGCTATACTGATTCTGATTATGGTGGTTGTCCAAATGATTACAAGTCTACATCAGGGTATATCTTTATGTTAGCAAGAGAGGTTGTTTCTTGAAAGAGTGTTAAATAGACACTTATAACTACTTCTACTATGGAGGCAGAGTATATAGCTTGTTATGAGGCTACGCGTCAAGTATTATGGTTAAAAAATTTGATTATTGAATTTCATATTGTGGGGAGTATTTCTAGGCCTCTTACTATTTATTGTGATAACTTTGTCGTAATGTGCTTCTCTCAAATTAATAAAAGCTCTAAGCGCTCAAAGCATTTTGATACAAAATTCATGTTTGTTACAGAGAAGAATCAGGAGTTTCAGACTCGTGTCGAGCATATCCCTATAGAACTTATGATTGCAGACCCACTAACTAAAGGTTTAGCTATTAAAGTTTTTGTTGATCATATAACCCATATGGGTATATTGAGGTCATTTGATGTTTTGGGTTAGTGAGAGTTTGTTTTATAATTTTGTTGTGACCTCATTTTATTATTATGTCTCGAGACCTTAAACAATTATATTGTTATTATTATTGTTGCCATATAATTATCTGCGTAGTTTTGTTTGTTTATGATATGGCATATTGTGGAAACATTTTAGATCCTGTCTCATTTTGTTGTTGTGTTGAGATATTTGTTAAATCTCAGAAAGCATATTGGGTGGATGCTTGAGGCCATTTTGTTAGGAAATGCACTTTGATCACATATTGGCATCCAATTTTGGATGTGTTTTCCCATTATCCATATACCACATTTTGATGGGTCACCGAGATATGAGTATCTTGCGTGTATGATATCAGTACTCCTTCAAGTATGATTTTCTGCATTATTGATATGCTTGTAGTCTCACTTTTGGACTAGTTGTTGAGAGTGTTAGCTCGATTTTGACATCATATTGTGGCCACATATTGTTTGATTAATCTAGAGAATTGTTTTCTTATTAAAGTGATGAAACATGACTTATGTTGTCCAAGTGGGAGAATGTTAGAATTTTTATTTATGGACTAGTATAAATCATATTATAATTTTATAAAATCTAGATTAATTGGATGTCAAAATTATTAGAGCATTTTGTTTAGTCCAACTTGTGATCAATATTGTTAATGAGTCTATTGTTATTAAAACACTGCTCGTATGTGAGTTTTGTTTTATGAGCTTTGTATATGAGTTTGTCATAATGAGTAGGTTTAACTCATTTTGATTATTCTATATATAAAGGAAAGGCTCTTATTCCTAGCCATTCTAGTGCATGCAGTTGCCCTATTGATACTGATGCGTGAGTGACTATTATGAGATAGGAATAGTATCTCTCCCTCATTAATATTACTTTTCAGGGTTTCAACAATAATTTCCTCGTTGACGCTTTTTCAAAATAACTCTAAAATTTTTTATATGTATTAATATGTCATAAATATTAAGATTAATAGATCTGATAAATTTTTATCAGCAAGTTATTATCTCTGTCTCACCAATATTGGTTAAAGGTGATTTACTTCTTGTTTTTAAACCTCTCGAGAAATAGAACAATCATAAGTGAAACATATAATACAGCAATAAAGATAATACAGTAGATATAGCTGAGCACTTTTTAATGATTATAATCAACATCTATCTCATTTAAAACTTGGTTTATTATACTGATGTCCTTTTCCAAGTTCAATATATAAATTTTGATTACCTAGTCAAGTGTAGTTTTGATGTGTCGTATTAACCACCAACTTGATTCATCAGGTTTCCAAGTTCCCAAGTGAATCCACGGGTGGAATTTCAGGACAATTGGGCATAATGGGGAAGGCATCTCATATGTACCGAAAGATGAAATGAGGGTTGCCTGCAACGACAAAGCTGGCCAGCCTTTAGGGGACCCGGGAATCCCATCAAACTCAATATTTTTATCGGGGGTTACAACTTACATGGACTGGTACGAATAAGAGAATATTTTGGCACCAAATAATAAGATTTGTCAACGGGGGTTCTCACGTTTTGGTTCTTTCCCCTGTAAAAGTTTCATTTTGTTTCTCTTTTTTTTTCTGGTTTAAGTGGACTCTTTCTATTGTCTCAACAAGGGTGGTGAGTGGTGACCACCATTTTATAATGACAACCCTTCCATGCTTTTCTAGCTTTCAACTCAGAGTGCTTTCCGACCAATCATTTATCTCCCCCCTCTAAGGACATGCTGCTTTTATTTATTAAAATGTCTGAATGAACTGGCAGCATCTTTGCTTGATTCTTAAGCTCCTTTATAAGTGCCCTCCTTTTTATGTTTTACATTTGTTAACTCTCAAGGGATATCTTGATTTTTCCAAAGCTAAAGCTTCCAAAATGGGAAGAAAGCCTTGTTGTGATAAGGTTGGTTTGAAGAGAGGTCCATGGACTATTGAAGAAGATCACAAGCTCATGAACTTCATCCTCAACAATGGCATCCATTGCTGGCGATCGGTTCCCAACCTAGCAGGTATTTTCTGAAAATTGTGTTCACATCAAATGCTCTACAATTGATTACTTTGCAGTTTGCATTAAAGGGGTATCTGACTTGGTGCATATTGCATGCTGGTGAAGGCCTGCTGAGATGTGGAAAGAGCTGCAGATTGAGATGGATTAATTATCTAAGGCCAGACGTCAAGAGAGGTGGCTTTACAGAAATGGAAGAGGATCAAATTATACAACTACATTCACGTCTTGGTAACAGGTATAATATGCGTTTCTGTATTGTCACTTTGCCAGAGTAAATGGCAAGATTTTTGGACAATATGTATGTGAAGAAGCCTGTGATATAATATGATCCTACGTGTAGCTCTAAACCAATGTCAATGAATACTTGATGTTTATTAGCTAACACGATGAATCACATTTTCAGGTGGTCTAAGATTGCTTCACATTTACCTGGGAGGACAGACAATGAAATCAAGAACCATTGGAACACAAGAATCAAGAAGAGGCTGAAGCTCCTTGGCCTGGACCCTGTGACCCACAAGCCAATTGAGCAAAAGGAACGCACTGATGATGACAAAAATAAGACCAACCTACAGCCAAATATTTCCAAGGGGTCTGAAGAAAATGAGGAGATTAAGTCCTTGGACAATTGTGGCACCGAAGAGATGGCAAAAACAGAAGGGAAAAGAGAAGAAAACAAGGTGACTTGGGATGATACCGCTGAAGTTTTAAACAATTTTGAAATGCTGTGCTCACAGTTGGACTTGGGATTATGGATGAGCCAAGAAACCAACACCAGTACTAGTTCTTCTGTCTCTATGGATGATTCTAGCCACCTTTCTATGTGTGAATCCCCTTACCTTCAGGAAAACTCCTTACAGCAATGGATTGATAGTATGGATTCTATTCTCTCATGGGATGGCTTCAATCCTCTTGACCAAGATATTTTCTTGGAAAATAGGCAATAAGCATAACCACCTCATAAAATCTGCCCCTACTTTTACAATTTCTCAAGCGATAAAATGTTATAAAAGATTAATGTAGAGAATATTGCCACTTTTATCCCTGCATTTTCTTGTTTTTGGCTGCATTGATGCTTGACTTTGTTAATGTGATGATGATTCCATATTGAATGCGATTTGGTATTATGTAATTGCCTGTTCCTTCAATATATTACTTGGATTAAACTCCTCAACAACATCCCACACCCCCACCACATGTGGGGCTGAAGACTGCAGGGTTGATAAGATCATCACTCTTTCTTGTCTCCTCTGTAACTGTTGGTTTTATCAAAGGGAAAATGTTTGGTGGCCACCTAAAATACCTCCACCATATGCTCACCGTATGAAGGATTTTTGGAGTGCCCGGCATGCCATGATAGATTTGACAATTTGACAGAGTTGTAAAGAGTTGGGATGAAGGTAGGGTGGAGGTATTTTGGGTGGAGGAAGAGCACAACTCTTATCAAAGTAGTCAAACTCATCATCATGAAGTGTCCAACGTTTTTTTATAGGTAATATGTTTTTTTTTTTTATAATAAGCATCGGGGCATACAACCCAACTAAAAAACTACGAAACCATGAAACTTAAAAAATAAAAAGCTTGAGTTTATTGACTTATATAAGAAGATTTCATATAATGTAAGTCTTTAAACAAATTTTCAATTTAGACCAGACTCAAGCCAATCCATTACAAAATAGGCCTACGTCTGTAAGTATGCAGATCGACTTGGTTTGGTCCGCAACGGACCACAATTAAATGGATCAGGCCGGGTTAGTCCACAACCGCGTCTGCACTGCATTAGCCTGCGGGCTGTGTGTGTGTGTGTGTCTATATATATATAGGTTTTTTTAATGACAAAAATGGAAAAATTAGCTTAAAAATTTGAAATAAAAAAATTTAATTTTTTTATTTTGAGCCATGTAAGTACCTAACATGTTGAGTCAAATTTATGAGTTTAAGTCTCTTTCTTATCAAAGGCCCAAAGCAAAAGCTATCAATTTTTTTTAAAAATTATTATGTGGGCTTGCGAATAAGTCTACGAATTCTGGGACCAAAACTCATTTAACTGTGAATTTACATAAACTAGACAAATAAGTCCGTGTTTAAACGAACCAACATTTTGACTAGTCCTAACCCATACGGGCTACGGGTTACGTGGACCAATCTAAGGATCGTGGCCCGTATACCCACCTCTAGGCCTAAGCCTATTTAGGGAATGCATGGCCTAACTCAACCCATTTTCACTCCTAATCGTAATGATGCTCCATGGATTGTGCAAAACTAGTCATATAATATACACTTAAACCTCCTTAAATAATTAAGCATGTTGGGACAAATTGATAAGTAATGCAACTTTTTTTTTGGTTAAAAAAAATTAAAATTAAAGATGACTGTCTCATCTTATAGTCAGGACAGATTTCTGAGCTCAACAAGACGTTTACAAATAAGTCACCAATAACTATTTTTAATAAGAATCAAACCCCAGTTAACCTAATTGGATACATTTCACTCTTACCAATTGTGTCAACCATTACTGACATGAATAGGGCAACTTTAGAATGTACATCAGGCAGCTTGCTTTAGAAAACATTTCTTTAATTGACATTTGGATTTAGATGATTGGGAATAAGTCGTGCCAAGCACTGAAAATTATTGATGTGGAAACTCCGCACTTTTCCTTACATGCATGAATCTGAGCAATTAAGGGAAGTATTAACAAGGAACATGAGATCCACGATGGAATAATGCTTCACATTGGCGTTACTACTGATATGCATAGCACTGGTCTAATAGTCAACGGTTAAGCATACTGACCATGAACGAAGTTTTGGTTTCATAAGTTGAAGTGAAATAGCCATTTTTGGAGACATAGGTAGAAGGGTTCTTGAACATAAACTTTGAAGTGATAGCGAAAACGTTTTGAAGAGTGAGAAGTGAATTCCTGATGGGAAAGCTGAAATAAAAAGGAAGAGATGTAGAGGTACAATAGGTTTTAGAATATTTTATATAATTAAGCTTTTATAAAGAAAAAAAAAGTTGAGAAATTGTAAAATATGACGTATTCATTATATTCATTTAATTCTTTTCCAAAATAATTATAAGCTATGAAGATAAATTAGTAAAACGAAATATATATTTTACTTTAAGTAATTTAATATTGTTTTAACAAGTAATATCTCTCAACATTACACTATATTGTTTTAACATACTTTTATAATAAAATTTAATTATAATTCTGTATACTCACCAAATGATTTATGGCATGTTTATTTTTCTTGTGAGCATATGCCAACGGGAATTTATCCGCAGCTAAGTAGTTGTAGTTTTGGGCAAACATTGGATGCATGTCCAAAAAGTAGAATTAATAGGTCGTGTATCACTTAAAAAGTAACTCACTCTATGAACTATTTTTTATACCTTGTATTTTTTTTTTTCTCTTTGCCATATCATGCATATTGTGATATTAAAAGTCTTTTTTTATTGGTACAGTGAGATTAAAAACTTAAAAAATATATACAATTAAACTTATAGTGATTTAAGACATTTTATATACGGAGCAATATGATTCTTAATTTATTTTATGTTTTTATATGAAAATTGAATTTACTAAAAATAAGCTAAAAGTAGAGACAAAATAAATTTAGGAGGATTCTTCAATAAGGTTGCCAGACCTGAAGTCAAAGCATAACCAGTTAAGGAATCGCCACCAAATTAAAAATACATGGGTCAAAATCACAACTAAACTTAGAAAGACACGAAGTATACAAATAAATATCCCTAACTATAGAGTCATTGTAAAAGTAATCCATGAAGCCTTCCTTGATGCATTCACAGACATTACTGGCATCTCCCCCCAACTCCAAGAACGCATTGGAGGTCCCAACTCCAAGGGCGGCACATCTTTCATTTTAAGGGAGGCGTTGGCATCCCTTAAACTGCTTAATTATCTAATACTTATCTTATTATATTTTTAATTTTTGATTTTTCTAAAGTGGCCCTTCTCATATAGGTATTTTTTACCTAATTTAGCTTTGTCATTGCCCAACTTCTAAGGCTGTGTTTGGTGCATTATATAAGAAGAATCTAATAGTATAAGTTAATACTATCAAGTTTTATCAAGTGTTTAGTATACTTATCTGATAATATAATGAAATCAGGTCAATTATTTTTATCCTACTTTAACCTGATAATAATATCCTCTCCCTCACCCCATGATAAGACCTGATAGGATATCTCTTCCCACTTCACCCATCAACTTCATCCCTCTCACATGAGGAGTCGTCCTCCGTTGGTTTCCTTGCCATGTCCAACGCTGGCTCATGCACAGAAAACTCAATGTGCTCTCTTACAACCACCACATCATGGGGACTTGCTGCGCAACGGAACAATAAGGGATCTAAGAATCTGAGCAATACTCTGCACCTATCTCGATTCTTTCTTTCTTTATCACATCGCAGAGCTGCAATTGGAACTAAAGCAGCAACACTGAAGCCGTTGGCAAAAAGAAGAGGACGTTGTTGTCGTTAGGGAGGGTACTAATTGAAGAAAATGAGAGAGGTAAAGATTCGTGCTTTGCAGCGAAGGTCTTCACGAGGGATTCGAGCTTGGAAGGTTAGAGAAGGAAAGGGGTGAAGCAAGAGAAGAGGGTAATGTATGGTTGTGATTCGATTTTGATGAGGTGGGTGCTGATTTGTCTGCGTGCCAGAACGTTCCACGCTTTCAATACCTGGTTTGCGAAGGCAGGGTTGAAGTAGAGCTTGATGGCGTAGCCCTGCGACATTGTGCTTTGAAATTGAAGGAGGAGAACCTAATATTAGAAAGTGAGATCTGAGAAGGACCCAGTGAGAAAAATTGGAAAATGAAGGTGGGTTAGAGGCTGAAGGGTAGAAAAAAATAGATGGGCAATGGGGGAATTCAAGGGAAATAGAAAGGGTGGAAATGGGTATTAGGAGAGGAAAAGGGAAATGGAGGAAAATTGAGGAATAGGATGGGAAAGGGGTGGGTTCATGTTTGAATTGGGAGAGGCTGCGCGTGATTCTGGGTGAGAAGCTGAAGGAGATGGTGAGGAAGGTGAAGGGTAGTGTGGTCATAGTAGATAATTATATATACTATCAAGTTACTTATACTATGTGCACCAAATATTTAATAGTATAAAAATTTATTAGCTTGTTTATACTAGCAGACCTTATCTTATTGCCTTATACTATCATGTCTTATACTATCAAGTGCACCAAACGCAGCCTAAGCAAATAATAATCCCTCTCGAGCCACTAGTAATTTCGCTTGGTGAGCATCATGAACAGAGCTCAAGTTCTTTGACAAAGCTACTACAAAAAGGAGTCTGTGAACACTGAATTTTATTTGGGTCATTAACACCTTCTTATTTAAAGAAAAAAAACAAAATAAAGAAAACAAAAGGAAATAAAGATAATAAAAAAATATGACTCAACTTTCTTGTATAAACTCATGTCTCATAACCTGACCCATTGATCCATTATCCAACCCATGACCCATATGCTACTAAACACTAAAAGAAACCCTAGCAGCCAGTATTAGACCAATCTCTCATCTCAAACCCTAGCCACCATCACTCTCCAAACCCTAATTCCCTCCTATAAAAACACACTTTTTCTGCCTACATTCACAGCTAATACCCTAGCCATATTTTTTTTCTCTTCATCATGCAACTTTTACCCAGCAGCAAACCCTCTGCCAAAAAACCATGCACCATCATCACCAAAGCCTCCTAACCTCAAAAATAGCTACATTCCTTCAGCCTTCATCATCTACATCCTAAATCCTTCATCAACCAAACACAGCCACACAGCCTTAATCACCATCTTCAACCTCCATAACCACCACACAACACCAATAGCCACCCATCACCACCAAAGCCAAGCCTCGCACCTCCACCGTCATGCGCATAGCTTTCAACCACGTTCTCCACCACCCGAACCACTGTGTTCACCACCCATCACCCATAGCCACCAACCAGCCACCCAAACCGAGTCCAACCATGCTCCACCGTTCCAAGCCAGCCATGACCCAGAACCATAAGCTCGGAGAACGCCACCTAGAACAACAACCCACAGTCACGTTATCCACTTTGTCAAGCCACGCGCCACCCACAACCACCATAAACGGAGATCTGCACTGCCACTGTCTGAGGCCACGCGCAGCTACAACTTCACCGTGAACCACCTGTAGCTGTCATCCCCCGTCCTTGTGCTACCTTCCTACTACGCTATCTTCACAAATCTGAGCAACCCACAATGACAACCCAGCCTTTACCAACGCATGCCCCAAGCTGTTCAGCCACTACCCCTCATTGCCAGCCACCATGCCTGAGCTCCACCATCGCCTCTGTTTTAGGCATCGTGTAAAGTCCTCTCCTTTTCATTATCTCTCTGTTTCTTTTTTTATTTTATTCTTTATTGTGTGCTTTTATTTGGATTGATTTTTTTATTTGGGCTTAAAGAGATGCTCATATGGGCCAGTAGCCTATTAGATCATTTTATGTTTACATTTTGGGTGAGTTTGTTTGCCTCTTGGGTTAATAATTGGGGCAGCTTCTTATTTTTGGAAAAAATATGAAATTGTTTCTTTTTTCAAAAATATAATATAATTTATAAAATTTCATTTAGTCGCAACAAATTTAATAATCAGTGGATGACGTTTCTAGCGTGACGCTGAGTTTCATCTATTCAAACCTTAACATGATTAACTAAGTCGTCACGACTTGCTAATTCAAATTTTCAAAATCAAAAAATTAAATCAATTTTTTTAAAAAAAATTAATCCACCCAACACACAAGTATTTTATAAAGAACTACGTAGCTTTGAGTTTCTCATTGCATCAAGGGATATGTAGGCGCACAAGTCAAGCCAAAAAATTAATTTTACTTAATTTGGTAGTTCTTATTTTATTTTATCTTATTTTACTTTGCTTTTATTTTATTTTTTTATTAAAAGGGGTAAAATTAAATATTTAAAGATTTCAAATAGTTGCACAATTGTCTTAGGATAACCGTCTTAGGGCGGATGTGTTAGGGGTGCTGTGGGGTTATGTCTCTACCCTTTCCTATGCATAATTAGATTCTCGAATCTAAATTTTTGAATGTAGACCTTATTTCTTAGTTTTTTTTAAATTTTTCCTAATAAAAAATAAAATTAGTGGCGAATCCTTAAATTTTTTTTTAATTTAAGTTTCTATTCTGCCGCGATTACGGTTGCGATAGATAGTGACTCAGCTGGGGATACTTGAGAGTCAAACCCATATAAGTTGGTTGTGCAAAATTTTTGTGATCTTTGTATGTTTGTTTTACCTTTTTTTTTTTGTTTTCTATTTCTTACCTTTAATTGTTTGTTAATTATTTTGTTTATAGTGTTAATTATTTTATTACGCAAACCTTAGGATAGAGAATTTCTTTTAGAATTTTGTTTTGCAATTGTTTTTGTTTTGCAGGATATGAGTAGTCCTTCGAATACGAGTAGTCCTTAGGATTATAAAGGTTTGTATGCTCCTTACACCCACCGTACCTACACATTTATTACACACATCCGAGTGGGGCCTTATACCCGGGTCTGAGTGAAGCATAAGTTAGGTAGAGGTTGCATAGTGGTAGCCATTTCGGATGTGCATTAATGATGTGAATTGATATTGTTGCAAAAGGTTATCTCAAGTAATAAATTCTCAAGAGTCCGAGGTCGATCCACAGGGAATTGATGAAAAAAAATTCTGAGGTAAGGAAAGAATTTGTCACAACAATAAAAGTGCAAAAAACTTGTTTATAATTAAAAATGATTTACTTGGCCTAGGAGATCCACTCTTGGTAAGTAAATTAAGGATAAGATTAATTCTTTTTATAACTCAATTAGAATCTTTGCATAATGGAGGTTCCAATCAGAAAATACAGCATTCAAGGTTCATTTAAGATTATATTTGCAATTATATTATAGTTCTTTTAATTATCTACTAACGCCAACACTTGTAAATGGGTTCAAGCATTCATTGTGCCAATCTCTTATCTACAACAAATCAAGATCTCCACTTTACAAGGAGAGTTTCTAACTTGATTGGAAACAAAATATAACACATATAATGACCACTTGATAATATAATATTCAAACACAAGAAAGATTAATCTAACCTTATTTCATTATCAAAAGCTTCACCCTTTCATCCAAGCAAAATGAGAACTAGTTACTCATAAACAAAAAGAAAGAAAGAGAGAAGAAAAATGAGATGAACATAATTTCTATTTAGAACAAAAGAAAACTATAACAAGAGAAACAAATAATACAAGAATAAGATCTTAATCTCTAAACCAAGATGATTCTAATGAGCAACCAATGGTGCCTTTTATAGAGCATGAAGGGTACAAAATGACAATAGAGTTGTTTAATGAGTGGGTGGATGAGTGAAAAATTATTGTCGTGCTTGTCTCCCCACTCAACTAATTTAGTTATCTTCATACGACTATAACTCTGTCATAACATCACCTATTGCATAAGTGGTCCTCATAAAAGTTGAAGAGTTTTGTCTTAGCTTTCCAATGCTACTAGTTTCAGCCTAATCCAAATCCTACAGCCCAAGATATAGCCTAATCTTTGTACAGTATTTGGGTTCCAATAATAATACATTTGTTCTGACTTTTAGGCCTAATGTGACCTAATAGACATCCGAGTTAGCTCTTGTATTCTACATGAAAGTTGTAGATTTGGGTCTTAACTTTCGTTTGGGCTTAGTTTGGTGTTAATTAAACTCCTATAACTTAAGAAATGGGCTGATGAGTGCGCAGATGTCAAGCTGTCAGGATCAGAATTCTGACTCTTACTTCCACTTCAATTTAAATTATCCAAATGTGTGATTCATCTCTTGAGGTCTTCATGAAACTTGTAGATAATTGTCTAAGATTTCCTACAAGACTAGAATCATATTAATCAAATATTTGTAACTCAGATTATAGCCAATTTACTGAATACTGCCAAATAAACAAATTAAAGCTAATTCATGCAATAATTCCTTCAATGATCCAATTAGACTCAATATCATAAAACGTGACAAAACCAACTTACTTAAGCCTAATTGAACCTTAAAAAGTCTAATGAGAGGATTATTGAATGAATAAAATATATTACTATCAATTAAAGAGTGTAAAATACACTCATCTTTTGGGTTTATTTATTAGGATTTTTAATTTATTTTTATTTAATTTTTGTTTATTTTGTATTTATTTTTAATTTATAATTATCTCTTCACCTAGTCATATTTGAATTTTCAGGATAAATCATCAGATTTTGTGCAAAAATAAGAAATTTTTGAAGATAAATATTTAAAGGATTCTTATCCTATTTGTAGATGCTAATTAGAGTTCTAATTGGATACAAAATCTTAGATAGGAGATTGGATAAGGATTCTCAAAGAAATTTGATTTGGAGCAAACTCCGGATTCCCGCCCTATCCTAACCATTCCTCATTATTGAGTCATATCTTGGGATACAGAGATCAAATCGACACACTGTTTGCGGCATTGAAAAGCTAACAGAAAATCCTACAACTTCTCTGTTGAGATCGAGAGAAAATTCGATCATCTGGAGGATGAGAAAAATTGTGCAAGTTAGATACCAAAAGCTGTTAGCTTTTCTATAAAAGGAGGAAAAATGAGTTTAATAAAAGAGCTCTCTTTTGGTTCAAAAAATTCAACAGTCATCAAGGAGCAAAGTGGAGACACAAACCCTAACTTGGTGTGGGCGCATTTAGACTTGAATATTAAGCATTTTCTTTAACCTTTCCATCAACATTCTATGGAGTTTGTCGAATTCTTCTCTTTGTTTTCTTCTTTTCCCATGAGTAACTTTTTCGTTAGGATGATGATAGATCTTGTTCTTTAATGATGTAAACCCATTATTGTATTTAATATATGTTTTTATTTCATGATTTATGTGTTTATCTCTTCTCTTAATATTTTTCTAAACTTGATCAATTTGGAAATGATTTTAAGGTTATTGTATATTTTGAAAAAATTATGTACGAACCTAGAACATGTGATAAACACCATAATTTCTGCAATCGTTAGGAATAGACGTTGTGAGTTATGTGGTCTTACTTTTAATTCTTTCATTTTTTATAAAGTCTTCTCTATTTTGGGTTATACTAAGGGATTGGTTAACTTTAAATAGTGTGAAGAGGATTAATATACTAAGGGATTGGATATTGATTAATGTTGGGAATTGACCATAAATCATTGAAATAGAACTTGATTAAGCCAATATTTGATTTTGCATCAAAAGAGATCAAGTGAAATCTGAATCCTAAAACTTTGTTACCATTGTCTTTCACCCTTACTTTTATTATTGATATTTTTAATTATTTTCTTGATAGTGTTTATCTTTTATTTATAATTTTTACCAACTCTCTTTTTTTATAACTTAAATAGTTTCAATTTAGCGAATTTAGTAATTATCAACATAATCCTCGTGAGAATGATATCTTACTCATTCTTTATTACTTTTGCGATTTGGTGCACTTGCCAATATCACAACATACATCCTGTTTGGTTATCGCGAGAACCTCATTTAGAATGTACCTTTTTCACGAATGTCCCACACTTAGTGATTTACTAATTGTTTATGGTCAACATTCTGAAATGGGACTTAGCTCTAGACGCCTTTAGAATAGTAGAGCCACCCAATGAGAGTTCTAATGAATCAGAAAGACCCATAGATCCTTAGGATAGAAATCCCCAAGTTTAAGGCAATCTCATTAGGGCACAAAGGGATCATACCTTTCGTTACTTTTGGATTTATCCATATCAAACACCCTGTGGGTTGTTTAGTCCCTTAATGTGATGAACCATACTTGTGTTCCTCTTAATAGAAAAGGTTTTCCAAAAGAGGAGGCAAGTCACTATTAAAGGACCAACAACTCATTCACTCATTATTACATTATAAATCATCATACTTTGCACTATGTTTCTTTGAAAGTCATGCACTAAAAATTCTTATATATATCAGTTTGTTGGAGAATTGTTGAAACTAAGTGCCTAAAGACTAGCAGTGAGTATCTTTGATTAATAATGGAAAGTGTCATGGGAACAGGATCACAAGAATGCAATTTCGAAAAGGACCCTCACTAATTTTGTGTCTAAGAGAGATTCGAAACCATTGCTCGACCAAGGAAAGAAGACACCAATCAAACCCAAGTTCATAACACAAGGACTCGAGCAAGGCTTAGAGCAATGACAGCTGAAAATAAAGGAAGAAATCTGAGTATGGAAGTAGATGAGGTGAAAGGGAGGATGAATGAAATGACAGAGTCTCGGAGAAGAATAGAGGAAATGTTGTCCGCAATGAGGGAGACCCTCACCTTGATTGGGGCAGCCGGGGGCATAGGAGTAACTAGGGTACATTCGCGCCCTCCAATTATCACTTCCAAAAGGACATACCTTGAGGTCACCATTGAGATGCCTATTATGGAAGGAACCTCGAATACTGCACTGCTAGTGATTCCTATCGTCAAAGGATACTCCAAATGAGGTTCATGGTAACGTTGAGTTCATAGGGGGAACAACTGCATATATCCATCCCAGTGTCAACAGGATTTCTTGCTGGGAATGGTCATGCAACAATTCAAAATGATAAGATGAAGGAAGAATGAATGGAAATGATGGAAGAACAAATCAAAGCAATCAAAGGCTAGCACCTATGGTCCCCTTAGGATAGAAGAGTTGTGCCCTACTACTAACATTGTCCTCCTAAAGGACTTTAAGGTTCCAGAATTCGACAAATATGATGGGAGCACTAACCCTTTTTTCTGCCTAAAAACATATATTACCAAAATATCAATTTGGTCAAAGGAATGGAAGTTCCTTGTTAGCTTTTTTCACGAAAGCTTGACTGGGTCTACTTTGGAATGGTGTATCCAATAGGACCTTTCCAAAATCTTTGCTTGGGATGACTGGGCAAACTTATTTTATAGGACAGTATCGATTCAACCTAGATATAGCCCCAAGTCGGGAACAATTGGGAACACTGCAAAATAAATGAAGAAACCTTCAAGCAATGTGCCCAGAGGTGGAGAGCTCTTGCAACGCAAGTTCAACCACCATTGACATTGACAGAAATGTGCTCATATTTTTTGGAAACTTTGGGAGCTCCTTATATTGAGACAATGACAAGTGCTACTTATCAAGACTTTGTTGAATTAATAGTTGCCGGAGAGAGAATTGAAATTCTGGTAATTATTGAAAAATTGCTAACTAATAATAATGAAAGTGGTTTCAAGAAAGAGTTTTCCCCTAAGAAAAATGAGTTGGAAGTGAGCTACGTGCAAAACCAACAACCTTCACAACCCTACTATCCACTATCTTACCCTGCCTACCGAGCCCCTCCATATAACCCAAACTCTTACCCTTCTTATCAAGCTCTTCCACCCACTCCTTCAGCTTACCAAACCTCATACTAAGTCAACAATGTTCTCTTGTCGCGTCCATATATCCTAACCCGTCCTGTCCATACTAATCGCCCTCCAGCAACTCGAAACCTCTGAACAATTGACAATATGAGACGTTAATTGAAGTGATAGCCATAAAATAATTAGTGATGCTGAACTTATGTTAACTTTCTTGAAGCATTGATGTAATGAATTTGCATGGATTTTAGCATACTTTGTTTCCTTTCATTTTCATCATATTGTCTTTCTTGACATTTATTCTCTTTCATTTATTCAAAGTGTCTTCCCTGTATTTGGACCCCATTAGACTCTAATTCTTGGAAATTCTCGATTTGGTATATGTCAATAAAGTCCACATGTGCAAGTGCCTTTTGCCAAAAAAAAGAAAAAAATAAAAAAAAATAAAAGAGAGCAAATAAGTAATCACTTGGTGTGCATTATCTTTTTGGCTCAAAATTTAAGTTTTGAAAATAAGCAATCATAATTTGAAAATGAAGATTAGTCATCTTTCTCAATCCTTTACAAAATTTCATCATCTTTATTATCCCTTAATACTCATTTTGAGCTTGAAATATTTATTCAAAGAGCCTTAGACAAGGATCGCCCCTATACTAGGGGTTAGCATAAAGTAAAAAAATGTTGATTTCTGTGAAGCAAAATAGGGACAGAGGAGAAAGAAAAAAAGGAAAAAAAGGAAAAAAAAAAAGAAAATGATGAAGAATGAACTGGCTCATAGCAAAGGCAAATAATGAAGTGAAAAAGGAAAACAATCAGTGCTCTTAATAATGCCAAAGGCAATTGACAAAGCTTATCAAAGATCTTTGGTCTCATTCAACCTTTAAACACTTGTTTGAGTCTTATATCTTTTTCCTTTTATAACTTTTAACCTTGGCCAGGTTACAAGCCCCAAAAAGTCCATTTTGATTAATGAAGGGTTGTTGTCATTTTTGTTAACTTTAATTTTGAGACAAAATATTTATGCTTTTCCGAGTTTTTAATTCCTTGTTTATATATATATAAAGAGAAGAAAAAGAGGAGGAGGAGGTACTTTCTAACTCTAAACTGGGGCAAATCTTTTGGTTTAATTTGACATTACATTAGAACAAGTTTCTACCCTGTCCTATTAGACTCTAAACTAGGGTAATTTCCTTTTCTTTTCCCTGGTTCAATTTGACTTACACTTGGACAAGTTTCTACCTTATTCAATTCAGTCTTAAACAAGGGCAAATTTAAACGGTGGTCAATGGAAGAGTTCTCGTGTCACTGGTAGTCAATGACTATAATGTCCACAAAGGAATTCTAACCGGGGCAATTATCTGTCACTCTATCTTCGCATTCATCCTTTGTACTATTAGTCTCTTTCAACGTCTTTATATGCTTATGAATGTTCAAATTAATTAAAACACTTTTTCTTTTCTTCACCTTCATCTTTCTTTATTCTTTTATTCTTCGTTTTATTTCTTTCTTTCATACTTGTGAAATCATGCATGTTTATTATAAAATGTTTCGATAAAAAGGAATATAAATTCAATATCATTGATTTAACAATTTAATGCCAATCCTCTAGGTAACAAGTTAGATCAAGAATGGGTTACAAGTTTCAATTGAGGGAAGAAAACTATACCTACCCCCTATGAAATCCACAATGATAAAAAAAAAAGAGCTCATCAGACTGAAAACTCGCAAAAGGCAGTTTAAGTAGAAGTTAGGACACGTAAAATAGGTGAAATCTCAAGAGTTTGTTTGGAACTTGTAACACCCTAGCTCTGACACCAACTAATGTAACACCCTAGCTAGGGCATCACATTTCTGACTTTCGACTCATAATCTGAAAATAAGTTCGCACAAAGTTTGAGTTATAAAAGATGGGTTTCAAAATTTCTTCTTTACTGAAACGTAAATTTACTGAAAATATTAGGTAATATTGAAAATTATATTTTAACTATTCATTATGCAATATTGACACCAATTAATATCACAATTTAAAAAAAAATATAAAATTAATAGACTTATTTTTTTTTCTTTTTTTTTTTTTGATAGTAACAAACCCTATGACGGGTCCTACTTAATAGCAGTACAACACTAACGGAAAACTTTAACATACTTATTCCTTTTTCTGTCCATCTTGATGCATCAGACATCTGTTCCTTTGTCAACACTGCACACATTCGAGTCCTAAATGTCCACTCCTTATTGTTATCTCCAATCTCAGAGTATCCATCGCCCGTTATGTCTAAGACAACTTGATCTTTCTATTATTTGATTTTAACAAGATCTGATACACAAGACAAAACAATATAACAAAGAGGTGAGATCACCTACACCAATACCAACATGGCAGCACAGAGATAACACAAACAGCAATATTATACAGATAGATCATACCATAATCATGCTATCAGCATTAATTAACTATCATCATCTAATCATTTATCAGTTCAATCATCATCCAAGTACTCAAAACAATTGTCATAGCCAACATTCCTCAATTAATATATTATACAAATATAAATGCTCAGATTTATGCATATGTACAAAGACTCAGTTTATCAAAAACGACTCCATGGAGGTTTTCACAATTTCGAGAAGAATGTTCTGGTTAATTGTCAGCCTTAGCCCAAAGACAATCTCCCAGTCGTTGAAAAGAATCGTGTTCTTGTCGGGTATCGTCAATGCGTTGCAACGGATTGCATCGCCAAGTGGCACGGGTACTCGCCAACGTCCCTTTGGTCGGTTGACCATGCGCCTCGACGCCCCAAGATCCATCATAGACCTCACTATCAATTCTCATTCCCTCTTCAACCACAAGGGCCATAATAGCTATTAGCTATATTTTATACAATGCACGAATATATCAGTGCAAGTCCAACCCCAAAGGGCCAAATCTTTTCAATTTCATTTGTTCAATTTATATCATATGCTTCAACGCATACTTTTCCAATGCATGTATAATGCACCAAATCCATTCACAGGCATCTCTTTCCAATGCATACAAAATGCACCAAATACCAGTCATAGGCAAAACACGTCATTTTCTCATACAGTGTCCATACACTGGTTCAACAGTAATTATACTATATTTTCAACACGAAATCATGTTATCATGTTTTCATAGTTATAAAACACTTTCGCCGTGTTTTCACAAAATTGCATAACATTTCCATTATGTTTTCACAATTCCAAAATGTTTCTGTTACATTTTCAAAATTCTGAAACGTTTCTGTTATATGTTCACAATACTGTAACACTTTTGTTACGTTTTCAAAATGTCGAGCTCTTCTGTTGCACTTTTAAATCACGTATTAATTGTTCAATGTCTTTCTCAATCGCGTAAAAATATACGTTTCTCAAATCGCATATTATTTTTCCACTATTTCAAAATTGCGTATATTTTTCAATAATATTTTCAATAGTGTAAAATATTTAAACGCTTTCCAAATCTCATAACAATTTTCCACCAATTTTCTACCATTTTTCATAATAGCGTAAAAATGTTTTATCGTTTGTTCAATCACGTAGTGATTTTTCAACAATATTTCAAATCATATAAAATATTTAAGCTTACATAAAATATTTAAACGTAATTCAAATCACGTAGAAATATTTTAACATATTTCAAATTATGTAGAAATATTTCACTATATTTTAAATCATTTTTAAGATACTTAAATCATTTTTCACCATTTTACAATCATGTAAAATATTCCTCAATATTCCAAACATTATTTTGGACTTTCAAATAAGTCAATATCATTTTCAACACGTTTTTAAGATACGTAAATAATTTTTCACCATAATTCTATTACGAAAAAATATTTCTCAACCTTCAAAAATTTCATTTCATCTTTTCTCAAAATATTATGACTTTGTATTTCATTTTTCACATTTTCTTACTCAAGAAAATCTTTTTACACGTTTCTTTACTCAAGAAATTCTTTTTCAAATATAATCCACAAAATTACTTTTTCATTGATATAAATCAATATTTCAAATCTTAAAATTTTCACACATATTTCAAAACTTGAAAATAAGTTATACTTTAGTAAATTCTTATATCACCATTATATTCTCCATTTTTCTCAAAGCATTTCCAAACACAACCTTCTTCAAAATAAATTGAAGTTCAAAAACATTCTTGTTTACAAAAATTTAATTCTCAAGTGATAAATGCTCTAATTCCATTTCCAAATTCTTGTATTAACTCAAGTTACGTTTCCACTTTGAAAATCACTTTGTTCATAAAAATCAAAGCATTACAAGCCTTCAAAAATGTGGACATGACTATTGAAATCATCAAATATTTTTCCTTTTAAATTGATATGGTTTTACACAAACAAAATCGTTAAAATTTTATTTTCAAAACCGAAGTACCGATGGTTATAAAAACCAAACCCATTTGTTCAAATTCATTTTCACTTTCTTTGCAAATCCTTTTTCATTCTTAGTCAAAAATCTTTTCCTTAATATATATTTTCTCAAAATCACTTTTTATTGATCTAGTCCTACAAAATCATATTGAGTTGTTTTAATTATTGTTTCTTAACTTTAAATTTTTTAACGTTTTCCAAAACCCAATAAATAAATTCTCTGTTAGAAATTTTAAGTTACAAATGTTTTCCTTTATATTTCTAAATCACTTCTAAAAATTGATTAATTTGAAGTTCAATACTTTCAATCTTATTTTTCTTTTATTTATGAAAATTTTACTTCACTTAATTTATAACACTTAATTCCCTTTTCAAAAATCCTTATTTGAAAATTCTTGTATTTCATAGTATCAAAACATTTTTCTAAATTATCAAAACCTTATAGATGGCTATTGGAACCATGAAATATTTTTCTTCTAACTTAAATAAATTCCATTCTTGTTTCTACACAAAATAAATCAATAAAATTTCATTCTAAAATTTGTGTTCATGTTTTCTTAAAAAAAAAACCTTTAGTTCATTTTTCATACTCCTCAAATCAATCCAATTTTATTCTTCCATAAACATATTAATTTATAAACACCTATTTTGAGGTGTCTTGGCCGAAATTCTCATTGTTCTAGGGATCAAAATTTAATTTCCTTGTTCTTGAAAATTTTCAACATTGACCCAAATCAAGGGCATCAAAACCGTAACTCTTCCTTGGCCATTGGAACCAAGATCAATTTTCTTTCCATCCACACATCATGGCATACATATATATATTTCATCATAAATATCACAAACATGCCATATAATCATCATGCATATTATAAGTATACTATCAAAGCCATAAAATCATGCAAAGTATATTAAGCATAGACAAAAATAATCAAAGCACAAGAAAATAAAGCAAAGCTCATAAACACATAATTAATTATTACATAACCATGGATTGGGAATTCTCACATGAATTCCCAATTCATCAAATATAAGACCATCTCCCACCACCATAATTGGTTGGTGAGATGGATCTCCCTCTTACCTCTTGAAGATCCTCAAAGCTTCTTGATTTTGCTTCTCTTTCCAAGTCCTTCACCACCAAGGGCTTCTCAAATTCAAAACAAAATACATAGAAATTAGTATACTAATCTTGATTAAAAGGAACCATGGAACAAACATAGTTTAGATCATGAAAAAGAGATAAGAATTGAAGTCTTCTTACACTTCACCTTAAAAACTCAATAACTTGGCTCTTGAAGAAAGTCCATGAAGATGAATGATTTTGAGAAAGTCTCCAACATGAAAGTTGCTTAGAATATCATGTAGATTCAAGATCTATGGTTGGATGAAATTAAAAGTGACGGGTGGTGCTTTTGGTGGTCATGGCCGAACCATTTGGTGAGAAAATGAAGGAAAATAGTTGTTTTGTATTCTTAGCTTGGTTGAGTGATGAAGATGATGGAATTTTGAGAAGTTCCCAACATGAAAGTGTTTTAGATTGATGAGAGGATTCAAGATATGTAGCTAGATAAAATTATGGAAGATTGAGGTGGTTCCATGGGTGGTGATTGAATGCTCAGGAAGGAAAGAAAATGGTGTTGTTCTTGGTGTTCTTGACAAATTAGAAGAGAGAGAAAGAGAGAATGAGTTAAGTGTTATAAAATGTGATACAAATGAAATTAAATGGCTGAATTGAAGTGGGCAAATCGTAGCATTGCATGGAGAGAGAAAGAAGAAAATAATTTTGCTTTAGGAAAATGACCAATAATTGGTCAAGACATCTAATTAATATCTTCAAGCTTTTTCTTTGGCCTAAAAAGGCTACTTTCCAACATGTCTCAACATGTCTCTTCTTCTTTCTTGCTTCTCCAACCGTCCCCCTTCATCATGCAATCCAAAGGAAGCAAACAAAACAATAATGGTCATATTGACCATGACAAACAATAATGGTCATTAATTTAGTTTGCATGGCTATTATTGGTGGTTCAAGAACCATGTAAAAGTCTCCCCAAGCTACATGAAAACCGTGTGGCTCATTGAGTATTTTAGGGAATTAATTGTTCTCAATTTACACCTAATTGCATGCTAATTAATTAGGTAATTAGTTAGGTTAAATTTCCTAACCAATCTTAACTAACATTCTAACTATATAACTAATTAATTAACATATTATTTCATATATTATAATCTCTAATTAAAATTAGGATATCTTATAACAATTTAACATTTAATTTAGTTTACTTGGCTTATTAATTAGGCCATTATTTGAAGTATTTCTAGCCATTGATTAATTCAATGGTTAGGATTTAGGTAGACTTTTGATTTTTAGAAGACTAAATCTAAGTCATTGGATCATTCTCCTTTAAATTCTAGCCATTAGATGTGTCTCCAAAATAAAGGGTCAAGATTGCTCCTTCAAACTTTAAATCCAAGGGTTATAATTAATCATAACCTTTTTAGAAGACCAAATCTCCAACCTTGATTAATTCTTCATCCAATGGTCATAAATGGTCCTTGTTACTTTCTGAAGACCAAATCTCCACCCTTGATCAATTCTAAATCCAATGGTTGTAAATGGTCACTTTATATAATCAAATTTACACCGTTGATTAAATCTACGGTTGATATTGAAGCTTGCCTAACTAAGTTTATTCTCACACCATTGATTAAATCAATGGTGATTATCCAATGCTTCTTTATTAAGTTTATTTCTTAACCGTTAATTAAATCAATGGTAGATATCTAAACCACTAGTGTTGACTTAAGCAATATAATTTCTATTTTTATCTACTAAAAACCCTACGAAAGAATATATTTACTGCATTTTTATCACCCGATAAATTAAATACAGTACAAAACACAGTACAAGAAATTTTCTAGAACTGTTTTCGGATTCAGGTTTAGTAAGATCCCCTGTCTCCGTCTAAACAGTACAAATTTTTCTATGCGTAGAAAAATTTTTTACTTTCTTGGACCCACAGGGCCACGTAAGGTCACTTGAGCCCACCTAGGACCACCGGGGCCCACATACAGTAAAAATTTTTATAATCATCCATAAAATCACAAAAATTAGAAAACGCACAAATATCAAATCAGATTATGTAAAATAATTACCTAATGGTAAAAATTAAATTACGTAAAGTTTTTCCCGGTCCAAAAATTTTTATTTTCCTTACACGGAGTAAATCACTCAAAACGATCAAATACGCTGACGGAATAAACAAAATAATTTTACAGTATCCAGAAATTACTAAACAGTAAAATTCTGTTAACTATCAAAATTACTGTTTAAGATATAGGAAATTTGGGGTGTTACAGAACTCACCAAATGGTTCACATTGGGGCAATTTTATTCTGAAATGACCATATTGGGGCAAAATTCCCAAGAACAGAGTCGGAAATGACAGAAGCATCAGAGACAATGGTTACTTAGTAAATTGTCACAAGAAATCAATTGACGAAAAATCAAGGAACAAATATTGGGGCAAAATTTTCTCGCAATGACTTAGTAGCTCCAAGTAAGGGTTCACAATAAAGGATGATCATCTCACTTCTCAAAAGGAGAGTTAAGAGCGGAAAACAAGAAAATAAGATGAAAAAAAAGAAAAGAAGAAGAAGAAGAAGAAGACGAAGGATAAGTAGGATCAAAGCTATCAGTAAGGTATGGGCAAATATATGTGAATAAGGATTTGATTGGTTAAAGCTTTCCAGAGTTGTCGTTGGTTCAAATAACTTTTAATAAATAAAAAAAATCAAAATAAAAAAAGGAGAGAGAAAAAGAGAGAGAAGAAAAAGATTTTTCATGTCTATCTAGCACGAATACTTTCTTGTCATTTATTTTAAGCGTATCGGCTCCTTACATTTTAAATTCTTGTCATTTACTTTTGAGCACATCAGCTCCTAGCATTTTAAATTCCTATCATTTATTTTGAGTGCATTGGCTCCTTACATTTTAAATTCTTGTCTTTTACTTTTGAGCGCATCGGCTCATTGCATTTTAAATTCCTGTCATTTATTTTGAGCGCATCGACTCCTTCTATTTTAACTTCTTGTCATTTACCTTTGAGCGCATCGGCTCTTCGCATTTAATTGTTCTCGCATTATTTTGTATCATCTTATGCATTCCCAAATAAAATTCGAGTTCATATATTTACTCGTTCCTTACAATGATAATATGAAAAACTGCATTTATTCTTTTTATCTAGTAAGAAACAAGTAAAGAGGGACAACTGTAAATACCCAATTTTGTCCGAGTCACCTTTTTATTTAAAAAAACAAAACAAAAAAAAGAAAAGAACAAAGTAAAAAGAAAAGAAAAAAAAGAAAAAAAGAAAAAAATATAACCTAACTTTCTCGCATAAACTCATGTCTCATAACCTGACCCATTGACCCATTATCCAACCCATGACCCATATGCTACTAAACACCAAAAGAAATCTTAGTAGCCACTATTAGACTCATCTCTCATCTCAAACCCTAGCCACCACCACTTTCTAAACCCTAATTCTTTCCTATAAAAACACATTTTTTTGCCTACATTCACAGTTAATACCTTAGCCACATTTTTTCTCTCTCCATCACGTAGCCTTTGCCCAGTAGCACACCCTCTGCCAAAAAATCTCACACCATCATCACCAAAGTCTCCTAACCTTAAAACAGCTACCTTCCTTCAACCTTCATCATCTACATCCTTAATCCTTCATCAACCAAACACAGCCACACAATTCTCATCACCATCTTCATCCTCCATAACCACCACACAGCACCCGTGGCCACCCCATCACTACCAAAGCCAAGCCTCGCACCTCCATTGTCATCCTTATAGCTTTTCAACCACGTTCTCCACCACCCGAACCACCGTGTTCACCACTCATCACCTGTAGCCAACAACCAGCCACCCAAACCAAGTCCAACCACCCTCCATCGTTCCAAGCCATCCCTGACCCAAAACCATAAGCCCGAAGAACGCTGCCAAGCATAGCAACTCACAGTCGTGTCATCCACCTCGTCAAGCCACGCACCATCCGTAACCACTGTAAACGGAGATCTGCACTGCCGCTGTTTGAGGTCACGCACATTCGTGACTTCATCGTGAACCACCCGCAACTGTCATCCCCCATCCCTGGGCTACCTTCTTGATACGCTATCTTCGTAGATCTGAGCGACCCGTGACAACAACCAAGCCTTCACTAACTCATGTCCCAAGCCGTTCAGCCACCGTCCTTCATCGTCAGCCACTGTGCCTAAGCTCCATCACTGCCTCTGTTTTGGGTGTCGTATAGGGCCCTCTCTTTTCCATTATCTCTCTGTTTCTTTTTTTATTTTATTCTTTATTGTGTGCTTTTATTGGGGCTATTTTTTTTTTTTTTTGGCTTAAGGAGATGCTCATATGGGCTAGCAGCCTATAAGATCATTGTTATGTTTATATTTTAGGTGGGTTTGTTTGCCTCTTGGGTTAATAATTGGGGCAGCTTCTTATTTCTAAAAAAAATGAAATTGATTTTTTTTAAAATATATAGTTTAATTTATAAAATTTCATTTAATTGCAACACATTCGATAATCAGTAGGTGATGTCTCTAGCGTAATGCCGAGCTTCACTTATTCAAACCTTAACATGATTAGCTAAGTCGCGATAACTTGTTAATTCAAATTTTCAAAATCAAAAAATCAAATCGATTTTTCTAAAATTAAAATCCACCCAACACACAAGTATTTTATAAAGAACTATGTGGCTTTGAGTTCCCCATTGCATCAGGAGATACATAGGCGCACAAGTCAAGCCGAAAAATTAATTTTACTTAATGTAGTAGTTCTTATTTTGTTTTATCTTATTTTACTTTGCTTTTATTTTATTTTGTTTAATTAAAAGGGGTAAAACAAAGCTGGTTCACAAAATGGTTGGACCGAATAATATACTTATTGAGGTATAGAAGTGCTGTAGAGAGAAAGGTATAAACTGGCTCACAAAGCTATTTAACGAGATAATAAGGTCTAAACGCCAAATGAATGGAGGAGAAGTACTTTAATCCTTATTTATAAGAACAAGGGAGATATACAAAACTGTGTAAATTATAGAACGATTAAGCTCATGAGTCATACTATAAAGTTATGGGAAAGAGTAATTGAATGAAGGTTAAGATAAAAGACTCATATTTCAGAGAATTAATTTAGTTTTATGCCTGAGAGGTCAACCATGGAAGCAATCTATCTTCTGCGAAGATTGATGGAGGTATCGAAGGAAGCAAAAAGACCTACACATGATTTTCATTGATCTGGAAAAAGCCTACGATAGGGTACTGAGAGAGGTCTTGTGGAAGGTTCTAGAGAAGAAAGGAGTTCGTATCGCTTACATTCGAGCAATCCAAGATATGTATGATGGGGCTAAAACAAGTGTGAGAACAGATGGTGGGGTCACAGAAGATTTCCCAATAACTATAGGATTGCACCAATGGTCAACTTTAAGTACTTATCTTTTTACCTTAGTCTTGGATGTGCTTACTGTGCATATCCAATAGCCAGTACCACAATGCATGCTTTTTGCAGATGATATAGTTTTAGTTGGAGAGTCGAGAGAGGAAACAAATGGGAAGCTAGAGCTATGGAGACGAGCTTTGGAAGAACATGGCTTCCATCTAAGCAAGAGTAAGACGGAGTATATGGAATGTAAGTTCAGTAAGAAGCATGCTAATACTAGCTTAACGATGAAAATTGGAGATCATACCATACCACAAGTCACACAGTTTAGATATCTTGGATCTATCATACAAAATGACGGAGAGATAAAGGGAGATGTAAACCATAGGGTTCAAGTTGGATGGATGAAATGGAGGAGTGCTTCAAGAGTTATTTGTGATAGAAAAGTGCCTCTCAAGTTTAAGGATAAATTTTACTGCATAGTGGTGTGTGAAATCCGCAAATGTACGGTTTCGTCGTCAAGTAATAAAAAGATCGAATCCACAGGGATTGTGTCTATGAATACCAATTAATTAATTAATTCAATTAAATTAAACAAAAGGGAATATGATTGTTGATTAAGAAGAACGTAGTAACAAGCAATTAAATAAAAATCAAAGTGCAGAATTTAGAATAAAAATAGTAAGTTATTAAGAAGAGATTTTTCAAATTCAAGAAAGCTTCTAAGATTGGGGTACCACAATGATACAAGACAAATCCTAATTGACAACGCTTTTATTAAATTTGAAATTCAATTGAAGGTGAATTACCCTAAATTAGTTAATGTTCTTTCTCAAGATACAAGATTCGTGCCCAATTAAACCAATTCCTACTCTTGTGGTAATTGAATTTAAATTGAACCCATTACGCTTTGTGGTAATTCATTGAATCCTCGAAAGGCTAAAACTACTCTCGTGATTTAGACCTTAAGTTCAATTCTTATGGTTCCAACACCTAGGTTCACCTCTCAGTACGTCCCTAAATGCCTATGAGATGCAAATAAGTGGCCAGTAAATTCACATGAATAAGAGCAATAAGAATTGAATCAAAGAACATTCAAGATCAATAAAAGGGAAAACAACATCAATTAATCATTATCAATGTATCAAAGGGCATTGCCCAATCCTAGAAATAAAAGAAACTACTCAGACATAGAGAAGAAGGAACAAGAAAACATGTTCATAAACATCCAAACCTGTAATTCAAGAGAGAAGAGGGAAGAAAGATCAAGAACCAAAGCCTCTAATGTGCCTCTCCAAAACCAAATTAGAACCCCCTCATTGTATTCAGAACATTTATTTATAACCTAATGTTTTAATTGGCTAAAAAGCTCCCAAAAGAAATAAAAATAAAAAACTTAAAAACTGCTGCGCACTGCGATCCACGGCCGTGGATCATTCCACGGCTAGGCCGTGGATCATTCTGTTAACAAGCCACTCTGAGTCTTTTGAGTTCCACGGCCGTGGATGGTTCTACGGTCAGGTCGTGGAACTCTCTGGAATTTTCCTTATTCTTCTTCAAGTTGCCCCTTGATCCATGGTCGTGGTTTGATCCACGGGCAGGCCGTGGATCCTTCTGAAATAGCCTTTTTGCACATTTATTGCTATCTATTAACCTCTAACTTCAAACATACGAGCATTCCATTCAATCCAAGGCCAATTCAACATTAATCCTGCACAAGAACACCAAAAACACCGCAGTTATCCAAACTAAGGGAAAAACAAACCAAAAAGGGAAACTAAAATGCCTAAAATGCTCAAGAATGCATGCAAAACAAGAACAAAACATGATGTTGTTTCACACACATCAAATCCCCCCAAGCTTAAGACTTTGCTTGTCCTCAAGCAAAAATTAATGCCAAACCAAGAAGTGGGATCAAAAGACAATAAAGAATAAGGAACCCGAGAAAATAATATCCAAGCAATAGGCTAAGGCAAACAAAGAATCTGAGAGGTAATCAAAATCAAGTCCAATTAGAGGCTAAGTTCTTAGAAATCATGCATCCTCACTGATTGAATTAAATTCACTCCACTAACCACACTCAAAGTATTTAAGGGTGAAAACCATACGCTCAAAATCCTTCAAAGAAAATGCATTTCCATATGCTTGATAAGAAACCAAATTTTCACTAATAATCAGCATGCATGCAAGAATCAAAAGGTCTTACAAGGGTTGTAATGGGGCCATGGGAATGATGTTAGGTAAGGTAGAGAAATGAAGGTTTGCACAAATAGCTCATCAAGATTTTTAATAAACGCAAGAAATCCAATATAAATGGAGCAAAGGCAATTTTTCAACATAACTCCACATTTCAAAGAATTTTCTTCCTTACTTTTCCTTCTCCTCTTTCTCCTCTTTTTCAAGCTTTCATCTCATGATATTTCTTTTATTTTCCTTTTTCTTTTCATTTGAGAAAGAGGAAGCTCAAATACATATAATTCACAACACAACTTTCAAACAAATTTTAAGCCCAATTTGCTCCATTTAATATTATAAATTATTACCAACAATGTTTCAGCATAGGTATCAAGAAAAATAATTATGCAATAGGCTCAAAATGGACAACTAGAGGATGAAAGTGTAACAATTTCAGAAGGCCAGAAAAATACCTAAAATGCCTTAATCACATTCAAGCATGTAACCAAAAATTTCGGCTCAAAAAGGTTTCAAATCAAGTTCTAGAGCACATGATCAATGAGGAATATCACTCAACACAAAGAATGGGAACAAAATCATATAATGCATAAGTCTTATATAAGCTCAAAACTCACATTTAGAGGTTTAAAAATTCAATGAGAAGCACAAATTTAAAGAACATTATGCTAATTATTAACTATCAAAAGATCACCTCTACTATCAATTAAAACAATGCTTGTTACCTACCACAAGAATCAACAAATTGGGTTCTAAATCAATACCATCTCAAAAATCCTCAAAAAAGAGGGGAACAAGTTTAACCAAAAAGCTGAGAGATATGATGGTGTGAAAATGCAACATGAAGATGCAATGCAAAATGAGACATGAAAATGTATGAAACTAATGATCTAAAATGAAAATGAAATTACCCCCCAAGCTTAGAACTTATATTGTCCCCAATGTAACAATCTTTAACTAGAGAAGGGATAAAAGAAATGAACTCACTGCGGTGGTGAGAAATCTTCTGGTGTTCAATCCATGGCCATGGAATTTTCCATGGGCTTGGTGTGGAACTTTCTGAATTCACTCTCCTACTAATTTGAGTTTCAAAAAGGGTTAAACCTAAACAAGATCCATAATATAAAGATCAAACCAGCAATCCAACACACAAAGTCAAAAGAAAAATAAAAATAAAAATAAAAAGGAAAATAAAAAACAAAGAAGCTTGGGTTGCCTCCCAAGAAGCGCTTGTTTAAAGTCATTAGCTTGACTTGGTCTAGTTTCTGTGCTTAGGTGACATTAATGGAGTAGTGCTCAGTCCCCACTCCTTCAAAGTGTTTCACTCTCTAACCATTTATCATGAAAGGCTTATGACCTTCTTTCTTCACCTCAAGCACACCGTAGGATAAAACTCAAACAATCTCATATGGTCCTGACCATTTCGACCATAACTTATTAAGACAGAAACGTAGAAGCAAGTTGTTAACAAGAACTTTATCCCCAAGTTTAAATTCACGCTTCTCGACACACTTATCATTCTGCTTCTTAGGTCCTTTCTTGCAGGGCTTGGACTCCTCAAATTTTGTGGTACCCTTGGGCAAAGTCTTTACTAGAATAGCATCAGCCACTGATTCCTGCACACCTGAAAGCACAATACTATGCACAACATTAGTAGCATCTATACGATTACATGAATTTAAGGAATTAGAATTTTTTTCAGAATTAAAAACATCAAAAACTACTTCCTCATCATTCAATCGCAAAGTCAATTTCCCTTCGTGGACATCAATGATCGCCCTTCCAGTAGCAAGGAATGGACGCCCAAGTATGATCGGCATTTTAGCATCAGCTTCCATGTCAAGCACAACAAAATCCATCGGCATGTAAAACTTACTAACCTTAATGGGAACATCCTCCAAGATGCCTATGGGGTACTTGACAGACCGATCCGCCAATTGAAGGGAGATAGTTGTGGGTTTTAGTTCACCCACCTCCAACTTCTTACACACAGAAAGAGGCATAAGACTAACACTAGCCCCCAATTCACACAGAGCTTTATCAAAATTCGTGTTGCCAATCAAACAGGGAATAGAGAAGCTACCTGAATCTTTTAACTTAGGAGGCAATTTATTTTGAATTAAAGCACTACACTCCTCAGTTAAAGCTACTGTCTCATAGTCTTCTAGCTTCCTCTTATTAGACAAGATGTCCTTAAGAAACTTAGCATAGGTAGGCATTTGTTTCAACGCCTCAGTGAAGGGTACATTAATGTACAATTTCTTTAGGACCTCTAGGAATTTCCCAAACTGCCTATCTAACTTGGCCTTAGCCAATCTTTGAGGGAAGGGAACCGGGGGTTCGTAAGGTTCAGAGGGTACATACTTAGACACCTTCTCAGTAGTGTCTTCCTCTTCTAATGGCTGTGTCTTAGTCTCTTTATCCTCATTCCCCTCATCTTTTTCACACTTCTTTTTACCCTTGGAATCCTCTAATTTCTTGCCACTTCTCAAACTCACAGCCTTACAGTGTTCATTACTTGGATTTATTTCAGGTTGACTAGGAAACTTACCCTGTTGCCTAAATGAAGTGCCTGCTTGTTGGGCAATCTGGGTTTCCAACATCTTATTATGAATAGCTAAATTGTCAACCTTAACTGACAACTCTCTAATGGCCTCAGTCACAACTTGCCCATGGTGCCTAAACTCCTCATTTTGCTTAGACTGACTCTCAACAAAATTTTCAAGAAGAGACTCAAGTCTAGATTTTTGTACCTGTGGGATTCCAGAAGAGGGTTTAGCATTACCTTGCCCAGCTTGGTACTGACTATTTCGGTAAGAAAAGTTAGGATGTGACCTCCAACCAGGGTTGTAAGTTTGAGAATACGAATCATTCCTCCCCTTTTGGTTGAAGTCATGAAAATTGTGGCATGATTCCAGTTGCTCCACCGGTGCACCTTGTGAGGATCCATTTCCAACTTAGTATTCAACACCTATATGTCCCTGTGCTCCACAAAGCTCACAAAAATTGTTAGAGGCATCTATGGCATTAACATGAGCTTTTTCAAGCATGTCAAAACGTTTATTCAAAGAATCAAACTTTGACATAATTAAATCAACACCATCTACCTCAAACTTACCTCCCGAAATCTTTCTCGGGTTATGCCCTCTTTCATTAGCCCATTGGTGATGATTTGAAGCTACACTCTCAATTATCCCATAAGCTTCTGTGAGCCTTCTATTCATCAAAGCTCCACCAGCTGTAGAGTCAAAAGACACATTCGAAGAATATTCCAAACTATTGTAGAAGGTGTGGACGATTAACCATTTCTCTAACCCATGGCGTGGGCAGGCTTCCAGCAAAGCCTTATATCTATCCCAAGCTTCTGACAATGACTCGCCATCTTTCTGAACAAAGCTTGTGATTTGGGTCCTTAGATGAGCAGTCTTGGAAGGTAGAAAGAATTTATCCAAAAAGACTTGCTCCAATTGGTCCCAAGTAGTTATCGTCTCAGCAGGAACAGACTTCAGCCAAGCTCCAACTCTATCTCTCAACGATAAAGGAAACAGGCGGAGATGAATAGCATCAACAGAGGCACCTTCGATCTTGAGGGTCTCACAGAACTCCAAGAACATATCCACATGATCATTAGGATCCTCTGACGGCAATCCTCCAAACTGGTTCTGCCTTATCATAGAAAGTAGGGCAGGAGGTATGGTGAAGTGCCTGGCTTCAATGTCTGACTGAGCAATTCCAGATCGCAAACCCCGAGCATTAGGGGCTGCATACTCTTTTAACGATTTATTATCCTCAGCTGCTGCCATGACAAGTGTTGGTTCAGATATTTCTCTTACTCTTTACCTTTGTTGTCTTCTCCTTCTACGTAAAGTTCTTTCAATTTCAGGATCTGCTTCAACAAGAGTCCCGGAACGTCTAGTACTTTGCATAAACAAGAGAAATTACTTGCAGAGAGTCAGAGAGAAAAACAAGAATGTAAGAACTAGATAAAAAGAAAAATGTTTAAAATAATTAAATTAAAAATTAAACTAATATTCAAGAAAAACACAGTCCCCGGCAACGGCGCCAAAAACTTGGTGCGTGAAATCCGCAAGTGTACGGTTTCGTCGTCAAGTAATAAAAAGATCAAATCCACAGGGACTGTGTCTAGAATACCAATTAATTAATTAATTCAATTCAATTAAGCAAAAGAAATATGATTGTTGATTAAGAAGAACGTAGTAACAAGCAATTAAATAAAAATAAAAGTACAGAATTTAGAACAAAAATAGCAAGTTATCAAGAAGAGATTTTTCAAATTCAAGAAAGCTTCCAAGATTGGGGTACCACAATGATACAAGACAAATCCTAATTGACAACCCTTTTATTAAATTTGAAATTCAATTGAAGGTGAATTACCCTAAATTAGTTAATGTTCTTTCTCAAGATATAAGATTCGTGCCCAATTAAACCAATTCCTACTCTCGTGGTAATTGAATTTAAATTGAACTCATTACGCTTTGTGGTAATTCATTGAATCCTCGAAAGGCTAAAACTACTCTCGTGATTTAGACCTTAAGTTCAATTCTTATGGTTCCAACACCTAGGTTCACCTCTCAGTACGTCTCTAAATGCCTATGAGATGCAAATAAGTGGCCAGTAAATTCACATGAATAAGAGCAATAAGAATTGAATTAAAGAACATTCAAGATCAATAAAAGGAGAAACAACGTCAATTAATCATTATCAATGTATCAAAGGGCATTGCCCAATCCTAGAAACAAAAGAAACTACTCAGACATAGAGAAGAAGGAACAAGAAAACATGTTCATAAACATCCAAACCCATAATTCAAGAGAGAAGAGGGAAGAAAGATCAATAACCAAAGCCTCCAATGTGCCTCTCCAAAACCAAATTAGAACCCCCTCATTGTATTCAGAACATCTATTTATAACCTAGGATTTTAATTGGCTAAAAAGCCCCCAAAAAAAATAATAATATAAAACTTAAAAAGCTATGCATGACTTGTGATCCACTCTGTGGATCATTCCACTGGCCGTGGATCATTCTGTCAACAAGCCACTCTGAGTCTTTTGAGTTCCACGGCCGTGGATGGTTCCACGGCCAGGTCGTGGAACTCTCTAGAATTTTCCTTATTCTTCTTCAAGTTGCCCCTTGATCCATGGCTGTGGTTTGATCCACGGGCAGGCCGTGGATCCCTCTAGAATGACTTTTTTACACCTTTATTGCTATCTGTTAAGCTCTAACTTCAAACATGCGAGCATTTCATTCAATCTAAGGCCAATTCAACATTAATCTTGCACAAGAACACTAAAAATACCGCAGTTATCCAAACTAAGGAAAAAACAAACCAAAAAGGGAAACTACAATGCCTAAAATGCTCAAGAATGCATGCAAAACAAGAACAAAATATGATGTTGTTTCATACACATCACATAGTTATAAGATCTGCGATGTTGTATGGTATTGAATGTTGGGTGATAAAAAGCCAACAAGAGCATAAGATCAGTGTCACTAAGATGAGGATGTTGTGCTGGATTTGTGACCATACAAGATAAGATAGAATTATAAATGAATGCATTAGAGAGAAAGTAGGGGTAGCACCTATTATGAAAAAGATGTGAAAATCTCGCCTTTGGTGGTTTGGACATGTAAGGAGAAGACCCTTAAAAGTTCATGTAAGAAGAATAGATCAGGTGGAGGATAATCCAATAGCTAGAGGTAGAGGGAGACCAAGAAACAAAATATTTAGATTTGTATGGTATTTCTGAAGACTTGGTTTACGATAGGGCACAATGGCGTCGTTTGATGCATGTAGCCGACTCCACCTAATAAGAAAAGGCTTAGTTGTTGTTGTTGTATTAAAATGGGTAAAAATAAATATTTAAATATTTTAAATAGTTACACAATTGTCTTAAGATGGATGTGTTAGGGGTGTTGTGAGGTTAAATCTTCACCCTTTCCTATGCATAATTAGACTCTCGAATCAAAAATTTTGAATGTAGACCATATTTCTTAGTTTTTTTTTCTAATTTTTTCTAATAAAAAATAAAATTCGTGGCAACTCCTTAAATTCTTTTTAAATTTAAGTTACTATTTTGTCGCAATTACGGTCACGACAGAGCCTTGCCAATCCTGCACCACCACACTTATTACCCACCTACCATTCTGCATGGACCATGCAACATCGACATTGACCTTACACTAGGCTTGGTCTAGTTTACTTCACTTGGTTTGAGTTTCGTATGAAAGCACCCTCGAACCTAGATTCCTACAATCACGTCTAAAGGCTTTGAAGTTGAGAGTCGTTTCCAACACCACCACGTCAGGTGGCTGGGCTTGTTTCCCCAACCAAACCTGGTTGCGTTGCCACCATATATTTGCCCATAATGCACGTAGCAGCTCCAACTGGTCAAATCATAGCAAACTCCAGAAGTTCTGAATGGTTTCCAACCAAGGGTTGGTGTGCTGAAACTCATCATAAGCTTGATTACCTTTGTAAAATGCTGCGTTGAAGGGGTATTCAAGCAATAAGTAACCTATGCTTTCATCTTATTCACCACACAAGTAACATGTTGTACCCACATCCATGCCCTTGTCCAATCACGTATGGAGCATGTTATGAAGTACCCCCTACACAAAAACCATGCACTTGGGTTGTATATCCATCTTCCATACCAATTTCCATAAGCTCATATTTTCTTAGAAATGATGATTGTAACATCCTCTCTAACCAGTTGCTCTTAATCATGGTTATAGAAGTTTAGTGACTCTTTTAAAAGTTACCTGTTAACTTTGGTAACCTTTTTAAGTTAGTTGAGTTATTTTACTAAATTAGTGAGTGTGAAATATAGATGTTTAATAACCTAGAGAGTAGCATAAACTGTTTACGTGATGGAATTAAATAAAGATAATTTATTTTTAGGCCACAAACAAATAGAAAGAGATATGATTAATTTTGGAGAATTAACTTAGTTAGTTTAGTATTTTTAGTAACACTGAGTGAGTGTGTAAGGGTTAGATTAAATAGGAAAATATATTAGAAAATTATGAGAATTTGAGAAGATATCAAGTAAAGGATGAAGAATTTACTGATAATGAGAACAAGTTAAGGCGGATACTTGTAAACTTATTAGTTCATTCTCTTAAGGTTTAATGTAACCTAAGGAAGAGTAATAGAACTTCAATGATAGTTTAAGATGTATGAAAGATTATGAAATGATGGAAATATGATTGAGATGAATCCTAGGATTTTTCATAACAGCTATAAAAGTTAGGAAACTTGGATTGGCAAGATCAAAGTTTTCCTAAGAGATATAGTTTTAACAAAATATCTCACTTTGGTTTATGACTCACGGTTCTCTATCCCTTCATGCCTATTTTCTTGCCATTTTCCTCTCATTCTCTTTCACGGTTCACCAACAGCAGAAATAGAGAAAGGGAAAAGAAAGAAGGAAAAGGAGGAGGAAGAAGAGGGAAGGAAGGGAAGGAAGATAAAGAAAAACTAGAGATTGAGGATCATCAACCACACAAGTGAGGTAGGGGTGTTTCTTTACCTAGTTCCTTCCTTTCCTATATCCTTTTGATGCATGAGTTATGCTTGCTTGGATAGAAAATGAGTTTCCAGAGGTTTTCCAAGGATTTGAATTGGGTAGACTTGATTAGAAGTTTGAAAATGGTATGTAATGAGTTGAGTCATGCATACTAGTGGATTAGAGTATATGAGCATCTATGAAACTCCATAATCTTGTGTTGAAGAAATATGGGTTTTTGGGATGAAAGACTTAGCATACTTGTTCTTGTGTCACTAGTTGAGTGATTTAAAAATGTGTGTGAGAATTTTAATATGTTTAGGGACCATGTATAAGGTTAAAAACCATCCAAGATTTGTGTTTGGGAGTCAAGGATTGGTTAAAAACTCCATAGAACAGGGCATCTGAGTTTGATGTTGGGCGCTTAATCGCCCATGGCAAGAGAGCTTTAGCGTGTTGGGTGCCTAAGCGCCTAATAAGTGAGCACCTAATAAGTAAGCACTTAAGTGTGTTAGCCTAGAGAGTTCTGGTGCTGAGCGATCAAGCACTCAGAAGTTGTGATAGATGAAACAGGGGAGATTTTCTGTCATGGAGCACCTAAGTTCCCAGAAAGTGAGCGCTTAAGCGCCCAAACACAGAACTTCCTAAGCTTTTGATGTTGAGGAATTGGAATTTCTTACTAGTTGGGATCTTTTATGCATGCCTTTTTGTGTAATTTAGGACACTATTAGGGATATTTCATGAAGGAAATATCTACCTAGCACATGTGTAAAAGAATAGACCTTTGTTCATCCAAAGGTAGTGGATTGACATAAGTAAGTTGCTAATCATTGAAGAGCAATGATGTTGCACTTTATATCACTTGTGATGTGATGTTGTGGTGTACTATATGTAAGTTTAGTAAGTTTATTTGGCAATAGTTAATTGTCATACTGCATGTTTGATAAGAATGATTCCTTTATTAGTTAAAGTTGAACCATAGCATAGTTTATCCTAGGATAAAAGAGCAAGAAAAACACTTTGCTAAGGATGGATTTGTGACACAAGGGAGTGAGAAAAATACATTGTCATGGTAGAGGAGTGAGATAAACACTCTACTAAAGGTAGTAGAGAAGCGAGAAAAGCTCTCTACTAGAGGCAATAGAGTGAGTAAAACTCTTTGCAATGCAAAGGAGTGAGAAAAACCATTTGCTAAGGAATAATGATATCTCATAATTGTATGTGAAGTTGTTTATCATTATTAGTATGTTTAAGGATTATGGATTGCTTTGTGAATGTTACATAAAGAGAACATGTTAAAGAGAACATGTTAATGTTTCAGTGGTAGTGAGTAGTAGCTCATTTACCTGTTGCGATCTTAATCCTTTGTTGTTCAGTTTAAATATTAGTGAATGTTTAATTAAGTAACAATTGAACATTTTGCCTCGGGAAGAGAAAGGAACAATTTTTTGTTTTTGTCGTCTTTCGAAGGTATAAGTTGAGTTTTATAGCTAGTTTTTCTCCAAAGTAGTTAGAGTTAGCATGATGTCATGTTTTTATAAAGTATTACTGAGAATTGTGAATTCTCACCCGAGTTGTTGTTTTCATGTTAAATCCAGGTAGAGACTCTTCCAAGGAAATGAAGAAGAAGCGAATAGAATCGATCATTTTTATTTACTTTTGAGCAAAGCTTCTATATTATTATATTTGCTTTGGTTTGTATAAAAGTTTATGTATTACACTATGCCCTTTGAGGCTAATGTTGTATATATATAAGATCTTTTCTTTTCCTCTTAGCTCTTTATAATACGTGTAAGGTTTTTATAAATCTAGAAAGTTGTTTTTAAGTTAAAAGTGACATGACTAATACTGTATATTATTGTATATTCAGGATATACTAAGGTATCTAGTATTAGGATGTTACAATGATAGTTCTGATACCCCGAACGATTATCAATTATCCATTATTGGATATAGTGGTGCCATGCAATCTTATTGGAACTCTTGACCATAAAAGCATCTTGTCTATCAAATCACAAGTATATAAGCTATCTTCTATTTCTCCCTGTGGCAATGGGATGGCCAGGGTAAAAAATAGATCTTGTTAGGAAAAGAGGTCATGGATAATATCCTCATTCCACCACTTTTGATGATCTAGTATCAAGTCAACCACTCACTCCATCATAACGTCATATATCTACGAATCCTACACCCTACATTGCTCATTATCCTCTAGCCATGGTTTTGTAATGGAAAAAGCATTCCCTACTTTCCATAGTGATCTCATTTCAAGCACTTATCTTACTTCCATCAAGAGCTTCACCAAGTGTAGGAAGGCTTTAACCACATATGTGCATTAAAGAAGTTCTCTCTTAGATAGTATTTAGCTTGCAAGATCCTAGCAACCAAAGAATCGAGGAATAATAGTAGCCTCCATCCTTTCTTAGCTAGCATAGCTAAACCCCATCCCCTCCTTCTTCCTTAGGTCAATAGAGCTATTCCCAGTTAATCTAATATATTTTCCTCACATCAGTTTGGTTACCCTACTAAAATCTGCTCATCATCGATTCTAACTCCTTACATAAAGACAAGAGAATTTTGAAGCATGACATGGAGTAAGTTAGGATAACCTGAGCCACTTCCTTTATAAGTATCTCCTTTCCCCCTCCCTTGATAGAAGTTTCTCTTTCTAATCTTTCAATCACTTCCATACTCTATCTTTAATGGATTTGAGGGAGAAATTTTTGGATCTCCCCACCATTGTTGGGAGCCCCAAGTGCTTTTGAGAATATGCCACTAAATTAATATTAGTATCCAAAAGAATTTGTTGGCACAACATCATAGGTACATTAGTGCTAAAAAGGATAGATGATTTTTCAAAACTCACTTGCTGGCCTGAAGCACAAGAATAAAGGGATAAGATATCCCTCACAACATGCACATCTTTATAGTAGCCTTCAAAAAGATAAGGCTATCATCCACAAAAAGTAAATTTGTAATCATTGGAGTAGCTTAGCAAACTCTAATACCAAAAAAAGAGCCATTGATTTAGCTCTCTGTATAGTAGCTTAGAGAGACCCTCAACACATATAACAAATAGATATGGAGATAATGGGCCCCCTTGCCTAAGACCCTTCTAGGGTGTAAAAACATCACTAGGGATGCCATTTAAAAGAACAAAGAAACAGATGTGACACAATTCATAATCAAAGCATTCCATCTCTCACATAAACCCATCTTCCTCATCATGTCCAATAGAAAAGGTCATTCAACCCAGTTGTAAGCCTTGCTCATGTCTAACTACATTACTTGCTTTTTAGAGCATGAATAAGCAGTGATGAGAACATTATCCATGATATGTTTATTATGCAAAAAAGCACTTCGAGATTCTGATATAATAATTGGGAGAATTATTTTCAACATGTTAGTTAGAGCTTTAATTTTATGAAAAAACATTACAGAGGGTGACAGGTTTATAATGACTCATATTTTGTGATCTGGCAATCTTAGGGACTAAAACAATAAAGGTGCAATTGATATCATTTATAGCATCACCTCTATTCAAATAATTAAGAACAACTTTTGCTACCTTATCTCTAATCAAATGCCAATATTTTTGAGAAAAAAGCGTAGACATACCTTTAGGACCTAGAAATTTTGTAGCAATCATTTTAAATAGGCTCCTTTGACCTCTAGAGTTGGGAATTTCGTAGACAAAAAAGTATTCATCTCCTCGCTAACATTAGCCCCCAACCCTTCCATTACTTTGTCAATAAAAAGACTAGGATGTGATGTCGCAAAGATATTTAAAATATGAATTAATCATCTCTTCAATTTTTAGGGCCTCCTTCTGCCACTCTCTATGCTCATCTTGTAATCTGGTAATGCAGTTCTTTTTGTCTAGTTATGGCTCATCCATGGAAAAAAGTTGCATTAGAATCTACCTCCTTTAACCATTTCACTCTTGGACGTTGATGCCACATCATCTCTTATTGTTGCAACAACTAATTAAGATCCTTTTTCAAAATTTTCAACCTGTCACATTGTTCTATAGTTGTAATACTGATGGATAGCTCCTGAATTTGCTACTAGAGACGTTGAATTTTCTTATTTACATTGCCAAACGCTAGCTGATTCCACTTTTTTAGGTGTTGTCCCTCCATCTCTATTTTATTAGCCACATCATGCACCATCTCGCCCTTCCCCTCTCCTCCAACTATCTCGGATGATTTTGCTACACTCGGACACTCTGAATCACATAACCACATTTTTTTTCAAATCTAAAGGGCCTGTCATTGGTTATTCTTGGAGTTTGACACCTTAATTTCCCTATTAAGATTGAACATTATAGGACGATAATTTGAGTAGGATGACAACAAATACAATACCTAACCTGAGCATTATGCCACCAAGAGAGGCCTTTCATATTGGCAAAAAATCTGTCCAATCGCATCTCCACATGCAGTTCCCCTCCTCTACCATTGCTCCAAGCAAAATCATAATTTATTTTAGTTTAAAATAGTCATTATGAACTTTTGAACGAATGAATAGTCTTTAAAATAATAATGTTGTTAAAATCAAACTAGACAGTGAACCAGACTTTTAGTTCAGATTTAATTGATTCAAATTGATTGGAGAAATCAGATAACATTATAAAAATAATCTACATGCAATAATATAAAATATATTAAAATATTTATGAAATGTGAAAACAAAATATTGAATTTTTTTAAACCAACTAGTTCAACCAAATTTTGAGTGATTCAAAGTAATCTAACCGTGAATTTAATTATGAGATTAAACCACAACCATCTAAGTGTCTAGTTGACATACTGTTTAATCTTATCCATTTTTTTACAACATTGCTTTAAATTTTTCAAAACTTGCCATCAAACTCTTTACTTTATTACCTAAACATAATTCATTCATCACATACTTTCATGTATTTATTTATAAAACATGTTAGTCTTTTGTTTATCCAAATACCCTTATTCTTTTTTTTTTTCACAAAAAGATTTATAATTTATTAACAATGAACAAAATCCTAAAAGAAAATATTATATATGAGAGGTGACGAATCCTCTAACCAAACCTCAACATCATTAAGTCTTAAAAAACTAAGGAGCAAGTCGATAAACAATAACATTACTCTCACAACGAATACAATTGAAAGATACAAATGAGAACAACAATTTCAATGGTAAAATGTCTTGAAGGAAGGTACTATGGTGAACTTATGAATCTGGAAGAGACTTTCTTAACTTTTTATCCCTCTAAACGAACCTTTGACTAAGAAATAACTAAACGACGACGTTGATTTCATTTGCAACAGCTTCTTGGGAAAATTACGAGATTACGGGTCAGCTAGTCTACAGAAGCTAGTGGATCCATCGAAGAAAACAAACCATAAAAAATCCTTTCTTTCTTTCAGCAAAACCAAAAGAAAACATAAAAATTTCCAGTGTTGAACATTCAACACATGCCATTAGCAATTTTTCTCTCACACAGTCATACTTTTTCCACATTTGTACAATTATTTATTGAACCGAACAATAATAATATAAATAGAATAGCTTCGTCACCTACAAATGTAAATACAAAACTCCAAATTTTGACTTCAGGCAAATTAATGCTACGGTATGGTATGGTATCCATCAAAGCCATGAAATTCAGATCTTTTACTCAAATTAGTCAACACCCATTTCATATTTGACCTCAAAATCGAGCTACAATGGAGAAATCCTTGGTTTTGTTAGTGGCGGTGATGGTGGGTGTGGCCATTGAAACTGGGTGGGGAGTGGAAGCGGGTCATAAGGCTCCCTGGAGGATGCACACCCTCTTCTCTGTGGAATGTCAGAACTACTTCAACTGCAGACGGTGTGACTCATGCACAGCTATAGGAAGGCCAAGCAACCAGGACCCATAATCTGTCTTCTCAGTTGCACTGATGAGGAGAAGAAGAGTTACAGAGGGATGCATTTGGCTTCAACTATTGAGGTGCTCTCAATGAGCAGGCACCCCAGAACTGGTGACTGGTAGTGTTGCAAAGTTAAGTCAGCTTTAGGAGTTTAAATTGGATTGAAAAATGTAGATTAGTTTGTGTTTTGTAGTTTGAGCACATCTACTTATAAACACATCACTTTACATTTGCACAATTTTCGTCATCTAATTACAACTGATCCCACTATTTTCTGCACATTTAGACTCAAATTATGCCAAATACCCGATATGTGAGGTGATGTGTTTCCTACGTGTGGGCAAGAAGCATTTTTTTTTCTTGTAGTTTATTGAGAAGTGATGTACCGTCATTGACTTTGATGCTAGTTGTCGTGTGGTAGTTGCTGGTACTGGTAGTGTTGTGGAACATTTTCCAATGCACGATGTTCCTGTGTGTAATTATGTAGCAACTGTTGGTATTGTTCTATTTCATAGGCACATCTAGGTCAGGATATGTAATTTCTAGAAACTGTTTGCAAAGTTTGTGGGTTTATGCGGCAACTAAATTACTTCTGTGAATGTAGCTTTGTGTTTACTTCAGTTGTGTTACTGCAAAAATTTCTGCACAATGATTTTTATGTTTGTCTTGTGCTTATTTGAGTACATATGAGGTTGACAAGAATTTTGCTGATGTCTTTTACTAAAAATATTATACACAACAATATTCAGTTTTCCTTGTAAGTAGAGACTTGTTAGCTTCAAATTGTCAGCAATTAATGCAGGGTGTAAGCTAAGTAATTTTGCTGCTCTTGATTCATAATGAATCTATTTTTGCTAGTACTTTTGTGTTATGTAAGTGGTTGTTCTCTACCATTCCCCTTTTCAGACTGACGAATTTTAACTCTTTTGCCAAATAAGATACATGTACAAAAGTGAAATCCTTTTTCCCATGATAGGAGCATAAGATATAAATTTTCTGTCCATTATGCAGGTACCCTGCAATAAACACACCTGCTGGGGTTGTACATTGGCTCAAACATAGTAAAGATGCAGAAAATGTTGACTGGGTTGTGATTCTGCATGCAGACATGATAATCCGAGGCCCAATTATACCTTGGGAACTTGGCGCAGAGAAAGGAAGACCTGTTGCAGCATATTATGGGTATTCACTAATATCTTATTTATTTTATTTACTCCTTTTCTTTTAGTGATATAGTTTTAAAAGCTAGATATTCACCCATCACAAATAGTTGAATCTATTTGTGGAAGGATACAATTGGGCTAGTGTAGCTTCACATTTGGCAATGAACAAATCATAAGAATATAATTTTGAATGAATAAGCCTTTTTCATTTATCTTAACCTTAATGTTTTCATTTGACATTTTTGTTGGGGGAACAGAGAGAAGGGGGTGTTGGGACATCTTACGATGAATTACAGAATATGGGCTTTATTAAAACCCAAACTAGAGAGATTTTAGTTTATGACTTGGATCAAGTTATGAAACTTGCTTGTCTGAATCTCTTGAAATAGTACATATATCTTGTATTTTATATTCAGTGTTTCTTTCTCTGGCTCACCATTGAAACTTGCCATAAACATGACAAAAATTCTTTCTCCAGGTACTTGAGAGGTTGCGACAGTATTTTGGCTCAACTACACACAAAACACCCAGAACTCTGTGACAAGGTTGGTGGGCTTTTGGCCATGCATATAGTTGACTTGCGAGCTTTGGCACCCATGTGACTTGCAAAAACAGAAGAAGTGTGGCAAGATAGGGCTCACTGGGGAGCAAACATAACCGATGACATCTATGAGAAAGGATGGATCAGTGAGATGTATGGATACTCTTTTGGTGCTGCAGAAGTGAGTTTATTGCCTTAAAATGATTTTTTATTTTGAATATTATAACATATTATACTTATGGTGACCCTAATCATCTAGCACTTCATTTGCAGTGCTTGGACTATTTGACTTTCACTAACTGTTTTGCTTTTTTCCTTGTTCTTTTCTATCTTTCCCTTTGGGTTTTCTCCTGTTGTTCACAGGTTGGGCTTCTGCACAAGATCAATGATAACTTGATGATCTACCCAGGTTAAGTTCCCAGAGAGGGAATTGGGCCAATTCTTCTTCATATGGGCTGCCATTTAGTGTAAGGAATTGGTCATTTAGTAAGGCTGACCATGATGAAGATGAAATTGTTTATAACTGTGGTTAGCTCTTCCCAGAGCCTCCTTATCCCAGGGAGGTATGTAAACCAGTGTATTTTTAGGATGAAACTTATGTGTTGTAGAGAAACAAGTTATTTTTCCCATGGCATACTGTCTTGTAGGAGAAGAAAGTTCTGTTTATAGAGAAGCATACATATTTTCCCATGGCATGTGTATTTGTAAGACTTGGTTTATGATAGGGCACAATGGCGTCGTTTGATCCATATAGCCGACCCCACCTAGTGAGAAAAGACTTGGTTGTTGTTGTTGTTGTTGTTGATGTGTATTTGTAAGACTCAGCATTTTAAGCTTCATGTTTTTGTCGTTATATACTGAATTTATTCATACATCAGGTTTTTCTTAAGTTTTACTGAAATTGGAAAGTTACGTATTACAGGTAAAGCAGTTGGAAATCGATCCTAATCTAAGGCGAGGACTAACTTTAAGTATAGAATGCATTAACATTATAAATGAAGGTCTTCTATTACATCATGCGGCAAATGGCTGCCCTAAACCAGCATGGTCTAAATATGTGAACTTTTTAAAAAGCAAAACCTTTGCTGAACTAACTCAGCCGAAATACGTGACTCCTGCTACTCTAGAAATGATGGAAGATACAATACAAGAACATGTTGATCATGATGCTGGCAGGCTATATCCTAACATCCATACTATTTTTTCCACAAAATGCACCTCACACTTTGATTGGCAGACTGTAGGACTAATGTATAGTTTCCATACGAGTGGACAGCCAGGAAATATCACTAGACTTCTCAGCTGCTCCGATGAGGACTTACAGGTATATAAGGGTCATAACTTGGCTCCCACTCATTATGTCCCTTCTATGAGTTGACATCCATTAACAGGCGATTGATAACTGTGTGTGTGTGTGTTTCAATTTTTAATTGTATTATGTTTACCTTCTTGATTAGTTGCTTGTCATTTCTGTTCTGACATCTAATCTGTGACACTTGGGACACAGCAGTCAACATTAATGGTTGTGATTTGTGAAATCAAGCCTGGAATGAGCAAAGGACTAACTTTGTAGCATCTCTCTTTTGAAAACATTTAAATTAATTTAGCTAAAAGCATTTCATATTGATGAGCTCATCCCCATGATAATATTGTCATTTTATCTGAAGCTATATTCACCATGGTCAAACTCTTGGTTGATATTTTTCCCTTTTCAGTTGCTTTTTTTTTTCTCTGATTTCTTTTTCTATTTAATCCTGTGTCCTTTCTAACTTGGAAATCAGATGATGAGTACTTATCATTATTTATAGTATGCTTTCTAACTTCTTAAGGTCTTAATACCAGGGAAAAAGTTTTTCTAAAATGAGCAAGTAAGGATATATTCACCTTTAGATCATTTAGTGGGTTCAGATCCCTATGTATTTTATCAAATCAAGGATAGATACATCCTTATTTGTTCATTTTATAGACAAATTCACTTTAGAGGAACTTTATCCTAATAACAGATATATCTTGCCAATTTTCTTTAGCTGTTAAAAAATAAGGATTGGGTTTACTTTATGTGTTTGGTTGGGAGAGGTCCAGAAGTACGTTTGGGAAAAGGAAGCTCATGCTTGCTGCGGGAAAAAGTGCCTCGGGAAGGTCTTTTCGTTTTTGGTTGGCAAAATGTCAACCAAACAAGTTCTTAATAGACAACAAATACACAAATTGATCAACACAAAGTTAACTTTCTTCTATTTGAGTTTTAGCAAGTGTTATTTTCGTACTTTCTAGTTTATTTATAGTTTACAGTTTTTATTTTTACATTTCATTTGAATCTTGCCATTTACTTTAGTTGATTTGTGAAAAGTTTTTTTTGCACCATTGTTTATTTAAGAGCTTTCTTTAGTCGTGTTAAAGAACTTACAGTTAAGAGACAAAATCCCTTCTTCAACAATAATTACTTCTTGTTGGGAATCAGAAGATTTGCGAGATTAGCCCATCTACTTCGGCCAGATGATCAAAGCACTTTATTTGCAAACACATTGAGAAAAGTTATAAATATTATTACATAACTTTATAAAAGATTATATAAATAAATGTTATTTAAAAGTATCATTACTTAATTCTTAAATTAATGACTTCATCTACTTTTTAGTGGCAGGGCCTTTTTTAATCACTCCAAAATTTTCAGCCATCTATTTTCCCGTGCATGCATGCTTCATGCCTTCTCGAGTTTTTCTATTTATTTATTTGATCTGTTTTTGTCGTTTTACAATTAGAACTTGTCCTGCTAAGACATTGATAAAGTAAAAATGCTTCCATTATTCCACGTATATATGGATATTTTTGTTAATTAATTGTTTGTTTTGATTTTCCATTAAGGTAACTGTTAAGAAAGAATAAAGGGGAGCAGAGAAGAAGATTGAATCCCACGTAGGGAAGCCTCAGGGAGAAGAGAGATAAATTCTGATAATACTTTTCTGTTTTCATATTCAATTCATAATTGGCATATATACCAATTTGTGCTTACAATATTTCAGTTCCTCATTTACAGGATCAAGTGCCACCTGGCTAACAAACTACAAATGCTAAATAAAAGATAATGACAGAAGCTGTTCTGGAATATTCTTAACTAAATAACATAGTCCTTGAGGTGAATTGACTTCATTTTAATCCTTTTGGGCCTATTTTCGGCCAAGCCTTGTTGTGTTGCTTCTAATACTCCTTTTTGGGCTTCTTGGGTTGCTGCTGCAGGAGATATTGGGTTCTGATGCATAACATTACCCCAGCCTTCAAGATCAAAGGAAGGGAAGTCCAATCTTAAGGAAGCTTCAGGAACCCAAGTGGCTTCAGTTGTGTCTTGTCCTTGCCACAGTACGAGGAACTCCCTGCTGTCTCCTTTGCTACGCCATTGAAGGAGATTAAAAGGAAGCAGCGCGTCCGGGTCAGGAGAGGAACTGATGGGCAAAGGGATCACCTGGGTGTTTGGGGTTCCACGGCAGGGTTTCAAGAGGGAGATGTGGAACACGGGGTGGACTCGCGCGGCCGCTGGCAGATCCAGCTCATACGCGACAGGGCCCAGGCGGCGCGTGACGCGGAAGGGTCCGAAGAATCGCGTGGCCAACTTCTGCGATGGCCGGCGGCTGACGGAGGTCTGGCGGTAGGGATGGAGTTTCAGGTATACCCAGGCACCAACCTCAAACTCCTTTTCTGTTCTGTGTGAGTTCACTTGCTGGGTCATACGGTTTCGAGCTCTATTCAAATTGAATTTCAGAGTTTTGAGAATTGGTTGTCGCAGGGACAAGTTTGCATCCAACGATTCGATCTTGGAGCTCCCCAGAGAGTAGGACGGAATTGATGGCGGCGGCCAGCCATAAAGGGCTTCGAACGGGGTCATCCCAATGGCGGAGTGGTAGGAAGAGTTATACCAAAACTCAGCCAACGGTAGGAAGCGGGTCCAGTGATGGGGTTCATCACTGACAAAGCACCGGAGATATGTTTCCAGACATCGATTCAGCACCTCGGTTTGCCAGTCAGTCTGTGGATGATAGGCACTGCTGAAAGCTAAGGTGGCACCCAAGGCTTTGAAGAGTTCCTTCCAGAACTTGCTGACGAAAACCTTGTCGCGGTCACTTACGATAGTTTTGGGAGCTCCGTGAAGGCGATAGATCTCAGCCAAAAATGTAGAAGCTAGAGAGGCTGCTGTAAACCCAGTTGGGAGTGCTATAAAATGGGCAAATTTGGTTAAACGATCGACGACCACCCAAATCACTGTCTTGTCGACTGAGGATGGCAAGTTGGTAATGAAGTCCATGGAGATATCCTCCCAGACTTGGCTCGGAACCGGCAAGGGCTGAAGCAAACCATAGGGAGCTAGGGTGCTATACTTGTGGAGCTGACACACAGAACAACGATTGACAAAGTCCTTGACTGCTGCATGCATTCCAGGCCAATAAAAGATAGTCGAGAGTCGAGCAAGAGTGGCCTTGATGCCTGAGTGACCCCCCATGGGAGAAGAGTGAAACTCAACTAGCAAGTTGGGAATGAGCCCTGAATCATGAGGTACAAAAATTCTATCTTTGAAATACAGTAAGCCAGCTCTGTGAGTAAACTTTTGTTGCATTGCAAGATCTTGATTCACCTTAGAAATTATTTTCTGTCCTACTGCATTATTGACATAAAAGCTTTGCAGGGAATCTAGTAAAGGCAAAGTAGGGGAACTAATACTGCTGAATACCTCAGAAGAAGGTTCAGAAATTCTGGAAAGCGCATCTGCCACAACGTTGTCCTTGCCGGGCTTGTAATGAATCTCGTAAGTATATCCCACCAACTTAGTAAGCCACTTCTGTTGCAGAGTTGGTGGGGAGGGTTCTTGTAAGACATAACACTGGGAGGGGTCATTGGGTAGTTCAGGGGATATATTTGCCTCAGGTGTATCAGTTAATAGAAGGAGAAATTGCCTTGTTTTGCAACGATGGCCTGGGACATAACGTTCATCACAATGGTAGCAAAGTCCCTTAGCTCTTCGGGCCTGCATTTCAGAAGGGGAAACATATTTGATAGGGAATGTCGCTGTTTTGACAGGTGCAGGAAGGGCTAGGCGTTGAGTAGGTGCAGGTAATAGGGGTGGTTGTGATGAAATAGGTGGAGGAGAGGGGCTGTATTTAGGGTGGTACGGTCTAGGAGTTGGTGGAATGGATCGGCTAGCTAAGGTGTTTAGATTCAATGAGTTTGGCTAAACCTATGGCATGGGAGATGGTTGCAGGTTGTAATATGGCCATTTCATGTTGAATTTCAGATTTTAAGCCAGAAATAAAACAATCAAGGATGGCATTGGCAGGGAGGCCAATCACCCTATTACATAACCTCTCAAACTCCTTCTGGTAATCAGATACAGTGGACTTTTGTTGAAGTTTAAAGAGTGCCTGCTGGTGATTCTCAAAGGATGAAGGCCCAAAACGTGTCTCCAAAGCGTGTTTGAATTCATCCCAAGAGGTGAGTAACCCATTAGAGTATAGCCATTGGTACCAAGCTAAGGCATCACCACTCATATAGGGGGAGATATGGGCCAAGCGTTGGGAAACAGGAATGGCATAATGACTGAAAAATTGATCTGCTTGGAAAATCCATTCTAGGGGGTTAGATCCATCAAAAGCTTGGAGATAAAGTTTGGGTGGTTTCAGTGGTTTTTCAGTGGTTAGGGGAGGTGAGGTGGTGTGGGCAATTTGGTGTTGCAGTGTTTGGAAAGTGGATAGGTAGTTCTCATGGCGTTGGTCTTGTGTAAGTTGGAATTGTTCTTGGGTGAGTTGAATTTGTTGCAGGGTATTGTTAATGGCTGTGATGGCTGCATCAAGTTGGAGAAGGTCAGGGTTTGCAGGTGGGTTGCGGGGCATGGTTCAGGGTATGAAAGCACCAATGTTAAGAAAGAATAAAGGGGAGTAGAGAAGAAGATTGAATCCCACGTAGGGAATCCTCAGGGAGAAGAGAGATAAATTCTGATAACACTTTTCTGTTTTTGTATTCAATACATAATTGGCGTATATACCAATTTGTGCTTACAATATTTCAGTTCCTCATTTACAGGATCAAGTGCCACCTGGCTAACAAACTACAAATGCTAAATAAAAGATAATGACAGCAGCTGTTCTGGAATATTCTTAACTAAATAACATAGTCCTTGAGGTGAATTGACTTCATTTTAATCCTTTTGAGCCTATTTTCGGCCAAGCCTTGTTGTGCTGCTTCTAATACTCCTTTTTGGGCTTCTTGGGTTGCTGCTGCAGGAGATATTGGGTTCTGATGCATAACAGTAACCTTTGAATAGAAGCTAGTCCTTCGGTTGATGTTCTTATCATTTTCCAGCTGCATATTGTGGAAAGAGAGGAGAGGCTACCACGTCCCAGCAGCCTGACCTTATTTTCATTGTTTGTTTGTCTCTTTGTCCTGCTGCTGTGTATTTTCAAATATTATCTTGTGACTTCACACATTTGAAGAGATCACTATTCTGTGTGTAGGCTAGGCTAACCCCTTGCACGCACTAAATAACAGGGTGTGATAGATAGCCTTTAAGCAAGTTGCAGCCTCACAGGCTCCAAAGAAACAGCAACGAACCTTCCAACCTTCATGTGCCACCAACATACATAATAATGAGAAAGCAATGTGTATCTAACTACTTGGAAATTAGTGATAACAGTACTCTGAGATTAGGATTGAGATGCTGTTCCATATTTCTCATATTGTTAAATCCAAAAATGTACAGATTACAATGCCATCAGTTTTGTCATTTTTGCCAAGAAGGGATTGATATTTTTTTGAAGTTTTGATTGTATTTTCTTTTTTTTTTTTCAACAAGGAACAGTGACTTCATACGAAGACTTTTAACAAAAGAAAATGCCACAAGAAGGAAGTGAAGAATAGTTTCTTTTGAATTGAGAGGATATTATAATGAATTTACAACTGGGAACATATATCTACTACCGAACATAAGTGAGTAAATTTCCAATCAAACATTAATTTTCTTTAGATTTATGAGGAAATTCTGGGAATGAAAAGCTCTAAACAGAACAAGGAATTGGTAACAATGGGAAATTTGATTCTCAATCATTTGTTTATCTTGAAACATTAATTTTTTGTCATTTGTAATGTTATAAAGCTTCTGTGCTGCTTTTATTTTCTCAACTATTTTCATCCAAATTCAAATTGCACAAATTTCTGTGCTCATAAATTTTACAATGCTATCTAAACAATCAATGATTCTTAATTCACCATCTTGGGAACTGAAATTTCACAGCTACATATTGGGCAAACCTTATTTTGAAGCCACTTGCTTATGCAAGCTGTATGATAAGGGTGCTCACATGGAAGTGCCACCAGGGCTTCTCCTTCTTCATATTCAACCAGACAAATTACACAGCGGTCGATTACAGTTTTGCCTTCAGCAGAATGGCAAGTGTAACAATGCAAGCATGAAGAAATTTCATTTGCTGATAATCCTCTCTTCTCTTTTCCTATAAAATCTCCCAATTCAATCAACTCTTCATAAGTCAATTCATCATCTACATCAATTTCATGTTCTTCCATTTCTTCATCATCATTGCTTCCTTCACTTTCAAGAAACTGAAGGTCGGTTTCAAACTCTTGGTTCAGGAAAAAATTAGCATCACCATCATCATCATCATCATCATCATTATCAAAAGAGGAGTCACTTTCACTTTCAAATGTGGTGAACGTTGTAAATGTTCCATCTTGCTCTTGCAAGCCAATTGCTAGAATAAAATCAGAGTTAACTTCCTCGAGTTGAGTTTATGTGTTTTTGTGGGGAGATTGTTTGCCCTCTTCACGTTCCATTGAAGAACAAAAAGGAGTTAACTGATACAATTGATGGTTTGAGAACAGAACAAAGTGATTGTGGTATTTGAGGAGATGAATGGAAGCATAATTTAGAGATTTCTTTGGGGATGAACAAAACTTCCATGTCAAGTAATGGAAAACCTTTCTCATGGATTCTCAATATCCCAGATTCTTGGCTATTCCTGGGTCTCTCACCCTGGCATTACCAATAATAACCATAAACTTTTCTCTGTTTGGATAAGGCAGCATACGTGCAAAGTAATAGCAAAACATTCTCATAAGTAGCAATATAAGTTATTCCAAAATTGTAGATATCAGCTAGAAATTGCTGCTGCTTCTTACCTCAGTTGTAAACCATTCTTTATATATTAAATTATTGACATAGTAAATTTATCAATATATTAGTTGACAAAAAAATAAGTAGGAACATCTGATCACAACTCCTATCATTGTCAAAGAAACAAAATTGCTTTAGAGAACCTTTCATGGTGATTGCATGAGAGGAAATAAACAAAGAAACTTCAACAGGAAGTGTTCAGGCATTTCTGAAGTTCACCTTCGAAGTCATATTCTCTCTTCATGCCTTTTATCCCTTTTATTAAATATAAGAAGGAAATTAAAAATACATTGTTCTCCTCTTTCCTCTTCACATATCACAAAGACACATCGATAGAAAATGGTTCGTATATGTACCCTATGAAAGATTCAAATCACCTGTGCCTGTGAACCTCTTTTCCTATATTTTACAACTTTTCTGGCAAACTTGAGTGCCCAGGCCACATTGATGTCACGAAATGTGCCACAGTAATTCCCAGCCTTGATGTCAGCTTTTATAATTGAGAACTCTACTACTATAATTTTTTTTTGAATAACTTAAATCTCTACTAATTCCAGCTCAAGCAAGCATGATGATTCCTTCCCTAGGCTGCAAAGACCTCCTTAAGTGTTAGCCTTCTACGCGAAAGTGATGTGCTTATAGGTGCCGGAGCATGCAACGAAGGGCTTTCATCAGTATAACCTTCTCCACTTGTGTAAAACTTTTGACTTATGTCTTTTCTAACCTTTCTTATTCTTCTCCTTTTGAGCCTGTGTAGTTTAACAAATAAGAAAGTGCGAAAATATTCCTATACGTGGAAACAAGAAGAGAAGCATGCCCATATAGTTTTGCAAACAGTCTGGCCTACTCTACAAGAGTAATTGATTTTACATTTCTACCAGCAAGACTTTCCGAGAAGAAATTCAACTGGAGAGCTAAAACTTAGAAAGTTACTTCATAAGTGTCGTTTCGATGAAAAATTTTAGTTTATTATAAGTGTTGTTATCACATACTAATAAAGTATTAATTATTATTTTTTCATCTCTACTTTTATACTTTATAACCCTTAACTACTCACAAAAATTAGATAGGCATAGTGAAGTAGAGTAATTAATTGAAATTGAATAAGGATAGCTTAGTAAAAAATTCTCACAATTTAAGCTTAATTTAATATTTCTTAATTCTTGTGCTTTACATTAAAATGAGACTTAAAATGGATAGGAGATAATAGCCGACAACCTTTCCAATGCTAGAAGCAAATGATTCAATGATGTTACCCTTAAAATCAATGATACAGAATGGATAATTATATGGATTTAATTTATATACATTTTCAGTGTAAATTTTGTTAACAATATCAACTAATTATTTATTACCATATCATTAAAAATGTTTAACTCTTACTACAACTACTTCAAAAGTCATAAATATGTATATGAATAGTTGATGATATAAAAAACTTTATATTGATAGTATATCAAAATTAAACTTGAATTACATTATTTAAAAATAATTAAAAATTTACAAATTTAACCTTAGTTTTACTTTATTTTAGAGATTTTATCATTAATAATTTTTTCCTTTTTTTCAGAAAAGTAGTATTTGATTTGGATTAGATCACCCTTAATATTCATATCACCCATTCTAAGTCACCCCCAATATTCCCAAGTCCCAACCTTCTTCAGATTGGCGCGTGCATAGCTTAAATTTGTTGATTTTGCGATTAGAAGCTCATAACGACAAACACATATTTCTTTTGAAAACAAGTTTAATTTTCATAAAAATTAAGTTTGTTTGTTTAGTGTGCCTAAGACCCAACTTCACTGCATTTGCTTTCCCCTTTTTAACCTGAATTTTCACATTATTAGTTGCTTGTAAGTAAAAATACACCAAAAGAATTGTCATTTGTTTCTTTGTTACGTTTACCGTTCCTTTGACACTCTACCATCACGTAGTTATTCATTCTAAATTTTTTTATTTTTGCCTTGCATTTAAGAAAGTTCATAATTCTTATTTTACATCAAGTTTATCACATTTCTTTTCTATTCATTTTGCCTAATTTTATGTCACTTGTACAAGAAATCAAGATCTCATGATGGTGCAAAAGGAATGGTAAAGGTAACAAAGAAATAGCAGTAATTTTGTGTCTTGCTTTTTGGCTAACAAGCAAATAACAGTGTTAAATTTCAAGTAAATAAGAGGGAAAAAAAAGAAGAGAAAAAGACAATCAACTTGTGTCTTAGGCGCACTTACTAACAAACCTAGTTGATATGAAAATTATGCAATTTTTCAAGAGGTAAGTGCACCTAAAGAGACACGAGGAAAATTTGTTAGAGGCTTCTAATAGCAATATCAACCTCAAATTTGAGCTTTGCACGCTCAAAACTTTTAGAAAGCAGTCTCCAATTGCTGAACTCAAACTTGAAGAAGGTTGAAGATTTTTTTGAGTGTTCTGGAATGAGGTACTTGGATTTGAGTGATTGGAAACAAAAGCCTACTTTAAAAAAATCAGATGATGTAAAATGATCAAGCTACGAATCCTCTATTTTCAACAAGAACAATGAATCATTGAGATTTACTCATATAAGGTGACCTAATACAACAGAATTGTGTCTCTAAGAGAGGATGCGTGTTTGATTCCTGAATAAACCTTATAAAAAAAAGTTCATACTATTTCGCTCATAGTCCGAAGGAAGCTAGGATCCCAAAGCAAGCCATGCTAGTATTGCTAACCCAAGCATAAATTCATATCTGTCCCAACTCCTTTTATGAATAAATACATTAAAAAAAATCATCGACATTTAAAAACACAATAGTATCTGATTTAATTAATGTCAAAAGCTAAATAATACAAGGCACCCAAAAGAGTTTTTTTTACCAATGAATAGTCAAACCCTCATTGAATACTAGTTTCCTAATAACTTATGAAAGATAAAATCCTAAAAATAAAGTAAATCCTTGAATATCATAATTATTCCTAAATAATATAGTTATCTTAAATTAACATGCCTATTTACTGTATTATCACCCCATTCCCTGCCACTAAGATGAATTGAGAGAAGTAGGGATCGTTTGCAATGATAAAGCTGGAAAAATAAAAGCATACTAAATCGCCTAATGTAATAAGCTATCTTCTTGTTCGTATACTAATTTACTGTATAATATTTTCTCAATCAAAACTCCCCCATTTGAAGAAATGCATACGATTGATCCAAAATATTACGAGTCATGTACAAGTAAAGATGCAGAGTTCTACTAATGACTTTGTGCACTACCCCCCACCAAAAAAATGTTCTTATCAACCATATTACTATGCCAACAAATTTGATGTGCAGGGTGTCTATAGACGTTTATTTTTGCCACATTAGGGCATTTAAGGAAAATGGGAGAGAAGGTGCATGCGGGGACAATTTTTGTTGTATCATTCTAGTGCATTGCATGCCAGTCTCCACTAAAAACATTCCAACAGTTTACTCATAATTTAATTCACAACATGCCCTGACTTCATAATCTCCTTTCACTGATAATCTAAATCAGAACAAATGAATCCATTTGTAAATATTTTTCAGGTACGTCTAAGGTGTCCATTAATTGGTAAATGGTCTGACATTCAGCTCCGAACTAAACAGACAACAAAGTGATGTGAAATGGGTGACCAGGTGGCTTAAAAGTTAATCCATCCTTCCCTTCAAGATCGTTTCCTTTACTTCAGTTGGCGTGCTGCAGCAGAGAAATTAAAAGACCAATAAGCCACTACAATAATATATTATGAATAAGCATAGAAACAAACTCAAACATCCAAAAAGGGGATACAAATGCCCTAGTTTCACGGAAGAAAATAATTAAAAAAGTAAAATAAAAAGAGGAAGAAACAATCACTTTGAAGAGCAAATAGAATATTGGAAGTTTCTCTTCAAAGTGATTAGACGAAGCAAAGAATGAAAGGGCAACTATTAAAAGTCACAACCCCCACCAATGGCCTTGTAGCCTAGGGGCACTTCCCTCGGTCATGATTTATTTTCATCCATTTTGTCAAAATTATTTTCCCTAAACTATGGCGAAAGTCACACCATCCAACCAGTGGCTTGTAAGATGGACAAGTGCATAAAAAGCAAAATTAAGAGTACTTAGCTCCCAGATTGGCAACAAAGTATGTACAAATCTTATGACCAAACTACTAAGAGAAACAGAATTTATAAGCTTACACAAGATAGACATGTCCACCCCAGCCACTTAAACAGTCACGATCTACAGATGATAGCAGTGCTTGGGAGATGGTCTCAAACAATTCTTCTGGTTCCTGCGTCAAGATAAGAAACCAAGCAGGAAAAAATAAGCTGCTTCTCTTTAAAGAACATGGAGAAACTGTTAAACAAATCTTTCAAGCTAAATCATAAGTATGATAAATTGATAATGTGCAAAACTTTGATGATTAAACCAAAATGCAAAATTGAGGCACTATTAATGGCCTCTTCTATTTGGACCCCAGAAGCCGACATACCGCAAGAACATCTTATTTCCATCTAAAAATTTTGTAACTTGATAACTACTTGAATTAACCTCATAATGTATAAACATGCAAGCATTTTATTATGTATTTACACAAACTTCCATCCCCCCACCCTCTGAAGAAAAATCAAAATGAATTCACTTGCTTTGCATTAATAAGATGTCTTCAATGAATAAATGCAAAATGGTTGTCACACACAAGGTTGTCAAAATCGTGAGTGCAAATAAACTTGTGGAGCCTAGGTAAACTTGACTCGTAAACTCATAAAAGTTATGAGTTTACCTATTTGAATAATATTATTAAAAAAATCATAGTACCCAAATAAAATTTAATAACATGTACATAAACAACATTTAACATTCCAACTCCATAATAAAGTGAACAAAAATAATAAAGTATGATAATACAAATTAGCATACTTGGGAATTTGGAATAATATATAAACAAATAGAACATGTGGGAATATGGGATAAACAATAACATACAAATAGAACCTGGGATAACATATTCAGGATACTTACCAGTGTTTTCTTTAATAATGACTGAAACTCACATCTTAAGAGAAAAAAGCATCTGACTTCCAATATAAATAAATGTAGGATAATTATATAACTTATAAGTAGTAAGTAATATTTTCACTGAAAAGAACAGAGCAATGGCAAGAACATTTTCTCAGAAAAGAATATAACAGTGGCAAGAAAATATTTCAAATCACATGAAGGTGCACATTTTTGGGGCAAGAACATAAAAACAGAGAGCTGCACATTTTTTCAACTCCTAGACATCAATTTCAAGAAGCCTATAACATAACAGAAGAACAGAGAGAATGGGCTAAGAACAGGGCGATTTTTGTGCCCTAATAGAGAGTAGAGAGCTACGTGGGATTGAACACACCAAGAACAGAAGCATTGAAGAACACACCAATAACTAAGAGATTGAGACTCAGAGCTGCATTCGATTTGGAGAGGCACCAGAAGAGGCAAGTGTGTGGTTTTTGGAAGATCTGTGTTTTGAGCCCTACCCCAGCATGAAACGCTGCGCTTTGTGCATCTGGAGAGCAAATTTTAAGTTGTCCACTGAACTTGCCAACTTGCCACTAAACCCACGATTTTACATGAGTTCATGCGAGTTCACCCGAGTCAAACTGAGTTCATCAGGGTCCAAGTTTTGAAGCTTGTTGGCTCAATTTGGGGACCTAGGATTGTAAACTCGTATGATTCTACGAGTTAACACTAGAGTTTGACAACCATGGTCAGACAACATTTTAAAAGACTTGGGTTGGAGTTTGCTACTGCAACCCTGAACAAAAGATTCTGTTCTAAAACAGTGTTTCAAACACCGGCTTCATACATAAAACCCTCTCCTTCTAATAAGTCCAAACCATCAACTGATTAGTCAGAAATACTGAGCTTTAAAACCTAAAATGATTTCATCTTCCATCTATACTCCACGGTGAAGCTTATTCTACAACTATGGTGCAATATAATGTCTACTATACACGGATGATGTTCTGGATCTAATGCAAGGAACTTGTGGACATGTCCATTTAGAGATGTTTATTTGTTATTAAAACACTAGCAACACAAGCAAAAAAATAGACATGACTGCACCAATTTGCAAAATCACACAAGAGTCACATAAAAGACAAAACAAGTTAAACTTCATGACAAACCATGTCAGGCTTAAACATCGATTCACAAGCACCATATAGGGACTCAGATGCAGTGCCAGCAACAACAAAATCTTTTGCAAGCTCCCTGCATACAAGAAAATGGAAAGATATCAGTATCACATATACAGCTCATATGAAATAATATAACTTCAATATTATTCTAAAAATTAAAGGGAATAATAAACTTGCATAAAATGAACCTTCAAAACAACATACAATCTTGAAAATTTTCAGATTAGAGTATACAGAAGACAAAGGGTGTGCATGAGTGAGAGAGAGAGATTCAAATCTTAATTATTGCTTGGCAGTCAAAGGTACTGAATACTGATGCATAAACCTTAACCTATCAGAGTTTAGCAACCCTCTTGGGGGAGTTCACCATAAATCTCAAACTCCAATGGTGCAAGCAAAGTTTTTCCAACAAAGTAGTAGTTTGAAAAGAAATTTAAATATTCAAAACACCAAGTATTTAGTAGTTGAAACCAACATCTGTTTATGACAGTTATGCCACTTTGTTTTACTCCATATGAGTAATTTTTAGAATATAGAAACTTAAAAGGAAAAAACATTTCTGAAATTTCCACTCATGTCTGATTCCTGAGTAGCTGGAATAGCTGGAACTTAAAAAGTTTGCCAAAATTGTTCAAATCTGCAGATGATGGAGGTCCTCCAGTTAAATTCATAACAAGATGTAAAATTTCCCAAAGCAAGAATAAGGCCCAAAAGAAATGCAAATTACTAAAATAGCATTATACATTTATACGACGAATTGCTAACATTTACAAGTTTTAACGCATTAACCTCCCTCTACAAGAAAATATGGACTATAGAACAATTCAACTTACTTTGCTCCAATTGCATCCATTGTGCAAATGAATGGTTTGTTTTCATCCCCTAATCCGGCAATTACAGGCTGGCAAAAGTATGGACCAAACCTGAAAAGCAAAAGGATGTATATTTTGATTTCAGTTTCAAAATATTGAGTTTATTAATATAACCAAAAAAAAAAATCTACAATCTTATGATTGGTTATGATTTGTGGTAAACAGGTGCGCAAACAGTAAACAGGGAGAAAAAAATACACAAATGACAAACACAGAATTTACCGTGGATCATCCTATGGCGAACTATTGGGCAGAACAAAAAGAAAATTCACCATGATCAATTAAGATTACAAGGAGTAGCTGCACAAATGACATGTCTCTCCACTCTTCATCCATAGAGTTATGACTTCTGGTACAGCACCAGGAGACAGTGTTAGGGGTAAATCCTTACCTTATTTATTGTTTCTGGTTCTCAACAATCTCACTGCTATTATTTTTGTTACTGACACGTATGTGATCATTCATCTAGATTACATCTCAAGAAACCATTTTTATCAGTCATAGGGCCCTATCACTTCCTTCCACAACACGGGTAACAATCAATACATTCAGAACTTACTAATAACCCATAATTAATTTTCATTCAAATTGGGCAACCGCATACGACTTACTTCAACTATTCATATGACGGGTAGAGGACCCCCTCCTTTACTCAATCACCTAGCAGCACAGATATCATAAGCAGAAGTTACTAGATTCTGTCACATATCACTGAACTATAGCTAGAACTCCAGTATCGTCCCAAGACTCGGCTATAGGACTTAGAAGACAGTCTCAACTCAAGCAACTGGTACTTTATTCAATGTGGAATTAAATGATTTACATGTTTGGGCATCCTTAATATATTAATTTATCTATAACTCCTGTAACTTGTCTACATTACATTACCTTTTCTCATACAGAAGAGAAGAGACTAAGCTAGCAAATGTCTCGGGCTTCATATCCCTCTCTTCCCGAAGCTGATACAATTTGTGTCTAAAAACTAGACGCTGATACCTTCAAGTAGAAAAAAAAGAACAATAAAATAAAAAACAAAAACTAGGGAGGAAAAAAAAAGCAAACGATGGAAAGTTAGAAGAGGTTGTGAAGGTACAGTGTCTGAGCATCGGTGGCGAGGCCAGAGAGACCGATGAAGAGCTTGTCGTGAATTTTGGAGATCCTCTTGAAATCGGTGGCTATGGTCTGCAGCTGAACGCCCAGCCTTCGATCGCTCGCAATGGCGAAGCAGTTCTTCCCCACCATAGCCACTAGGGCACTTCCATTGTACTCGAAGATCGACATATCTTTCAGTCAACGAACACTCTGGACGCAGAATTGCAAATGGAAAACCCTCCCAAAAACGCTGCTGATAGAAGGAAGAAGATGAAAAATTAAATGTTTAGTTTAGTATTTAAACGCATAATATCTTTCTTTGGGGTTAAGCCACCATAAAATAAAAAATAAAATAAAATAGTTAATATATTTTTTTTTTGGATTACAATGTTTTTCCTTTTTTAAATTTGTTGAAAAAATTGCACCAACGTGGATACTCTTGGCTGTTAAAAAAATTGAATCAGCTAATTGGATCGAATCTAGTTTTGGAAAGTGTTTTGGACTTGATTTCAGAATGTCTCAACAAGCAGTAATTTAGCCCGTCCAAGACAGATCTTGGCCTATGAGTATGACGAGTGTCGCCCAAAACCATGAATGCACTCAACAGATACGGATGAAATTTCTCCTAAATCTTCTGTTTATAAGAATTACAGTTAATGAGATAATTACTTTAACAAATTCCTCATTTATAGAGATTATTTTTCATTATCCATTAAATGTTGATTTCAAATATGATCTCCCTTAATCACCACACTCCTATAAATACTAGATTAAGTCACAAAGGTATGGATCTGAACATCTAAATACTACTTATCGTGTGCATAGTTTAATTTGACCGTCATAGTATCTTTTGCAGGTATCTACCTCTCACACCACCATCGTTACCATTGTGCTATGAAGAAAACCACAATCATCAACCTTATACAGGTGCTCTAAAATATGTTCAGAATATTGGCGTCGTTTGTGGGAAAATATAAACTTCAAATCCTACCACTTTCACCATGGTAACCACCAAACAGAACTGCATCTTTGTCGCGTAAAACCAACCATCCACCAGTTACCACCGCGGCTCCATCGCTGCTCAAGACCTGATCACTGCCCAACCATAACCTAGGCACGATGGAAAAGAGGCTTCTCTCTCCAATGAGAACCCTTCTCCTCCGCCGCGGTGCAATCCGGTCAAGCAGTGACTCGGATCGCACGGAGTCCCTTAAGGAGAAGCTAGACCCCGGGTTTCGGTTCTACAACGTCTAGGCACTAGGGAAAACAGTGAAGGCAGTCAATCTTAGTAAAAGGAATCCATCTTTGTTGGATTGTCAAGCCGAGAACTGATTTCCTTAGTCCGCCTTCAAGATGAAAGCGTTTGTGAACTGAAGAGATCCTTCATGGGGAGAAAGATGATGAGAACTGGGATCCAAAAAAACTGCAGGATAACGGAACCCAATCGAAGGGTTGGAATCCAAGAAAGAGGAGACCCAAGGGAGTAGGAGCCCGGACAAAGGAGAACTATGGTTAAGTAGAATCAATCTTTCTCGAATGATCTGGTGGCCTACAAGATTCCTAAGCATTTTAAGTATCCCACTAATATTGAAGCCTATGATGAGACCTCGTATCCCTAAGAGCATTTGAATGCTTATGTTTTTCATTGGGGGTGATGATCATTCACTCATGTGCTGCGTTTTCCCTCTCTCTTTAAAGAAATCTGCCTTGAGATGATTCACGACCCTGACCCTGAAGCCCGTGGTTTATTGGGAAGGCATGTCCTCGCGTTTCCTACTACACTTTACCATTAGTAAGATGCAGCAAAATCCATTTCATGCCTCTCCCACATTAAACAGGAAAAAAAGGAATCGCTCAACGATTACATAACCCGGTTCAACAAGAAATGCTTAAACATCCGAGATTGGGATGAGAGGCTGGCCCTCCACTACATAAGGGACGAACTCCATTCTAGTCCATTTTTCGTATCCCTTGTAAAAAAAGGAACCCTAAACAATGGACGAGTTCAGGGCAAGAGCTGACAAGTACATCAATGTAGAAGACATTATCCATACAAGGAAACACATAGATAAAAGTGAGGAGACAAGGCCAAAGCCAACCCAAGCACCCTCATAAACTCAAAACTCCAAGCCACCACCCAAGAGAAGGTACCAAAATTATACCCTTTTTAACACATCCTGGACCTAGATTTACCAAAAGATGCTGAACATGGAGTTTAGAGACATTCTGAAACCCCTTCCACTAAGGAAACATGCCCAAAAAGACAAGTCTAAACAATGTGTCTTTCATGAGGGTTATAGGCATACAACAGAAGACTGCGTCTGCCTTCAAGACGCAATTAAGTCCTTGATCCAAGACGGTCGTCTGGGACAATACTTACTCCAATCTTGGAATAAAAACCAGAGAGGAAGCAAAAATTACAGGAAGAGAAGCTATAGTCCTCGAATAAGCCCTTCCCCGTAGACTTAGTAATAAAAAATAAGATCAATATCTCATATTGACTAATTTGAGCATGACCATGCATTTCGTAGTCTTACTCAATCAGGGGGCCCGAAGATATCGCTCCTGTTATGTTGGAGGGACAAATTTCATCTTGGTCAGTCACATCCCTTTGCATAATTCGCTGTGTGTCCAATAATCAACTTTACAATCACCTTGTTACAGATGATGTTTGAGGACATTAAAACATACAACCCCTCATGTAGGAATTGTAGTAATTTCAAGTCAAAGGACTACATATAGCATTATCACTTTGAAAATCGCTTATGACACTCACATAACGATCCACACAATGTTCTCATGGTGGGTTAGTCCAATACATCATTACTCTAATATGTATTCATGTAAAGACTTGATATCTCATATCCATGACCCGTGAGATGTGGCCATCAGTGTACGCACATATTAGTCTCAATGCATTATTGTTATCCTAATTAACAATAATACTTGACTATGGATATTTAAGAATAGTGTTCTGAATTTATCCAATAGGATCTCACGATCAAGTCATCTAGTTAATGGTCTTATGACATTAAACTTATTATTCTAGTGACTTTATTATGTTTATAATAAACAACACAATAAATAAAATGTCTCATTTATTAAATAAATAGCATAATACAATGTACATAAGTACGGTCAAAATAAATTGACCTCTAGGACATACACCAACATATAGTAGATAGACGAGTAAAGCACTTATGCTCTAAGGAAGTTGCTTCTGTCAAGGTTGTTTGGCGGGGACCATCTGGTGAAGAAATGATGTGAGAGCCTGAGATGGCTATGCGTGACACGTATTTGCACCTTTTTCATATTCAAGGTTATAAAATAATAATAATAATAATAAACAATAAAAATTAATAAACAATAAAAAAAATTTGAGGATGAATTTCATTTAAGGGGGAGATTCTGATGACGCTGGTTAAGAGGAGGGATAAGGTTGGAAATAAATTTTTTTGTAGAGGGCATTTTATGTATTTGTCCTATATTTAAAAAAAAAAAGAAGAGAAAATCAAATGTTTAACTAGAAGGAAGAACGAGAAATAGAGATGTTTCTCGTCTCTTCTTCTTCTTCTTCTTCTTTTTCTTCTTCTTCCTCCATGCTTTGCACTATTTGGAGTTAACCAAGTTTCCACCTTTCCTTCATTTTAGCACCAGATCCTTGCACCCACTTGCACTAAGAGCTTGAGGTAAGTTTCTACTCTTTATTTCTTGTTTGTTTTGTGTTGAATCTCATATCCCCTCAAGTTTCGCTATCTCAAAAATGGCGGGTGAGTGTATTTTGGGAGAAGTAGAAATCTAAGAGTGTAGAATGTTAATTCTAGTAAGTGGTAATAGAAAAGTCAAACCTTGGCTTTTTTTCATGAGTTTCTTGAAAACCCTAAATCTTATAATTAGGGATTTTACTTAATCTCTTTACCCCTTTATTAGTTCAACTCTAAAAGAAATTTCTAAAGTCTTATCAATGGCAAATTATAATTATAGTGTAGTTATTTTATTTATTCATGGTGCTTGTGTTTTAAATTCTTAATATCTAGTGGGTAACTCTAAGTTTTAAGGAATATTCTCTCCTTTGAGGTTGTTTCTTAATGTAATTCATTATTCCATTTATTTTGACTTGTCAACATATTTGTTTATGGCCAGATTTAGTAGGCACTATACAACTTGCTCCTCTGAGTGTCATGGGGACCGAATGAGTTAGTTTTTTCATATTAGTGAGTGGATAGTTTATACTGTGACATATTTTGAAATTTAAACCTCTTGTTATGTATTTATATGTCTTCTGATAGTACTTCAAACCTCTTGTGTTGGATCTGGATATATATTGTTGATTAGGTCTAGATGAAATGTGTGGTTGTTCTGTTTTTAGAGAAAACTCTGTCGAATTCTTGGTAGCCTTGATCTAAGTTTCAAATTATTTTCTTTAATTGATGTTGTATTATTAGGCTTGCCAAGCTAGTTGAGTGCTGAGTATCATTAGCTTGTGTGCCGGTCATGGCCCAAGATTAGGTCGTGACAACAACGGCAAAAGAAGGGAGATAAAAGAGAAAGAAGAAAGAAAAGTTACCATTAACAAGGAGCTTAGGAGGAATCAAGGATAGAAAGGATATACTCTATTAACATAGGAGCTCATATTCTTTCTTGTTTCCTTAAATCTTGCATTAATGGATTGGTTGAGAATTTCTTATGAATTCTATGTTGTATTGGTGGTATATATATATATATATATATATATGATTGGTGAATATGAGTTTATATATATATCCTTATGGATTTGAGATTGATTATATAAGGAAAATTATGGATTGATCCTTGTAGTTAAACCACATGGGTTTTGGTTTGAGAAAGCATATTTAGACATGATGATAACTTGATTATTTATGAAAGGGGATGTATACTTGTGGATTGCCATATTTTAGAGCTGATTCTGGTATACAAATACACATGATAATTGATTATCAACATGTGATAATTGATTATCAATTTCCAAAAATCATGTTTGTGAGTGATAATTGATTAGAAAAAGGAGCTAACTAATTATCAACTCCCAGAATGCTATGTTTTGAGTAATAATCGATTAAACAAAGGTGCTAATCGATTATCATCCTCCAGAATTCTATGTTTGTGGGTGATAATAGATTATCCAAAGCTGTTAATCAATTATTCACTAACAAAATGTTATTCCTGTTAGCAATAACCGATTATCAGAATGTGATAATTGATTATCAGTCCTCTTTTTTGATCAAACAGAGCTCTCTACTACATGAAAACTCAAAGAGATACCTTATATTAGGTGATATGAAGAGATTTGATTAAAGTCATTAGATAAAGTGAGTTATATTTATGTATGTACACTTGGTGTACTTGAGCATGATAAATTGTGCACTTAGTAAATTTATGACATGATGAAATGGTGCACTAGATATATCTATATGATGTGAAAACTGAGATGTACACTTGCCATGTTTATGAGGTGTCCTAGAAATTGAATTGCTCCTTTAGAATATTAAAGTTGAGCTAGTATCGAGTAATGATTTATGAATTGCTCCTTTAAATTGTTAAAGTTGAGCTAGTATTGAATTAACATGTTTTGTGCTCAAAGCTAAAAGACATTGGACATGATCCTCAAATAGGGGTGATCCTTAGTTGTTATTCCCTTAGTATGAGTAACCATTGATTGAATTGGTCAGTATTGAATTTTTAGAAATGATCCTCGTAAATAGGTGATCTTAAATTCTTAGTATTGAGTTTTTAGAAATGATTCTCGTAAATGGGTGATCTTAAATTCTTAATATTGAGTTTTTGGAAATGATGCTCACAAGGAGGGTGATCCTAAATTCTTAGATGTAATTTCTCACTAAATTTGGCCAGGGTTACGAGTAGTGTGAGGATGCAACATTCCCTCCTTACCTAGTGATATGAAATGGTATATATCTTAGAAATATGCTTAGAAAGATGATAATTAATGAGCATTAATGAAAGATTTACATATGTTTATGCATATCCACATCATTATGTAAATAATATTTATTTAAATCATAGAATTGATAATGAATGTTAGCATCATGAGAAAATATAAATATTCTAGTGATAGTGAGTTATAGATTATATTTGATATATTATTGGTGGAATATATGATTTATTGGTGATGTGTTGAAATTAGTTTTAACATTTGAATAAATGTTGTTGAATAATGATTCAAAATTGAATTTCTATCTCAGGAAGAGAAAACAACCACTTTGGCTTTTGCCATCTTTCTATATGATATTTTAAGTATTAATTTGATTTTTCCAAAGTAGTTGAAGTTATTATTATGTCATTTTATGTATTAGAATTACTGAGAATTTCTAGAATTTTCACCCCTTTTATCATTTTTTCCATGATAATTTTAGCCTGAGATCCACCTATGGAGTAGAGGTGAAGATGCAAATATAGTATATGATTACCTATTGTTTTTTGTCATTGTCATGTATTATTATTTACACAATGGTTTGTATATAGTTTATATGTATATATACCTATAAAGGCTTAGTTTGTATCACTTGAACTATTAATGTCAGTATGGATTAGACTATTCAGATGTATAATTATAATTGTAAATGTTATCTTTCCCACTTAAGGCTCAAATAAGTAATATATTTAGTATAGCTAATTATCAAGAAATGATAATAGTTTAGTTGTGTAATTAGCTATTGACCTTTGAAGACTTTGTTTTGATAATAACAAATACGAAGATATTACAAGATCAAGTCCAAGACTTTTAAGAATAGCTTTAGGACTTAGACCATTGTGTAAAGGTATAAAGTGATTCACACTAATACTCTAAAACTTGTTTTTCAAAGAACCCAAATAGCATATATGTTTTCAAGGCTTTAAAATGGTTTTTGCTTTCCAAAAAAAAAAAAACAACATCTAAGTGCCCAAAAGATTGTTAGGTCATTTAGAATTAATTGAAAATGTTTAAAAGTTGTATGAAATGTTTTTCAAATGGGTTTATTCAAATAAAGGATCCCTTATTCAAATAACCAAAGTCAGAGAAGCCAAGAATTCCATCTAGTTAAACATTATTCGAATAAAGGCCTTCTTTTATTCGAATAAATGTTTAAAACAAGCCTTGACACTTCAACTTTATTCAAATAACATAATTGTTATTCGAATAACATATTTTTCTAAAAACCAGTTTTTAATGATTTATTCGAATAACACTGTTGTTATTCGAATAACATATTTTTCCAAAAATCAGTTTTGAATGATTTATTTGAATAACATAAATGTTATTCGAATAACACGTTCCAAGGACAAAATTGTCTATGTGCTATTTGAAACTTTATTCGAATAACAAAGTTGTTATTCGAGTAAATGCATATCCCAGAAATAGAAACAACGACTAGTTTGAAGCATTTAATGCTCCAACCAACCCCCAACGACTCTAATCTTTAATAGGCTATAAATACAAGTTGTTGGGTATTAAAGAAGGTTAGAAAATCAATCTGAAAATCTATGTTGAGCATTAATACGAGCTTACACAACCATTTCATTAAATCCTCTATTTTGAGCTTCAAAATGTGAATCCATATACCCATTAAGTTTCAATTTGTATTATATACTCTTGAGAGAGTTTCATTTCATTCATACTCTGATTATCTTATAAAAAGGGTGAGGTATTCCTCAAAGTTATAAGGGTGAGGTATCCCCTGAAGTTGAAGCTCAAGCACAACGGGTGAGGTATCCCAAGGTGTGGTGAGTGCTCTATTGTGTAAAGGTAGCAAGCACCTATTCAAGCTTAAAATTTTAGTGGAAAATCTCGGGCGATTACTTAAGGACTGGACGTAGGTCATAAGAAGTGGCTGAACGAGGATAAATCTTGTGTTTGATCTTCTAAACTCTACTCTTTTACTTTTGTGCATTAGTTTTTATTTGCTTGCTTGAATGCTATCTTCCTTGGTTGATTCATTTGTGAGGAAAAATATTCAATCTTCTATATCCATTCATCTCTATCAATCAATAACTTCAACGAAAATTGATAATCAAGTGCTTTACGAAAGATTTATGAAAATATTTTATAAACTCAATTCACCCCCTCTTGAGTATTGAGGCCACTTGATAACAAGTGTTAATCATGACAACCATCACCCAAGAGGGGGGTGAATTGGGTGATTACAAATTTTTATAACAACATTAGGAAATTAACTATTTTGAAGCACTCAATTAATAAATGCAGCGGAACATGCATAACAAAGGTACAACTATTAAAGATTTCTCAAATTCCACTTGGGCTATAGGATAAGTCAAGTAAATAAGCTAAATATCAAATTCAACTCAAGCATATATAATTAAGGCACAAATGTAAATGAGATAGAGTTGAGAGAAACAAATACAATATTTTTCCTGATTCAGCCACCAACCACTAGTGGCCTACATCTAATCCTCAAGTAAACCACTCGAGATTTTTTACTAAACCATCAAGCTTGAACATGTACTTGGAAACCTTTACAACCAAGAGCACTCAACACATCTTGAGATGTCTCACCCTTTGTGCTTGAGCCTCAACAATAAGGGATACCTCACCCTTACAAACCTTTGAAGGATACCTCACCCTCTTTACAGATTACACAAAGTATAGATGAATAGAAACTCTCACTAGAGTGGATAATACACATTAAAGCTCAATGAGTATAAAGGATTCACATACTTAAAGCTTAAAACAGAGGTTTATGAGAAAAGAGAGTTAAAATTTGTTTTCAATGCTCAAGAATAATTTTCAGTTTATTTCCTAGCTTTTCTTTAGTATCCAAACACTTTCATTTATAGTCCAAAGCATTTTAGGACCATTGGTGGTGGTTAGGAGCATTAAATGTCAAAAACTAGCCATTATTCACGTTTTCTAGTTACCCAAATAACCGATTATTACTGTTTAATAACAAGTTATTACTATTCAATAACAGGTTATTCATTTCCAAAAATAGGTTATTGGTTTTCCATAATCGATTATTGGTTTTGAATAATTGGTTATTAGTTTCACCAGAAAACACTATAGCGCACAAATAACTAGTTATTGAGATGCCATAACTGGTTAGGAGCTTTAAAAATATGAAAAATGCTCCTGACTTAGTGAATAACTGGTTATGGATATTCCATAATTGGTTATTGCACTCTAGTTTTGAAAATTGACTTTAAATGGTCATAACTTTTTCATTTTTCATCTGTTTAAAACAAATGACCACTCATTTGAAAACTCTTTAAGTCTATTTTCATATGAAACAAGTTTTAAAATAAATCTTAATGTCACCTTATCAGGGTAAGGATGGACTAACCAATTTGTCAAGTGTAACACAAACTGAACTTCGCTTGGAGAATGTTCACTTGGTCTGTGGAGCTTTCTAAGTTTGGGATAACCTATGAACCAAGACAAGCAATAAAAGCTCAAGTGTCATCTGTTTTAATGGTAGAACTTACACCGGATACCAGCCATCCTAAATGGAACTCTTGGTCCATTTACATTGATGGCTCCTCGAATCCCAAAAAAAAGCGACGTCGGGTTTATTTTGGAAAATGAGGCCAGACTCACCCTCGAGCATTCTTTAAGGTTCGAGTTTCCAACTTCAAATAACTAGCCAGAATATGAAGCTTGTATTGCGAGAATCACTATAGCTAAGGAAATGGGAGCCACTAACATAGTGCTTTGCAGTGACACGCAATTGGTAACTTCATAAATATGGGGTGACTATCAGGACAAAGAATCCCTCCTGCTGAAATACTTGGCTAAAGTGAAGAAAATTTTGAAGAATTTTGCAAGCACTAAGGTTGATCATATACTAAGGGAACAAAACTTGCAAGCTGACATCTTTTTGAAGCTTGCTAGCACAAAGAGCCTCGACAACAATAGATTTGTGATCCAAGAAACTCTATTAGCACCAAGCATTACGGGTTCTAAAGTCATCCTTCTTGAAGAATTGGAAATTTAGATCATGCCAGTTACTGCCTACCTCTAGGATGGTACCCTGCCCGAAGACAATAAGGAAGCCCAAAAGCTAGTGCGGGCCGTGACATGGTACACACTTTATGATAATCAATTGTACCGTTGTGGCTTTTCGTCCCCTCTCCTTAAGTGTCTCGGACCAAAAGAGGCTAAATATGTTTTGGCTGAGATCCTTGAAGGTAGCTACAGGAATCACCTTAGAGTAAAGGCATTAGCTCGAAAGGTGTCGAGGGCAGGATATTATTGGCCTAGTATGGAGGCTAACAATATGGAACATGTCCAAAAATGTTATAAATGTCAGCGGTTCTCGAACATCTATTCCACTCCTTTGGAAGAACTATCAATGATGTCCATACCTGACCTTTCTACCAATGAAGAATGGATATCTTAGGCCAGTTCCCCTAAGCACCTAGGCAGGTTAAATACTTAGTTGTAGTTGTGGAGTATTTCACTAAGTGGATAAAAGTAGAGCCATTGTCCACCATTACCTCTGCTCGTATCCGAAAATTCACTTACAAAAACATTATTAGTAGATTCAAGGTCCCAGAGTCCATGGTAACAAACAATGATACCTAATTCATGGACCAAAAGTTCCAAGACCACTCTTCAGGCTCTGCATAAAATAATATTTCACCTCAATAAAGCATCCAAAGATAAATGGCCAAGCTGAGGCAGCAAACTGAGTTATTCTTTAAGGCACAAAAAAAGGCTAGTTATAGTAAAGGGGAAATGGGTTAAACAACTTGACCACATCCTCTGGTCATATCGAATCATGCCCTACTCCACAAATGGGAAAACCTATTTCAAATTGATCTATAGTTGTGAATCAATGATTCCAATTGAGATTGGATAGCCCATTTGACGGAGACAACACTTTTATGAAGATATCAACATGGACATCATTTGCCAAAACCTAGACTTGCTAGAAGAGCAACGCCGCATTGCTCATATTCGCGAGGCTGTCGTCAAGCAAAGAACAGCAGCCTGGTATAATACCAAAATGATTCTACAAAAGTTTGTGCCCATTGATCTTGTCTTACTCAAAGCAGATATCAGTGGGAAGAATGGGTCTCAAGGAAAGCTAGCTCTTAATTGGGAAGACTCATACCGAATCACATCCAAGACAAATACTAGTGCATATACCTTGGAAACTCTAAGCAACAAGGACATTAAAATCTATTAGAATGTAGACACACTTAGAAAATACTATAGCTAGTCATTTCAAGTTTTTCACTTTGTTTTATTTTAACAATCATGTAAAAGATGAACTCCGACATGAATAAAATGTTCCCAAATTATCCAGTTATCTACTTGTTTTATTTTACTTATGCTTAATGCAACCACAAGGTCATAGTACCTTGGCAAGGTCCGAGAAGTGCATGTTCCCCTAAGGATCAGCTATTCTAATTTCACCCAAGGTCAAAATGGCTAACCCATTTGACCACATTTCGCAATCTTGTAGCAAGCATATGGGTTTTTAGCCCCGCCCCAACGAGCCTAACCTTAACCCACAAGTTCAGAAAGAATTTGATGAGGTTAAGCATACTTAATGGAAGCTCAAAGTTTGGCAATGATGATTGTCGGGATCCGTTATAAGGATGCCCCTTCCAAGGTCCTTCCACTATTTTCCCATTTAAGGAAAAGTTCAATGAACACGTAGAAAATTTTATAAGTATCTAAAGACTTTACATATTCAAATACACCATACTCATAGATCTATACTCTGAGGTTCGCGATAATTCCATCTGATTGATTTGTCCTTCGAAATTCACAATTATCCTCAAATTAAGTAATGCGTGTGAAAATTTGGCTACGTCCTTTTTGATTCATATGTGATTTCGGGCATTGGACCCAAAAGCAGGCAAAGGCGTGAAGAATATAATTTTTTTTTCTAAGTCCCCTTTGAGGATGGTTTACAAATTTTAGGCATTGGACTCATAAATAACTAACACAAGTGGAAAATAATATCTACACAATATAAAGAGAAGCAAAAGAAAATATTAAGTTATGTAAATTAAAATGATGCTTGAGGACCAAGACTTGTTTATGAAATAAATGCCCAAAATTGGGTCTTATCTGTACATATACCAAAAGCCCCATGCAGGGGGCAATAAAGGAAAGATAGTAAAAACATAAAATAGTTAAGGCTCTGGGTTAGGGTCCTCAACTTGTAGCTTCCTCTTGGCTAGACTCCTCATCCTTGCCATCCTTCTCTTCTTTTGCACTAGCATCCGCCTCGATAACTTGGGTCACAGGATAGCGTGAATGGCAATATCAACGATGCGACTATCCCTAACCACCCTTCTAGATCTGGCTCCTTTAGTTATGAGGTTGGGATTGAGAACCTGGAGTTGGGCTAAGGCATATTGACAAATGAGTCATCTACCAAGGCTGCCTATTCATTTTCAAGTTCCGTGACCTCGGCCTTGAGTTTGGTTTTTTAATGCTCCAAAAACTCGACTTGGACCCTCAGAGCAGTCATGTCAGTCTCCAATAGAGCAATATGTTCCTTCAAACTCATAACCTGGGTCTCAGTCTCCTTCAACTTGTTTTGGAGCCCAATTATCTCAGCCTTCTAGAGGTTGGCCTCTTTTCCACCTTGTTTTAGCAACCCATCCTTATGTGACACCTCTAGTTCTAGTTAGGCCTTCTCATCTCAAAGGAAATTCAACTCCTTCTCGATGTCCTGGGCTTGGCACACAGACTTAAAAACGCCCTCCAGAAATTGGACTGCAGATGCATTTCAGAGGGATCAGACCTTCATCTCTCGGATTACCTCAATCAAGTCATGTTCAATCAGGACATCATAATTTGAAGGCATTAAAAGGACATTGTCAATCAGCTTACCAGGCTCCAACCTCGGAACTAATACAGATGAAGTAGCGAACCGTAGTGGAGAGCCCTCCAGGGTCTCCAAATCCCAGTCTAAGATCAAATAAATGTGACCCTTGATGGACACTGACATTTTCCCTTTTCGCCCTTTCTGACCATCGCCCTTCCTCTTGGATGGCCTCAAAGGTTGAGCTGGAGATTTGAGAGTCAAATACTGAAAGAATGGTTGAGGGGTGGGTGTGGGAATTGAGATTTAGGGTGCGAAGCCAAAAGTCCTAGCCCTTCTGGCTGCCAACTGACACTCGAGTGCCTCAATACCTCCTACGGCACTATGCTTTTTGCAAAGACATAAAAGAAAGGAAAGCGTTACAACACTTAGAAAAATTTATGCAAGACATCAATAGCAAAGAAATATGTAGCAAATAAAATAATAATCATGGCATACCTAACAAAGCTCTAAGCGAGCTCTCGGGCTCATCTATCACATCTTTACAATAGATGCTCCCCAACTTGTCCACCCACTCAATAAGAAAAGGTAAGGATCTAGGCCTCATCCTTAGTAAGTACGGATATCAAAGACTTGATCTCTTCCTGACTCCGTTCCTAGGCCGCCTGCGACCAGTATAGATTGTTGGGAATTGCAGATACATCATGCAGCGGAAAAACAAAAATTTCAACTAAGGATCCATGCGAAAAGAGACCATAATTCGTGTTTTTGAGTTTACCTCTTGAAGTGAGATGAAAAACAAACGACGTGAATCACCAACACTATAACAGTGACGATGTCTTTACGGTATCCACACGAACAGACTCACGAACATCCAACGTTTAAAAAAAAAGGAGTCTCACGTTTCTGACACAATGCTAGCTGCAAAGAGAAAAGAAACATGTCACTCTCTCACTCACTGTTTTTGTAGGTACGGCTAGGGTACTGTTATGCGTGCTTAGCAGCCCTTTTAGCAGTACTATTTATAATAGTGATTGCCTTAAAAGTGAGTGTGAGCAGCGATAAGATTAGCTGTGTAACCCTAGACTCATCTGTTATGAGTCTGGCCCACGATTGAATCTCGGTCCAACTTGGATCCTTATTGCTCTAATTTAGTCTGCTCTATGTGTGTGACCCTGCAAGTTCTCATAACGTTGATAGTAATATTAAAATCTCATTTTAATATTACAAGTAGTGAGCGATATCTAGCAACACATCCCTACTACCCAAGTAATGAGAATGTCAGTGATTTGACATAACATTTTCGTGACCAATGTTTCCGTGTAATTTAGTCCATTTGTCAAGATATCTAGATTAAAAACAAGACATAGAATGCGTCACCATTGTATAGTTCAATCCTTTATTTCTTAATACCCGAGTAGACTTTGTAATAACAAATGAGATCAATATCTCATATTGACTCATTTAAGCATGGTCATACATTTCGCAGTCTCACTCAATCAAGGGGCCCGAAGATATCGCTCCTGTTATGTAGGAGTGATAAATCCCATTTAGGTCACTCACATCCCTCTGCATGATTTGCGGTATGTCTAATAACTAACTTTATAATCACCTTGTTACAGATGACGTTTGATGGTATTAAAACACACAACTCCTCATGTAGGAATCGAGGTGATTTCAGGTTAAAGGACTGCATACACCATTGTCACTATGAGAATCGCTTATGACACTCACGTAACGATCCATGTAGCGATCTTATGGCAGGTTAGTCCAATATATCATTACTCTAATATGTACCCATGTGAAGACTTGATATCTCATATCCATGACCCATGAGATGTGGTCATTAGTCTACGCACATACTAATCTCAATGCATTATTGTTGTCCTAATTAACAATAATACTTTACTATGGACATTTAAGAATAGTATTCTAATTTTATCCAATAGGATCTCAGGATCAAGTCATCCACTTGATGTCCTATGACAACAAACTTACTATTCTAAGGACTTTATTATGTTTATCATAAATAACACAATAAATGAAATGCCTCATATATTAAAAAATAGCATAATACAATATATGTAAGTACTATCAAAATATATCGGCCTCTAGGGCATACACCAATACAGATGCATCTAGGAGCACCCTCCAAGGTAATGAAAAAAGGAGTTGTCCCCGGACCACTTTCCAAATGAAAGAAATCCTTTTCGAAATTCTTGAAGGACTCCTAGTATGACTTGAAAACTTTCGTCCCACTTAAGTCTGCAAAGTTTTCACCCTTTCTGATAAATGTTTCTTGGAGGGCAAAAACCATGTGAAAAGAAAGAAAAAAACCCTCGACGGAGAACCACCATCCGAAGACCTTGTATATAAGTTTGTATGTCCTCATGAACCCTCAAGCGTTTGGATGAAGTTATGTTGGAGCTACTCACAGATGGTTGAGCACTATAATTTGAAAGGAGGAGAATGAGAAATGGGCACCAATACGAGTGAGCATGGCCTCATAAAGGAAAATAAAATGTGAACCTTTAGTCTAGGTTGAATGTACCTTCTCCTGGTCATTGGGAGCCTGGATCATGTAGTCTCTACCCTAGAGTTTGTCTTTTGTCAGCTAGATGTACCTTTGCTTGTGGGCTACGTGCTCTGCGGTCTTAACATTAGAAAGTGTTCCCAACACCTCTTGATCAACCCATTGATATAAGCTGACGTCCTGAGGAAAGATATACTCCCTCAATTTAGAAGTTCCCGGTCTTCATTTCCCCATGTCCGAGATTCTGGGATAACCTATAGAGATCGTACTAAAGTTAGAATAAGAAGAAGAAGTCTCCTAATGACTTTCTAACTCTCTAAAGGGTATGGAGAGTGAACAAGCAAGTCTTAGCCATGCTATCTCCCTAGCGCTCTCTATTCTCCAAATCATTTCCTGAATAGCATTCCCGAATAACAGCCTCTGCCCCCTAACAATGTTCTCACCCTAAAGGGAACGCCTCCGTCGTACTGGGAACTCCCTTAGAATCTCTAGGGAACTCCCTTCCCCGTCATCATTGTTCACTTCTCATAGTCTCACCGTGACAATTATTGGAAGGAAATAAGGGGCTAGAGGGAATAACTAGTAGCTTAAAGGGAAAGAAAGGATGAAAAAGCTAAAAATGGCAAGAAACCACCACAAACACCTGATGAAATCGCCTCTAGTCACTAGAAATTCAGAGAAAAAGAGGAAATGGAAGAAAAAGTGGAGAGGTGTAATCCCCTACTCCTATTTATAGGCTTGAAGAGTTATCATAACTATTGCCACCCACAAGGGTGTTTCTGTCTTTGCGCAATAAATTCAAATAAACGTAATCATAGCAGCGCGAAAACATAACGACGACTACCATTCAGCAACCACCACGTGTTTCTACAAAATTATCATAGCATATGAAAAGACATCAGACAAATCTAAAAAAGTTGTGTATAGTTCGAGGATGAAATTTCCTTGGACCCCGACTTTACATGGTTTGGGGGCATCATGGTTATCTAGATTCAAAATCGAATCAGCATCGTATGAATATGTGCAATTTCCACGAACCCTGGTCCAAACTTGGCATGGAGGTAACTTAGAGCAGACCACAAATCATAGATGAGAAATACTAAATAGAACTCCCTTATATCAGACCATGGCAAAATGCATCAGTATATTAGGCAGTTTTCCCACGAACATTTATACCATATCACAAACTTCAGCATAAGTCGATAAGATACTGTGAGATCTGGCTTCCACGCCATAAAACAGATTCCTTTGTCCTAAACGTGCTGTTGCTTTTGTTGATCTCATATATCTTGACATTCAATTATCATATCTGAGTGCCAAGCTGATGGCAACTATTCTAGACTGGGTTCCGAGATGTCTCAACGAGCAGTTACCCAATCCATCCAGGATGGATCCCAGCCTACGACATGCACTGCCTAAAACCATGACAACATTTAACAAACAAGGAGAAAATCTCTCCTAAATCCTCCATCTATAAGAATTACTGTTAAAGAGATAATTACTCTAACTAATTCCTCATTTATAGGGATTATCATTCATTTTCCATTAAATGCTAATTTCAAATATGATCTCCCTTCATCACCACACTCCTATAAATACTAGAAAAGTCACTAAGGTATAGGTCTAAACCTCTAAACACTACCCACATTATGCACAGTCTAACTTGAGCGTCAGAGTGCCTTTGCATTTACCCACCATTCACACCATCGTCGTTGCCACCGTGTTACAGAGGAAACCACCATTATCAACCTCATACAAATGATCCTCTGAAACCCGTTCAGAATAGAAGGATCAACAATTGGAGGTGGTGTTTTCCATACATATCGAGAAAGAAACCGCAGTGCAAATCACTTAGCAAATCTAAGCTTAACTCACGAGTTCGTATATGGAAGTCTTCTAGCTAATGATTCTGGGGTTCTTATACCCCGTAAAATTTCTCATGTAGTGTAGTTGTTTCTCTTTCTCTTGAACATTTGGCCTCCAATGTTACAAAAAAAAAAGAATCAAATTAAAATAATTAAAGTGATTAAATAAATAAAATTAATGGTATTTGGTTAGATTTAACACTTTCTTTTAATTATATGATTATGTGTAAGATTAAATTGAATTTTGTAAATTTAGTTTTGCCTGAAGATGATTCTTTAAACATGATTTTGTTTAAAATTATGTTTGTAAGTAATGATTTATATTTGGAAGGTTTTGGGGTGTTTTTTAAACCCAACATACTCATAGCAACAATGGTTTAGCATGAGTAGGCTTCATGATTTTATTTTATTTTTCTTCAGATGGACCTAATTCGGCCTATATATATATAGATTGGGTTAGGTTAGGTTAAATCTATTAGTTTAATATACACAACAAAAGGGATTACTGAATGCCCCTATTGAGAAAGAGGGAGGAGCCCCTGTTGATGCTCGAAAATGCCACAATTTTGCTAGATGGATTACTGAATACAGGCTTATTGATTTGGGTATACAACGGTTTGAGTTTACCTAGAGGGGACCCTATGAGAGGGAAGGGAAAAAGTCTTTAAAAGATTAGAAAGAGCCTTATGTAATACTACTTGGAGGAGAACATTTCATGAAGGCAATGTTTTTTCTCTTCCTTGGGTGCAATCTGATCACCATCCAATTTTGATCTAGATTGTCAATGAGAACTAAACCCAGCCCAATCGGCTATTTAGATTTAAGGTTGCTTGGCTTCTTCATTTTGATTTTCAGTCCTTTGTTGATGCCAATTGGGAGGATAAGCTACCTATAGTTCAAACCTTGGCTAATTTGACCCCTAAACTCATTGAGTGGAACAAACAAACATTTGGGAATATTTTCCACAGGAAGAGGAAGCTTTTAAATAGGATTAGTGGTATCCAAAAGTCAGTAAACTATGGGAGGAATACCTTTCTAGATAGGTTGGCATGTAACTTGCGTGAATAACTTCTTGAAGTCCTTGAACAAGAGGAGATGCTTTGGTTTCATAAATCTCGATAAAAATAAATAAAGGATGGGGACCATAATACAAAGTTCTACCACACTAAGATTATTATTCATAGGAGAAAAAATTAGGTGCTAAAATTGAGAGACCATCAGGGAAGGTGGATGGAGGACCCTGTGGCTCTTAGTATTCATATTGTCGAATTTTTTTAAGAGCTTTTCCAAGAAGAGGTGGGGGTAGACCACGACTTAATACAGAAAAATCATTCCCTATAATTTCTTTTGATGAAACTAATAGGGTAGGTAAGAGCCTCTTTGTGGATGAAATCACTACTACCATGTTTGGTATTGGCTCTCTAAAAGCCCTTGGGGAGGATGGCTACCATGCCATTTTCTATAAAGAGAATTGGGAGAAAGTTAAACACTCTTATCATTAAATTTATATCCTCTATCTGGATGAATCTGAACTTGATCAAGAAGGTGAACCAAACCTTACTTATCCTCATTCCTTAGATAAAGAATCTCAAATTCATAAACTAGTTTAGATCGATTACGCTTTGTAATGTCATGTACAAGTGTATTACAAAAATTCTTGTGAATCAGATCAAGCCTATTCTCAGAGACCATATATGCCCTTTCCAATCTAGTTTTGTCTCGGGCTGCAACATCCATGACAATATAATTATAGCTCAAGAAATGTTTTATTCTATGAGGAAGTTCAAGGGCAGTGGAGGATTCATGGCAATTAAAATCGATCTTGAGAAGGCCTACGACAGGCTAAATTAGGGGTTCATAAAGGAGTCCTTGGTTGAATTTAAGTTCCCTTAACATCTTCTTGATATTATTATGCTTTGTTTAACTTCTTCAACCTTCAAGCTAATGTGGAATGGGGAAAAATATGACCAATTTACTCCTATAAGAGGGACTAGACAAGGAGACCCTATATTCCTTTATGTTTTTGTTATCTGTATGAATTATCTATCTCATTTGATTGAAGCCATGGTGGATGACGGCACTTGGAAACCCATGAAAGCCAGAAGAGATGGCTAATCTCTCACCCAGCTTTTGCTGATGATCTTCTTATTTTCACAAAAGTCACCCCCTCTCAATTGTCCAACATTATTGGTTTTCTTAAGAAATTCTGTGATGCCTCTGGCTAAAAGGTTAACCACCACAAAGCTTTAATTACTTTCTCTCAGAATGTTCCTCATGACAAAAGAGAAACTATGATAAATATGAGTGACTTTAAGGAGACCATAGAACTTAGAAGGTATCTTGGAGCCTATCTCACGAACAAGAGACAAAGAAAGGAGTCTTTCAAGAATATTCTAGAGAGTCCAAACTAAGCTGCAAGGCTGGAAGGCACATTGTCTTTCCTTTGTAGGTCATATAACCTTAGCCCAAACAACAATTGACTCTGTTGCCAACTTCAGCATGCAACATTCTAAGGTGTGTAAAGAGTTTGCTCTAAAATTGAGAAAGATCAAAGAAAATTTGGGTGGGGCAATGTTGATCTTAAAAGGAAAGTCCATATGATCAAATAGACCACCCTCTGTCTTCCTAAAGAGGATAGGGGGCTTGGGTTCAAGAATCTCACAAATGAATAATGCTTTCTAACAAAAAATTGGTTGGGGCTTCTTAACTAGGTTTGATTCCCTTTGGGCCCAAGTTTTTGTGAGCATATATGGTCATTGTGTTAACCTTAGAAGGGAAATTATAAGGTCATCTTTAGACTCATTACTGTAGAAGGAACTTGTCCACATATGGCCTAAACTTCTTGATAATATTGTGCCAAACTTGAGCAATGGTGCCACTATTAGGTTCTGGCATGATGCTTGGGTTAGCGACATTAATCAACTCTTTAATAAAGCTTTGAGTGAAATACCTATGGAGGAAAGTCTCTTGACTATCGCTGACATCACCAACTCTATGGGGGAGTGGGACATGGAGCACATGAGTATATTCCTCACTTATGAGATTATCAAGGTTATAAGGAGCATTCCACTGCCCAATTCTGATGATGGCATGAATGATGTTAGATGGGTTTACACCGTTGATGGAAATTTCTTTACTAGCAATGATTATAGGGCCTTTTCTCCTGCTTCCCCCCTCCCCAAAAAAATTTGGACATGCATTTGGGGTTGGAAAGGGACTCAAAGATTGAAGATTTTTGTGTGGCAAATCTCCCATAATTGAATCCTTACCTCCTATACAAGAAGCAAATGGGCAGGCACTAGTCTAGATTGTCATAGATATGTTGGTGTGGTGGAAACAAAGTTACATGTCTTTAGGGATTGCCCTGTAGCATCAAGAATCTGGATCCATCTTGTTCACTCTAGCAAAATTCTTCAATTTTTTGTAGACAATTTAACAGACTGGATTGAAGGTAATTTCACCATTAAATCTGGATTCAGATTTGGTTATTATTAGCAATATATATTTGTGTGCATTGTTTGGAGGCTCTAGAATTAGTGTAACAAGGAGTTGTTTGAAGTTCATTGTAAGTGCCCCCCAATGCCCACTATATCATTTTGGATTATGCCAAATAAGTCCAAAGGTAAGGGAGATGAGCAAACAGGTTGTTCAAAGGGATTTCACCACCCTTAACATAAAATGGGAATTTTGACTCAATGGTTGGGTTAAGCTGAATTCAAATGGTTGTGCTAAAGGCGATACAAGGAAAGCTGGTTGTAGTAGAGTCATTTGTGGTGCCGAAAGTAATTGGATTACTAGATATACTAATTAGGTTGGCACTTGCTCTACATTGTAAGCCGAGTTGTGGGGTATTTTAAGAGGTCTCCAAGTGGCTTGGACTTATGGGCACAAGAAGCTCATAGTTGAAAGTGACTCTAAAGTTGTGATATTTGTTCTAGCAAATAGGGAAAATTCGGCCAACCATCCCAATAAATTGGTTAGACACATTCGTCTAGGGCTTCACCATGAGTGGGAAATCAAATACTCCTACACCTACAGAGAAGGAAATCGATCTGCAAATTGGATGGCCAATTTAAGTCTCACCTTTGATCCTGTCATTGTATCTAGGACAGCCCCCCAATAAGAATTACATCTCTTCTATTTGTTGATAATGTTGGGGTCTTCTTTGCTTATATTGTTTCTGTTGAGTAGTTCTATTTTTTCTCTTTGGGCCTTGGCCCCATATTATAACCCCAAAAAAAATACAAAAATAAAAGAAATCCATTTGCTAAAATAAAAGTACTCATTTGTAACACATAACAAGTCTCAAATGAAATAAGTATAACAAGTTCAAATGAATAACTATAAGTCTCAAAAGAAATAAATATAAACCTCCATTCAAATGAATATAGCAAGTGCACAGACATCTTGTAGATCACTACATGTCTTTTTTTTTTGAGCTCGTCGTGGGTGAAGACGTCATCCTCATGCTTGTGATGGTCGTTCACTCATGCACAACACATGCTTTGGGTAAACAATTGACCTCATATGTGAGTGAAGAAGAATTGTTAAAATGAGAGCTAAGTGTGAGAAAAAGCCAGGCCCGTTAAGGGCTTATTGCTTGGCCCACATTAAGTTTGGACTAACCTAACCTGTTTGATAAACAAGTTAGGTCATTCTTTTTTAAAAAGCCTATTTAGCTAAAAAGGTTAGGCTTCAAGCTTTCAAAAAAACTTTTTAGGCTTGACGGGTCAGCCTATTTAAATAATAATAATAATAATAATAAATAATAATAATAATAATAATAATATGTAATTTATAATATGATATTACTATATAATTATTAAATTAAATTTATATTATACAAATAATAAAAACTAGCCCATTTAATTTAAAGGCATAAGACCGTTAGCCTATTTAAAGGCTTTATTACAAAGTAAACCTTTAAATAGGTAATGAGCCCAAGCCAAACTTTTAAAAAGGTCATGTCATGCTATAAAAAAGGCCTATGTTGGATAAATGGGCCATACTTAAGCTTAGAAAACATGTCAAACCAGTTTACGACAAAGCTTAACCTGACTTGGCCTAACTCATTTCTACTCCTAATAAGAGCATATCTCTAGTGTGTGGGTGAAGATTGAAAAGGCAAAAGCTAAGTGTATTGTTTAATTTTTTGGATTTTGGTCCCTGTAGTTTAATTTTTTAGATTTTGGTCCTTCAGAGACTAATATCTTAATAATTTAAAAATGTAAGGACCAATACCTTAATATGTAGAAACTATAAGGACTAAGATCTAAACGAGTGAAAAATATAGGGACCAATACCATAATGACAGGTATTGTGAGTAACCCGGTGGCGGGTAAAAATATGATGGGTAGCCCTATGGTGGGTAAGGATATAGTGGGTAACCCGATGGCGGGTAAGGATACAGAGGGTAAGGGTATGGTGGGTAAGTTGGATATGATCGGTAATATGTAGGTAGTAGCTGAGATGTCGTTTATGTTGCAGTTACAATCAGAGCAGTAGTAGTGGTAAGAGGCTGAGTCATGTGTTGGCTTGTAAAAATAGAGTTCTTAAGATGTCGAAGTCGTGTCCGAGTACTCGCTAACTCAATCCTCCTTCTACGTCGTGTCCTCCATTCATTGAACTCCTTGGGTGGCCTTGGAATATCATCTACTGTTGGAGCTGGATGAAGTTATTTCATTGTAATACGATCATGCTCTTGTAATGAATGTAAGATCTGCTCAGTAGATTCTCAAAAGGCTACCATACTAAAACCTGATGTAGTGTCAATAGTCCAACCAAATTGCCTCTTTGCAATGTCCGCCTAAGAAACAGATATAACATATATCATTATGATCAATACAAAATACATTCAGTAACGAGCAAATTGGTAAAAAGCTTACCACACTCCCAAGAGATGCACCAATGCGAGAAATCAAGCGTCTGATAATTCTTTTATACCAATGCATGTACTCAAAATGCGAAGTGAGGGTTGCTTGCAATGGGGTTCTCGTAACAAGCTTCTCCCTTCGAATATCCTATGTGGCAATGTAAACAAGATGTGAGCTTGGCCAATTCTCATCATTCTTGCCTGCTACTGTAATTGAGTGCAAATTGTCAGGCTGCACAGTCTCATTGGTATGGGCTAGTCAAGACCAAACTGACACATCACCCTGTCTGGCTAATGCCACTCAACAATGTGAAAAAATATAAGAGGGACCACTGCTAGCACTATGTCCCTACCAGTCACACAAAAAGGTGGAAGTGATGCCACATTTTCATCTGTGTATGGTTGACATATAATATGCAAAATGATATGTATACAGAATTAAGAAGCCATATACAAAAGTAATTAATTCAAATAAATGTAAAATAATATATACCTCATCATTTTTTAGCTAATCAAAGATTCGACGATAATAGTCAAGTACACCGGTCATAATATCACTCAAAACCTTATGTTTACGCCACCTATTTATAAGTCAAAGTATTATATTGTGAATGGAATAAGGATAAAGTTAATTATGTCTATACAAGTAAGCAATAGAGCAAAGTAATGTAAAGAAATGATATATTCATAAACTTGCTGTCATCCTAATGGATGTAAGTAACCACGATTAACATCATAGAACATATGATCAACATCCTCAACAGTGTAAGGTTAAGCCGAGGGAATCTATACCATGCCTAATTCTGCAATAAGATGCAAGCACCTTTGATCTCGCATGCCTTGTAGTTTGTAGCTTTGCAAAGCTCTTTATACAAGTACGCCAAGACTGCAAACCCCCAACTGTATGTCTCGGCAACAACAAAGTCTTCTAACAGCGAAAGAAACATCAAGTGCACATACTTACTAAAATGATTAAAGCATAAGAAACCCCCAAGCAACCTAAGTATGTAATGTCGTGCACGCTATTGTACGTAATCGTCATCATCATCCTCCTTTAGTGATCTAAAAGATGGCTACCATAAATATGTCATATCAATACATGCACTAGATAACTGTGATGGAGTCGACTCAATCCCTAACAACTGATCACATAGATCGATCCAATCAGTATGATGGGTAAGTCTAGTAACAACAACGCCATCAATAGGAAGACCCAATATGATACCGATGTCCTCTAACATTAGGGTGCACTCTCCAGTAGGCATATGAAATGTATGTGTCTTTGGACACTATCTCTCAACCAACACAATAATCAAGGAGTGATTAATACTGCAATAACCCATATAGGCAACCCCCAAGAAGCCAGTCTGCTCTAGACATGGAAGAATCTGCGGAGGGGGTTCATATGCTTTATTTTCTGAGAATGTCTAACATGTAAAAACCAGTCCTCATGTCCCTACCATACATGTTGAGAAACATGATACTCCTGTAACTCCAAAATTAAGTCGTCCTTTGGTCTTGAGTTTACACGGAATGCTATCTGTCATGATGTATGCTAAACAACAACAATTAATAAGACAATATGAAAAATAATGTACATATTAAACATGAGTTATTGAATATAGAAGAGAAGACACAATTAAAAGTAATATAAGAATCAAATTATATGGGAGTAATGAAATGCACACTAATAATTAACTAACATATATTAATAGTACTCAAATACATAATCATAGTGAACTAATACACAATAATAGTCCTCAAATACATATTGATGGTTCGCTAATACAAGAGTTTGATTATGAAATTTTATCCTAGCTCAACTAGATGACCTTTATCCATCATCCCTTAAGGAACTCGATTCACCAACACAAAAACTATGAGAATTATGTCCAACTCGACAGTATGTTGTACACCTTTGTCTCGGTCCTGCTTCGCTCTAATCCATCTCATTTATGAGTTGAATTAATTTTGGTCGACCTTTAGATTTAAGCAATGCACGATCAGACACCAATGTTATGTCAGAAGTTGCTGGCCACCATGGTTCATCTTGAACAAGTTCAAAATCAACCTCGTAATCTTTGTAAATACTTTCCATCCTGTAAACCCTATGTACATATTGGAATGGGTTAAGTGCCCTAAAAGCACATGCAGCAATCACATGAGATCAAGAAAAATGTAATGCTTCAAACATCCCACAATCACACTAGCCTTCTAGTAAGTTTAAAGTATAAGAAATTTCAACCTTTTGTGTTACAAGGTTGAAAGCCTCTTCAACCATGAATCTAGTGTAATGTATATCACACCGGCGAACATGGTGGGAGCTCGCCTTTCGCATGTTGATTCTCCAATCTTTCAAAAAATCATCACTCCATTCTTGGCTATTCATAATTTTATTATTCACATCATCTTTTCGGTTCACAAAGTATTCCTCCAATTTGGTACATGTCATCTGAACCAATGCATTTATTGGTAGATTTCTACTACCCTTCAATACTCCATTGATGCACTCTGACAAGTTGGTAGTCATATGACTGAATCTGTGACCACCATCATATGCCAAACTCTATTTTTCTTTTGGTATTGCATTAATCCAATTTGTCATCTCAGTAGTAGCTGTTAGTATTAGGAACTAACTGTTAGTATAATAAATTTGAATAGAACTTCAAAATTTTAAATACCTATGTTAATCAGATATCTCTTCAGCTCCTTATTCTGGAATCTAAAGTTAAAATTGCTACCAATATGCCATATGTAGAAGACATTATACGCATTAGGCGCTCGCTATCCATGATGTAGATTTACCATTGACTGTAAGATGCCTCGATGTCGATCAGATATCAAGCACAACCCCTATTCTTGTGTGACATGTAATCGAAAGTGGGCTAGGAACCAACTCCAAGCATCCTTTGTTTCCCCTTCCACAATGACAAATGCAATTGATAAAGGTTTTCTATCTCCATCGAGCCTATGTTCGGATATTGAAAGAAGCAATCTATCATGCATTTAACATCATCATTGTCTTCCAATGAAAGAGTTGTCCATCTCCATGGATTGTTGAATTGTGGAAATCAATACACAACCTTTGACACATATTGATTTGCTTGGAGTCTTAACTTTGAATGGATTTTATTTTTCAAGACGTCCAAAGTCATATTACGTTTGATCACGATAAGCCTAGGAGGATGATCTTCATACATTAGACCATCTTCACCCTCATACATTGCCCCACTGAAGTAAATGAGCACAATAAAGGGTTTTGCCATGTGAATCTCACTTTTAAACAATAATAATTCAACACGAATGTAATCAATTTACGCGTGTCAATTAAAACAAAATTATACCTCTAACATTGAATTCATATTATTATTTTACGTACAAATAATTTTCTAAGCTTTACTAATTTGAATAAACCTACATTTAGTTAATTAAAATGTCTAAAGTAATCAAGCAAAAAAAAATTTAAAAATTGACACGTGCAAATGAATTTATACTATTATTTTATGTACAAATGATTCATACTATTCACACTTGATACCCTATTAATCACACTATTAATTAGTCAAGCAAATTTTTTTTTCTAAAACCTCTAAATACATATAAACTAACAAAAATATGTAATTAACATTAATACAATAAAAAACAATAATAAAAATAGCCAAAAATAATTAAAAAAATTCAACCATTATAATAAATACTTATATATAAGGATATCCAAATATGATCAAATAGAAGATCCAAGCAACACCTCCACCAGGAACTGCCAAATCTATTAGGTGGGAGAGAGTTGAGAGTGTTGAGAGAGTTTAGCGAGAGAAAATTTGTAGAGAGTGAGTGAAATTTGACAAAATGAAGAACTATGCTTATTCCACACCTAGAGCTATGTATATATAGTGGGTCATAAGGAAAATGTCAAGTGTAATGGTGTTATTACACAGAAAACGTCATATTATATGATGTTATTAGCCTTAAAACGTCATCTATATGGATAACGCCAAACGCTTTGGTGTTATCTACGTGAAAATGCCAACGTAGATGGTGTTATCTACGTAAACAGAAAATAAAAAAAAATGTTACGCTGAATAAAAAGGTGACATTTTAATATATAATTTCAAAAAAATATTTTGATAAATAGTTTTGCCAATAATGTTAGTTTGGTAAAAAAGCTTCATCCAAAAATTCACGTGCAACATGAGTCCCAACATTTGCATACAAATGTCCACTAGAACAAGGTGCTGAAACAAGTGCCACTGCCAATTTCCATCTAGAGAAACATATGAAGATCCAGCAGATGAGGTGGCACTTCACTGAGAGCCTGATCCTGCAAGATAACCATTGATCTCAGCCATTTATCCTTCAAAATACGAATATGGTGACCAGAACCAATATTCCACCTAATGTTGATCTCTACATTCTCCCAGTCTGCCTTAATGCTTCTCCAAGTATTAGAAGCATTATGGAATGACTGACCAGTGGGAACTATTCCCTCATCACAATGATACTTGGCCAGGAGAACTCGAACCCAAAGCAAATTTGGTTTGTGCACCAACCCCCAACCAAGTTTCATGACCAGTGATTCATTTGTGAACCGTAAATTTTTCAAACCCGCTCCACCACATTGCTTAGGCGTGCACATACGACCCCAACCAAATGAACCGCACACTTCTCTTGAGTGTGACCCCAAATAAATTGTTTATTCATTATTTCTAATTTATCGTAAACACCCCCGGGCAGTAAGCTAGTTTGCATTGTATAGGTGGGTAAGGCAGCTACCACACCTTTAGAAAGGGTTAACCTACTAGCAAAGGAAAGCATCTTTGACCATCAACAACTCAACTTCCGCTGTGTATGCTCTACTAAATGATGATACGTTCCTTTCTTAACCTGCTTATGTAGTAATGGAACCCCTAAATACTTGCCAAGATCAGTAGTCTGAGCAAAACCAAAAAGATCACTTAACTCCCTTCTTTTATTGTGGTTAAACATTTTTTTGATAAAAACATTTGAGTCTTCTATGTGTTAACTTTTTGGTCAGAAGAATGCCAAAATAAATCTAAGCAAGGACACATCACCTGCAACTGATTCGCCGAGGCTTCCGCAAACAAGACCAAGTCATCAGCGAAAAAGAGGTGGGAAATTGGAGGACCATTTCTATAGAGCTTAATCGGCTTCCATTGTTTACTATCAAGTGCCATATGAATACAATGAGCAGGTCTCTCCATACATAACAAAAAGGTAGGGTGATAGGGGTCACCTTGTTTAATACCTCTAGATGGAGTGAATTCAGGAGTAAGACCACCATTCCATAGGAGCTGCATAAAACACAACGATACACTCTTCATGATAATATTTACAAAATTTTCCATAAGCCCCAAGTCTATTAAAGTGTCACACAAGAATTCCCAACGGATTCTATCATAAGCTTTTTCCATGTCCACTTTATTCACCATGAAGCCTTTGTTACTCGTTTTCCTTCTCATTGTGTGGATAACCTCTTGAACAATAACCACATCATCTGTTCCATATATCCCTAGGACAAATTAAAGCTACACTAGTTCAGGCTAATAAGAAAATCCATATGTCAATTCAACTAATTACTAATCACTTTAGTAATGACTTTGAAGATTACATTACATAAGCTGATTGATCGAAAATGCTTCATGTGCTTAGGGTTATTAAGTTTTGGAATAAGCACAATAAGGGTCTGATCTGATTAACCCCCTCCACTTAACTTGGATTCATGTACACCTGCTATACCAAGTGACATACAAAATTTCTAATAGTATCCCATGGCTATGGAAAAAAAATAGGATGCAACCTCTAATGCCCTAAGATTAATACTCCACATGTATCTGGACTACAGTGAAGCATTTAGGTCCAGGCACGTCACAACTAAACTCTTATATATCTTGGTAATTAACTATATCAATTTTATTTCTTACTTAAGCCTTATGAGAGTTAAGTTTTGCTCAAATGAAGAGCATGACTAAGTGCCTCCACTACATTAAAAATTCCACTACATTTCCTTCTCATTGTGTGGATAACCTCTTGAACAATAACCACATCATCCATTCCATATCTCCCTAGGACAAATTAAAGCTACACTAGTTCAGGCTAATAAGAAAATCCATATGTCGATTCAACTAATTACTAATCACTTTAGTAATGATTTTGAAGATTACATTACATAAACTGATTGATCGAAAATGCTTCATGTGCTTAGGGTTATTAAGTTTTGGAATAAGCACAATAAGGGTCTGATATGATTAACCCCCTCCACTTGACTTGGATTCATTTACACCTACTATACCAAGTGACATACAAAATTTCTAATAGTATCCCATGGCTATGGAAAAAAAAATAGGATGCAACCTGTAACGCCCTAAGACTAATACTCCACATGTATCTGGACTACAGTGAAACATTTAGGTCCAGGCACACTACAACTAAACTCTTATATATCTTAGTAATTAACTATATCAATTTTATTTCTTACTTAAGCCTTATGAGAGTTAAGTTTTGCTCAAATGAAGAGCATGACTAAGTGCCTCCACTACATTACAAATTCCATAGTCATTTGTTACTTTATTATCCTTACAGTATCCTTTGAGTCATCCTCACAGAACCCTAGGAGATTGGACATTTATCTAATTGGGTACCATATGAAGTTCATATTCCAACCTAGAGTACAAACATATACTTGTAATACGTAATTATATACATGGCATATTTAAGTAATACTGTCATTCATAATCTATACAGTCCAGTATATCACTTTTTTTTACATCAATATCAAAGTTATACATATCTTGCCCTAATAGGCATATATACACCATGTACAAATTGTAACACCCCAAATTTTAGACTATGTTGCAAGAGCTGACAGAATCACACTACTCTGTGTTTTCTGTGCATTATAAAAATAATTTGATTATTCCGATACTATTTGTAATTATTTTGTGTGATTTGCTCCTGGTCAAGAAAATAATAATTTTCGGTAGGAAAATTCTTGTCGATTATTTAGAGACGGGGGATCTTACTTAACCCGAATCTGAGTAACACAAAAAAGAATTTATTAATTTTTAGAATTTATCTGTAAAATAATTCTATTTTACTGATAAATATATGTTGCTTGATGCATAGCTGTTATTGCTATGAATTATTTTGACCCGGTATAGTATAATTTGCCATAATAATCAACCGACCAAAATTCTGGAATTCTAATTCGATCAAAATTTTGGAAATCCCAATCCAACAGAAGTTCCCCAACATTTTCTCAAATGGTTTTCATTTCAAAACCTGTTTCGACAAACCGAATTCGACAATTTCTTTTGAGAATAGATTATTGTCGATACTGACTTCATTTCAAACCTATTCCGATAAACAAAGCTCGACAGTTTTATGAATATACTCCTATCGATAGACTTGGTCTTTCTCAAGCCTTACAGAGGATCCAAAAGATCAATCTCACGTAACTCATTCGACAATCCAAGATTTTTGAAGATCTTGACACTGACAAAATTCGGACAAGGTCCAAATACTTTTGAAGACATGTTTCTAACATTTTGATCTCGTCGGATTTAATTAATAAGACTACATGTAAGCATATGCTAATGGTGAGTTGAATCAGACACCTTCGAGCATTTTCCCGACAACATCAATCGGTAGTTCGACAAAACCCAAAATACCTCGATTGGATGAAAGCGATTCTCAATTCTTGAATCGAAATCAAAGATTTTGGTCATGTTATGGTGTCTCTTCCGACAAAGACCATCTATTCGACCAAGACCATCTTTCCGACGAAAGACCATCTATTCAAAACATGGGAGAAGTCCTCAGGTTTGATAAAGCGATGGACGTTATGTTAGCAAAGAATCAGTTAAGAACAATATGGTTCTCCTTTTCCCTAAATCTTGTTGGACGATTTTACAAATCAAAATGAAGATGTTTATATTCGTCGAAATATACCTTTTAAAACAATGCCAAAATCCGTCGAAATAGGATCTTTTAAGACAATGTCATATCCATCGAATTTGGACTTCTATCCAAATACGTCGAATTTAATCTTTTTAATATTTGGTACCATGTTAAAATCCATCGAATTGGATCTTTTAATTATTAAGTACCAAGTTAAAATTTGTCGAGTGAGATGCTAGTATCAGTTAAGTGAAAATGTCAATATTCGTCGAGTGAGGATGCTCATGTATACTTTGAGTTAGAATGTCAATTTCCGTCGAGTGGGGATACCAATGTCCGTCGAATTTGAATGATAATGTTCGTTGAATTATAGTGCTAACGACCATCGAGTAAAATTCGATTTCGGTAGAAAAACTTCTCTAATGTCAAAATCAAGTCGAATTTGATCTTCGACCATATAATATTTCGTCGATTCGATAATTGGAAGATTTCTCCAACATCAACACACATTCGACGAATTAGGATATTTGTTGACCTTTTCAAGTTCATCCAGAACTGACCTTTCATTTTCGTTTGACAGAATCACCATTCGATAGAGTTCTCATCTGACAACACTTGATTTTAACCATTCTTGGGGAAATGATGTTCTCCCATCTTACCGAATTTTGTTATGTCATTTTTCGTCAAAAATTTTCTAGGAAACTCACGTTCATGCAGCAATTTGGAGGGGTTCTACGTCGGCCACGTAGCAGCTTGAAGGAGGTTCTACAAGGTTCTTGAACAATCCAATAACCTTGAAAAGTCAAATGAATGACATCAACCACGTGCATTCGAATAAGATATTTTACTTCATGTAAATCCTAAACTTTATTTAAGCTTATCCCACGGCAGACAGCATTCATAAATTTCACTCTCCCACAATTTCATTTTCTCTTTCATCAAAAAGCATCCATCTTTTCTCTCAAAAATCTCACGAATGCAGTATCAGTTTTCTTCCTTTTCTTTTCTTTGGTTCGGCCAAGCATCCTACCGATACCATCTATTACCTATAATTTTCATTCTCACCACTTCCTAAAGCCAAATAACCTTCTAAACACTTTCATTTAGAAAGTTTTCACAAAATCCACTCTAAGTGCTTCAAAATCCAATTTCTATCTTACTTCCTTGGAGGACTGTTGTGGCTTATAGAAAACAAGGAGAAGGAGAAGAGCTTAAAAAGCTTGAATCATCTATTTTCTATCTTGTTCTTCAAAGCTCAAGTTTGAAGCCTTGAAGAAGCTCTTGGTGGAGGGAGTTTGCTGAAGGAGACATACAAAGAGCTTTGGAGGTTCTTCAAGAGGTAAGAGGGAGATTTAACCTCACCAACCAAGTTTTGGTGGTGTGGAGATGGTTGTGTCGGTGAAAAACCCCTAAGGGTTTATTCACTTATTGTTTAATTACTTCTTTAGTTGTGATTGTGTTGTTGGTGATTTTATGTTTGTGATTGTGGTGTTTATGGCTTTGAAATTATGATTGCATGTGTGATAATATGTTTATTGTTTTGATAAATATTAGTATGTATGAAACTGAATGCATGTAAGTGTATGTGTAAATTAGGATGTGAATAATACGATGGATTAAACTGAGAATTTAGAATTTGAAAGAAAAGGAAATTGAATTTGGAAGAGTCGAATACAGCAAGATGAAATGATTTTGGAGAAACAATACAGATTATGATTTTATAGGAGCAATATTGTAATTTTTGTGTTTAATGGGGACATGTTGTAACTATTGATTTTTGAATGGTTATATTATAAATATGATTTTTATAAGGGACTATTTAGTAAATATGGTTTTTGAGGGACTATTTCATAAATATAAATTGTATGAGAAACTATTTCGTAAATGTGATTTTATGAAGGACTATTTCGTCATTAGGTTTTTTATGAGGGACTATGTTGTAAATTATAAATTTTATGAAAGATTATTTCGTAAAAAGGAATTTTATGAAAAATCATTTTGTAAATATGAATTTTTGAGGGACTATTTTGTAAATATGAATTTTATGAGGGATGATTTCGTAAAATATGAATTTTTCAAGGGACTATTTCGTAAGTGTGACTTTTATGAGGGATTGTTGTGAAAATATTATTTGGATGAGGATTATAATGCAAATATTATGTTTTGAGGAGTTATTATGCAAATATGAAAAATGAAGTTGAGTTTTGGTGTTAAGCGAGGAAACTAGTATTCTTGATTTAAAGCGTGTGAAGAGTATTTTACGTGATTGAGAAATGATGAAAAATTGATACGTGATTTGAGAAAATGCGAAAAATATGGTTTCGCGATGAAATTCTTGTAATAATATTGTTGGGCCAATTTTGAGGACCCCGAATATGAGATAAAGAAAATGAATTGAGAATATGAGATAAAGAAAATGAATTGAGAATATGAATAAAGAAAATGAAGCTGTGCATGGTGCATTTGAATGTGCATTGAAAAAGTCCGATGGGTTGAATAAAAATTTGGACAATTAACTTAAAAATGGAGATTGTCTTGGACCGGAGATTGTCTGAAGGTGAATAATTAACCAAAGCATTCTCCTCGAAATTGTGAAAAACCTCCATAGAATTGTTTTGATAAAGCGAGTTTTTGTACATATGCATAAATCGAGCATTTACATCGTGTGATATAATAATTGAGGAATATTGATTATAAGTTATGACAATTATTTTGAATACTTGGAAGATGATGATGATGATAATCTTTGAGGGCATTATCATCATTATTGTTTATGATAACTAAATTATTGAATAAGTGAATATTGATAAGGACATGGATGTAATTATGAATTATGGTATGAATTATGATGATAAATGATATGTGTTAGATAAATGATGTTGGTGGCATAATTGTAATTATGTATGATGTGTTAGTATGTGTTTATCTTCATTGCTACCATATTGGTATTGGCGTAGGTGATCTCACCTCTTTGTCTGTCTATTTCTGTATTGTATTTATAATTGTAAAGAGATTGAGCAAGACGTTGAGTGAGAACGCAAGGAAATTCAGATTTTCGAGAAGGAAGTTAAGTTCTAAAGAGATGGAGATGTTGAGTTTTCGTAAGGGTTATGGGAACCGGAGGCATAGTGCGTCGAGCTTGCTGGAAAATGTATTTCTCACATAAACAGTAATAGGGAGCTTACTACTAGTACTCTTGGTACGGTTAGTATTGTATATTTTGTGTCAAGTAGGATTCCTCCTGTTGAGGAGTCTGAGGAGGACCCGTCTGAGGGTTCTGTATGTTTAGAGTTACTTGGGCATTATGTAATTTAATTAATGTGTAAATATTTTTAGAGTCCAATTTGTAAATATTAAAGTGTGACAGTACTACGACTTATGTATATATAATGTAAAATTATATTGTAATGATGCTGTAATGTTTTAATTTCCGCTAAGTTTATCTTACTATCACCAAGAAATTTTACAACTCGTATTTATATTACAAGCACGTTTTCTAACGAAGGGGTAATATGATAATTGAGTAACACGAAGTGTGACGCCCTAAGGAGGGTGTTACATTAGGTGGTATCAGAGCCCAAGTTAGAGTCTTTTGGGTTTGTGGGTAGGTTTGTCTTGTTTGTGTTGTGTGAATCTCTGACACTGAATACAGAGATATGTTTTGGTTTCCGAAAGGAGACGAAGTTGTGTGAAATAATTACATTTAGTTCGACGTGTTTTTGATTTTGTTTATCTTTGAAGAAAGATAATGGAACGAAGCGAACATAAGCATGTGGACGCGAGACGTGATGAAGATCGTATAGCCGTAGCTAGAAGTGTGATGCAAAAGATTATTGAAGTAGCGATTACAACGAGAGACGGATGATCACTCGGAACAGAACCGATAATCGAACTTCATAGCTTACTAGAATTGAGCGACCATCGATGTGAGAAGGCGTAACTTGGAATCTTCGATAATCCAAGATGGAAGGAAGCGTAAAGTCGACCGTGTCTAGCAAAAGCGGTGTGTACGACCATTGAGGAAGCAACAACGAACAAAGAGGGGGAGTACTAGTGGCAACGATTTTGGTCAGACTGTGGCATCATCACTGAAATGTTTCAAGTGTGGAAAAAAAAAATCATCTTACCAAAGATTGTCAGCATAAAGGGTTTATTTGTTATCGATGTGGGAAGCTTGGACATTTCTCCAAAGATTGTGATCAATTGAAGATGGAACTTTCCATTAGTGATGCACGTAATTCAAAATCTCAAGAAGAAGAAGAAGAAAGAGCTGGTGCAAAGAGTGTAGTGAGAACGTTCAAATACAAAACTTAACGAGTGAGGAAGTTGTGCCATAGAGGGTAGTCTTAAAATTGTGCTGTATAATCCATAAGGTAACCCAGTCTCTTGTGATCTATGATTGTGTGAATCTTTTGGGGTTATCTGTGTTTTGTTTCTTTTCATAATACTACTTCAATTTCTAAACTTGTTATTACTACTCGAGTTTGTTTGAAGTTTTTCTATTGATCTGGTTTGTCTATTTCTTTTTCAAATAGGTAGTGAATTAATTCGACTTATCCGTGTCTTTGTTATAATGTGATCGAGTATTTCTATCCTTCTTGTTAAACTTGTTGTTTATACTCAAGTTTTCTAACTCTACCCTATATCTATTGGATATCAAATCTTTTCTATTGATTTGATTTGTTTATCTAAAATTACATCTATTTGAGAACCGACTTTATAAATGGATTGATTATTTTCCAACCATATCCTACTAATTGTTACAATGTAACCTTAGTGTTTCCTTGATCTAAGATTTTTGGATTCGAATCCAGAAAGTTCATTTCTAAAATTATCGGACCATGTTCTTTTTGAAAATCTATTAGACCATTTCAAATTCTTATTGGACTAATCTAGTAACCTATTGAATAGTCTTATTATTTTTCCTTATGACTTTCAAAGTGTCTTTCATGTATCTCAATTAAGAAAGAGTTATGCGTAAAACTAGTCGAATGCAAGTTACATTAGAAGTTCAACTTGTGAATTTAGGCGAGTGTTAAGATAAAATAGAAAGATGGTGACGTATACTTCAAGGTAGTGGAACATACATGAGAAGAATCATTCGAGTTACATATTAGAATATGTGATAGTTGTTTTGTAACGAAAATTTGAAGATATGTTCTTTCCTATAAAGTCTACCATAATTTCAAGGGTTTGAAGTACTTGTACAATCAAGAGGGGCTAGGATATAAGGAGAAGACGATAACTAGAATTTTCAAAGGACTCGTTGAGAGCTTGTGTTCTAGAACAAGCTGGTTGTTGGGATGAATTTCTACCATTGATAGAATTCACATACAACAATAGTTTTTGTTCGAGTATAGGGTACCTACCCTATGAGGCATTGTCTAGGTGACGAGGTAGAACATCATTGTGTTAGCATCATGATGTTGAAAGTACAGAGGTAGGACCAAAAATTGTGCAGCAAACTACTGAGAAAGTAAAGACGATCTAAGGCAAAATAAGGACAACTCAGACACGACAAAAGAGTTATGAAGATAAAAGACGAAGACCGCTTGAATTTGAAGAAGGTGACCATGTGTCTCTACGTGTGACACCTATGACAAGAGATGGACGAGTGATTAAGTCGAGGAAACCCACTCCGAAGTTTATTAGACCGTATCGGATACTCTGTTGGACATCGTACAAATGAAGGAAAATTCAACCTACGAGACGTTTCTAGTCAAGATTGAAGATCAAAGAACAAAGCAACTTCGAGGAAAAGAAAGCGTATTGGTTACAGTGGTTTGGAACAATATACGTGGTGAAGCAACATGGGAATTAGAAGATAAGATAAGAGAGTAGTATCCATTTTTATTTTAAGTGTGTCAAGTTTCGAGGACGAAACTTATTTTAGAGGGGGAGAGTTGTAACACCCCAAATTTTAGACTATGTTGCAAGAGCTGACAGAATCACACTACTCTGTGTTTTCTGTGCATTATAAAAATAATTTGATTATTCCGATACTATTTGTGATTATTTTGTGTGATTTGCTCCTGGTCAAGAAAATAATAATTTTCGGTAGGAAATTCTTGTCGATTATTTAGAGACGGGAGATCTTACTTAACCCGAAATCGAGTAACACGAAAAGAATCTATTAATTTTTAGAATTTATCTGTAAAATAATTCTATTTTACTGATAAATATATGTTGCTTGATGCATAGCTGTTATTGCTATGAATTATTTTGACCGGTATAGTATAATTTGCCATAATAATCAACCGACCAAAATTACGAATTCTAATTCGACCAAAATTAAATCCCAATCCGACAGAAGTTCCTCAACATTTTCTCAAATGGTTTTCATTTCAAAACCTGTTTCGACAAATCGAATTCGACAATTTCTTTTGAGAATAGATTATTGTCGATACTGACTTCATTTCAAGCCTATTCCGACAAACAAAGCTCGACGGTTTATGAATATACTCTTGTCGATAGACTCAGTCTTTCTCAAGCCTTACAGGGATCTAAAAGATCAATCTCACGTAACTCATTCGACAATCCAAGATTTTTGAAGATCTTGACACCGACAGAATTCGGACAAGGTCCAAATACTTTTGAAGACATGTTTCTAACATTTTGATCCCGTCGGATTTAATTAATAAGACTACATGTAAGCATATGCTAATGGTGAGTTGAATCTGACACCTTCAGAGCATTTTCCCGATAACATCAATCGGTAGTTCGACAAAACCCAAAATACCTCGACTGGATGAAACTGATTCTCAATTCTTGAATCAGAAATCAAAGATTTTGGCTGCTATGGCTGTCTCTTCCGACAAAGACCATCTATTCTGACCAAGACCATCTTTCCGACAGAAGACCATCTATTCAAAACATGGGAGAAGTCCTCAGGTTTGACAAAGCGATGGACATTATGTTAGCAAAGAATCAGTTAAGAACAATATGGTTCTCCTTTTCCCTAAATCTTGTTGGACGATTTTACAAATCAAAATGAAGATGTTTATATTCGTCGAAATATACCTTTTAAAACAATGCCAAAATCCGTCAAAATAGGATCTTTTAAGACAATGTCATATCCATCGAATTTGGACTTCTATCCAAATACGTCGAATTTAATCTTTTTACTATTTGGTACCATGTTAAAATCCGTCGAATTGGATCTTTTAATTATTAAGTACCAAGTTAAAATTTGTCGAGTGAGATGCTAGTATCAGTTAAGTGAAAATGTCAATATTCGTCGAGTGAGGATGCTCATGTCTGTTGAGTTAGAATGTCAATTTCCGTCGAGTGGGGATACCAATGTCCGTCGAATTTGAATGATAATGTTCGTCGAATTATGGTGCTAACGACCGTCGAGTAAGAATTCCTGATTTCAGTAGAAAAACTTCTCTAATGTCAAAATCCGTCGAATTTGATCTTCTGACCATATAATATTTCGTTGATTCGACAATTGGAAGATTTCTCCAACATCAACACCTGTTCGACGAATTAGGATATTTGTTGACCTTTTCAAGTTCATCCAACAGCCTTTCATTTTCGTTTGACAGAATCACCATTCGACAGAGTTCTCATCCGACAACACTTGATTTTAACCATTCTTGGGGAAATGATGTTCTCCCATCTTACCGAATTTTGTTATGTCATTTTTCATCAAAATTTTCTTGGAAACTCACGTTCATGCAAGCAATTTGGAGGGGTTCTACGTCGGCCACGTAGCAGCGACTTGAAGGAGGTTCTACAAGGTTCTTGAACAATCCAATAACCTTGAAAGTCAAATGAATGACATCAACCACGTGCATTCGAGAATAAGATATTTTACTTCATGTAAATCCTAGACTTTATTTAAGCTTATCCCACGGCAGCAGCATTCATAAATTTCACTCTCCCACAATTTCATTTTCTCTCTCATCAAAAAGCATCCATCTTTTCTCTCAAAAATCTCACGAACAGAAGTATCAGTTTTCTTCCTTTTCTTTTCTTTGGTTCGGCCAAGCATCCTACCGATACCATCTATTACCTATAATTTTCATTCTCACCACTTCCTAAAGCCAAATAACCTTCTAAACACTTTCATTTAGAAAGTTTTCACAAAATTCCACTCTAAGTGCTTCAAAATCCAATTTCTATCTTACTTCCTTGGAAGAACTGTTGTGGCTTATAGGAAAACAAGGAGAAGGAGAAGAGCTTAAAAAGCTTGAATCATCTATTTTCTATCTTGTTCTTCAAAGCTCAAGTTTGAAGCCTTGAAGAAGCTCTTGGTGGAGAGAGTTTGCTTGAAGGAGACATACAAAGAGCTTTGGAGGTTCTTCAAGAGGTAAGAGGGAGATTTAACCTCACCAACCAAGTTTTGGTGGTGTGGAGATGGTTGTGTTTGGTGAAAAACCCCTAAGGGTTTATTCACTTATTGTTTAATTACTTCTTTAGTTGTGATTGTGTTGTTGGTGATTTTATGTTTGTGATTGTGGTGTTTATGGCTTTGAAATTATGATTGCATATGTGATAATATGTTTATTGTTTTGATAAATATTGGTATGTATGAAACTGAATGCATGTAAGTGTATGTGTAAATTAGGATGTGAATAATATGATGGATTAAACTGAGAATTTAGAATTTGAAAGAAAAGGAAATTGAATTTGGAAGAGTCGAATACAGCAAGATGAAATGATTTTGGAGAAACAATCTGATTATGATTTTATAGGAGCAATATTGTAATTTTTGTGTTTAATAGGGACATGTTGTAACTATTGATTTTTGAATGGTTATATTGTAAATATGATTTTTATAAGGGACTATTTAGTAAATATGGTTTTTGAGGGACTATTTCATAAATATAATTTGTATGAGAAACTATTTCGTAAATGTGATTTTATGAAGGACTATTTCGTCATTAGGTTTTTTATGAGGGACTATGTTGTAAATTATAAATTTTATGAAAGATTATTTCGTAAAAAGGAATTTTATGAAAAATCATTTTGTAAATATGAATTTTTGAGGGACTATTTTATAAATATGAATTTTATGAGGGATGATTTAAGTAAAATATGAATTTTTCAAGGGACTATTTCGTAAGTGTGACTTTTATGAGGAATTTGTTGTGAAAATATTATTTGGATGAGGATTATAATGCAAATATTATGTTTTGAGGAGTTATTATGCAAATATGAAAAATGAAGTTGAGTTTTGGTGTTAAGCGAGGAAACTAGTATTCTTGATTTAAAATGTGTGAAGAGTATTTTACGTGATTGAGAAATGATGAAAAATTGATCGTGATTTGAGAAAATCGAAAAATATGGTTTCGCGATGAAATTACTGTAATAATATTGTTGGGCCAATTTTGAGGACCCCGAATATGAGATAAAGAAAATGAATTGAGAATATGAGATAAAGAAAATGAGAATAAAAAGAAAATGAAGCTAATGCATGGTGCATTTGAATGTGCATTGAAAAAGTCCGATGAAATTTGAATAAAATTTGGACAATTAACGAAAAATTTGTCTGAAAAAATTTGGACAATTAACCGGACTGGAGATTGTCGTGGGCTAAGGCTGACAATTAACCAGAAGATTGGAGATTGTCTGTGGGCTAAGGCTAATAATTAACCAAAGCATTCTCCTCGAAATTGTGAAAAACCTCCATAGAATTGTTTTGATAAAGCCGAGTCTTTGTACATATGCATAAATCGAGCATTTACATCTGTGTGATATAATAATTGAGGAATATTGATTATAAGTTATGACAATTGTTTTGAATACTTGGAAGATGATGATGATGATAATGTTGAGGGCATTATCATCATTATTGTTTATGATAACTAAATTATTGAATAAGTGAATATTGATAAGGACATGGATGTAATTATGAATTATAGTATGAATTATGATGATAAATGATATGTGTTAGATAAATGATGTTGGTGGCATAATTGTAATTATGTATGATGTGTTAGTATGTGTTTATCTTCATTGCTACCATACTGGTATTGGCGTAGGTGATCTCATCTCTTTGTCTGTCTATTTCTGTATTGGATTTATAATTGTAAAGAGATTGAGCAAGACGTTGAGTGAGAACGCAAGGAAGATAAGATTTTCGAGAAGGAAGTTGAGTTCTAAAGAGATGGAGATGTTGAGTTTTCGTAAGGTTTATGGGAACCGGAGGCATAGTGCGTCGAGCTTGCTGGAAAATGTATTTCTCACATAAACAGTAATAGGGAGCTTACTACCGTACTCTTGGTACGGTTAGTATTGTATATTTTGTGTCAAGTAGGATTCCTCCCTGTTGAGGAGTCTGAGGAGGACCCGTCTGAGGGTTCTGTATGTTTAGAGTTACTTGGGCATTATGTAATTTAATTAATGTGTAAATATTTTTAGAGTCCAATTTGTAAATATTAAAGTGTGACAGTACTACGACTTATGTATATATAATGTAAAATTATATTGTAATGATGCTGTAATGTTTTAATTTCCGTTAAGTTTATCTTACTATCACCAAGAAATTTTACAACTCGTATTTATATTACAAGCACGTTTTCTAACGAAGGGGTAATATGATAATTGAGTAACACGAAGTGTGACGCCCTAAGGAGGGTGTTACACAAATAATTGCATAAATATAATACATAACAATGGTAAATATATATATATCATAATCACTAGCTGTTTATCTCAAAAAACCAATCAGTCACTACTGATATTAAAAGGGTAGAGTGTCTCAGTGCTAGGTCAGAATCTACATCCCTATATAGAGGGTGAATCACGTGCTGGAATCATCATGGAAAAGAAAATAATGGGATGAGAATTCAAGGAATTCCCAATATATCTAACAGACATATATCACCATAACAATTCCAACTGCTTCGGGGAATCAAATCATTTTAAAAAAATTATTTTATAAAAAAGTGTCAAATGCCAATCTGTTCCTTACTCTTCCTAAGGGCAAAAATTTAATTTTAATCATTGAACAACAAATTTCATAATCAAATATCCAAGAAATACATAACTTTACAAGCACATCAACCAATAAATCATGGAACTCTCGAGAAATATATCAGCATATAAATCATCTCACACTATCTTTAGAATATTTACAGTTAACTCAAAATGAAAATATTCATGATCAAATTAATGATTTATATAGAAAATTCATGAAGATGTGCCAATGCTCAAGCAATGCCTTTAATCTTTCCTTAGTGCTAATTAATTATCATATTTCTCAACTCATTCCCCGGACCCATGTTCTTTTATTTCAAATAGGTAAAGAGGGCATGTCACATCCTCAATTAACCCAATTCTTGATGATAGTTGTTGGGAATTTCGGCATAAAAAACGCAGCGAAAAAAGGGAATTTCCACTAAGGATCTATGCGAAAAAGGGACCATGAAACGTGATTTTTTAGTATACCTCTTGAAACCAAAAGAAAGATGATTAATGCAAACCACTAACACCGTAACAACGACGATGTCTCTACGTAGTCCACACGAACAGACCCACGAACGTCCAACGTCCGCTTGGAGTCTTGCCTTCCCAACACAGTGCTAGCTACAAAGAGAGGGAAACCTGTCACCCTCTTTCACTATCTGTGTGCATCAAGGTTACAATTCATGCCCTTATGCCATTTTTATAGAAGAAGCCTCGAATAGCTTCTTCAAGAAGCCTTCTATTTGCTTCTTCAAGAAGTCTCTCATTAGCTTCTCCAAGAAGCCTCTAATAGCTTCTCCAAGAAGCCTTGCATTAGCTTCTCCAAGAAGCCTTGAATTAGCTTCTCCAAGAAGCCTTGCATTAGCTTCTCCAATAAGCCTTGCATTAGCTTCTCTAGGAAGCTTTGCATTAGCTTCTTCGAGAAGCCTTTCCATTAGCTTTTCTAAGAAGCCTCTAACAACTTCTTTTAGAATCCTTGAGTGAAAGAGTAGTAGTAGGGTTAGTGTGAAGCCTTGGGCTCATCTGTTATGAGTTTTGGCCCACGATAGAATTCCTAGTCCAACTTGGATTCTATTTACTCCAATTTAGTCTGTTCTAAGTGTGTGACCCTATAGGTTCTCATGACGTTAGCAGTAATATTAAAATCTCATTTTAATATTACAAGTAGTGAGCGGTATCTAGCAACATATCGTTACTACCCAAGTAATGAGAATGTCAGTGATTTGACATAACCTGTCCGTGATCAATGTTTCTGTGTAGTCTAGTCCCTTTGTCCAGATATCTAGATTGAACACAAGGCATGGAACGTGTCACTCTTGTATAGTTCAATCTTTCATTTCCTGATACTCGAGTAGACGTAGTAAATGAGATCAATATCTCATATTGACTCATTTAAGCATGACCATGCATTTCGTAGTCTCACTTAATTAGGGGGTCTGAAGATATCACTCTTGATATGTAGGAGGGACAAATCTCATCTAGGTCACTCACATCCCTCCACATGATTTGCAGTATATCCAATAACCAACTTTATAATCACCTTGTTATAGATGACGTTTGATGGCATCAAAACATACAACTCCTCATGTAGGAATCGTAGTGATTTCAGGTCAAAGGACCATATACATCATTATCACTATGAGAATCACTTATGACACTCACGTAATGATCCATGTAGTGTTCTCATGGTGGGTCAGTCCAGTACATCATTACTTTTAATATATATACCCATGTAAATACTTGATATCTCATATCCATGACCCATGAGATGTGACCATCAATCTATGCACATACTAGTCTCAATGCATTATTGTTGTTCTAATTAACAATAATACTTGACTAGGGACATTTAAGAATAATGTTCTAATTTTATCCAATAGGATCTCACGATCAAGTCATCCACTTGATGTCCTACGACATCAAACTTACTATGCTAAGGACTTTATTATGTTTATAATAAATAACACAATAAATGAAATGCCTCATGTAAAATAGCATAATACAATGTATGTAATTATAGATGAAATATATCGGCCTCTAGGGCATACACCAATAATAGTCTACTTATTAGACTAGTGCACTCAGCCTATACATAACAGTTTGTCATTACACAACACTATCTCAGTAACCCTGGTCAAAGATCCAAAGGAATCACATCTAAGATCGCCCTCAAGTATGACGATCATTTCCAACATCAAATCTAGGATCATTATCATTTCCTAAATTCATCATTGGCTAAATCTAGGATCATCATCATTTTCGTTATCAGATCTATGAGTTACACTTCATAAGGGAATAACATCTAAGGATCATGTCATAAAAAATCACCATAATTTCCTTTATCATGTCCAATTTATTCTAAACTTTGAGCACTTAAAGATGTACTTTACATTTTAATTCAATTACTAGCCCAACTTTAACATTTTAAAGGAGCATATTATTTTCTAGTACATCTTAATTAATCTCATAAGAAAATCAAGTGCACATCATAATTCATCTCTTAAGTATAACAAGTGCACATTATTATTCATTTCATAAGTATAACAAGTGCACATTATCATTCATCTTATAAGTATAACAAGTGCACATTTCTCATATCATCATATAAATCACATAATTCACAAGGCAACTTGAAATGCTAGCAACTCACATGCCTAGATATATCCAGTTTGGTCTCCATAGAGCATAGAACTTATTTTTCTCAAAACAGAGGCTTGGCCAAGGTAATTGATTACCACATGGCATTTTCTCAATCCAGAGGCTTAATAATCAATTATCAAGCATGGCAATCAATTACCACATGCCATTTTCTTGAACAAGGGCTTGGTAATCGATTACCATGCTTGGTAATCGATTACCACACATCATTTTCTCAATACAGACACTTGGTAATTGATTACCATAGTTGGTAATCGATTACCACAACCTCAGAAAGTTGGTAATCGATTACCAATACCAGTAATCAATTACTATACTATTTTTCCAACACCAGAATGAGTTGTAAGCATAATGATTTCACAAATATCATCAAGCCCCTAATTTAAAGACAAGAATCAATTAATCCATACTCAATCCTTCCAAAACACCTAAAACCTATCTTCAAGAACATCAATATGTTATCCATCATTTACTCTTCAATCAAGCATTAAAATCAATTCCTAAACTCTATGAAAAGTAAAAAGGTATGGAGGTAGAGGCATAAACCCTACATAGGCTCCTTGAATTCTATTAAATATGAATGATGAAACTTAAGATTTGCTTAATGATGGACTCAAGACTACCATTAGTTAGAGCTTGATGAGAGCTTTAGAAGTTGAGGCTAGAAGGTCTTCAAGTATGGCTTTGAAAGGTGATGACCATGGTGGCTATAGATTTTCCTTATTTTCTCTCCTTTCGTGCTATAACCAAGAGGAAGAAATGAAAAGGAAACAAAAGTGAGAGAGTGAATTTTTGTGGTAGAAGGTGTTGGAGAGAAAAGAAAAAAGATAAGAACAAGTTTATTGTGCGATTAACATTAATTATAAAATGTTTTGTCACTTAGGGATACTTTTATCTTCTATTAATGAGTTTCTAGCTTTCATAGGTGTTATAGAAAATTCTAAGATTCTATTAAGCTCCCACACACATAATTTAATAGCTATCTATACACTTCATTAGATAGTCATTAGGCTCTATTACTTTTCCTTAACTTAATATAAACTTAAGGAAGTAAACTAATTTTAGCTTATAGGTATATGCCCTAACCCGTAATCATTTCTAAAATAATCTCCATCCTTTATTTAACAACTCTATAAATTTTCATAATTCTCCAAGCTGTTCTCCTATTTAATTTGGCATTTAAACACTTATTCTATTTATTAAAAATACCAAATTAACTCATAAAATTATACAAGTTAACAGGTAAATCACATAAGTAGTAAAGACTTACTATAACAATCATTGAAGCTAACAGGATAATGAGGATGTTACAATTCTCCTCTCCTTTTAAAAACTTTACCCTCAAAATTTAGTTACTTGATGCGAAAAGTTCTGATAATCTTGCATTATGCTAGATTCTTGCTCCCAAGTAGCTTCCTTTAGAGTTGATCCCATCCTATACCACTTTGACTAGTGGAATTTGTTTTCCTTTGAGTTTCTTGAATCCTTTATCAATGATCTTTACAAGTTTTATTATATAAGTTAAATCATCTCTTAATTGTATTGATTCATTTTTCAATATATATGAAGGATCAGGATTATATTTTCAGACCTGAGAAACATGAAAAATATTATGAAGATTTGACAAACTGGGTGGAAGGGCTATTTGATAAGCGACGAGTCCAATTCTTTTCAAAATTTGTAAATGATCAAGAAATCAAGGATTTAACTTTTTGGATTTTATGACTCTACCAATTCCAATAGTAGGAGTGACTCTAAAAAATACACGTTTTCCTTCCTCAAACTCCAAAGTTCTCCTTCTTTTACCTACATAACTCTTTTGCTTACTTTGAGCAATTGCTAATCTATCCCTGATCATATTAATTAGCTCTGTGGTTTGCTACATCATTTTTGGCCATAGGATAGTTTTCTCACCTATTTCATACCAATACAGAGGCGATATACATTTCCTGCTATACAATACCGCATAAGGTGTCATTTCTATACTGATGTGGTAACTATTGTTATAGGTAAATTTATTAAAGGTACAAGCCTATCTCAACTACCTTGTTATTCTAGCACGCTTGCCCTAAGCATATCTTCTAAGGTTTGGATAGTCCTTTTAGTCTATCCATCAGTTCGTGGGTGATAGGCAGTTCTAAAACACAACTTGGTCTGAAACGCTTTCTAGAACGCTCCCCAAAATCTAGAGGAAAATTTAAGATCTCTATTAGACACTATACTTGAAGGGATTCCATACAGTCTAACAATCTCCTGAAGATACAACTGAGTTAACTTATTCAAAGAATAATTAGCTCTCATTAGCAGAAAGTGGGCAAATTTAGTCAATCTATCCACAATGACCCATATCGTATCATAGCCTAATTGGGTTCTTGGAAAACCCATCACAAAATCCATCAAAATACTCTCTTATTTCCATCATGGGATTTCTAAAGGTTGTAAAGATCCTAAAAGGTTTATGGTGCTTTATTTTAACTATTTGGCAAACTAAACATTTTGACACATACTCAGCTATATCTACCTTCATCTTGAGCCACCAAAACAGTTTCTTAAGATCTTGATACATTTTTGTTGCACCTAGATGTACTGTATACTTACTCTTATCAGCTTCTTCCAGAATTCTATTTCTGATCTCGGCATCCCTTGGAATGCAAAATCCATTTCTAAACATAATCATTTCATTATTTGCCTTACTAAATTCCTTTTATTTTACTAACAAGATCTGTTCATTTATTTTTTGTAAAGCTTCATATTTTTCTTGAGCTTCCCTAATATGAGTCTTCAAATCACTAGTTATTTCCAATTTACTCATGCAAAGACTATGTGATGACACAATCACTGCTAGACTCAAATTTCTAAAATTTTTCAAAAGCATAATCTTTTGAACCATCATTCAGGATACATGTAAAAATTTTCTACTGAGTGCATTAGCCACTACATTGGCTTTACTCGGATGCTATTTTAATTCAAAATCATAATCCTTTAAAAATTCTATCTATCTTCTCTGCCTCATGTTTAATTCCTTTTGATTAAACAAATATTTTAAACTCTTATGATCACTAAACACCTCAAATTTAACCCCATATAGGTAGTGCCTCCAAATTTTTAATACAAAAACCTCCGCTACTAACTCCAAACCATGAGTGAGATAATTCTTTTTATGGGGTCTCTCAACTGCCTAGAAGCATAAGCAACTACTCCTCTGTTCTTCGTCAGTACACAACCTGATCCTTTCTTTGAAGCATCACAATATACTTCAAAATTCTCTTGAGGATTTGGGATTACTAACATAGGTGTTATGGTCAACTTATGTTTCAATTCCTGGAAACTAGCTTCATACTCTAGGGACCAATCAAAAGAACTACATTTCCTAGTCAACCTAGTCAAAGGTAAGGCTATTTGGGAGAATTTTTTTATAAACTTCCTATAATATTCTACTAGTCCTAGGAAACTCCTGATCTTAGTCACAAAAGTAGGTATTTCCCAATGTATGACTACTTCCACTTTACTGGGATCCACTGATACCCCTCCTTGAGGTACCACATGACCCAAAAATTATACTTCTTTAATCCAAAACTCACACTTTTCCAATTTGGAAAACAATTGTTTCTCTTTTAGGATTTTCAAAACTATCCTAAGTTGTTGCTCATGCTCTTCTGTTGTCTTTGAATAGATAAGAATATCTTCTATAAAGACAACTACAAACTTATTCAAGTAAGGTCTAAAGATCCTGTTCATGTAATCCATGAACACTGCTGGTGTATTGGTCAAAGCAAAGGACATCACAAGATATTCGTAATGCCCATATCTAGTCATAAAAGCAATCTTAGGGACATTCTCTTCCCTAACTCTAATCTAATGATAACATGATCTCAGATTATTTTTGGAGAAAATAGTGGCTCCTCTCAATTGATCCATCAAATCACCTATCCTAGACATATAATACTTATTCTTAATGGTCACTTTATTTAACTGTCTATAATCCACGCACAACCATACTACCATCTTTCTTCTTTACCAAAAGCACTGGTGCTCCCCAAGATGACATACTAGGTCCGATGAATTTCTTATCCAATAACTCTTCTATTTGATTTTTAAGCTCTACCAACTCTAAAGGTGACATCCTGTAAGGTGCTATAGATATAGGTCCACTTCCTGGTATTAAATCTATAGTAAACTCTATTTCTCGCTCAAGTGGCAAATTAGTTATCTCATCTGGAAATACTTCTAGGTACTCCCTTACTATAGGTATATTTTCTAGGTTCTACTCAACTTTAGAATTTAAAGAGAATAGGAAAACATATTCCTGAGCTCTTTTTACTAAATAGTTTTAACCTGGATGACATTTAAATACATGGAGTCGAAAGAAATAGCCATAGAAGAAGAATCAGATATGAATATCAAGGTTTTATCTAAACAATTCAAGAAAACATGATTCACAGACAACCAATCTATACCTAGGATAATATCAATACCAACAAGAGGCAAACAATTAAGATTTACAAGGAAAGTCTTATCCTCTATATATACACAACAATTTAGAAAAACATGTGAGGTTGTTATTGGTTTTCCTATTGGTGTAGAAACAGACAAGTCATAAGGAAGTTTAGACACACGTAAGTCTAATAGCTTCACACAATCGTAGGAAATAAAGGAGTGAGATTCTCCTAAATCATACAGTACAGCTAAGAAATTATCTTTGATTACACATTTACCTTGTATCAGATCGGGAGATCAAGTTGCCTCTTCTCCACTTAGAGTGAAAACTCTTCCCTTAGTTTGTGGTCTGGGATTAGGTTTCACTCCCTGTCCCTGAGGACAATTTCTGGCATAATGCCCTAGTTTACCGCATGTGTAGCACACAATTTGATTTATCATGTAAGCCATATTACCATGATATCTGCCACAGTTTGTACACCTTGATCCCCTAGTTTTGGTCTAAACCTATTTTCCTTTATCATATGGGTGCTTGGACCGAGAAGCACTCCCTCTAAACTTATCATTTGACCTCTTCCTCTTCTGGGAATACTGTGGTTTATGCTTCTGTAGAGGCTTAAAGTCATAAACCTTTATTAACACTTGTTAACCAGAGTAAGAAAGTCTCTAATCTCTAAGTGCCCTACGGTCCTTCTAATATCTTCCCTCAATCTTACCTCAAATTTCACATACTTCCAGTCTTTTTCTAGATTGTGTCTAAAATAAGAGGAAAACTTAGATAATTCTTTGAATTTGGCCACATATTGGCCTACAAACATACTTTCCTGCTCAAGTCTCAGAAATTCTAGCTCTTTTGTATTCTGCAAGTTCCTAGAAAAATACTTATCCAAGAAAGCAGGTCTAAACATCTCCCAAGTAATTTGGGTACCTGCTACTTCTAGCAGTCTCCTAGCATCAGTCCACCAACTCCTTGCCTCTCTTACCAACATATAAGAGGCAAAAGACACCATCTGCTCATCAATACATGCCATAATAGCAAAAATATTTTCCATCTCCTTAATTCACCCTTCAGCTTTAATTGGATTATAATCTCCTTTAAAGGATGAAGGATTGTCCTTCCTAAACTCAGAAAAATCATGGAAGTTTTAATTTCTCACGAGTTATGCATTATCTGCTAGCTGTGGCTGTCTAGGTAGGTTAGTTCCTATCTTTTCTAGTATCTTGTTTGTAATGACAGTCTACTCCCTCACAGCATCAGTCATCTCTCTAAATGCTATTGTCATTTCTGTCGTATCTCCATTGGCAGGTTCCCTATTAGCACGAGTTCGCTGGGTGGATGTTATAGTTTCCTATATATATAGGATAATGCATATTGAGTTGATCAGTCTTAATATCATATAATAGTGCGATAGTAATCATCAACATTCACACCCAAGGTTGTTATGCGATTTTATCTATAAATCTCACCATCAAAGATAAAAAGAAATGCATAACATATGACAAGAACATCTAATATGCCAAAAGCATAGTCAGTCCATACCCCAGGCTCAGTAGGATGAACTACTCTGATACTACTAAATGTAATGCCCCAAGACTAATACTCCACATGTATTTGGACTATAGTGAAGCACTTAGGCCCAGGCACGTCACAACTAAACTCTTATTTACCTTGGTAATTAACTATACTAATTTTATTTCTTACACAAGCCTTATGACGGTTAAGTTTTGCTCAAATGAAAAGCATGGTCGAGTGCCTCCACTACATTTCTATTTCCATATTCATTTGTTACTTTATTGTCCTCATAGTATCATTTGAGTCTTCTTGACAGAACTCTAGGAGATTGAACATTTATATAATTGGGTACCATATAAGGTTCATATTCCAACCCAGAGTACAAACATATACTTGTAATACCCAATTATATACATAACATGTTTAAGTTATACTGTCATTTGTAACCATAATCTATGCAGTCCAATATGTCACTTTTTTTTACATCAATATCAAAGTTATACATATCTTACCCTAATAGGCATATATACACCATATACAAACCACTGTATAAATATAATACATGACAATGGTTAGAAATATATATCATAATCACTAGTTGCTTGTCTCAAAAAATCAATCAGTCACTGCTGATATCAAAAGGGTACAATGTCTCAGTGCTAGGTCAGAATCTATATCCCTATACAGAGGGTGGATCATGTGCTAGAATCATTATGGAAAAGAAAATAATCGAATGAGAATTCTAAGAATTCCTAGTATATTTAACAGATATATATCATCACAATAATTTTAGCTGCTTCAGGGAATCAAATCATTTTTAACAAAATATTTCATAGAAAGGTGGCAAATGTCAAACTATTCCTTTCTCTTCCTGAGGGTAGAAGTTTAATTTTAATCATTGAACAACAAATTTAAAAAGAAAATATCCAAGCAATACATAGCTTTAGAAGCACATAAACTAATAAATCACGGAACTCTCTAGAAATGTATCTGTATATAAATCATCTCATGCCATTTTTAGAATATTTACAATTAACTTAAAATGCAAATATTCATTATCAAATTAATGATTTATATAGCAAATACATGAAGATGTGCCAATGCTCAAGCAATGCCTTTAATATTTCCTTTAGTACTCATTAATTATCATCTTTCTCAACTCTTTCCCTAGATCCATGTTCTTTTATTTCAAATAGGTAGAGAGGGCATGTCACCTTGTCAATCTACCAGGTAGAGAAGGCATGTCACTTCCTCAATCTACCCAACACTCGGTGATAGTCTGCTTATCAGGCTGGTGCACTTAGCCTATACGTAATAGTTTATCGTTACACAACACTATCCCAAGTAACCCTAGCCAGATATTTAAAGTGTGATTACCATGCAACATTGATGATGAGTTTTGATGATAACAAATATGGAGATGATGAAAAGATCAAGTCCAAGTTCTTCAAGTTTAGCTTTAGGACTTAGGATCTCTCTTGTACAGAGCTTTTATAGGATATCTCAGTGTTTAACTCAAAAGATCTAAGAACATGCTTTTCTACAAACTAAATTAAAGTTTTAATATGGCTTTGATAATCAAAGAGTTTGTGGATTTTCTAAACTCACATAATCTGTTTCTTAAAAGTGTTTTTTCATAATTTGGAACAGAGGTATTCGAATACTATTAAAGGTATTCGAATACAATCCTTCTAAAAATGCTTTTATAAATGTGTTTCAAACAGTGGTATTCGAATACCTTATTGTGGTATTCGAATAATGTGGGTCTGAACTATTTTTTATATACTGATATCAGTGGTATTCGAATACTTCATAATGGTATTCGAATAACCTAAGTCTGAACTATTTTTTATATATACCGATATCAGTGGTATTCGAATACCCCATAATGGTATTCGAATAACCCACGAGTTTCTGTTTTTGGTTTTTGAATTGATACGTAAACGGATTTGCATTTATTATGATATTAATTCCCTCAATGATAATTTCTAATCAAAAGCTCTATAAATATAGACCTTGCCTCACGTCTGAAGCACACGAATCCTTGAAATTATTTTGGTTGTGCTAAAATGCTGTTTACATAATTCTCTCTTTCTCTCTGTACTCTTTTGGTAAAATTCTGAGATATTCTTAGAGAGCTCTATAGTGCTTCAATTTGTATAATTTACTCTGAGTGAGAGTTTCTCTTCATCTACTTTCTTTTATTCTACTTCAAGGGTGAGGTATTCCTCAAGGTTTGTATAAGGGTGGGGTATCCCTGCAGGCTGAGACTTTAGCACAAGGGTAGAGTTTTCCTGTGTGTGAAAAGTGCTCTATTTTGTAAACAGTAGTAAGCACCTATTAAAGCTTGTATACATAGTGAAAAATCTCAGCTTTCGAGGACTGGACGTAGACCACAAATGGGTTAGTGGTCGAACCAGGATAAATACTGTGCCTGCTTTTCTCTTCCTAATCTCTTTAGTTTATGCAATTTTAATTTTTTGTATATTTATTTTCCGCTGCTTTTATTGTTTCTTTTCTTCTTCTCGTTCCTTCTGTGCATTTATTTATTAAGTTTTAATATTTGTATTTTATTTTAAAAGAGGTTTTGCAAAAAGTTTTATACTTAATTCACCCCCCTTCTTGAGTACTGGAAGTCACTTGGTAACATAAAGGAATCACATCTAGGATCACCCTAAGTACAAGGATTATTTCCATTATCAAATCTAGGATCACCGTTATTTCCTAAATCCATCACTGGCCAAATCTAGGATCACCGTTATTTCCTTTATCAGATCTCTGGATTACCCTTCATAAGGAAATAACATCTGAGGATCATGTCATAAAAGATCACCATCATTTCCTTTTTCATGTCCAATTTCTTTTAAACTTTAAGTACTTAAAGATGTACTTTACATTTAATTCAATTACTGGCTCAACTTTAACATTTTAAAGGAGCATATTATTTTCTAGTACATCTTAATTCATCTCATAAGCAAATCAAGTGCACATCATAATTCATCTCTTAAGTATAACTAGTGTACATTATCATTCATTTCATAAGTATAACAAGTGCACATTATCATTCATCTCATAAGTATAACAAGTGCACATTTCTCGTATCATCATATAAATCACATAATTCACAAGGCAACTTGAAATGCTAGCAACTCACATAGCCTAGATATATCCAGTTTGATCTCCATAGAGCATAGAACTCATTCTTCTCAAAATAGAGGCTTGGTATTCGATTACCATGCTTGGTAATTGATTACCACATGACATTTTCTCAATCCAAAGGCTTAGTAATCGATTACCATGCATGGTAATCAATTACCATATGCCATTTTCTTGAACAGAAGCTTGGTAATCGATTACCACACATCATTTTCTCAATACAAACACTTGGTAAACAATTACCATAGCTGGTAATCAATTACCACAATCCCAACAAGTTGGTAATCGATTACTAATACCAGTAATAAATTACTATACTATCTTTCCAACACCAGAATAAGTTAAGCATAATAACTTCACAAATATCATCAAACCCCTAATTTAAAGACAAAAATAAATCAATTTATACTCAATCATTACAAAACCCCAAAACCTATCCTCAAAAACATCAATATGTTATCCATCATTTACTCTTCAATCAAGCATCAAAATCAATTCCTCAACTCTATGAAAAGTAAAAAAGTATGGAGGTAGAGACATAAACCCCTACCTAGGCTCCTTGAATTTTGTTGAAGATGAAGGATGAAACTTAAGATTTGCTTTGTAACGCCCCTTTTTGGGAGGAAACGTCACATTGTCAATTACAATGCAAAAAATAAAATTCATAAGTTAAGACCCGGTTATTTTTATTACGATTAAATTTATCTGGTTAAAGCTGCATAAATAAAATGGTGACTATTTTTTTTTTGTTATGATAATGATGATTAGTCAAATATAGCGATGGAACGTAAATGGCATAAAGAGCAAGACAGAAGTAAAGCATACATTTGATCAACATTGCATATTCACACATATATATATAATTATATCAAATTTGTTTGATTACAAAGCCCGGTATACCAAAAAGTAAAACTATACCTGCCCAAAGGATCATGCATATACATCCCCAAGATATCAGAAATATACAGCCCATCAAAATAATGACATCAGGCCCCTAAAATAAAACACTGGCAGCTATCAATAGCTACCAGCAATATCAGTCCCTCAGACTAGGAGGAATCGTATCAGGATCCTCTTCAGGATCCTCTGCGAGATCCTCCTCGGGGTCTTCCTCATCTGAGGAAACCTCCATAGGAGTCACAGAGCTACGGGCCGGAGCCCGAGCAATGGAATCAAAAGAGTCCTCCTGCGGGGTGTAGTAGCGGTCACCCCACATCTCCCGGATAGGCAGATAAAACTCCAAACGCAGGCTGATGCAGCAGGTAAAGATCGACGACTCATGACGCCTCCAAGCCAAAGAGATCGACACGTCTCCCAGGTAGACACAGCGATCGGAATTTAGGTTAATGTGCCAGCATTCTGGCCTTCCAAGGAAGGTCAGACGCACATCACCTAGAAATCTGTGCATGCGTGCCTCCATGCTCCACAGTAGATGCTAATCGTGATCAGGCCAGAAGCCAGGAAAATTGGGAGCTCCAACCTCCTTGCCGTCGTCTTCAATGGGACATAATATATAGATAGAAAATAACAGAAATACATGAAAGAGGTAAGACATCCTACCTTCATTACCAATTATAGCAGCAAGAAACAAAACAGCGCGAAGCGCCCACAGAGCATATCAAATAATAATCATAAGCATTAAATAGCAGAAATAGACAAATAAGCAGTTGCAGGCAATTATATAGTAGTAACACAGCAGTTTTAATTATAATAATAATAAATAGATGCCAGACAATATGTGGACCCACTATGCACATGCATACAAAGTCAAAATCCTACTCCATGGAGTTAGACACAAATAGTCGAAGAGAAAGATCAGGAGACATGTCTGCAACTCAGCTGCCGCGGCCAAAGTGCTATAATTCATCAGTTTATCCACGTGCACATCATAGCATTGTACAGACAGTCTATGCTAGATCACGATATAGGACAGTGCCCAGTCAAGATCGTCGGTGCGTTTGCATCGGTTTACCCCACGGACAGAAGAGCTACCAACTGTCCATTGCGAGGTACCCATACCCCGACACCCCCATGGTCAACAATATGACCTACACTAGTCTACCCACACCCTCACTAAGGTGTGTTCAATATCCTAGGCAACATGGCCTTAACAATAGTCCAAATGACTTTCACAATGCATAAAGACTCTATGCATAATCATGTATGATCATCATTACATAATATTCCACAATATGCCACAATTGGCCAAACTAAGTATCAACACATCATTGGTTACTCACATGGACCCACAACATCATAATATTTAACTTAAATGAATTGATATATTTTTAAGGTTTATTATGAATTCTTACTTAGATTTAGCCTTTTTTACAAAGTTCGTCTCTAGAGAAATTCTCTTAATTAATTAAATTCTCTAAGGTAATTTATTTTCATACACTTAGAAGGTTATTCTAAATCTCAAAGTCTCACACTCTCTTGTTTTTACCCTAATTAAAATTGCCCTAAGTCTTATGAAAATTTCATTCTTGGTTCTTTAAAAATTTATGAACCTCAAAGTATACCCTAATCTTCCCATTTACTAATTTTCTATTCTATTACCAATAATTTGAGCACTTGATTATTTAAGTTCCAAGGTTACCAAAATTGCATAATCAAGCCCCAAAAGGCCCTAGAGGTCGTGGCCTCCCTAGGGGATTAAGTTCCCAAATTTTTCTTTCCATTAATTACATTTTGTACACTTGATTAATTATGTTTTCCACTTATTACAATTGTTCACAAAGAACCCCAATTTTGGGCTCCCAAAACCGTGGCCATCCAAGAGGGATTCCAACATTATTTTCTTCCATTTCATACATTCCAATCCATTCCACTATATCAATACACACAAATAATCAATCTAATAACATAAACAAATTGTAAACAACATGTAAACAGGGTTTTCTCACAATAGGGTTTTCTCACAATCAATCACAAACAAGGTTTCTTAATGCTAATAGAGGTTGAGGAGGAGTGTCTTCCTCTTACTTAAGAGAAGAAAGCAAAGGAAGCCTCCTAGAAGTTCTTGCAATTTTCGGATTGGACACCACCAAGAACCCTAAAATTTGAATCTCATCAAAACAACACCAATGCTTGAAAAATAAAACATAGATGGTCACCAAGAAGACCATGAAAACGAAAATGAGTAAAGGAAAGTGAAGAATCAAGATGCTTACCAAAAAACCCTAAGCTTGAAGCATGAAGAAAATGGTGAAAGTGATGGATTTTCAAAGAACCACTAACTAGAAAAGTGTTTAGGAGGTGGAGAGGATTAAGAAAATGGGGTTGGATGAAATTTTTGTAATGGATGGGGTGTGGAAAGGCTGCTGGCCGTGAGCTCTTAGAGAGAAGGAGGAGAGAAAAATTCAAAGGAAGAAGGTAGAGAGAGAGTGCATAGGAAATAAAGGTGGTAGCTTTTGTTTGTTTGAAATTGATGTAGTATAATTAATTATGTGAAAAGAACAAATTCCCCCCAAAAATGGGTGCTGCTACCGTGAGCTAGGGAGAGAGGAGAGAGAGTGCATGGCTTCCTTGAGAAGCTTGGAGGAAATTTCCTAGAAGCTTTCTTGATAAGCTTTGCACTTTTTTCAATAAAGTACAAAGTAAACTTGTCTCCTAAATTAAATACTCTTGAACAGATGATTAATTACATTGTTAGAATTATTTTCTCAGTGAATAAAGGTTACAGTTGATGAAAATAATATTTTATTATACATCGGATAATTTTATGATACAACGATTTTATTTATCAGATAAACCTTGAAAAATGCAAACCTCAAAAAATGCAAACCTCGACACATTGACAGTCCAAGATTTACCAGCCTCAGGGAAAATATTTCGTTATTCCAGCTCCGCTCAGCACGCACGTAAAACGAGAAATATACTAAAATATTCAACATTTTCAGAAAAATCCACAAAAATTTTTAAAAATCACAAATATTAGAAAATAGATATTTGTTATGAAATAAATAGTTTTCTGGGGCGTTTGACTGACTCTGCTCAGTGCGCACGTAAAATGAGGAATATATTAAAATATTCATCATTTTCAGAAAATTCCAGAAAAATTCTCAAAAATCACGGATATTGGAAAATGACTATTCATGATGAAACAAATCATTTTCGAGGCGTTACACTGACTCTGCTTAGTGTGCACGTAAAATGAAAAATATATTAAAATATTTGACATTTTTAGAAAAATCCACAGAAATTCTCAAAAATTATGAATATTATGAGATGATAATATGATAAAATAAACAATTTTTTAGGGTGTTACAACTCTCCCCTTCTAAAAAGAGATTTCGTCCTCGAAATTTGCATACCTTAAAATAACTGTGGGTGTTGCTCCTTCATTTTGTCTTCCAGCTCCCATGTTGCATCTCCAGTTATTTCGTTCCAGATTACCTTCACCAATGAGATCTCCTTGTCTCTTAGTTGCTTTATCCTTCTATCCTCGATTCTTACAGGAGATGCCTCATAGGTTAAGTTCTCTTTTAATTGTACTGTATCTGGTGTTATGACATGACTTGGATCAGAAAAGTATTTTCGCAGTTGTGACACATGGAAGACATTATGAATGTTTGAGAGGAAATGAGGTAAGGCTATTTGATAGGCTATTGGACCTATTCGGCGAATAATTTGGTATGATCCAAGAAATTTTGGAGTGAGTTTTCTAGATTTCAAGGCCTGGCCTACCCCAGTCGTAGGTGTGACTTTCAGAAATACATGCTCGCCTTCCTCAAACTCAAGAGGCTTTCTCCTTTGGTCTGCATAACTCTTTTGTCAGCTCTGAGCCATCCTCATCTTCTCCTGAATCATCTTAATCTTCTCAGTTATCTGTTGTATAATCTCTGGTCCAATAGTAAAGCGCTCGCCGTCTTGGTACCAATATAAAGGCGTTCGACACCGTCGTCCATACAGAGCTTCATAGGGTGCCATCCCTATGCATGAATGGTAACTATTGTTATAGGTGAATTCTATCAACGGTAGAATGTCATCCCAACTTCCAGTTTGTTCTATGGTGCAAGCTCTAAGCAAATCTTTCAAAGATTGGATCGCCCTCTCTGATTGACCATCGGTCTGTGGGTGATAAGCAGAACTTAGACGTAACTTTGTCCCTAATGCTTCTTGTAGACTCTGCCAGAAATTTGAAGTAAATCTTGGATCCCTATCCGAAACAATACTTGTAGGCACACCGTGCAGTCTAACAATCTCTCTAATATAGATCTAGGTCAGTCTCTCCAGTTTGTATCTTATATTGATCGGGAGAAAATGTGCTGATTTCGTGAGTCAGTCCACAATTACCCAAATCGAGTCATAACCTTTTCTTGTCCTTGGCAAACCCACTACAAAATCCATTGCAATGCTGTCCCACTTCTATTCAGGAATAGACAAGGGTTGTAGCAATCCTGCTGGTTTTTGGTGTTCCACTTTAGCTTTCTGACAAACTAGACAAATCGATACACGTCTAGTGATGTCACTCTTCATTCCATGCCACCAAAACAACTTCTTCAAGTCTTGATACATTTTTGTTATGCCCGGATGCATATTCAGCTGGCTTGTGTGAGCATGGTTGATAATATACTTTCTAAGCTCTTGATCACGAGGAATACAGATTCTACATCAGAATCTCAGAATTTTGAACTGTTCCTTCCACAAATGCTGTTTCGTTACCTTGCTTCATCTGTTCTCTCACTTCTTGCAAGAACTTGTCAACCTTCTGCTTTTCCCGTATGTCATCCATTAGCTCATTTAAGATGGTAACCATATTCATGCAAATCTTTCCTAGTTCTAACTCCACAAAAGACCATACATATCTGAACTGCTCTATTAGATCTTTTTCCTTGATCATCAGGGAAGAGACACTGATTATTTTTCTGCTCAAGGTGTCTGCCACGACGTTTGCCTTGTTGGGGTGATACAGAAGTTGGAAGACATAGTCCTTCAGGAACTCTAGCCACCTTCGCTGCCTCATGTTCAACTCTTTTTGATCATACAGATACTTTAGGCTTTTATGGTCACTGAAGATGTTGAATGTCACTCCATAGAGAAAATGCCTCCATATTTTCAAAGCGAAAACCATAGCCGCTAACTCCAAGTTGTGCATCGGGTAGTTCTTCTCATGCACTCGCAATTGCCTTGAAGTATAAGCCACTACTCTTCCATGCTACATAAGTACAGATCCTAGTCCTTGGTATGAAGTGTCACAGTACACCTCAAACTGTTCATTTGGATCAGGTAGCACTAATACTGGCGAGGTAGTCAGCCGTCTCTTCAACTCTTGGAAACTCTGTTCACAGCTGTTGGTCCATTCAAAAGCTTGGTTCTTTCTCATGAGTTGAGTGAAAGGTCCTGCAATCATGGAGAATGCCTCGATGAACCTCCGGTAATATCCTGCCAATCCCACGAAGCTACGAATCTCCATCACAGACTTAGGCCTTTCCCATTATAGCACTGCCTCCACTTTTCATGGATCCACCTCAATCCCATCCTTCGAGATTACATGACTCAAAAATTTAACTTCTTCCAGCCAAAATTCATATTTTGACAGTTTGGCATACAGTTCATTCTCCTTCAGAATCTGAAGAACTATACTGAGGTGTTCAGCATGGTCCTCCTGATTTTAAGAGTATACCAGAATGTCATCAATGAAGATCACAACGAATCTGTCCAAGTAAGGACGAAAGATTCGGTTCATGTAGTCCATAAAGATAGCTGGTGTATTCGTCACGCCAAACAGCATCACAAGGTATTCGTAATAGCCGTATCGGGTACGAAAAGCAGTCTTGGGTATATCCTCCATCTTTACTCGTATCTGATGATACCCAGATCGCAGATCGATCTTTGAAAACACCGCTTGTCGCGACCGTTATCGCGGTGTAATAGTAACTTAAATTAAAAAAATTAGGAGTCGCCACCAATTTTATTTTTATTAGGAAAAATTGGAAAACCTAAGAAACATAGTATTTGAAACCAGATTGAATTCGGGAGTCGGTTATGTGTAGAGAATGGTGGAAACTTAATCCCACAGCACCCCTAACACACCCGTCCTGAGACGATACCTTAAGTTAATTATGCAAATTCTTAATAATCCTTGAAAATATTTATTTTACTCCTAAAAAAGAATAAAATAATGAAATCGACAAATAAATTATAAAAAATTAAATTTTGGCTTGATGGAATAAAAGTCCTGCTCCTACCTATCCTCAGGTGCAATGAGGAACTCAAAGTCACGTAGTTCTTTAGAAAATAATTGTGGGTTGATTGATTTTAATTAAAGGATTAATTTTGATTTTTGAAAATTTGAATTAACAAGTCGTTGCGACTCTGTTAATCAAATCAAGGATTAAAAAGGTGAAGCTCGCGTCACGCTAGAAACGTCACCTACTGATTATCAAATTTGTTATAAATTTTTTATTTAAAATCATCTAGGAAAAAAAAAGAATTGGTTGGTTTTATATTTATTTTTTAAAAGAAATGATTTCATTATTTTTAAAAATTTGAATTAACAAGTCGTCGCGACTCTGTTAATCAAATTAAGGATTGAATAGGTGAAGCTCGCGTTACGCTAGAGACTTCACCCACTGATTATCAAGCTTGTTACAAAAATTTTATTTAAAAAAATTAAACCTTTATCAATTAGTGATCTATTTTATAAAAATTTGAAGACAAAATAATAATAATAATAATAATAATAATAATAATAATAATAATAATAATAATAATTTGAATCATTAAGTATCGCAACTTAGATGATTTCAAATGTTATAAGGGTTAGCAAGTCGTCATGCAACTCAAGTAACCCATGTTATTCTTTTTAAAAAACATTTAATTATTTTATTTTTATATTTTATTTTTATCAATTTTTTTGTTTTTTTTTTGTTTTTTAGCTCATTAAGTTAAAGTCCACTACTCAAAATTATTTCTCTAAAAAAATATATTAAAAAATACAATGACTTTTAAAAAAAAAAAACAAATGTAGTAACTTTATGAAAGAAAAAAAAAAGAGACAAGTCAAGAACTTTACGTAAAAGAAGAAAAAAAAGGCAAATTAACAACTTTACGAAAAAGTCTATTTATTTTCTTCTCTTTAATTAAACTAAATAAAAAATAAAGAAAGCAAATAATAATTAAAAAAAGAAAGAGAAAACAGATAAAGCGAGAAAAATAATAAAAAGAATAACGAATCAAAATAAGCAAAAGAAAACAGAAGTGACTTACTAGCTTACGAAAAGAATGAAAAAAAAAAGGGGGGGGTCTGTTTCTTTTCTTCTTGATGTTTGTAGAAAGAACAGAGGAAGAAGATGAAGGCAGATTAGGTGGCAGCGGCCCAAGTAGGTAGTGGCTCAGATGGAAGTGAGTCACGACGGTGGCTTGCTGTTAGTGGGATGAAGGAGTTAGTGTATTGTTGGTGATAGGCTAACGTGAATGGCAATTTTTGGCAGAGGTGGTTATTGTGTTGTGAGAAGTTTGAACGTATGCCAGAGGTGATGGTGGGATGGTGAGGAGTTTGGTTGAAGATTGAAGATGAAGGCTATGTAAGTGAGAAAATATGGTTGCAGTGTTGGTAACCGTGTAGGCAAAAGTCTGTGTGTATGAAGGCTGAAGTAAGTTCTGAGTGTCCTTTCTGTGTATGGGTTACGTGGCTTTATAAGAGGGGATTAGGTTGAAGAGTTTGAGTTAAAATATGATTAGGAGTTTGTTTAGGATAAGTGATGGGGTTTGTTTAGGATAAGGGATGTAGTCTATTGAGGATGAGTTATAGTTGGTTTAGGATAGTTAGGATAAGTGTTTAGGAATTAGGATGATTGATGGAGTTTGTTTAGGATAAGTGCTTAAGAGTTAGGATAACTAATGAGATTTGTTTAGGATAAGTGATGGCATATAGGTTGTGGGTTAATGAGTTGGATCATAGATTATGGGTTAATGGATTGGTTTAGGAGTTAATGGACCAATGGGTTGAAAGATGAGTATTTTTTTTTTTACAAAATGCCCCGGACAAAATTGGGTGTTCACACCACTACTCCCTTCAGTTGGTCCATTAAGTCGTCAATTCTCGAGAGTGGAAACTTATTCTTGATCGTCACTTTGTTCAGCTGCCGGTAGTCCACACACAATCTTGATGAACCATCCTTCTTGTGAACTAACAATATTGGTGCTCCCCACAGTGACACATTCAGTCTGACGAATTACTTTTCTAAAAGCTCCTCTAGCTGCTTCTTGAGTTCAGCTAATTCTGTTGGTGCCATCCGATAAGGTGCTATAGACACGGGACTAGCTCCCGGTACCAGGTTAATAGCAAACTCTATTTCTCGTGCCGGTGGTAAACCAGATACATCCTCAAGAAAGATTTCGGGAAACTCATTCACCATTGGAATTGTGTTCACATCAACCTCGCTCTCAACTTTCAAAGAAGACAGTAGCATGTATCCGTGAGCTCCTTCTTTCAAGAGAGCTTGAACTCGGTTGGCCGTCAAAAATCTAAAATCCTCATCTATGGGAAAAACTATAGTTTTTCTTGAACAATCTAATAGAACATGGTTGGAAGACAACCAGTCCATCCCTAAAATTATATCTAGTTGGAAAAGGGGTAAGCAGATCAGATCGATAGAAAAGGTTCGACCTTCAACAACCAATGGACAATTTAAACAGACTTTAGTAGTAACTACCTGTTTATCAGTAGGGGTAGAAACAGTTAAGTCAAAAAGTAAGGTAGACATTGGTAAGCTAAGTCTTTGCACACAGTCATTTGATATGAAAGAATGGGTTACCCTAGAGTCATACAATACAGTTAAAAGGTTACCTTCTATGGTTCCTTCCCCTTGAATCAAGTCTTCATATTCGGAGGCTTCAGCTCCACTCAGAGTATAAACTCGCCCTCCAACTTGTGGTTTCTTGGCTCTTGCAGCATTGATCGAAGGTTCAGCCTTCGCTCGATTGTAGTCTCTAGATACGTGGCTAGGTTTGCCACATCTAAAGCAGATGATCCCTTTTATGGTGTAGTCTCTTGTGAGATGATCTTTTCCACACTTTAGGCATTTCGAAGGATACGCCACGTTTGGCCAGTCCGGTTCCCAGTAGAACCTCCACCAGAACTTCCACCCATGGTTTGTTACTGATTTCCCGTTGGTCGGGAGTAAGGCTTCTTTTGGAAGCGGTTAGAACTGTTACCGTCACCTCTTTGGAACCTTATAGGTCCAAAGTTCCTATTCCTCGTATCTCTAGATTGCTCTAGAGCTTCTACCTCACAGCATGTATCCAGCAGTTCCGAGAACTCATTGATCTTCAGGGTGATAACGACCTTCTTCACCTCATACTTCAGTCCTTCCGTAAATCTCTGACACTTCCAGGCTTTATTTGGTTGGTGCTGAAAGTATGTTGAAAACTGTGACAAGTTTTCAAACCTTGCTGCGTATTCACTAACGGTCATATTTCCTTATCGCAGGTTGAGAAATTCTGACTCCTTTGCGTGCCTCGCGCTCACAAGAAAATACTTATCCAAGAATTTTTTCTTGAATAGGTCCTAAGTAATCTCGCGGTTTGCAGCTTCCAACATTCTCTGCACTCCATTCCACCAGTTCTCAGCATTTCCCACTAACATAAAAGTAGCATAGTTCACCTTCTTGTTCTCAGCGCAGTTCATGCCTCGAAAGACTTTCTCTAGCTCTTTGATCCATAGACTAGCCTTGTCCGGATCGAACTCTCCTTTGAATTGAGGAGGATTGTGGCGACGAAACTCCGCCAAGTTCTGAGCATCTGCAGTAGCTTCGAGCTGTTGAGCAGCTCATTCTTGCTGTTGAGCAACTTTATCTTGTTGCTGAGTGGCTTGCTCAGTTTGTTGTGCGACGGCCTCAGCCATCCTCTGCATCACCGCTATAGCTGCTGCCATGTCTTCGTATCATGCCATCTTACTGTCTCAAGTCAGAGTAACTGAAAGACACAAGGAAAGTCAGTTGGATCCACCAGGAATACCAAATAATACATCTCTGCGTTTGATTTTTCCAAGAAACACACAACACAAACAAGACAGACTCAATCACAAGACCCAAAGAAACATAAACCGAGGCTCTGATACCAACTTAGTGTAACGCCTCTTTTTGGGAGGGAAAGTCAAATTGTCAATTACAATGCGGAAAATAAAATTCATAAGTTAAGACCCGGTTATTTTTATTACGATTAAATTTATCTGGATAAAGCTGTATAAATAAAATGGTGACAATTTTTTTTTTGTTATGATAATGATGATTAGTAAAATATAGCGACGGAACGTAAATGACATAAAGAGCAAGACAGAAGTAAAGCATACATTTGATCAACATTGCATATTCATATATATATATATATATATATATATATATATATATATATATATAATTATATCAAATCTGTTTGATTACAAAGCTCGGTATACCAAAAAGCAAAACTATACCTGCCCAAAGGATCATGCATATACATCCCCAAGATATCAGAAATATACAGCCCACTAAAATAAAGACATTAGCCCCCCAAAATAAAACACTGGCAACCATCAGTAGCTACCAGCAATATCAGTACCTCAGATGAGGAGGAATCGTATCAGGATCCTCTTCAGGATCCTCTGCGAGATCCTCCTCGGGAACCTCCTCGAGGTCTTCCTCATCTGAAGAAACCTCCATAGGAGCCACAGAGCTACGGGCCGGAGCCCGAGCAGTGGAATCAAAAGAGTCCTCCTGCGGGGTGTAGTAGCGATCACCCCACATCTCCCGGATGGGCAGATAAAACTCCAAACACAAGCTGATGCAGCAAGTAAAGATCAGCGGCTCATGACGCCTCCAGGCCAAAGAGATCGACACGTCTCCCGGGTAGACACAGCGATCGGAATTTAGGTTAATGGGCCAACATTCTGGCCCTCCAAGGAAGGTCAGACGCACATCACCTAGAAATGCATGCGTGCCTCCATGCTCCACAGTAGATGCTAATCGTGATTAGGCCTGAAGCCGGGGAAATCGAGAGCTTCAACCTCCTTGCCGTCGTTTGTGATGGGACACAATATACAGATAGAAAATAACAGAAATACAAGAAAGAGGTAAGACATCCTACCATCATTACCAGTTATAGCAGCAAGAAACAAAACGGCGCAAAGCGCCCACATAGCATTTCAACAGCAGTAATAATAATAAACATTTAATAGCAGTAATAAACAACCAAGCAGTTCCAGGAAGTTATATATATATCAGTATCACAATATTTCCAATTATAAGAATGAATAAATGCCAAATAATATATGGACTCACTATGCACATGCATACAAAGTCAAAATCCTACTCCATGGAGCTAGACACAAACAGTTAGAGAGAAAGATCAGGAAACATGTCTGCAACTCGACTGCCGCGGCCAAAGTGCTATAATTCATCAGTTTATCCACGTGCACATCAAGGCATTGTACAGACAGTTTACACTAGATCACAATATAGGACAGTGCCCGGTCAGGATCGTCGGTGCATTTGCATCGGTTTGCCTAAAAACCAAAGAGCTACCAACTGTCCATTGCGAGGTACTCGTACCCCGACGCCCCCATGGTCAACAATATAACCTACACTAGTCTACTCGCACCAGCACTAAGGTGTGTTCAATCTCCTAGGTAACATGGCCTTAACAATAGTCCAAAGGACTTTCACAATGCATAAAGACTCTATGCACAATCATGTATGATCATCATTACATAATATTCCACAATATGCCACAATTGGCCAAACTAAGTATCAACACATCATTGGTTACTCACATGGACCCACAACATCATAATATTTGAAGTAAATGAATTGATAAATTTTTAAGGTTTATTATGAATTCTTACTTAGATTTAGCCTTTCTTACAAAGTTCGTCTCTAGAGAAATTCTCTTAATTAATTAAATTCTCTAAGGTAATTTATTTTCCTACACTTAGAAGGTTATTCTAAGATCTCAAAGTCTCACACTCTCTTGTTTTTATCCTAATTAAAATTACCCTAAGTCTTATGAAAATTTCATTCTTGGTTCTTTAAAAATTTATGAACCTCAAAGTATACCCTAATCTTCCCATTTACTAATTTTCTATTCTATTACCAATAATTTGAGCACTTGATTATTTAAGTTCCAAGGTTACCAAAATTGCATAATCAAGCCTCAAAAGGCCCAAGAGGCCGTGGCCTCCCTAGGGGATTAAGTTCCCAAATTTTTCTTTCCATTAATTACATTTTGTACACTTGATTAATTATGTTCTCCACTTATTACAATTGTTCACAAAGAACCCCAATTTTGGGCCCCCAAAACTGTGGCCATCCAAGAGGGATTCCAACATTATTTTCTTCCATTTCATACATTCCAATCCATTCCAATATATCAATACACACAAACAATCAATCCAATAGCATAAACAAATTGTAAACAACATGTAAACATACTAATCATGCAAACAAAGAATAACCCTCAATAAAATTTTCTCACAATCAATCACAAACAAGATTTCTTAGTGTTAATAGAGGTTGAGGAGGAGTGTCTTCCTCTTACCTAAGAGAAGAAAGCAAGGGAAGCCTCTTAGAAGTTCTTGCAATTTTCGGATTGGACACCACCAAGAACCCTAAAATTTGAATCTCATCAAAACAACACCAATGCTTGAAAAATAAAGCATGGATGGTCACCAAGAAGACCATGAAAACGAAAATGAGTAAAGGAAAGTGAAGAATCAAGATGCTTACCCAAAAACCAAAGCTTGAAGCTTGAAGAAAATGATGAAAATGATGGATTTTCAAAGAACCACCAACTAGAAAAGTGTTTAGGAGGTGGAGAGGATTAAGAAAATGGGGTTAGATGAAATTTTTGTGATGGATGGGGTGTGGAAGGGCTGCTGGCCGTGAGCTCCTAAAGAGAAGGAGGAGAGAAAAATTCAAAGGAAGAAGAAGGTAGAGAGAGAAAGTGCATAGGAAATAAAGGTGGTAGCTTTTGGGTGTTTGAAATTGATGTAGTATAATTAATTGTATGAAAAGCACAAATTCCCCACAAAAATGGGTGCTGCTGCCGTGAGCTAGGGAGAGAGGAGAGAGAGTGCATGGCTTCCTTGAGAAGTTTGGAGGAAATTTCCTAGAAGCTTTGCACATTTTTCAATAAAGTGTAAAGTAAGCTTGTCTCCTAAATTAAATACTCTTGAACAGATGATTAATTATACTGTTAGAATTATTTTCTCAGTGAATAAAGGTTATAGTTGATGAAAATAATATTTTATTATTCATCAGATAATTTTATGATATATCAATTTTATTTGTCAGATAAAATCTCAAAAAACGTAAACCTCGCAAACTGTGCTCGGCCTCGGGTTTAGTAAGATCCCCCATCGATACGTTGACAGTTCAAGGTTTACCAGCCTCAGGGAAAACATTTCGTTATCCTGACTCCGCTTAGCGCACATACAAAACGAGAAATATACTAAAATATTCGATATTTTCAGAAAAATCTACAAAATTTCCTAAAAATCACAAATATTAAAAAATAAATATTTGTCATGAAATAAACAATTTTCCGGGACGTTTGACTGACTCTGTTCACTGCGCACGTGAAACAAAGAATATATTAAAATATTCAGCGTTTTCGAAAAATTCTAGAAAAATTCTCAAAAATTACGGATATTGAGAAATGACTATTCATGATGAAACAAATCATTTCCGAGGCGTTACACTGACTCTGCTTAGTGTGCACATAAAACGAAAAATATATTAAAATATTTAACATTTCTGAAAAAATTCACAGAAATTATCAAAAATTATGAATATTATGAGATGATAATTAATGATAAAATAAATAATTTTTCAGAGTGTTACATGATTAATGATGGATTCAAGACCACCACTAGTTAGAGCTTGATGAGACCTTTATAAGTTGAGGCTAGAAGGTCTTCAAGTATGGCTTTGAATGGTGATGACCATGGTGGCTATGGAGTTTTCCTTATTTTCTCTCCTTTCGTTCTTTAAACGAAAGGAAGGAGTGAAAAGGAAACAAAAGTGAGAGAGTGAATTTGTGTGGTGGAAGGCGCCAGAGAGAAAAGAAAAAGGATAAGAACAAGTTTATTGTGTGGTTAACATTAATTATAAAATGTTTTGTCTCTTAGAGATACTTTGATCTTCTATTGATGAGTTTCTAACTTCCATAGATGTTATAAAAAATTATTGTATTCCATTAATCTCCCACACACATCATTGAATAGTTATTTATACACTCCATTAGATAGCCATTATTAGGTTTTATTACTTTTCCTTAACTTAATATAAACTTAAGGAAATAAACTAATTTGCTTACAGGTATGTGTCCTAATGTGTAATCATTTCTAAAATAATTTTCATCCTCTATTTAATAACTCTACAAATTTTCATAGTTTTTTAAGTTATTTTTCTATTTAATTTAACTTTTAAACCTTATTTTATTTATTAAAAATATTAAATTAACTCAAAAAATTACACAAATTAATAGGTAAATCACATAAGTGATAAAGACTTACTATAAAAATAATTGGGGCTACTACGAATGGGAGATTGTTACATAACTCGTCGAAACCTGGTGCCTTAAACGGGCCCATACTAAACGCTGCCTCCTTGATCTCAAAGTCTATGAAAAGACCTGGATCTCATGAAGAACAGCCTATTGGAGCTTGGGAAACATGCTTCTCAAAGGGAAAGGCACATAACCACCATTATTCATCTGTTTTAACTCTTCATCATTATTATTAGTCAAAAAAAAAAAAAAAAACTCTTCATCATTATTCATTAAAGCTTCGATTTTATTTCTTCGCCTCTTGGACATAGTTATGGCATGAAAAAAACTTGGTGTTGTTATCTCCATACCTCAACCAATCACACCTAGATTTCTGGAACCAAAAAACTTCCTCTTGTAGAAGAAGCGCCTCATATTCATGCCAGAGTTCCTTTTGAAAATGCTCCTGGAAATGATTAGGATGAAGATTCAAATTATGGTTTATCCCTTCCAATCTATTCCTCAGTTTCTTCTTCTTTCTAAATAAATTCCCATAGCAATTCTAGTTCTAGTCCATCGCTAGGTGTTTAAAGTCATGAACTACCACTCCCCAAGTCTTCCCTGTTGCCCAAGCCTCTTGCACCACTTTGTGGAACGTAGAATTTGCTAACCAGCTAGCCATAAAACAAATTCGCATAAGACTTCGCCTACTGTGTTCATAAGAAAGCTGCAGAAGTAGCGGCTTATGGTCAGACTTCAATGATGGCAAATGGTGGAGAGAAGCTGCAAGAAAAGTAGAAAGCCATTCAAAATTTGCCACTCACCTATCAATCCTTTCCTTGACTCCATTCCTCTCCAAAGTAAACCCCGGTCCATTATACCCCACATCCAGCAAACAACATTAGAGTCAAGCAATCAGCAAACCACACCATAGACATCCAATGGGGTTCAGCACCACCACTTTTCTCATTGGGTGAGAGGTAAGCGTTGAAATCCCCATTGCCGCCCACGGTCCATGAATATCAGCAGCAATGGCCCTCAGAGCTCCTCAAAGGATATTTCATTCCTGAACTCTAGGACTCCTATAAAGTGAAGTAAGAAACCGAGCCACAAATCCATTCCTCGGTTTAATACTTGCATGTATAAACTGTCTATGGGCTCCTAGAACATGAACCTCCACTTCATTATCATCCTAGAGCATCCAAACTTCGCTAGAGAACCCATTTGCTTCAACCATGAAACTTCAAGACCAAACAATATGCCTAATGACCTCATCAGCCTTAGGCTCGCTAACACGAGCCTCGCACAAAGTAATCAAGAGTGCAGAGTGTCTCACAATCAGTTCTTTTATAGTTGAGGGGAAAGTCCTCGACCCACACCCTCTACAATTCCAAGCAAAGCAAATCATTAAAACAGAGAGAGAAAAAACGATAAAGCTTTTACTGCTTCTCATCCAAATGGACTTCAACCACTTCCGACTCCATGGATACGCCATTCAACCTCCCAGTGGGTAAGTTAGTCACTTCTATCTCAACATGCTCATATTCTTGAGGTCTAGGATTATGGTTCTGCCATTTGGTGATTGCATGAGCATCGCTCAATTGCTGGTTCGGATTCAAAGAGCAACTTATATGCATTGCACTCGACTCGTTGCCTTACTTCCCCTGAAACATTTTATCAGGTCGTTGGGTTCTTTGGCCCACAACTTTAGTTCTCTTGCTCCTAATCATAAGTTGGCTGGGTCTCTCCCTCTTATCTACTGGCCCCTACCTGACCCAACATGCAATACTGCCTTTCCCCTATCATTCTGCACCCCTGCACTACATGGAGGAAATTTTTACTTAAACTGGAACATTACAGTTAGTATAACAAACTGATAAAAATTTAATATTTTTATTAATCTTTATAAAATTAATTGTATAACATAAAGATTTATAAAAATATTAAATCTTAATTAGTAACCAACTAAATGTTCCTAAGTTTAAGTAAAATTTTCTTCAAAATGGGTCCACATTATGATTTCCATGCACCAACATAGCAAGACGTCCCTCTTCTTTACCAGTTTGCATTAATTCCTTCCCATGCGCTTTCTGCCTTCCGTTATCAACAGTAATCCCCAAATGCTGATTATTCGCGATTGCGTTAAAATCCTCATAATCATGATCCTGAATATTTGTAATCACATTGAATCATGACCTACTAGTTTCACCCCTGTTACCTGAAAATTTATTATCCTTCCCATAACTTTTGGGATCCGTTTTACGTTGAGCATTAACTCCTTATTTCTTGCTCACCGCCGACCACCGCTTTTGCACCACAATCCAAGGTCTAATGTTATCTTCCCCCACAGGCACACGTAGACCAGGCTTTAGATTGACATTAACTTGACCTTGACAATCTGACTGTTGTTGACCTTCTAAAGCAACTTACTTATGTGGACATTGGTCCTTCCTATAGCCACATTGACCACAACCAAAGTAAACTAAATGAAGGCCCTCATACTCAACTGCATAAATCCACCCCCTTGTAAGAAACTTTGAAATTAAAATCTTCATTAAATTAACCTCAATACATATCTTGGCAAACTTGGCCCTAGTAGTAGTGGCATCAACATCTTGTGTTTCAGACTTCAAGGTTTGTTCATCCACCTTGATTGTTCTTCCCAACTTATCCCCAATCTTCCAAAGAATTCTTTTGTTGTACAACTCAATGGGGAGACCAGGAATACGGATCCAGACAGCAATCCACTTTGGTTTATCTTCACAAGCATTAAAAAAAAGGTCTCCATCACTGAACCATTACATAGTGATCAGCAATCATCTTTGGTCCCTTTGAAAATGCATGAAAATAATCACTGGTGTCAGTAAATCGTCCCAGAAAAGTGGCCATCTTCCAAATCTATCAACTCAAAGCTACCCGAAGGGTTCTACATCTTCTATAATCTAGCCTTCATATAGCCAAGTGTAATTTTCCTGACCAGCAAATTTACTATTAGAGCTTTTTATACCATGGCTTGCAAAGTTGAGTCATCTCCTCACTGGAGACTATCACTTCTGAACAAAATAATGAGTTCTTTTTGGTTTAATGGGTCTTGCTCTTTGTTTGTTTTTTGTTGCGACCATAATCGCGAAGAAAAATGACAACTAAATTTGAAAATTAGGAGTCACCACTAATTTTTATTTGAATTAAGAAAAAATTGAAAAAATTTGTGAAAAATTGCAAATTGTCAACGTTACAAAGATCAAATTTGGAAGTCTAATTATGCACAAAGAAGGATGGAGACTTAATCCTACTACATCCTGATACATCCGTCTTAAAATGGTTATCTTAAGTTAATTATGCAAATTATTAAAAATCCTTAAACATTTATTTTACCCCTTAAACATATTAAAAAAAAAACTAAATCACGCTAATCTGTTTAATTTTAACTTTAACTCAATTCGAGACTTTGGATCAACAAGTCATCATGATTCACTTAATCCATTTAATTTTGAATAGGTGAAACTCAGTGTCACGTTAGAAGTGTTACCTAAAAAATTAAAAGGTTATCACAACTCAAATAATTCTTAGTTATCTTGAATATTTTTAAAACACACAAAGATATAATTCAATTTTGAAACATGCTCCATAACTATTCTAGTCATAAAGTCAAACACAATAATCAAAACCAAGAAAAAAAAGAAGAAAAAAGTTAATGTGACATTTAATTGATGCAAAATATGAAACTGGTCATTGGCTTTTCATTGAAAGAATCATACTATTATCTTAATAACTTGCTTAGATGAAACCTTCCAAAATGTTCACAATGCAATCTTTTTTTTAAAGTCACTTTCACTTATCTTATTTGACATTAAAGGGAACTTCACTTTGATAAATCACCAAAATAGGTTATAAAAAAAAAAAACAACTTCTCATATGTTGCCACTTAACAATCTAGAAATATCAAGCCCCCTCATTTCATTCAACAAAATTGAACTTACCTTGTTCTTAAGAAAGACATGAAACTTAGATGAGACATTACGAGTAACACTTGAAGCTATGAAAAGCAATTGAAATAGTAAATAGAAAAGACAACAAACTTACCACTACGCCGGAGCAATTAAGGAAACAATTGCTAAGAAATTTCTTCGTCAACACTTTGGCCCTTTCAACAAAATTATGCTCTCACTTGTTGCCAAATATTTTGTAGATTCTCCCTTATCTTTCTATTGTGCACTCTCTTGTGTTTCTTTTTGTGTAATTGTGAGTAATTGTGTATAATTATATGCTCCCTTCCTTCACCATCTAGGCTTGTATTTATAGGCTAAGTGCACATCTCTCTTGATAACAACCCTTGAACTAACTTAATCTTATTTGTTACCAAGTGGCTTCAAAACTCAAGATGGGCTGAATTGAGTTTTTCAAAACTTTGGCAAACAAGCCCCTTTTAATTTTTGTTGAAGCTATTTTCTTATGTGGTGAATGGATTTATGACAACAAAATGATCTCACACAAGTTTTTAAAGAAAGTGAATGAGTAGAGGATGAAACAACAAGTATGGAAAGTCAATAAACAAGCTTGAAAGTAAAGAGATAAGGGTAGAGAAGAGTGCAAACAAGATTTATATGGTTCAATTACCATTGCGATCTACTTCCAGTTCCTAGGATTATCCACCCAGGAGCTTCCACTATGTTTCAAGCTCCAATAAGTGCTTAAGAAACCTTTACAAGCTTTGAGCCCTTCTTACACTTCCAGGATCATCCATCCTTATATGTAAAAGCCTCTTTAATTCTTATAGGAATCCTCCACCCTCACAAGTGTTTACAATAATGATTGAAAGGAGTAAGCTCTCTCAAAGAGCATACTTATACAAGTTGAAGCACTATGAAGATCTCAAAGAAATCTCAAATTGACTTTAAAATAAAGCAAGAGAGTAAGATGAATTAAAACTCGAATTTAATGCTTGAGAGTAGGTTGTTAGATGTTCAAAAGATAACATTAAGTGTCCAAAGACTTGTATTTATAGTCCATCAATGAAATAGAGTTGTTAGAGAGAGTTAATGTAACATTTAATACACCAAAAACTGGTTGTTGCTAGTTTTAGAAGTGTGGTAATCAATTACAAGGTTATGGTAATCAATTACAAGGTTATGGTAATTGATCACCATGTTTTCCATGTTTTAAAAACGAGTTCTAGGTGTTTGAGACACTTGATAATCGATTACAGCATGTTGTAATCGATTACAAGCCTTTTCCAAGTGCTGTAATCGATTACAGAGGCATCGTATTCGATTATCATGCTTCTAATTTATTGAAAATGAATTTTTGAAGGGTCGTAATGGATTACGAACTCTTGTAATAGATTACCAACTGCTCGTAATAGATTACAAAGCTCTTGTAATGGATTACTATCATTCTAAAACCAAATTTTGAGCACAAACAAGCTTTGTAAAAATTACCAACAACTAAAACTTAGATTTTTCAAGGATTGAAACAAGATTTTCATAACCCAAGTTTAAGACATGATTTTATGCAAAACAACCTAGATTTTTCAAAACCAATAACCACCAACTAAAATATTTCATGACGGACTTTTCAAAACCAATTTGAGCCTATTGAGATATCAAAGAGCACTTCTCACAAATAAGATCCTAAGTCCTATAAATCTATTGCTTTGAAGCCTCCCTTGGACTTGGTCGTTGTCATTGCTTTGTTATCATCAAAACTTTCATGAAATAAACATTCACATTATCTAGCCCATATATTTCTCATTTGATCTCTATCACTTGGGATTTATTTGTTATCTACAACTCTTCTCTCTCTCCCTCTTTCTCCCCCTCTCTCTTTCTCTCTTTCATTTTATCATGCATTGAAGCAACCTAATTTTCTTTTACCAAATTTCTTATCACTTAGAGATTTGGTTGCTATCTAGAACTATTTTATCTCTTTCTTTCATCTTATATCTCCCATTTAATTCAAACAAATCTTTCTTTCATCTTATCACTTGTCATTTTTTTTTTCAATTTTCTCAATTTTACTCTATCATCTGATCTCATTTATTACTTCTCAAAATCTTCTTATCCATTGTCTCAACTTTCTCAAATTTTTGTTATCTTTTTTAAGACTATTTCACTTATCCAAAACTCTTTTTTTCTTTTTCTTTTTTTTAATCTTAATTTCAATTATCCAGAATTTTCCAAAAGGCTCTTTTTTTTCTTCACTTCCATTATTAGGCCACTTAAAAGAACTTTTTTTTAATCTTCTTTATTCATATCTTTTTTTGTTATGGGCCCGGTCAAAACATGGTGTTCACAGTTGTCCCTCTTTACTTGTTTCTTATTAGAGAGTATGAATAACTATAGTTTTTTCATATTTTCGTAGTAATGGATGAGTAAAGACATGAACTGAATATTTTGATCAGGACTGCTTGCGACTGAGCAAAATAGGATGATGATATGAATAGATGACATGAAAATGCAATGGGCCTTGAGCTTTAATAAAAATGACCAATTGTGAATCAACTGGATATGGACCCATAATTTTGAATAAACATTTTCAAACTAACTGGATATGGGTTCACAAAAATCTGAAAAAGAAAAGACAATTTGCGAGTTAATTGGATACAAACTCACAATTTTTTCAAAACATTTGCAAACCAACTGGATATGGGTTCATAAACTTTGAAAGAAAAGACAATTTGCGAGTCAACTAGATATAGACTCACAATTTTGAAAAAACATTTGAAAATCAACTGGATATGAGCTTACAAATTTTGAAAAAGGCAATTTGCTAGTCAACTAGATATGGACTCAAAATTTTGAAAAACGTTTGCAAACCAACTAGAAACAGGCTTACAAATTTTGGAAAAGGAAATTTACGAATCAACTAGATACGGACACATAATTATGAAAACAATTGCAAACCAACTGGATATGAGCTTGTAAATTTTGAAAAAGGTAATTTGTGAGTTAACTGTATACAAACTCACAAATTTTGAAAACATTTGCAAACCAATTAGATATGGGCTTAAAAATTTTGAAAAAGGCAATTTGTGAGTCAACTGGATACAGATCCACAATTTTGAAAAATAGTTGCAAACCAACTAGATATGAGCTTACAATTTTGAAAAGGAAGAGATTTAAGCTAGACAACGATTTGGAAAGTTTTGACCAATCAACCCCTTGTTCACGTCTATTCTTCCGTTGGCATTTTCCAATAACTTTTTAAGCTTGGTTGTCTTATCCACCTTCCTTCTTTCCTTTTCTTCTCTCTCTCTTTTTATTTTCTTTTTCCTTTTTCATATGTTATCCTTCCTTTGACAAAGTAAGATGATGATTTCAATTAAATACCCCTTTTTGCAAACCTCGCTTTGAACTGCTGAGTGATTTTGATTCAAACTAATTATTAAAGGATTATTAACGTAAAGAATTATTCAATCACACTATTAAACTTTAAATTTGTTTTACTTGAGACATAAATTAATGAATAAGCATGTATTCATGAATGGAAAGAAATTTGTTAAATGAACAAACTTCTTTATTGATATGAAATGTTGACAACACATAAAACCTTGGCAAATGAAAAAGAATAAAATGACCAAGCTACAAGATTATGAGGCAAATAAACAAAAGTACAAAAAAGTAGAAAAAAAATGAGGAACACATGAAAATTTACCCCAGTATTTGTTTCTTTACTTTCTCTCAATCGATTCCCTGTGACGACTTGATGATATAACCACTATCTCTAATGCTTTTTCCACTTCTTCTGTCGACTGTTAAGGATTTGGCCCCAATATGGCCATTTGAACCAAATTGGCCTAGTGTGCAGATTTTTCGGGGAGTTTTAAGCTAACTCTTCTTAAGATTTTGCCTAGTTGCTTTGCCCTAACTTTTGCTTAGATCACCCTTGTGGGTTTTTAGCCTAACATGCTTCTCTTTTTTTGTTTTGCTTGCCCTAAACTTTTGCTTAGACCGTTCTTACAAGTTTTTAGCCCAACGAGCCCTTTTTTTGCTTGTCTTAACTTTTGCTTAGACTACTCTTTGTGAGTTTTTAGTATAACGAGTGATATTTTTTTTAAGCATAGAATCTATTCACAGTGTCAAAGTTTATAGGTCTTGACAATTCTTACCCATTAATATATGTTAAAATCAAGGCTCCTCTTGAGTAAGCTTGCTTTACAACACAAGGCCCTTAATAATTTGTTGCCCATCTTCCTCGAGCATCTTCTTGATTAGGAAGGATCTTCTTGGGAACCAAATCACTTAGATGAAACTCCCTAGGGCAAACTTTTTTGTTAAAAGCCCTAGTCATTCTCCTTTGATATAACTGTCCATGACAAATGACAACCCAGTCTTTTCTCTTCAATCATATTTAACTGCTCGTATCAAGTTTTCACCTATTCTGACCTTTCTAATTCTGCTTCCATCAAAACCCTCAATGAAGGGATCTTAACCTCAACTGGTGTTACTGTCTCCATCCCGTTCACCAAGGAAAAATGTGTTGCCCTAGTACTTGATCGTATGTTGGTGCGATATACATGTGGAGCATAGGGTAACATTTTGTGCCAGTCCTTATAATTCATAACCATCTTGGCAACAATTTTCATAATGTTCTTATTTGCTACCTCGACCACTCCATTCATTTGAGGTCAATATGGGACTGAATTATAATGCTAGATTTTGAAAGTTTCACATAGCTTTCGAACTTCTGTACTATTAAGATTTGGAGCATTATCTGTAATTATTCTTTCCAGGATCTCGAATCGACAAATGATATCCCTCCTAAGAAACTTGAGGAATGCCTTCTGAATGATGTTGACATACGAGGATGCTTCCACCCATTTAGTGAAGTAGTCAATTGCCACTGAAATGAAGCAGCATCTGTTTGAGTCTTTAGGATTGATTAGCCCGATGACTTTTATTCTCCACATTGAGAAGGGCCAAAGAGCCGTCATGTTATGCAAGGGGAATGAAGGTGCATTGACCTGATCTACATATATTTGACACTTGTGGCATTTTTGAACATACTCTATGCAGTTAGTTTCCATGGTAGACCAATAATAACCACTTTGGGATTTTGCATGCCATCATATGACTATTGGAATGTGTTCCAAAAATCCTTTCACGTATTTCAATCATGATTATCCAAGCCTCACGAGAATCCACACATCTAAGGAGAGTGCCATCATGGTTTCTTTTATACAGAACTTTTCCATTCAGAAAAAAGGTTAAGGATAGTCGACGGATAGTCTTTTTGTTCACTTTATTTGTCCTAGTTGGATATTCTCTATGTTGAATATACTGCTTGATGTCATAATACCAAGGTTTATCATCAAGATCTTCTTCTAGATGGGCACAATAAGTTAGCTCCCTTTGCATTTTGACTTGAATAGGTTTGATATTGGTGAGGGCCTAGTCATAGCAGCTAATGTAGCTAGAGCATCAGCAAACTGGTTACTGTCTCTAGTTAAATGTGAAAAGGTAATTTCATTGAACTTCACAATTAACTGAGCTAAGTGCTTTTGATATGGGACTAACTTTAGGTCTTTAGTCTGCCATTCATCACTAACCTACTAGATGACGAGAGTTGTGTCCCCAAACACCTCTAACTACTTTATTCCTAGACCAATTGTAACTTGTAATCCACTTGCACATGCTTCATACTCAGCGATATTGTTAGTTCATTCAAATTCAAGTTTGATGGCCACTGGGTATTGCTTACCATTTGGTGAAACAACAATTGCTCCTATACCATTGTCATACATATTGACTACCTTGTCAAAGTACATCTTCCACATGTCCTTCTCCTCTACTTCCTCTTCCTCAATTGCTAATATTTCTCCATCTGGGAACTCGGATGTTATTGATTGTCCATCCTCAAGAGGGTTTTTGGCCAAGTGATCAACGGTTGCACTTCCTTTGATAGATTTTCGTGTTATATACTTGATGTCAAACTCCGATAATATTACTTGCCACTTTGAAACCCTTAGGGAGACATGAGGGCTTTCAAATATGTATTTCAAATGATCCATTTAGAAAATCAACCAGCTGGTATAATACAACATATACTGCCTTAGTCTTTTCGAAGTCCATACCAAAGCACAACAAGTCTTCTTAATTGCTATGTAACAAGCTTCACAATCATTAAACTTCTTACTCAAATAATAAATTGCCCGTTCTTTCTTTTCAGATTCTTCATGTTGCCCCGACATTGCACCCATCAAAGTTAGTAAAATAGTGAGATACAATATCAGTGGACGACCCAATGTAGGTGGCATCAAAACTAGTGGACTTAGTAGCTTGAATATTGGTTCACAAGTGCTTGTTAAAATAGCAATAAAATGTGCGATGTAATTCAACCTTCCAAAGAAACTCCTCACCTCTCGTTCGGTCTTGGGGTTAGTCATCTCTTGAATTGCCTTTACTTTGTCGGGGTCTACCTTTATTCCTTCCCTACTGACAATAACACCGAGCAATTTCCAGTTAAAGCTCCAAAAACACATTTATTAGGATTGATCCTTAACTTATATTTTCAGAGTCTTTCAAACAATTTTCGCAAAACCACTACATGGCTTTCCCCTTCTTTGGACTTAGCAACCATATCATCTATATACACCTCAATTTCCTTGTGCATCATGTCATGGAATAATGCAACCATGGCATGTTGATAAGTAGCTCCAGCATTCTTTAATCTAAACGACATCACTGTATAACAAAAGGTTCTTCAAGGAGTAATAAAAGTTATTTTTTCCTTGTCATTCACATTCACAGGGACTTGATTATACCCAGAGTATCCATCTATAAATGAGAATATGTGATGTTCGATCTTACTGTCAACAAGAACATCAATATATGAGAATGGGAAATCATCTTTCGGGCTAGCCTTGTTCAGATCCCTATAATCCACACACATGTTGACCTTTCCATCTTTCTTAAGCACTCGTACAATGTTGGCTACCCACTTTGGTGTCTTGAAACTTCTAAGAATCCTACTTCTAATTGCTTAGTCACTTCTTCCTTGATCTTTAAGGATATATTAGGATGCATCATTCTCAATTTTTGCTTCTTCGCCTCAATATCTAGGTACGATGGAATTTTATGTGAAGCTATCTCTGGATCTAACCTGGGCATATCTTGATAAGGCCATGCAAACACATCTGAATATTCTTTGAATAGTGCAATCATTTTCGCTCGCTCAGGATTGTCTACCATTTTCAATTCTTTCTTTTCCTTTTCAATCCCTATTTCAATCAACCCTGTAATCTCATCATTCATATCAAACTATTTTTCTGAATGTTCTAATAACTTAGCAAATTCACTGATGAACTCTTCCTCTTCAACAAATCCAGGGGTGTTTTCATCAAATGTTGCAGGGGAAACAATTAATGAGTTTTTAAGGTTCTTTTTATGAAGCAAAGTCTCCATGAGGTCCAAATCACTATAAGTAAATTATGTGGAGTTGGAAAGATAATGCTAGTAATGAAGTTAAAGATATAAACTATCAATAATATGGGAAAGGAAAGTAAAGAATGCAAAACAACAAGAGGGAAGAGAAACAAATAACAAAATAATGAATAACATGCAAATTTATTTATTTATTGTCTCAAGTAAAATAAACATAAGTTCAAAAGCATAAATGGCTTAATCATCAGCCACTACAGTGCAACTAGACAATTACTTTGTAACAACCATATCAATAACCATTTTAAATTGCCAGTTCCTTAGAAGCTCATTGTTGTAAGAGGGGTGGATTGTAGTGCATTCTTTCAGGCCTTCATCTATTGCATTGATAGTGAGGTGGCCACGAGGGTAGACAACTTCTAATATAATCACTTCAGCGGGGACTGGAAATATTTACCTTAGATGGGGAACTTACTTCATTCTGTCCTTCTTAATTTTTTTCCCAAAAGTCAAGCTCTCTATTTTCTCTTCTAGTAATGCTTCATATCCCAACCCAAAATTGTCTAACTTCTCTAGAAATGCCATCGGCAACTGATTACCCTACAATCGTGAGTCCAAGCCTTTACTTTCTTGATATCCACTCTTGGCCACTATTCGAGCCACTGCTTGGTTCACACTTTACATTAAGGACCTATTTTTTCCTGATTCATTCTCTATTATCTTAAAACTATACCATAAATTCATTTCCACCTAGTACATATTATCCACGTATGGTATTAAAACTGGTTTTGAAACTATGATCTCCTTTTCTCCATGAATGGTAATGACTGATCCATTCTCAATGTACTACATACTCTGGTGTAGAGTGGAGGGTATAACCCCAGCAGCATGGATCCATAGTCTTCCTAAAAGCATTGTATATGCGGGTTCGATCTTTATGACTTGGAACAACACTTGAAAAGTACTTGAGCCAATCTCCAAAGGCATCATCACTTCACTAAAAATATCTCTTATAGTCCCATCAAAAGCTCGAACCACCATTATTTGAGGTGTCAAGTTATTTGTGCTCATTGCCAACTACGTCAAGTTAGACTTTGGTAATATATTTATTGCAGAACCTCCATCAATTAAGAGTTTTGCTATTATGAAACCTCTACAAATGAGCATGATGTGTAAGGCCTGTGGATTCTTCTTAGGGTGAGTGACGATCTCTTCATTAGAGAAAGCAATCATGTTAATATGCCTTATTGGAGCCACCATGTTTACCACACTTTCAAGAGTCACATTGGGTTTGACATAGGCTTCACTCAATACCCTTTGTAACTCATTACGATGCAACTATGTTGTGAGAATAAATGACAAAAGTGATACCCTTGCTGTGGTCATCATACTCACTTTGTTTCATAATCTTTAGAAATTCTTCTTCCTCTTCTTTTTTTATCTTTTTCTCCACACCAGGAGTTTTTATGAAACCTTCCTCTTTACTACTCTTCTTCTCTTCAAGGCCATAATATCTTCCACTCCTTGTAATCCCTTCTATTTCTGCTATATTTGACACTAACTTCTCTGGATTGGATGGACTATCAATCTGGCCTTTTGAATATTGTCCACTTGTTTCAACTTTAGTCTGATAGTTCTATGACACAACATATGTATCATTATAAGTGAAGGGTGATGGCTTTGTTAGTGTTACTACCACCTTTTCTGAAACTGGCGATTTGTTGAGGGGTGGAACTCGGAGAACGAAGTGCTCAACCACAATAACTTCCTCAGAGAAAGCCCCTTTTTCTCCTAGCTTGTATAACTCCCATAGTGATTAAACCTTGAACTCGGACCTTGAAATCCCAATAATTTTCAATATCATGTCTTTTTCCCCCACAATGGTATGCGCAACTCGATTCCTTATCATACTTTTCCTCCTCCTTTATTGAGGCTATTGGTATCATGATATTATAGCCTGCCACTTTTAATCCTTCAAACACCTTAGTCATTAGAGTATGTATATCCATCACCTTCCTAATCAATGGTCCCCCAATTTCTAAAGCATTTACTTGATTTACTCATTCATGGTTTGGGATTGGATTATTGATAATATTGGGCCCTCCTTCCTCTTGTATGTCCAACCTACCACAAGCAATAAGTTTCCTCATCATTTTCTTGAATGCCTCATAATCTTTAACAGAATGCCCTGTGTAACGCCCCTTTTTGGGAGGGAATGTCACATTGTCAATTATAATGCGAAAAATAAAATTTTATAAATTAAGACCCGGTTCTTTTATTTATGGTTAAATTTATCTGGTTAAAGCGGTATAAATAAAATGGTGACCATTTTTTTTTGTTATGATGATAATTAATAAAGTATAGTAACGAAACGGTAAATGACAATAAAAGAGCAAGACAGAAGTAAAGCATACATTTGATCAACATTGCATATTCATATATATATATATATATAATTATACCAAATCTGTTTAGTTACAAAGCCCGATATACCAAAAAGTAAAACTATACCTGCCCAAAGGATCATACATATACATCTCCAAGATATCAGAATATACAGCCCACCAAAATAAAGACATCAAGCCTCCAAAATAAAACACTGGTAGCCATTAGTAGCTACCAGTAATATCAGTCCCTCAGATGAGGAGGAATCGTATCAGGATCCTCTTCAGGATCCTCCTCGGGAACCTCCTCGGGGTCTTCCTCATCCGAGGAAACCACCATAGAAGCCACAGAGCTACGGGCCGGAGCTCGAGCAGTGGAATCAAAAGAGTCCTCCTGCGGGGTATAGTAGCAGTCACCCCAAATCTCCTAGATAGGCAGATAAAACTCCAAACGCAGGCTGATGCAACAGGTAAAAATCGGTGGCTCATGACGCCTCCAGGCCAAAGAGATCGATATGTCTCCCAAGTAGACACAGTGATCAGAATTCAGGTTAATGTGCCAGCACTCTGGCCCTCCAAGGAAGGTCAGACGCACATCACCCAGAAATCCGTGCATGTGTGCCTCCATGCTTTACAGTAGATGCTAATCGTGATCAGGCCAGAAGCCGAGGAAATCGAGAGCTCCAACCTCCTTGCCGTCGTCTTCGATGGGACACAATATACAAATAGAAAATAACATAAATACAGGAAAGAGGTAAGACATCCTACCATCATTACCAATTATAGCAGCAAGAAACAAAATGGCGCGAAGCGCCCACAGAGCATATCAAATAATAATCATAAGCATTAAATAGCAGAAATAGACAAATAAGCAGTTGCAGGCAATTATATAGCAGTAACACAGCAGTTCCAATTATAATAATAATAATAAATAGATGCCAGATAATATATGGACCCACTATGCACATGCATACAAAATCAAAATCCTACTCCATGGAGCTAGACACAAACGGTCGGAGAGAAAGATCAGGAGACATGTCTGCAATTCGGCTACCGCGGCCAAAGTGCTATAATTCATCAGTTTATCCACGTGCACATCATGGCATTGTACAGACAATCTACACTAGATCACGACATAGGACAGTACCCGGTCAGGATCGTCAGTGTGTTTGCATTGGTTTGCCCCACGGACAGAAAAGCTACCAACTGTCCATTACGAGGTACCTGCACCCCGACGCTCCCATGGTCAACAATATGACCTACACTAGTCTACTTGCACCCGCACTTAGGTGTGTTCAATCTCCTAAGCAACTTGGCCTTAACAACAGTCCAATAGACATTCACAATGCATAAAGACTCTATGCATAATCATGTATGATCATCATTACATACTATTCCACATTATGCCACAATTGGCCAAAGTAAGAATCAACACATCATTGGTCACTCACATGGACCCACAATATCATAATATTGGAATTAAATAAATTAATACATTCTTAAGGTCTATTATGAATTCGTACTTAAATCTAGCATTTCTTACAAAGTTTGTCTCTAGAGGAATTCCCTTAATCAATTAAATTCTCTATTGTAATTTATTCTCATACACTTAGAAAGTTATTCTAAGATTCTCAAAGTCTCACACTCTCTTGTTCTTGCTCTAATTAAAATTATCCTAAGTCTTATGAAAATTTTCATTCTTGGTTCTTTAAAACTTATGAATCTCAAAGTATATCCAATTCTTCTAATTTACTAATTTTCTATCCTATTACTATTGATTTGATCACTTGATTATTTAAGTTCCAAGGTTACCAAAGTTACATAATTAAGCCCCAAAAAGCCCTAGAGGCCGTGGCCTCCCTAGAGATTAAGTTCCCAAATTTTTCTCTCCATCAATTACATAATGTACACTTGATTAATTATGATTTTCACTTGTTACAATTGTTCACAAAGAACCCCAATTTTGGGCCCCCAAAACCGTGGCCATCCAAGAGTGATTCTAACATTATTTTCTTCTATTTCATGCCTTCCAATCCATTCAAATATATCAACATACACAACTAATCAAACAAATAACTTAAACAAATTAAATACAACACATAATCATGCTAATCAAGCAAACAAAGAATAACCCTCAATAGGGTTTTCTTACAATCAATCACAAACAAGGTTTCTTAATGCTAATAGAGACTAAGGAGGAGTGTCTTCCTCTTACCTAAGAGAAGAACAAACAAAGAACTCCCTTGAAGCTCTTTGGATTTTCGGATTTGGTACCTCCAAGAATCCTAAAATTTCAATTTCATTAAAATAGCACCAATGCTTGAAAAATAAAGCATAGGTGGTCACCAAGAAGACCATAGAAACGAAAATGAGACAAAGGAAGTGAAGAATCAAGAAGCTTACCCAAAAGCCCTAAGCTTGAAGCTTGAAGAAAATGGTGAAAATGATGAATTTTCAAAGAGCCACCAACTAGAAAAGTGTTTAGGAGATGGTGAGGATTAAGAAAATGGAGTAGATGAAATTTTTGTGATGGATGAGTGTAACATGGGGCTGCTGGCCGTGAGCCTTGGTAGAGAGAAGGAGGAGAAAAAGCTTGAAAAAGATAAAGGTGGAGAGAGAAAGTGCATAGGAAATAAAGGTGGTAACTTTTGGGTGTTTGAATTTGGTGTACTATAATTAATTAAGTGAAAAGCACAAATCCCCCCCAAAGTGCAGCAGCCATGAGCTAAGAGAGAGAGTAGAGAGAGTGAAAATTGGTTAGCTTCCTTGGGAAGCTTGGAGGAAATTTCCAAGAAGCTTCCTTGATAAGCTTTGCACAATTCTCAATAAAGTGCATAGTAAGCTTGTCTCCTTAATTAAATACATCTGATAAATGATTAATTGCACTGTTAGAATTATTTTTTCAGTGAATAAAAGTTACAGTTGATGAAAATAATATTTTATTATTCATCGGATAATTTTTATGATACAACGGTTTTATTTATTAGATAAAACCTTGGAAAATGTAAACCTCGTAAACTGTGTCTGACCTCGAGTTTAGTAAGATCCCTCGTCGACACGTTGACAGTTCAAGGTTTACCAGCCTCAGAAAAAATATTTCGTTATCCCGGCTCTGCTCAGTGTACACGCAAAACAAGAAATATACTAAAATATTCAACATTTTCAGAAAAATCCACAAAAATTCTTAAAAATCACAAATATTGAAAAATGACTATTCATCACAAAATAAAATAATTTTTCAGAGCGTTTGACTGGCTCTCCTCAGTGCGTACGTAAAACGAGAAATATATTAAAATATTCAGTATTTTTTAGAAAATTTCAGAAAAATCTCCAAAAATCATGAATATTGGAAAATGACTATTCATGATGAAACAAATCATTTTCGGAGTGTTACATTGACTCTGCTCATTGTGCACGTAAAATGAAAAATATATTAAAATATTCGACGTTTCCGAAAAAATCCACAAAAATCTCCAAATTTTATAAACATTATAAAATGATGATTAATGATAAAACAAATAATTTTCGGGGTGTTACACTTGGAACATCCATATGATATTTACAGATCAAATTTGGGTTATACCAAGCTAGGAATGGTGGTTCCATGGGACTTATAGGGCTCCCTGATATTATATGTGCATCAAACAACTACTGGAATAGATTTTTAACTGAGATGGATAGTTTTGGGAATGGTGGTAAGTTCTGATGGCAGAAATGACTATAGTTTTGAGAGTTTATTTGTGGTTGTGAGTAGTTTGGGCAATTTTGAGGAAGTGTTGGTTGATAACTATTATAGGCTAGTCGATTAGGTGTATAGGTTTGAGGTGTTGGAACATTGTTAACTTGGGATTGTGGGTCCTAGGTGGAATTTGTGGGAGGAGTAGCTAGGCTAAGTGGATAAGAAGGGTATAGGCTATATGGTGGTGTCTGGTTGTTGGTAGGGTAAGATGGTGGGTAGTGAGAAGGGAAAGGTTGCTAGTTGTGCACATAGTTCACTTCCAGCTCTTTCTTCTTAGACGAGCACCCCTTCTTAAAATTATTTTCAGAATTGCTAGTCGATAGTTTACTAGCCTTTGCTATAATTTCAATCCTCTCTCCGATAGCTATTAAGTCAGCAAAGTCTCGATAAGCAATGTCAGCCATTGTTCCAATATAAAGAGCACCCAAAGTGCCCAAGAAGTAAGAGTTCATTTCTGACAATATCAAAGGTGGTTGGACTTGTGCAGCGAGAGCTCTCCATCTCTAGGCATACTGCTTGAAGGTTTTCTCATTTTTCTTCTACATAGTTCCTAGTTATTCTCGGGTTGGGGTTGTGTCAAGGTTGAAGCAATACTGGTCCATGAATAAATCTTCCAGGTCATCCCAGAAAGAGATTTTGGAAAGATCCTTCTGGATGAACTATTCCAAAGCAGGCACGATTAAGCTCTCGTGGAAGAAGCTGACAAGGAACTTCCAATGGAAGAAAGGTTTAGTGCTCCCATCATACTCGTCGAATTCTGAAATCTTAAAATCTTTTGGGATGATAACATTGAAAATTCTATCCCAAGAGGACCATATGTACTAGGGCCTTTCATTGCTTTGACATACTCTTTCATTTTCTGCATCCATTCTTCTTTGGCCTTATCTTTCATGTTTGATGCTAGGCCACTTCTAGAATAGAATCATATTAACCCTAGGATTGATACACGTGGTTGTTCCTAAATGGACTCAAAACCTTGGGCCTCATTATTGGCATTCTCTATAGTGCGGTACCCTTCTCTGATAGGAATCACTAGTAATGAAGCATTTGTTATCCCTTATGAAAACTTCATTCCTTAAGTAACACTTGATATGTCATTTGAGAAAAGTGGAATGGTTATCACAGAGGAAATTGGCAGCCCATGGCTATGCATTTCATATCTTCCTCCCTGAGCTCCAGGCAAAATGAGAGATTTTCTAATATCTCACAGCATGTCCTCCATCTTAGCTTGGGTCTCAAATATTTTGCTTATCTTTCCTTTTACTTCATCAACTTCTAATCTTAGTTTGTTTCCTTCTTGATTATTAGCCGTCGTTTTGGTTTGAGATATGGTGTTGTAAACTCAGGTTTGATTAGTGTCTTCTTTCCTTAGGTGCGTAATGGTTCCTAATCTCCTGAAAACAAAGATTCAATTAAAGATAAGCAATAATGATTTTTATTGATTTTTTAAAGAACTACGATTGGTTTTACGTCGAATGGATTTTATATGAGTATCTTTGATTGCCACGTCATGACCATTCTTTAGAATGTCTCGTTCGAAAGTACTAAGTCTCAAGTAAATATGGAATTAGAAATGAACATCGAAGCAAGAATACTTTATTCATTCAACTAGAAATTAATACAATTGTGTAAGAAACACATTGTTTCCTAGCCAAATATATCATTTCCTAAATGAAATACATCATTCCCTAGCCAAATACATTAATTCCTAGTCGAATATATCCCAGCCATCTGTTTCATTTATGTAATCAAGCCCTTATAATGCTCAATTAAACCATGAATCTCTGTTATGTTTTGTAACATCCTCTTAAACATGTTAGAGTTGTATATAGTTACTCTAGTAGCATAATACTTGCTTAATATACCTGTTTAATTTTGTGACTTTATGAGTTAGTTTAGTCACTTTGTTGTAACACTATATAGAAAAATAGTTGTTATTAGCTTAGGAAATGACTTAAACTACTTCGTTAACGGAAATAAATATGGAGAATTTGTCTCTAAATCACAAATGTGTGAAATCTTATGTAGTTAATTTTTTAGAGTTAACTGAGTTAGTTTGATATTTTTAAGTACACTGAATGAGTGTTTTAATATTGGATGGACTGTATTGAGATATGAAAACTTTCGGAAATGGTAAAATTAGGATTGAGATGAATCTTAGGATTTATGTTAATGCCTATGGAAGTTAGGAAACTGGATTTGGAGAAATCTAAGTGTTCTTAATAGATGTAAAATTTCTACAAAATATCTTAAAGTCTTTGAGCCTCACGTTTTCAGCCCTCTTATTTGACTTTCTCCTTAATATTTCTCTCATTTCACCCACTTTCTCACTCTCTCCTTCGTGAAGTAGAAAACAAAAGAAAAAAAGTAGAGAAATGGAAAAGAAAGGAGGAAAAAAAGAAGGAAGAAGAGGAAAGGAAGAGGCAAATCAAAACCTTGAAGTTCATCATTGCTACAAGAGGTAAGGGTGCTTGTTCTCAACTTTAAACTTTGCTTTTTTTCTTCACTTCATGCTTGAGTTATGCATGTTAGGTTAGAAAAATGGGTTATTTTATGGTTTTTCCATGTATTATGATGGTTGAACCGATTGAGAACTTGTTTTTGTGGTTTCTTTTGTGTTGATACATACATGGTGGCCGATTTGAAACTTGTTTGCATCCTTGAAACCTCTTATCCATGAGTTGAGAAAATTGGTATTTTGTGAATAATTGGTTTAGATAATTTCCTATTAGGTGATGTGTTGATAGGGTGTATAATAGTTTCTTTGAGTTTAGTGACCATGTATGGTGTTGAAAAACACTTAGAACCTGATTTTGGAGGTTAAAATCAAGTTTGAAGTCTAATGGAACAGTGGATGAAGTTCCAGGTGCTGGGCACCTAAGCACTCAGCTTTTAGTTGTTTAATCGCTGAAGTCCAGAGAGCTTCTGCGTGCAGGGTGCTCAAGCATCCAGGTTGTGAGTGCCTAAGAGCCTAAGGCCAGGAGGTTTTGGAGGTCAGCGATTTGTTGATCAGGATTTGGGCGCTTAAGCACCCAATGACAGATAAAACAAGGGAGTGTTTTGTCACGGAGAAAGTGGACGCCTAGGCATTGAGAAAGTGGGTGCTCAAACACAGAGACTTCCAAGGTTTTTATCTTGGGAAATTGGAGTTCCCTATATGCTGATATCCCTTATATATGCTCTTTAATGTATATTGGGACATTATTAGGCGTATTTCATGGAGGAAATAACTACCTTGCATATATGAGATTTGGTGAAACCTTAGGCATCTAAAGTGTTCTAGAATGCCATAAGGTAGTATTTAGAACCTTGAGCACCATGGGGTTGTTTTGAAATCACTTGAGAAGTGATGATGTGAGGTACTAGATACAAGAATGCTAGTGATATGGATCTTGCCACCTTGTGTGACAAGTTAACCTAGAATTTTAAGTTGCTAGTATTGCTTTTTCACTTGGTTGTTGTGAACATTGTGATGTTCAAATGTGATGTGGAATATAATCTTGCATGTTTTTAAACTTGCTATTCCTATGTATTGTGACCTTACATGGTGTGCACAACCATTTGGCTAGAGAATAAGGACTAGTCCTAAACTCTCATAGCTAGAGAACTATTATGGTCAGGGTTACTGGTATATAGGGTGGTAATAGTACTTTTACTATTGTGAGGGGAAGGAATCCACTGATTGCCAAGTAATGTAAGGGTTCTTTTGCCTAACCTACCCAGAAAAATACAAGGGAACGCGGTTCCCAGGATTGAGCAAGTATCATGTGTTTTCTAAAACAAAAACCTGCACAAGCATTGTATAAGCATACTTTTAGGACATTTCTTAGGCATAATCATATGACATATTATACATTGCATTATTGGACAATTATATGAGCAGTTGTCTCTCTTGTTGGTATCAAAGTATGATAGGGTTATGTTTTGCTTTATGAGTATTACATAGTGAGTATGTACATTTCTTATAGTAATGAGTATAGTCTCATTTATCTATTGTAAACATAATATGTGGTTGTTGTTAATTCAATTCATAGAATTTGGTTAATTGCGTGATGACTAAACCTTATTATGTAAATGAATGAACTTACTGCCTCAGGAAGAGAAAGGACTGGTTTTGGCTTATGGCACCTTTCTAGCTATTTGTGTATAACTTGTTTTCCCCTTAAAGCAGCTAGACTTATCATGATGACATATTTTAAATTGTTTACTGAGGATTGTGAATACTCACCCCGTTTACTTGTTTCCATGATAAATCCAGGTCAAAATTCTTCCAAGAGGAAAAAGAAGAAGCAAAAGACTTAGAGTAGTTTATTTTGTTTCTTTTTTAGTAAAGCATGTATTTATTTATATCACCTGAGTTTGTATATAACAATGAGCCCGTTTGAGGCCAATAATGCATATATGTGTGTGTGTGTGTGTGTGTGTGTGTGTGTGTATAACTTTTTTTCCCTCATGGCTTTCTACAATAGCATGTATGGCTATTATAGATTTTCGTATCATTGTGTTTAGTGAAAGTGACATGCTTAACTCTCTTTACTCTGGTATATTGCCAATATACTACTGTATTAGGGTTTGGGTGTTACATGTTTCAAGAGAATTGACCATCTTATCAGCCATCCTCAAATGGTATAGAATATATGTAATTGTCGTACTAGTTGAATATGCCAATCTTGAGAATTAGCCTATCCAAAAGCAGACTTCATCTTTCCATCCATCAATGATCTTGTCTTGTTGTTTCACATGGTCCATCATCTTCTGCATGTCTTCCTACCCTTATTGTAATGCAACTTCATATTCGATAGCCATCTGTTCCATGCGCAACTTCTCATTTTTTATCATATTTTCATATTTTATAGACATCACTTCCATTTGTTTTCTCATCTCGTCCACTTGTCGTAGTGTATCATTTTGGATTACTTTGGCGTTTTTGAGTGACTCCTTAAGTTGTTGATTTTCGACCAAAGCGTTGTCTCTTTCCTGCCTCTAGAGTCCTAATTCCTTGTTTGTAGCTCCCAGACAAACCTTAGTTTTTAGCATATAGTCTTGTTCTATTCTTAGCCTCTTGTTAACTCTTTCAAGAGCATGGTTTTTCTCATAATGTTCATGCCCTAAGGCTACATATGCTTGTCGGGTCTTCTTTAATTCCGCTTCTAACTTTTTTTTCTTCATTTGTTTTTGCTAGCCTTGTCTTTATTTCTTCCACTTCTTCATTTTCAATCAGGTCTTCTTTAATTCTACTTCTAACTTTTTTTTCTTTATTTGCTTTTGGTAGCCTTGTTTTTATTTCTTCCACTTCTTCATTTTCAATCAAGATTGAAGCTGAGCATTTTTCAATTACAGAAGCTATTGAAACTTTGAAAGGTAGATTAACCTCTCGAGCCCTACTTTTGACCCATTAGCGATAACTTTCTTTAACTCCACAACTTCTAACCCCCAGTTCTCTATCCTTTCGGGTGACTTTATTCCAAGCTTCTTAAACCTTCCTAAGTGTATCAGTACACAATGTGTTCATATCATAAATAAAGAGAGTGGTCGCAGCTTCAAAGGGTGGCCCCATCATGGGATAACCAAGTTGTCGCAAAACCAAAATTGGGTTATAGTTAATGCACCCTCGAGTACCTATGAGGGGTACATTAGGGAAACCTTCACATTGATAAACCACAGTCTAGCTTTCCTTCTATCCGGGATACCATACGATTTTCTTTTCATCAAGTTTGACTAATTACTCTGTCCACTCACAGCTACTCATGGTCTTCAGCTGATACATTTTAAGATTGGCAATAGGACATGGCTCTTTGTAGCTCCTTTTGAACATGTGAGTTGTAAGCCATACAAATAAAATTAGTAAACAACATAAGATCTGTTTACCTTTTTGCTTATGACAGAAATTCAAAGTATAATAAACATCAGCAAGAATAACTGAGACAGGATTCACAGTGTCACTTTTGCGAGCAAGGAACACATCAATTGCTGCGAAGTCTATGAAGTCTTCAATGTTTGGGAAAAGGATAAGGCCATAAATAGTGAAGGCTAGCATATTCACAAAAGTAACCCAATCTTCAACCTCTGCTAGATGGCACATGTGTTCTTCTAAATATTTCCTTGGAAACCCCTCAGTTCCTTTCTTGTCTTGCTTCGGTTTTTGTAATTCCCTTACATGAACCTTCAAGACATTTGCTATAGTCTGTATAGGTGGATAATGGCCTAAGTAGTGGTATGGCTTTTCATTTTCAAAAGATAAGCCCAAAATTTGCTCAAACTCGTCTAAAATGGGAGCCAATTGGAAGTCTTGAAAAGTGAAACATCTTAATAATGGGTCATAGTATTGGGCAATTACGATAATTGCTTCTACTTGCACATCCACTTCTAATAGATTCAAAATCTTCCTGTATCTTATTGAAAAAGTTAGACATAGTGTCTTCTTCAACATTCAGCCCAAATTCATTAGGCTCTCGATGTCAACTTTCTTGGCCTTGAGTTGCAGGGTCTTTCTCAATATTGCATCATTGTAATTTGATCTTATATTACTTGCCATTGTTAATCAAAGATACTCACTATCAACCCTTTAAGTAGTTCCCTAACAAATCTTCTTGAAAAAAAAATTATTATGGCTTTATATGCAAAGAAAAGTGATGTAAGGATATGAGTTTTTTTTTTTAAATGAATGCATGCAATGATGGGGTAAGTTGTTAGTCCTCCAATAATGATTTGGCCCCTTTTTTATTTAAAAAAAAAACCTTTTTCATTAAGAGGGGCTTGAGTAAGTTTTGTCACATTAATTGACTAAACTACTTACAAAATACTATATAGTGCTAATGATTTTTTTTTTTATAAAAAATGTAATGATAAGTAATTTGTTAGTCCTTTAATAGTGACTTGCTTTCTTTGAAAAAAAAAACTCTTTATCATTTGTCACACTAAAGGGATAAACTACATACAATGTATATGCATGAATGCAAGATAATGATAAATCTAGCAATGAAGACAAGTACACTCCCTTTGTGTCCTAATGGAATTGCCTTAAGTTTGAGAACTTCTATCCTAAGGATCTACAAGTTTTTCTAACTTGTGAGAACTTCCATTGGGTGACTTTACTATTCTAAAGGCCTCTAGAGCTAAGGCCCAATTCAGAATGTTGACCACAAACAGTGGGTAAACCACTATGTGTGGGACATTCATGAAAAAGGTACACTCTATATGAGATTTTCATAATAATCAAACATGATGTACATCCAAAATGGCTACTACTACACAACCTCTTACCTAACTTAAGCTTCACTCAGACCCAGATATAGGGCCCCACTCAAATGTATGTGAAAAATGTGTAGGTGTAGTGGGTGTAGGGAGTATACAAACCTTTATAATCCTTAAGACTACCCACATCCTATCAAACAAAGCAAATACAAAACAAGCTCCAAAGGTTTTCTATTTAACACCCCTTCCGGGAGGCATTACATTTATGACTGACTCTTACATTTTAAAATTCTTTGCTCAAGTTATAAAAGTGAATAGTATAAGATATGAGTTTCAAAAGCTTCTTTTCGTAAATAACATAAACTGGTCAATTTTTTGGAACACAAAACATAAGAACCATAGAATAAATAAAAGACTCAAGTCATAGGAACTAAAAAGGCTTTTCATAAAGCAAAGTTTACTACATCCTTAAGTACATCATCATATGTTCCAAAAGTATAAAGCCTAAGTACTTCAAAAATAAACACACTTATACATATGACTACCAAATGAAAACTGAGTTTTGTCTAAGTCCAAACACCTGAAGAATAGGTTCCTGCACCCGATCTTTGTCTAAAACTCCTTCGGAATCCCCAATAGACAAAGCCCCCAGTTGGGGCATGTCACTGCGGACAGGAGTCCGAGCAGTCGACTCCATAGAGCCCTCCCTATAGAAAGCTCTCCGATCATCCCAAAGCTCCCCAAGAGGCATGTAGAACTCCAAGTGAACATCGACATCCATAGTAAAGGTAATCGCATCATGTCGGGTCATGCTCCAATTTAAAGTGACATTTCCATCATACCGGACGCGTCCCATATCCCACTAGACACTCCATGCTCCGATGCCTCCATGGAACTGTAGTCTAGTGAAACCTCCCGGGTCTTGCCTTGCCGCCACCACAAACTTTTCCATCGTAAATGCGAAACAGAAGTAGACAGAATAATACAATAGAAGAGGTGAGATCCCCTACATCAATACCATCATGGCAGTAAGAAACAAAACGAAAGACAGTAATGCCTTTCATACACAACAACATCGAATAATAGTATACATAATCATGTCAATACAGGGATGTTATAGAACAACAACATAATCATGTCAATATAAGATTATTATAGAGCAACAACATAATCATGTTATTAATTGATAAGTAATTCAACAGTATACATCAAGATATATATATGTCTGGATCATGTCACAATAACAGATATGCTAACTATGCATATGCATGATGTGTATGCTGACCATCCTTATACACAATGCAACCAGTTCCTACTCCATGGAGTTAAGGTTCAGAGATGAGCATTCTAGAAGATCTGTCCCTCCTCAAAAGACAGTCTACGTCGGATCATGAAAAGGATAGTGCTTCTCGAGTCCTCGTCATACGTTGCAACAGTATCCACGGCCAAGGGTACACAATGTAACAGTGGTCACTAGATGGATCACCTCACCTTGATACTCCCTGAGATCCATCCGGGATCACACTTATCCAAATTCTCGCTTACTCCTAGGCATCACAAGCCGAAAGTCAAATGCTCAAGTGCATGCTCAAAGAAATCAAACCACCGTTGTACCATTCCCAATAGTATCAAGGTAACTGCCCATACGATTGTCCAATACCATTAGTATGAATGATATTATATAGCTGAACATAAAATTACATAATACCAATGATCCACTCGGGTCCAGCACCTCGGCCCAAAAGCACAAGGCTAAATTCATAATCCACTTAGGTCTAGTATGTCGGCCCAAGGCACAATGTCAAATTCATAATTTCACTTGGGTCCAGTACGTCGGCCCAAGGCACATGGAGCATTTTCACAATTCCTCTAGTATATAGAAACATTAGGTCTTCTTTAGTCTTTAATTATCATACTCTCAAGAATGAAGATAGAATTTAATCCAAATCGATCACTAGCTTCTTCTAACTAAGTTCCTCGAATGACCTATCCTCATATCATTTATGAAAACGTAAAAAAAAAAGCGCAATGTCCTTACCTCACCATTCCTTTCCTTTTTCATCTAAGTCTTTCAAAATTTTCTCTATTTCTTTCTCGAGCTCATTTTTTCTCTCAAGACCAAAAATCACTCTTTTGCTTAAAGATTAAATTTATTCTTTTCCATTCCTATTTTATAAATTCTTAATTAATTTTCTCGATTGTCAAGTTACCTAGATTTACCACTGATAAATCATTTTCCATGATTCTGATTATCTCCAAATTTGTTTCCATTTGCTACATCCAAAAGTTATTACTCTTCAAATTATGACATTATAATTATCTTCAATCTTACTCATAAATCTCTAAACCATAATTTGTCTTCCAAATCACCTAAACAATATTTCTTAACATTCTTTCTAAAACTCCCATTATTCAACTTCTACATAAAGTTCTTTCCATCCTAATTACTCTTCCATCCCATTATCAAGTATTTTAGGTCTCAAATTCACTTTTTCTTCCAAAATATCGAATATCACGATTAAAATTAATTCTCTACAATGGTAAAACTTGTTTTCTTCCCTTATTCAACTTGTAACCTCATGAATCATATATTTGTCATCTAATCATCTAAGTCCTTAATAAATAAATATTTTTCTCATGGACACCTCTCCCTAGGCCAAGGTGGTCGTGAGCCTCAAGGAATCAAGGGAACCCAAAAATCATTCCTTTGTAACATAATTATAGCATGCCACATACTTCAATCATCACAATTTATTAAATTCATGCTTGTTATCAAAATCACATATATCCATTAAATCACCACAATCATTTTTGCATACAATAACATCATATAATCATACAAGATCAAACAAGCATAAATCAAAATCACACATTCGGGTGGATGAGTCCTCACGTGGACTCTCTAATTCTAACACAACCATTCGTTCCTCACCACCATAGCATGGTTGATGAGGTTAATCTCCCTCTTACCTTAAGTGTAGCCTCCTAGCTCATTGTAAGTCCTTGTGTAGCAAACGTTTTCCACGAAGAGGTTCTTAGAATCAAAGCAAACACATAAGAATTTGTACCTAGGGCTTGAATAAGATTACCATAGGTCAAAGTATAGCTTTACACTCTTTAAAAATGAAGCAAGAGAGAAGATTCAAGAATTTTACCTTAAGATTCTTGAACTTGAGATTTGAAGCAAAGCTTAGAGAAATACTTGAAGATGGATGAACTAGAGATTGATTTCCACATAAAAGTGTCTTAGAATGATGTAGAGACTCAAGATCCAAGGTTATCTTGAATTATTGAAGATTTGGTAGTGTATTTTGGAAGTTGGCCGTGAGCTCCAAATGAGAAAAGTGAGAGTTTTGTGTTTAGTTTTTGGTTGCTTGGATGGAAAGATGAACAAGTGATGAACTAAGTGTAGAATGACTCTCCAAAATGGTCTTGGCCATGGGGATGTAGAGAAAATGAGAGGAGAAAGTAGAAATCAAAGTCTCACCTTAAGAGCTTCAAGTTAGGGTTTGAAAGAAAATGATGAAGATGAGAGAACTTGATGATGATCTCAACATTGAAAATCATCCATGAAATGTGTAGATCCTTGAAATGTGATTGGATGGAGGAAACGAAATGGAAGATACAAATGGAGTGTGGTGGCTGTGAGGTTAAGAGAAAATGGAAGAGAGAAAACGATGAGAGAAAATGAGATAGCAGTTTTAGGGTAGAGAGAGAAAGTGATAGAAATTTTGAAAGATGAAAAGATGGTAGCTTTTGGTGAAAGGATGACATCTTGTCATCTTTTCCTCCTCCTCCAAAACCGTGTACACCTTGGGAGAAGTAGCAAGACTTCTTTTGCAAGCTTCTCCCAAAGCTTCTTTAAGAAGCTTCGCACGTTTCCCAAAAAAGTCAAATCATGTTATCATATAGTGATGTGACGATGTCACTTAGATGATATTATAAAAGTGACTAGATAGAAATAATCTACTAGATTTTTACTGCAAGCTATTACCCAGTAGATAAAAGTTATAGTTAACAATACTGGTATCTATTGTCCAATGGACAATAGGACGCACCCAAATTTTATCATTTAGATAAAATCTCAAAAAATGAAAACTTTGTAAACTGTGTCTGGCCTCGGGTTTAGTAAGATCCCCGTCACCATTTCCACAGTCCAAGGTTTTTCTGCCTCGGGGAAAATATTTTATTTTCTCAGCTCCGCTCAGTGTGCACATAAATCAAAAAATATATTAAAATAATCAAATAATTCAAATAATTTCAGAAGAATTCACAAAAAATTATTATAAAATAAATATATACTATGAAACAAACAAATTTTTGGGATGTTACATTCTACCCTAAGTTTATATAATAAAATAATTAACACTAAAATAAAAAAAAATCAACAAATAATTAAATAACAAAACACAAAGAAAAGGTAAAACAAACATATAAAGATCATAATATTTGCCTATCCAACTTTCATAGGCTAGACCCTCAAGTTATCCCCAGTGGAGTCGCCAACAATCGCAACTGTAATCGCAAAAGGAAAATGGCAACTAAATTCGAAAATTAGGATTCTTCACCAATTTTTATTTGAATTAGGAAAAAATTGAAAAAAACTAAGAAAAATTGCAAATTGCCTATGTTGAAAAGATCGAATTCGAGAATCTAATTATGCACAGAGAAAGGTGGAGACTTAACCCCACTACAACTCTAATACATCTGTCCTAAAACGATTACCCTAAGTTAATTATGTAAATTGTTAATAATACTTAAATATTTATTTTACCCCTTAAAAATGTTAAAAAAAACTAAATCAAGGAAAAAAATTAATTTTGGCTTGACTTGCGCTCCTACATATCCCCTGGTGCAATGGAGAACTCAAAGCCATGTAATTCTTTAAAAATTGTTTGTAGGTTGGTTGATTTTAATTATTTAAAAAATATTAATATGCTTTTAAAAAAAGTGATTTGATTTTGAATTTTGAATTAACAAATCGTCACAACTTAGCTAATCTAATTGATTTCAAAAAAGTTAAGTTTGACGTTATGCTAGAGATGTCACCTAAAAGTTATCAGGTAGTTACAATTCAAATGGCCTTTTATCTTTTTTTTTTAAAAATTATTTTGAAATTTTAATTAAAACAATGACTTATTATATATATAAATCAATTTAATTCAAATTAAAAATTTGGATCCATCCTTGTAGAGTTTTAGGTCCCATCCTTGTAGCCCATCACTGATCAATCGTGATAGTTTGTTGTTTGTCTCCATTCCTGGCACTAAGTCAGGTCCCATCCTTGTAGCCCCCATCTTCTTGAGAGTTTTAGGAATATGAGCCTTTTAGTAACTGTATTGCCATATAGTCTCAGTGTGAGTCAAGTGGACATGGTGGGTGACTTGAAGACTCAGATCTTAGAAGCTCAAAAGGAGGATGAGACTCTTATGGATATAAATGATCAGATCTTTTTAGGGGATCCTAAAGAGTTTGATATGGATTGATAATGGGTATGAGGAATGTGTTTCTATACCTAACTATCCACAAGATGAAGAGGAAGATGGGGCAAGTGTTTCTACATCTAATTCTTCAGAAGGCAATGAAGATGAGTGAGTTCAAGTGGAAACCTTAGAGTCTGAGTGCTCGGTATGTGGAAGGCCACGTGGCGTTAGACCTTGTGTGGTTTGCCTTGTGAGTGGTCGACCGGAGCATTATGGTAGGAGGTGTTCACAGAGGCAGGGAGTTATGCCTGATCCAAGGTTGCGAGCTCCAGGAAAGGTGTAAACTCTAGTCAAAATAGCAGAGGCTTCATCTTCTGACCCTATGCAAGGTATTCTTTTGTGTTTGCCATTTGTTGGGAACTCATCAGAAGAATCTTGTAGGTGTTATGCAAACTGAGTTTTTAGTTTGTTTTTAAATTCAGTAAGGTATTACTAAGGAAAGATATGATTCTTTCGAGTGTGATATCATTTCTGATATGTGATAATTTGAATTTTAGAGACAAAATTCTTAAAATAAAGGGGAGAAATGTAACACCCTGGAAAACATGTTAAGCTTGCATATGGATACAAAGGTAGCCTAATACCTGCTTAACATGTTTGTTTAATTTTGTGACCTTTTGAGCATATTTAGCCACTTTGTTGTAACACTATATGTGAGAAATAGCTGTTATTAGCCTCAAATATGGCTTAAATAGCTCAGTTAGTAGAAATAAATGTGGAGACTCTATTTCTAGGTCACAAATGTGTGAACTGTGCTACAGTTAAAATCTGAGGATAATTGAAGTTTGTTTGGTATTTTTAAGCATACTGTGTGTGTGTTTTAATACCGAATTAACTAGTCATAGATATGAAAAATGATGGTTTTGGTGCAATAAGGTTTTTTATGAATCCTGATATTTATTTTAAACTTGTTGGCTTTAAGAAAATTGGATTTGAAGAAATCTAAGTGTTCTTAGTAGATTGGAATTTTTGGTACCTTTTAGTGATTGGCTATAAGAAGCCAATTGTAACTTTTTCTCTTCATTTTCTCTCACGGCAGAGAAAGGGAAAACAGAAAATAGAAAAGAAAGAAGGGAAACCATGGGGGAGAATGAGAAAGGAGGGGAAAAATTAGAGGACCAAGGATCAAGCTTAAAGGAGGATCCAAGAGTAAGATCAAGGTTTCAAGATCTTCATTTCAGCTTCTCAAGGTAAGGGTTTTTGATACTTAAACTTCACTCTTACTCGTTTTCCATATTAGGCTATTTAGAGGTTTAATGTGACAAATTGAGTTCTGTGGTGTTTTAAGTTTTTTTCTTACTTGGATAAGTTCTAAGTGTGACTTATGACTTGTTCATGCTAAGAGTTTAGATTAGAAACTGAAAATCCTCATTTTGCACCTAAAATGCTCTAAGTGTTGATTTTAGGGGTTTGGATGAGTAATTTAGTGTTTTGATCCATTTTTGGTGAAATCAATTGGTGTTTTATGTTTCCCTTATGTTTGTGAACTTGTTTGAGACTCAAAATCACTAAGAAACAGATTTGGAGAAATCAAATCTCGTGTTTGAGCCAATGCAATAGTGTTCCATTGCTACAAAATTATACAGCAAATGTTACTGGGCGCTCGGCGCTCAAGCGCGTGCTGCCTAGAAGAACATGCTATGGTGCGTGTGCGCTCAAGCACTGGCACTCAACGTGCTCAATGCGCTCAAGCACCGAGACAGGGCAAATCTTGATTTTAGCATTGTGATGCTAATTCAATTCCCCACTTATTGGGATCATTTGTGCAAGTCTTTTAGGGTGTATTGAGGCACTTTTTAGGATATTTCTTGGAAAGAATTATCAATTTGCATATATGAAAAGTTTGGGAAATTCTTAGACATTCAAAGTGTGATGGAATGCTATAAAGTAATCTTGGGAACCTTCAGCATCCAAGTGTGTTGGAATGTAACAAGGAAGTGTTTAGAACCTTGTTCAACATAAGGTTGACTTTGGATTCACTTGTGAAGTGATGGTATGGGGTTCTAGATACAAGACCATTAGTGTTGAGACACAACTAGTGGTAGTTCTTGGAAAGAATAACCACTTACCTTATGTGAACGACTTTGAGAAGTTAAGACAAGGTGCACTAGAAACAATTAGTTTGGGTTTGTTTAGTATAATATGCCTATCTTTATGTATAGATTACTCTTTTAGGGTTAAAGTTGAGTTTAAGATGCATAGTTAATGTATGTCTTCTTGTTCTTAATGGTTGAACTTGAGAACATGCTAGAAACATGGGTTGGTTCCTTTATGTGATAAAGTTGAGCCAAGAGTGCATGTTTGCTAGTGATAGTTCTTTCGCTTGATTAGGGTGAACCTTGTGATAGGATTTGGTAAACCCTAGGCATCCTTTGAGAAGTAGAATGTCATAGGTCAATATCTAGGACCTTAAGCAATAGGAGGTTGCCTTGTGAATCACTTGTGAAGTGATGAAGTGAGGTATTAGGTATTGTAAGCTAAGTGTGCTTGGCTTGTTATTTTGTTATCATGCATAGGTTGCTCCTTTGTGTGAAAAGTAGAGGTATGGGAAGCAGAGGTATTAGGTATTGTAAGCTAAGTGTGCTTGGCTTGTTATTCCCCCTTGTGAGACAAGGTTGAGGTATGGGAAGTACAAGAAATGTGACTTTGCTCCTTAAGCAGTAAGTGAGCTTGGTCGGGAAGTTTGCTAGTTTTCCTTAGTCACATGGTTAGGAAGGACCTAGTGATGATTGTTTATCTATATTTACGAAATACATTACACATCTTCTTTTCAAACTTGTCATTTGCTATTTCTTATGTATTGTAACCTCAATGGTGTGCACAACCATGTGGCTTGGGAATGAGGTGTTGGGTCTGAATTTTCCTTGCGGGTTTGCTTGTATGGCCAATTTAACATCCTAATATTGGTAACCTAGTATATCGCATATATACTTGGATAAGTGGTATTAGCAATGCTATTTCTAACTTAAATAGCAAACTAAGCTCATATTATTCATTTACATAAAAAAAATATGAAGAGCCTGAGCAACAAAAAGCCATATGTATACACCATCAGCCTCTCAAGCCAAACTGTAATACATAACTTTTACAACCTTAAGGTAGCAGATAATAAATATATAACATACATATTCATTACAAGAAACAAAATAAAACTACTCTAGTTCTTCTGCCTCTTCTGCTTTTTTTTACCTGTACTTGGATTTACATGGAAACACAATCAGAGTGAGAAATCATAATTTCTCAGTATATGCAATTCCAAAACCAACAGTTAATTATTTAACAACAAATAACCAACTGAGCGCATAAGATTAAGCCTGCAACAGATAATTGAGCCCTTGCTCAAACACTATCAAAATATATACACACCCTATGTAACATTAATAAGGCAATCTATAATCTTATCTCATGCTAATATCGAACAATCAATGATATTAAATAATTGCCCATATAATTGTAAGGTATCATCAACAAGCAATCATCAAACAAGCAAGGCAACTGCCCATACAGTGGACAACAAATGCAATGCTTTATGATATGATGTATGGCTATGCTCACACAAAGTCCTACTAGTATAATGATGCAATGCAAATGTAGGTTTTAGTTTTTGAAAACACATGTCATTTACTTATTTCCTAGGAACCTCCTATTCCCTTGTATATACTGGATAGGATAAGCAATTAAGCCCTGACACTACCTGGTAATAAGTGGATTCCTTCCTCTTACCACAGTAAGAGTACTGCTACCACCCCCATACTAGTAACTCTGACCATACAAGCAAACCTGCAGGGAGAATTTGGATCCAATACCTCATTCTCAGGTCATATGGTTGTACACACCATCTAAAGTTACAATACATAGGAAACAAGACATAGAAAGTTTGGAAAGAAAATATGCGACATACTTCGTAATTACAACCAATCATCACTAGGTCCTTCCTAACCAAGTGACTAAGGAAAACTAGAAAATCCCATAACCAAGCTCACTTATTGCTTAAGGAGAAAAGTCATGTTTCTAGTACTTCCAATACCTCAACCTCGTCTCACAAGGGAGTAAAATGTCATCCATGCATCTTCAGCTTTATTTTTCTCTCAAATGAGCAACCTATGCATGATAACATAACCAACAAGCTAAGCACACTTAGCTTACCATACCTAACACCCCACTTCATCACTTCACAAGTGATTCACAAGGTAACCTCCTGTTGCTTAAGGGTATAGGTATTGACCTATGGCATTCTACTTCACGAAGAATGCCTAGATTTTCCCAAATCCTATCACAAGGTTCACCCTCACTAAGTGGAAGAACTATTACTAGTAAATATGCACTCTTAGCTCAACTCTATTACATAAAGGAACCAACCCATGTTTCTAGCATATCCTCAAGTTTAACCTTTAAGAACAAGAGGGCATACACTAACTGTGCATCTTAAACTCAACTTTAATTCTAAAGGAGTAAACTATGCATAAAAGAAGGCATACTATTCTAAGTGAAAAGCTCTAACTAGAATACATGATCCTCAAGTTCAACTTTATCCCAAAAAGGAACCTATTCATGACCCTACTACTTAAAACCCTTCACCTAAGATAAGTGGTTATTCTCTCCAAGAACTACCACTAATTGTGTCTCAACACTAATGTTCTTGTATCTAGAACCTCACACCATCACTTCACAAGTTATACCAAAGTCAACCTCATGTTGAACAAGGTTCTAAACACTTACTCATTGTATTCTATTACACTTGGATGCTCAAGGTTTCCAAGATTATCCTATGGCATTCCATCACACCATGGAAGCCTAAGGTTTCCAAAGACAGTACCCATTGACACTTCACCATACTATGGTTGTCTAGGGTCTGACGAGTTTATCATAAGGCATTTCCCATATTTTGGATGCCTAAAGGTTCTCCAACCTCATCCTAAGGCAAAACACCTCACTAGGGTGCCTATAGGTTTTCCAACTTCTCACATATGCAAGGTAGTAATTTCCTCCATGAAAATACCTCCATTAGTGCCTCAACACACTTAAAAAGGCATATATGAGTAGTCCCAATAATTAAGGAACTCCAATTTTCCAAGAAAAACACTGTGAGTTTCTATGTCTAGGCAATTAAGCGCCCATTTTTCCAGCGATTAAGTGCCCCATAGCAGAAACATGACCTTGTTTTATTTGTCATTAGGCGACTAAGCACCCACAACTTGAGTGACTAGTCAGTGAACTCCAAAACCTCCTGGTCTCGAGTGATTAAGTGCTCATAAACTGAGCGACTAAGCGCCCCCTACGCAAGAATTCTCTAGCCTTCACCGATTAATCGGCCAAAACTAGGCGATCAATCACCCAGTATCTGGAACTTTACTCATTGTTCCATTCATTTCTAAACCAAGTTCCAACACCTAGAATTAGGTTCTAAGAGCCCTTCAACCCATTAAAGGTCTCTAAACTGAGAGAAACTATTATGCAACCTATCCACACATCACCTCAAAGCAAATGGTTCAACCAACCATTCACAACATCCACTTTTCTCCACCCATGGATATGAGGTTCCAAGGATGCAACCAAGTTTCAAGCAACCATTAAACACATTCTAACTCAATTTGAGACATCAAACAAGTCCTTAACAAATTCTAACATCTCAAACCATAGAAAACACCAAAAACATAATTTCTACCATTCAACATGCATCAAACAACATGAAGAGGAAAAAGATGGAGTTTGGAGATGAGAGACAAGAACCCCTGCCTTGAGTAGCTAAGATGAAGATCTTGAACCTTGAATCTTGATCCTTGATCTTCCTCTCCTGCTCCTCCTCCTTCTTCTTCCTTTCTTCCCCTTTCTCTCTTCTCTTCCTTCGTTTTCTTCTTCTCTTTTTTCTCTCTTTCTTTTGTAGATTCTATTGCTTATATGTGAGAGAGAAAAATAAAAGAATGACCATCATGTCCCTTAGGATATTTTACTAGAACTTCCTTATCTGCTAAGAACACCCGAATTATGCTGATTCAAGTTTTTCATCTTCCAACAAATTTAAAATAAATCCTGAGATTCATTAAAAATCTTGTTGCACCAATATCACATTTTTTTCATATCTATGACTAGCCAATATGATATTAAAACACACACACACAGTATAGTTAAAAATACTAAACTAACTCTGATTATCCTCAGATTTAAACTGTAGTACAGTTAACACATTTGTGGCTTAGAAATAAAGTCTCCATATTTATTTCCAATAACTGAGTAGTTTAAGCCATTTCCAGGGGCTAATAACAACTATTTCTCACAAATAGTTCTACAGTAAAGTAACTAAACATGCTCGAAAAGTCACAAAATTAAACAAATATGTTAAGCAGGTATTAGACTACCTTTGTATCCATATACAAGCCTAACATATTTTTCAGGGTTTATAGTCAGAGTTACCAGTATGGGGGTGGTAATAGTACATTTATGTTGGTGAGAGGAAAGTACTCACTTATTACAAAGTGGGCTTGTGCTTGTTAGGCCTAACCTGCTCAGTATATACAAGGGAATAAGTGGTTCCAGGGAAATAAGTAGGTGGCATGTGTTTTTATAAACTAAAATCTACATTTACACTGCATCATCATATTATTAGGATTCTGTTTGAGGATAATCATACTTCATAACATAAAGCATTGCATGGTTGACACTTGTATGGGCATTTGTCATGGTTTAATTGCTTCTTTGATGGTTACTTGTTGATGATATCTTACGATTGTATGGGCAGTTATTTGATATCATTGATTGTTCGATATTAGCCTGAGATAGGATTATACCTTACCTTGTGAATATTACATAGGGTGTGTATATATTCTGATAGTGTTTGGGCAGGGGCTCAATTATTTGTTGCAGGCTTAATCTTATGCGCTCAGTTGGTTATTTGTTGTTAAATAATTAATTGCTGGTTTTGGAATTACATATACTGAGAAATTATGATTTCTCACACCGATTGTGTTTTCATATAAATCTAGGTATAGGTAAGGGAAGCAAAAGGAGTAGAAGAACTAGTGCAGTTTATTTTGTTTCTTGCAATAAATATATTATATATTTATTTCTTACAACCTTGAGTTTGAAAAAGTTATGTATTATAGTTTGCCTTGAGAGGCTGATGATGTATATATATGGCTTTTTATTGTTCAGGCTCTCCATATTTATTTATGTGAATGAATGATATGGGTTTAGTTAGTTGCTTAGGTTAGAAGTGACATAGCTGGTATTGTGTGCCTTGTATATGTGAGATACATCAGATCCTTGATACTAGGATGTTACACTCAGCCACTTCATGTAGCCTATTTGAAAGAATGTTTCCATCCTTCATAGCCTCAGCTAATGCATTAATTCCCAAGGTAACCTTCTCATATAGAGCTTCCACTATATCAATCATGTGCGTCTGACGCTTTGTACCCCTTGAGGTTGAAGTCTTGCCTAATTGATTTGATTGACCATAAGTAGGACTAAATGCATCCAAATTGTCAGCTGAATATGATGTGTCATTTCCCATATTTACATCTTTGTTAAACATCACAATATCTTCAAATAAGTCATTAAGGTCAATAGTTTCCCTTTCCCATTGTTTCAGCCTCTTTTTTACAATTTTGGCCCCTTTACCAGTAGCTCTATCAGCTCTAAACAACTCCTTTAGTATGTCATAGTGCTTAATTTGCATTGTTTTCCATTTTTCTACATATGGTTTATACTAAAAAAAATCTTCAAATAAGTAAGTACAATAAACTTGGCCTTTTTCAAACTTAATGATCAAGTACTAAAAGGGATGTGTCAATTACCCTGATGAAATCCTTACAAACTTCTTCCTTGGCATCAAACTTTCTAGTTGTAGGATTCCACGAAAATCCACTTAAGCTGTTAAATAGATCATATGCCTCTGCAAAATGATCTTTCAAAGTCTTCATTTTGTTTTTTATATGTTGCTTTGTAATGTGTGGACCAATTATTGACCTTAATTCTTTCACCATATTTATATATGCATCACTTGTCCAAGAGCCATTATTTCTGTAACACCCTAGATAATCATAATAGATTTGTAGTTGGTTATGGAGGTATCCTAATACTAGTTTGTTATGCTTGTAAATTTTGTGACCGTCTGTGTACGTTTTGTCACTTTGTTATAACACTTTGTGTGGAATATAGCTGTTGTTAGCCCGATTTTGACTTAAACTGCTTAGTTAATAGAAATAAGTGTGGAGAACTTGTTTCTAGGTCATAAATGTGTGGAAGTAGAAGTGGTTAAAGTTTGAAGTTAATCGGAGTTAGTTTAGCAGTTTTAAACATACTGGTTATGTGTTTTAATGTCAGATTGACCCCTAGCAGATATGAAAATTTATTTATGGAAATGGTGAAATAAGATTTTTTATGAATTTTAGGATTTTATTTTTTGCTTTTTGGAAGATAGGAAACTTAGTTTGGTGAAATTCAAGTGTTCTTAACAGATCAGGGTTTAGTAGTGTAGTCACTTAAGTGACCAAGTGATCACACAAATTGGCTAGTGGCTACTTTAGCCTTTATAAGTCACCAAAGTGAGATATTTTCTCATTCTCATATCTCTCTCATGGCTGCAACAGGAAGGCACCAAGGGAGAACCAACCAATGAGCTATAGGAGATCCATCTTCAGGCAAAGAGGAAGAAGAGTTTAGTGGTGGAGAGGAGATGCTTTCAGACTTCATTTCTGGCCATTAAGGTAGAGGGAAACTTTGTTTGATTGACTTGTATTCATTTCTTTCATTTTGGTTCTTGAGGGACTTTATGTGGAAATGGAGTTTTGAAGAGAGATTTTGTGATTCTTGAGTTGAATCTTGTTGAGGATAGTTTGGTTAAGTTAGAATATGATTTGTGAATGTGTTAGGATGAATTTTTTATCACTTGGAAGCCTTAATTCTCATTTAGGTCAAATTTGGGGGTTTAGGTTAATGTTGGATTTTGATTCACAAAGTGGTTTGATTGAGTGAAATTTAAGTGGGTTAAGAGTTGCTATGTGTAGTTGAACCTTATGTGAGGTTGGAAATCACTTGAAATATGGTTTTGAGTGATTGGAAGAGGGTTTAATTCTAATGGAACAGTACCTATATTTGTAAAATTCTACAGAATCTATGTTCTGCTATGAATGCTGTGGCGTGGCACTTGGGCACCGCTGCATGGGAGAGAACAGGGAATGCGCGCCACAGTGTGGGTAGCATTTTCTGCTAGTACTTCAACTCGAGGGTTGGGCGCTACGGTGTGGCATATGGTGTGCCGTGCCGTGGGAGCCTGGAAGCAACTATGAGTTGTGTTTAATGCCACGGAGCCTTCCAATGGCGTAGTTTCTTCTTTTATGCTTCTTAATGTGTATTGAGACTTTAATAGGGGTATTTAATGAAGAATGGTTGTGTTAAATCAAGTTGATTTGTAATGTTAATTATGAGAAATAATTAGACATGTCTATATATACATATATTGTGTATTGTGATGAATTAAGGAAATGAGTTTTTCCTAAGCATTGAAATCACTCATGTATGCTCTTTTAAGAGTGTTAAGATACTTTTAGAAGTATTTGGTGAAGTACGTTTTGAAATGCATATAAATCAATTGTGGAGCTAATTATGGGAAGTAATTAGTAATTGTATTGCATGAGATGTTTTTGAAATATAGTAAGGTGAGTAATATCCTCTCTATGTGTTTGTTGAGTGGTGAGGTGAGTAATATCCTCTCTATCAATTATGAAACATATTGAGGTGCGTAATATCCTCTCTATGTTGTTGAGTAAGGAGGTGAGTAATATCCTCTTTAAATTGATTGAATAGTGAGGTAAGTAATTCCTTGTTATGTTGAGGTAAGTAATTCCTCATCGTGATTGTTGGTCAGTAGAGATGAGTAATATCCTCATTATTCCTGATAATTCATGACATATCATAACATATCCTAGAGTAGTTGAGGTGGGTAATATCCTTAATACGTCTGATGGCTCATGACATCTTTAAATTGCATTCACTTTTAGGACTTGTATAGACATACTCATTAGACATAATTAGGCATAGCATGGAAATTGTATAGGCTGTTGCCTCCATGACATGAAATCATGACATTGCAATTATATGGACAATTGCATACTTCTGTGATTAAAGTTTTAACTTTATGGCTAAATAATATGTATGATTGTATAAAGTGTTGGTATTGGAATACTTCTACTAAGATATGTGATTTCTCACCCTGATTATGTTGCTATATAAATCCAAGTGTGAGTTCTTCGAAGGGGAGAAGAAGATGTATGAGGACTAGCATAGTATAAATGTTGTTTTGGACTGAGCTTGTATATATTATATATTTTCTTAGTTTATTTTGAGTTATGTATAACAGTATGCCCTTTTTGAGGTTGTGATGTATATATATAACTGTTGGTACGTGGCTCTCCATAATTAATTATTTATGTGAATATTATGTATTTGGTTGATAGAAGTAACATAGCCGATACTGATTATTCTTGTGTAGATCAAGTCTAACGAGATATCAAAATTGAGATGTTACAATGTCTATTTCCTCTGAATGCCTCTTCTATCAATTTATTCAACAATGCAACATCCATATCATTAGACCATCGCAAATTGTCCTTAGAAGCCTGATTGGAGTCTGGTGTAATTTTCTCCCCCTTTGGCATCTTTCAACCTGCACGATACCTCAAATACATTAAAAAAAAAATATTTAGGAACCATCTTTTCAATTAAAAGGCATATTTATATTATGTAAATAAAAAATATTTAATAACACATAATATTATTCCAACTAAGCATATTACAACATTCACATTACATGCTATAACTTAATATTTAAGTTAAAGCAATGCATAGCACGATAGCATATACACATAACATCTGACAAATATAACTATGTACATTAGGTATGCATTCCACATGTCAAATGCAATGTTCTCCCTTAAAATTTCTCCTTGCCTATAGTCCTCAACACGTTGTTGGTGTGATTGTGACCAATCTATGTCACGTTATTACAACTCTCGATCCATTTCAGCAATTAAGGACTCATCAATATCAACACCCATTAGAAAGTTATGCAGTATACAAAAAGCAAGAACTATATCTGTCATGACTTCAAATGAATTACATGGTTCAATGCCACTAGCTATAATTGGAAATATTTTCTTTAGAACTCCAAAACTTCTTTCAATGACATTACGTAGTGAAGAATGTCGATGGTTGAGTAATTCTTTAGCATTTTGTGGCCCACACATTGAATATTCCTTTAAGTGATAACAAATAGCTCCATATGGTGTAAGCACCCTATGTTTTAGCATAAATCCATCATCCCCTAGATAAAATTTCCCTACAACAATTATATACACATTATGTCACAACCTATCACATAAGTTGTTACTAAATTAATGTTTTATTTACTATAGTAAACAAATTAATTTACCATTGACCTTCAAGAATTTTAAGTGGATCTTCCCTACTTAAAGCACCTTTTAAAATTCTTGAGTTAGATGATGTTCCTTCCCAATTAGGTAACACATATGTGAATTTCATATCAAAATTACAAGTAGCAAGAATATTTTGTGTGGGGTGGTTTTTTCTTCCACGAAATTGAGGGGCTTCTGCCCTTTGAATCTTCACACGAATATGTGTTCCATCTATTGCTCCAATGCAATCCTATTTTTTTTTTATCAATAACTAAAGACATTAGTAGTATACTTTCATGATTGACTATATATGTGAAAGTAACTAGTGGTAACTAAATTAAAAGAATTGATACCTTAAAATAAGGATAGAATCTACTATTACTAAGTATTTGTGAAGGGATATCCCTACTAGAAGGTTGAACATGAAACTCTTCCCCTTATGAAATGATAGCTCATAAGACGTTTGTGAAAGTGGTGACTAATTGTCTCCTTTGAACAATAGAAGAAGAAAGACATAGTTTTGTTTTTGACATTATGGCCTATAATGTGTAGGAATTTAGCAACTTACTCCTCAACTGTAGAGCATGTTGAATCCTTTACTATACTAGTTGCTCTTGATTTTTGATATAATTGCATAAATGCTTGAGGGCCAATGCGTATGACATCCTGACATCTTTGTGTGTGTAGTATTTGTCTCATTAATTAAAGAAGCCTATGCTTTCTTTTAGGATTCCCATCACTAATTTGACTTTGTCTAAACCTTGACTAAAGTTGCAACAAAAGCAATGCATGCACAATACAACATAAAATAACCAAAGCACATATATGTTGCCTTTTATCTAAGTCTTCTATCACATGACTTAAGATTTGCATTTCAAGAGGAACCTCAAAATTAGTTATTTGTTTTACTTGCAACTCCACTTCATTTATGTCTTCTATTCCATCTTCAAAATTCACTTCTTCAATATTTTCAAAATTCATCTCTCTCTATATAAACAAAGCATGTTATATATATTGTGATATCAAGAAGCTAAAATAACAAATTGATACTCTATACCAATAAACAATTGTCATTATTATATCACAGTTTATTAAAGAGTGAAAACAACTAAAGATATAAAAACAAAAGCATTAGGTAACCACATTACACCAATTGCAATACTAGCATATTTATAAATACTAGCAGCATATAGATCACTAGTCAATGCAAGAATCAAAATCTCTACTAGCTTATTCTTTATTAAGTTTTTGGTAACTTTGATTGTAGTAGGTAGCTAAAATATATTAGTATTGAACTACAGGATATTGATTTCTTGAGATCCTTTGCATAGGAAGCCTGTAATTTTTTTTTTTCTCTTTCTCTCTACAACTTTCTAATTTATAATAATTGTTCTAAAAATCTCCAAGTTACACTTATAATTGTTCTAATTTATAATTTTTGTTCTAAATATGTAAAATATATATGTACAGGGACAGATGCAGAAAATATTTAGTGAATGGGCCGAAAATCATGAATCATATTATTAAATATAAAAAAATTAAAGTTAGCAAATAAAGATGTATTTACCCTTAAATTATTTAGTGTGTTAAGATCAAAATGCACTATTTTTAATTAAGGGTAAATATACTCTTATTTGCTCACTTTAAAAGAGTATTTTCCTTTTATTATGTAGGAAGATTTATGATAAAGTGAAAAAAGTAAAAAAAAAATATTTATATTAGATATCAAATGTATCACAATAGTAGTTGTCATTTACATTATGTCATGATTCATAGGCAAAATAAAATATATATATATATATATATATATATATATATATATAAAAAAAGGAAAAAAACGAAACTAAAAGTGAGAGGAACTAGTAAATTTATTATATAAAGATTAAAAATTAATAGAAAGATGAGTTAAAATTGTAATATCAATGTATATAAAATAATCATAAATTACATGTCAAATATATATCAAGTATAAGCTCTTTTAACTTTACCATTTTTATCTCTGGTATAATTATACTGACCTCTTCTGAGATTAGTGCTTATAATATTGACACTCTTTTTTTTAGAAATTACTCATACCTCCCTTGCTTAGTATTTTCAATGGGACTTTGTGTAACATTTGTACATAAAGTAGGGATATGTAATTTCATAAACAAATAAGGGTGTTGAAGTGTAATAACAATATATAAAATTAGAAATGTGGGTATAATTTTTAAATAAGAGTGTCATTATAATAAATACTAATTTTATAAAAAAATTAATGTAATTATCTTTTTATCTTTTAATAAATTAAATTAAATTATTAGTATCTAAAAAAATTAATGAGAAAAGGGGGAACCAAGGTTCATGCTCGCCACCCCTTAAATACGTCCTTGTGTATGTATATTACTTTATTATGAGTAATAAGCACCAATTATTCTATCATTTTTTCCCTTTCTTTTCTTGATTAGTTTAGAAACACCAAAACTTCTAACTAAGGTGGGTCACCCCATTTAGATATAAAAGACAAGGTGAAGTAAAAAAAAAAAAAGGAGAGAGATATCAAAGGCAAGAGGATTAAAAAAAAAAGGCAAGGGGACCACATCGACCCCAAAGAATGCTTTTTTATCTCAAATGGAAGCCTCAAAATCCAAAATTGTACTCGTAAATTGCTTTAAGCAATTAGTATTGTAATGGTGTTGTGACAATGCCAACACAAGCTAAAGAGTTGGCTTTCTAAGCAGAAAAAACTAGGAGAAAGATGAAAGATTTTATTTAAAAAAAACCTAATCTTTGATACATAGAAATTTACAAATGCGGAGACAAATAAAGTAGAAAAGAGATCTCAGATCTTACTTACAGTAGTGTAAACTCACGTGAAATTAGAAATTATAGGTGTATATCAGCACACCCACAAAAGCTTCTTGATGAGAAATAGAAGGACAAAATTGTCATAAGGACCATTTTATCTCCTACCTTCCTATTTCTTCGCATCGAAGGTGAGAAAACATTTTTATGGGTCCCATGGAGTTTTTTTTCTCTCCTCCCAGTTCTCTCCTCAACCAAATGAGAGAAAAGTATCAAATCTCGCTATTTTCTCTTCCCTCATTTTCTTTCCTCTGATTTTTACCTAAACTAAACAAAGCGTTGAAGTGGTAATACATCATTGAATAACAGTATAATTGAGAGTGCATTAAAATTAAATTCAATGATGAAATGGTAAATGAATATATTTTTATTTGTTTGAAAGTATTTTATATTATTAATTTAAAATACACTAGTATATTAAATTAATTTTTCATTGATATTTAAATTGAATTTAATTTTAATACATTGTTAGTGTAAAAGTCTTTTGCACTGTCATCTAATCATGCGTTGCCACATTGTTTAGTAGTGGATACTGAACTTTACCTGAATAGGCACATACAAGTGTTTTCCTCCTTGGACAGTTGCGAAGCGTGTTGAAATAGGAGTGGTTTGTACCTGCAAAGGCACTCCAACGCTTAAGTCAGGCTATGCATAAGTAGGGTTTAATCTAAAGAGCAATAGTTACCCGTTGAATGTGATTGAATCTAATATTTATAGAAGGCGAGTAGGGAAATTCATTCCCTTGATTGTTATTGAGGATCCCCATATAACTAGAATATTGATACTACAGTTATGAGCAATCAAAGGCGATTATGGGCACTATTATTACGCAATATCGTGATTGAAAGTTATGAATAATCATGAGATTCATCCACTACGTTAATCTCGCGATAATGTTGCTACTACCCAATGTCATGGTCCGACAAGCGTTGTGCCAGGATCTTAATAAGGTGCCACGAGTGAATTCCCGCTGGGATGTCAACAATGGACTTCGACTGGATGCGTGTCGGGTTGACCCATAGAACTAATGTCCCGAATCACAGTCCAGAATAGTTGCCCCTAACTTGGTGCTTAGATGGAATAACTTAGTATCAAGGTATCCATGTTTGATAGGAGCACATGACACACAATGAACAAAGAGATCCTATTCATAGTGTTAACGTCAGATCTTGTGATATTTCTTCTAAAGGGTCCACATCCGTGATATATCATATTATGCCCCTGGGGTTAATGAGTAAGGTCGAGATCTGAGTTGGATCACTCTGTTTACATCATCATTCTGCTATCCGGGGCATGTCATCAGAGGGATCCATACCCCCAGTCATGGGATCCATGCCTTACGTGAAGCTGAGGTCTGTAATGCCCCCAAGGGATCAAGAACTTTGATTGTGGCACTAATATGAGTAAGTCACTTGACACTCGTAGACGTACCATGGTCTAGTCATGGTCCACGTGTCAGGTGATTAGAGATGGAAATTTTAATGTGCAATTGAGGTCCGTAGTATAAACTAGGATTATTGTCGTGTTCCATAGAACAAATCTGCACACAATAGTGAGGCTTACGTGATATTTGGCTTTCTGAGTAAGCCTTGCTTTATCTGGCATGATAGCTATGATTGTCCACGTAGGGCATTCTGAATGGGGGCCGCTGTTAGGGTTCCATGCAGTTCTAAGCACCATGATGAGGATTTTTGAATTTAAAGTGCTAGGATGAAATTGCCCCTTGAGCATTGCCTTTATAAATAGGAGTTGAGGATGCCTTCTCTACAGTTTCACTATCTCTTTCAAATCTCCGGTGAACTGAAGTGATTTCCATGATTGTGCACAGTAGAGAAGCATTATTTTCGAGTAATTTTCACTGGTTAATCACCTTCCAATCACCAACTCTCTTCATTTCTGTAAGGTATCCATTCCTTTGCCCTAAGTTCTCACTGTCCTCAGTGCCAAACCCTAGGGAGAGGATTTCTATCTTTTTTGTTTTGGGGCATTCCTCGTCATTTTTTTTCGGCAAAATGAGTGGGAATACCTATAGCTCTGGAACCACTCAATGGTGTTGCTCGTCGGAGCACCCTCTTCGCCATGTTGTGAGTGGCATGGGCGTCCAACTTGGGCATATAGACCTTTAAGGGCTTAGAGGCCGGTGTCTGTAATAGGTGTAGCTAACTGGGTATGAAGGACAGAGGTGGATGTAGACAATCTTTAATGGGCTTTCCCTCCATAGTCCGTTTTCCCCCACATATAAATCTAGGGGATTTAAGATATTGTTGTGATTCTGACAGCACTTTATCGGCCTCTATGGGTGTTTCTAGGGTTTCCATGGGGAGGAGATGAGTGGTAGGGCCTAGAAGACCGGCTGTGGAGAGACCTATGATATTTTCCCCTAGGAGGAACATGTACTCTTAGGTTGGAGATGATGTTTAGGGCAACATGTCTGCATTTCAGACTACGAAGGACACTAAAAACCTCGCAAGCTACTTGGAGCTGACAGAGGATCACAATCGGGACCATAAGTACTAGATCCTAGCTCCAGGAGAGGATGTAAGCGTGTGTTAAGCCCGAACAAAGGACAAACACTTCATGTTTTTGTATGAAGACATTTTCTACTAACTGGGGCTCCAGGTGCCTTTCACCAACTTCTAGATTAGAGTCCTCCGCCATTTGAATGTGGCACTATCCTGACTCCATCCTAATAACTAGGGTTTCATCTTTACTTTTGAGAGATTCTGTCGAGTGGTCGGGCAACAGTACTCAGTGAAGGCATTCTTCTACTTCTTCACTCAGTGGTCCCCCTAAGGGGAGAGAGCAGCAAAGAAAATTTGGCTCATGTTCCCGGCTAGAGGTGGATAGAAAGCCTTCAAGGTCTTATAGGAAAGCTTTAAAAACTTCAAGAACAGGTTCTTTAAGCAAATGGCAGTACCCGCAGTCTGCCCATTCTTTGAGGAAACTGATGGGACTTCAGTGTTCGATCTATACTAGACCACCTGGGCATGAGACACTCTAATTGAGATGATTAAGGTGAAGTGGTCCGAACTCAGTTGAGAAGATGCTGATTGTGTTAGGTTTATCAATATGTGGGTAGAAGAAGTCTAGCTCATTTATTGTAAAGAAGTTATGGACACCTTTGATGATGTTACCCTAGGAGTCATGCTAAGTACAGTGTAAGTCGCAGTCCATCTTTACTTTACTTTTCATTTTTTGTATTTTCTATGAATACCCTTTTTGCTCTGTTTCTAACTTATACTTTATCTTTGTTTTGCAGAAAACATGGCATTCGGTCAAGCTCTCACCACCTTCCAAGATATGAAAGTGAGGAAAGAGGGTGCTGGACCTTCTAACGCTCTTGCACACATTACTCTGACCCCCGCAGCTGAAGACCCAGTCACCGAGTTGGCTTTGGATCAATGAGGGTCTCCTGTTTAGCCACCTCAAAGGCAGAAAAGGAAGGCTGTAGGGTGGAAGACTGTGGAAAGAGGCCAGCCAGGGAGGTGGCTGCTATCCAAGGTCTAATTGCCTTGTATAGGAAGAATTCGGAGCCCGAATTGTATGTGGACTTCTAACTCTTAGATGATGAGGTCTTGGCCCACATCTCCAAGGAGGATATATTCAAGATCCTATGAAGGCCCTAGACCTACGGACTCCATATTGTCGCTGAAACTCGCTACCTCCAAAGGAGCTTAGAATAATTTAGAGAGGAAATGGCCAGAAAAGTGAGGGCGGTTGAGGAGAAGGGGGCCCGAAAGCTGGAGTTGGCCCTTGAGGATAAAGAAGAGGATGAGAAGGCCTTAGAAGATGCCAAAACAAAGATTGATGAGCTGAAGAAGAAACTGGCCGGCTCCGAGGCCGATCTTGGGAGAAAAGACTTACTCCGAAAAGGTTGGAAAGTTAGTCCCCGATCTCCGAGATGAAAATGCAAATCTCTGAACTGGGGTGGCGCGACTGTAGGAGGATAAAACACAACTAATGAAGATTTGTACAGATATCAGTGGCGAGCAATTCCAGAATGCGGTCACCCAAGTCCAGTTCTTCATTTCGGGGGTCGCATTGGCCTTGGATGGACTGAATTCTAAAATGGTTATCTTCAATAGCCTCCTGGTATTGGCACTGGAGGCTTAAGATTCCAGTCAAGCTGTTATCGGGGTCCCTCCTACTGCTACCTACAATCCAATTCTTGCTAAAGGATATGGCAGAGTAGCGGGTGCGAACCAGCAAAGTGTGGAAGAAGAAAATGTTGGACCTTGACTTGTTTTTCCTTTCTTTTCTTTTACTGCTTTTCTTTGGCCCTTGTGTGGAGCACTCTTTATTTTAGCAAGGACAATCTTCCCGATCGCCAAGCCTTTCAAAATACAATTATTTATCCTTATAACTTGTGTTAGATGTTTATTTCTTTTTCCATAGTCTTTACTAGGTCTAACACCCATCATTAATGAGCATTTGGTAGCCAATTAGGGACTTAGGAGAATTTTGATAGCATGAAACCTTGGTCTAGGGTCAAACGCCCAACCTTTTGAGCACTCAGAACGCCTTTGAGGACTTAGATAAAATAAATGGTCAACAATAATCAAGGTCTTTAATGTTAATGGTCTAATTCAGAAAAGTTCCTAATACTTAGGGATTTCCAAGTTCAAAACCATTTTAACATGAAACATCGACGGTAGGATCGAATGGCAGATCACAGATACCATAAGCTATGTTGTTGATTAATTACACATAACCACAAAATGGTTATGACCAAGTGTTGAGGATTTGGTTAAAGACCCATAACTCACAACAAAACCACAAAAATCAATTTTGTGAGTCATTCCTCTTAACCTGGATTCTAAGAGACATCGGATCCCATAAGGAGCGGGTTCTATAGACATTCTCAAGATGGGGTCCGGCTTGATGGCCTTAAATCTTTAAAAAGAGTATAGCAGGTGCACAAACAATTTCCTCATTTTATTGAATGAATGAAGACTGGAGTCCTACAATGTATACTCAAAAATTTGGGTAGATCAAACATAAAGAAAACTAAAAAACTAAGCCTTAAAAGGCACTTAGATATAGTATTTTCTAAGTTTGTCCACATTCCAATAGTTTTTTATTAGCTTCCAAGTTAAAGTCTCTAGGGTGCAAGCTCTCTTGCCGATGCTGATCACGATACGGTAGGAGCCTTCCTAATTTGGGGATAACTTCCCTTGGGAGGCATTCCTACCACCAATGTCCGCTCTCTGAAGTACTTGATCACCCGACTCAAACTTTCTTAGGATAACTTTCAAGTTATACCAAGCCATCGTCTTTTTTTTATGGCGACGTCACGTATGTGAGCAATGCGCCTTCTTTCTTCTATAAAATCTAATTCCTCCTTAATCAGTCTGAGGTTGTTGTCAGGTGAGAATTATTGGTGACGCTAGTTGGGTTCCCCTATCTCCACCAGGATCATAGCCTCACACCCGTAAGTAAGTTTGAAGGGGATTTCCCTTGTTGTGGTGCGAGGCATAGTTCAATAAGTCCAAAGGACGTGGTCTAGTTGTTTGACCCAGTTTCCTTTAACTTTGTCTAGCCTCCCTTTAATTCCTTGAACAATAACTCGGTTGGCAGCTTCAGCTTGTCCACTGGTTTTAGAATTCTCAACGGAACTGCAATGGTGCTTGATTTTGATCTTAGTAAGCAGTTCTTCAAAGCCTTTATCATTGAACTAGGTTCCGTTGTATGTCACAATGGACTCTAGGACCCCAAACTTGGTGATGATCTAGTGCCAAGTGAATTTCTAGATCAAAGCTGAGGTGATCGTGACAAGAGGCTCTACTTTGTTCCATTTAGTGAAATAATCCACAGCCACCACCAAGTGTAACATCTCGAATTGAATAACCATAATATAACCAAACTATACTACAGAGATTAGATTCAAGCATGCTACTTACTACAACTAAGCATTTCCAATATAACAAAACTATGCATATATAAAATATGAGCCATAAATTAATATATTTATTACACAATATCTGTATTTTTCATAAATACAATACGTACATCATCAAAAGAAACTACACAACTACTCTAAGCTAAGCACTCTAAGCTCCTGCTTTTCTTCACTTTCCATAAGTCTTCTTCCCTGAAATCATCATGGAAACACACACAAGGGGTAAAAATCACACATTCTTAATAGGTTCATCCGTAAAACATGTCATCACAATCATTCCAGCCATTTCGGGAAAAAACATATTTCTAAACTTAAGTCTCATACACATCAAGATAGAAAGGTGGCAAAAGCCAAAATCATATCCTTTCTCTTCCCAAAATAGATTCTCATTTATAAGTTTGCATAAAAACTCATTTATCACAAACAGATTTCAAGCAATCACCATGCTCATAAAAACATAGCATCTCTATCCCAGAGATACAAACATAGCATCTCCATCCCAGAGATATAAATGCAACAATCCCTATCTCAGAGATACACACAACTATGGCTACAACCACTATCACACCAGTGGCTACGACCACTGTCTTATCTTAACGACTATCAATGATATTATACAACCGCCCATACAATCTTATATATCATTGCTTAAGGTAAACGCCCATACAATTACCATGCAAATGCAATGCTTGTTATGTTGTATGCTTATGCCTAATATGTCCTAAGACAACGATTATGCAATGAGATTAAAATAGTGTTAGTGCAATGTCATGAAACTCGACTATTCTTAGGAACTCCATTCCTTGTATTTCTCCTAAGTAGTATGGTTCCGACTATTTAACACTACTTGGAAATGAATGGACTATTCCACCCAATAACAATGAGTGTAATGTTACCATCTCATATACCACCTAACAATGAATGGACTATTCCACCCCACAATATTGAGTGTACTATTACCATCTCATATACCATTCACAAATACGTGGAAATAGCCAGTGTGTGAGAAAACATGCAAAGTGGTTTTATAAAGCACACACAACATCACATCGAGTATTCTCCTACACGAGATTGTACCCAATGCTTCCAGCTGTAAGAAAATCCTTCTCCACAAGGTTTCCACATATTCTTTTAAGAACACTCACATACTCACTCTATGTGTCATTCTCATCACATTTTAACTTCACAAAGGTAGTAAGGATATTAATCACCTCCACTACTCAACAAACATAGATAGGATATTACTCTCCTCAACTATGTTCCACAATCATCTCATGCAAAACAATTACTAATTACTTCCCATAACTAGTTTCACAATTGATTTACATGCATTTCAAGTTCATTCCATAAACACTTCACTCTATACTTCTATTAGAGTCCCAACACTCCTATGGAAGCATAAGAGAAGAAACTACACCATTTACAGGTTCCATTGCATCACACAGTAATTTTTGTCCAAAACTAGAGCTCACGTCGCGGCACACCACGGCCACACCGCGGCGCTTGGCTCTCTACCCCACCTCACACCACGACATACACACAGCCACGCCACAACGCCCTGCTCTTGGGTTTTAGTCCAAGTGTCAGTATCACACGCACGCCGCGGCGTGCCATACCTTGCATTGCAGCGCAAGTAGCAGAACATTGATTCTGCAGAATTTTACAGATTCGAGTACTGTTCTATTGGAACTTACCCCTCCTCCAATCACTCAAACCCCACATCCAAGTGATTTCTAACCATCCATTAGGTCCATCAACACATTGCAACTCTTGTACAACTTCAATTTCACAAAATCATGGATTGATAAACTCATCATCCACCTTGAAACCAAAACCCTCAAATTCAACCCCAATGGGAACAAAGGTGTTCAAGTGATGAATAATTCACCATCAAGCATCCAATAAACTAATTTTCACACCACCAAGCTATCCTCAAGCATCTCATCAAAATTCAAGCCATAAACATCAAAATCACACTCAAAACCTAACTTTTCCATCATGCCAACACTCAAGAACAAGATGAAAAAAATAGGAAGATGAGTCAAAAACAAGGTTTCCCCTACCTCAAGATCTTAAAGATGGCCAAGGATGAATCCAAGTTCTCCAATCCTTACTTGCCTCTTGGTTTCTCCTCTTTCTCCTTTTTCTTTCTCCTCCATAGTTCCCTTTTCTCTTTTCTCTTCTCTTTTCTATTTTATTTTGTTTCTTAGCCGTAAGCCACTTAAAAAGAGAAGTCAAATTTGACTTCTCACAGATAAGCACTAAAACCTTAATCTGCTAAGAACATTTAGATTTCACCAAATCCATTTTCTTAGCTTCCAACAGATTAAAAATAAATCGTAAAATTCATTAAAAATCCTGTTTCACCATTTCTCTATTTTTCTATATCAGCTGCTAGTCAAATTGACATTAAAATACACTACTAGTATGCTTAAAAATGTCAAACTAATTCTGATTATCCTCAGACTTTAACTGTAGCACAGTTAACACATTTGTGACATGGAAACAAACTCTCCATGTTTATTTCCACTAACTAAGCAATTTAAGCCACTTTCGGAATAAATAACATCTATATTTCACACATAGTGTTATAGCAATGTGACTAAATGTGTTCAGAAAGTCACAAAACTTAACAGACATGATAACAGGTATTAGGCTACCTCCGTAACCATATACAAGTCTATATTATTTCCTAGGGTGTTACATTTCTCCCCTCCTTTTAAGAATTTTGTCCCAAAATTCACTCGTCATCAACACTTAGTTTCTCACAATTAAGGTTCCAAGATCTCCATCAGATATCACTCTCGAAAGATTCCACCCCCTAGTGGTACCTACCTCATCATTAACAATGCAAGACAATCCTGTCTTATACATGTCTCCAGCTCCCAATCCAAACCTATGCCAGATATTCTTCACCTAAGAAATCTATTTTCCTTAAAACTCTTGGACTCCACTGACCATAATCCTTGCAAGCCTTATCTAACAACCCTTTATCCAACACATCGGCTCTACTCACACAAGAGGTACCACAATAAAGGGTGTAGATGCAAACAATTCATAAGCGAGTTCAGTTATACCAACTAGACCCTTACTAGAAGAACTCCTAATTCCCTTAGTTCGCCTAGGTAAAGTCATATTTTCTTGTCCATATAGAACATTATATATTAAGATGGCCAGTCCTCAATATCTGTAACCGTATAATAGTAGCTATTAACATTCAACCCTAAGCAAGTCATACAATTCCTTTCCAACATATCAAACAAAAGACAAAGAAATCCACAACACACAAAGAAACTTCTACATGCCTAAGCATAGTCAGTCCATACCCCAGCTCAATAAGATGAACTGCTTTAATACCATAACATAACATCTCGAATTTAATTACCATAATATAACCAAAGTATACTATAGAGATTAGATTCAAGCATACTGCTTACTATAACTAAGCATTTCCAATATAAAAAAACTATGTATATAGTAAATATGAGCCACGAATGAATATATTTATTACACAACATCCGTATTTTTCATAAATACAATACGTACAACATCAAAAGAAACTACACAACTACTCTAAGCTAAGCACTCTAAGCTCCTACTTGTATTCACTTTTCATAAGTCTTCCTCCCTGGAATCATCATGGAAACACACACAAGGGGTAAGAATCACACACTCTCGGTAGTTTAATCCATAAAATATGTCATCACAATCATTCCAGCCATTTCGAGGAAAAACGCATTTCTAAACTAGAAAGGAGGCAAAAGCCAAAACCATGTCATTTCTCTTCCCGAAATAGATTCTCATTTATAAGTTTGTATAAAAACTCATTTATCACAAATAGATTTCAAGCAATCACCATGATCACAAAAACACAACATCTCCATCCCAAAGATACAAACACAACAATCCCCATCTCAGATATACACATAACTATGGCTACAACAACTATCATACCAGTGGCTACGACCACTGCTTCATCTTAATAACTATCAACGATATTATGCAACCGCCCATACAATCATACATATCATTGATTAAGGTAACTACCCATACAATTACCATGTAAATGCAATGCTTGTTATGTTGTATGCTTATACTTAACATGTCCTAAGACAATGATTATGCAGTAAGATTAAAATCGTGTTAGTGCAATGTCATGAAACTCGACTATTCTCAAGAATTCCATTCCTTGTATTTCACTTGAGTAGTATGATTCCGACCATTTAACACTACTTAAAATGAATGGACTATTCCACCCCATAACAATGAGTGTAATGTTACCATCTTATATACCACCTGGCAATGAATGGACTATTCCACCCCACAGCATTGAGTGTACTGTTACCATCTCATATACCATTCGTAAATACGTGAAAATAGCAAGTGTGTGAGAAAACAAGTAAAGTGGTTTTATAAAGCACACACAACACCACACTGAGTATTCTCCTACACGATATTTTACCCAATGCTTCCATCTGTAAGAAAATCCTTCTCCACAATGTTTCCACATAATCTTTTAAGAACACTCACATACTCACTCCATGTGTCATTCCTATCACATTTTAACTTCACAAAGGTAGTGAGGATATTACTCACCTCTACTACTCAACAAACATAGACAGGATATTACTCTCCTCAACTATGTTCCACAATCATCTCATGCAAAATAATTACTAATTACTTCCCATAACAAGTTTCACAATTGATTTACAAGTTCATTCCATAAACACTTCACTCTATACTCCTATTAGAGTCCCAACACTCATAAGGAAGCATAAGAAAATGAACTACACCATTCATAGGCTCCATTGTATCACACAACAATTTTTATCCAGAACTGGAGCTCACATCGCGACACACCACAACCACGCCGTGGCGCCCGACTCTCTGCCCTACCTCGCGCCACGGCATACACACAGCCATGCCACGGCGCCCTGTTCTCGGGTTTCAGTCCTAGTATCAGTATCACACGCACGCCATGATGTGCCACATCTTGCATCGCGGAGCAAGTAGCAGAACATGGATTTTGCAGAATTTTGCAGATCCCGGTATCGTTCCATTACAACTTACCTCTCCTCCAATCAATCAAATCTTACATCTAAGTAATTTCCAACCTTCTACAAGGTCTATCAACACATTGCAACTCTTGTACAACTTCAATTTCATAAAATCATGGATTGATGAACTCATCATCCACCTTGAAACCTAAATCCAAAAATTTAACCCTAATGGGAACAAACGTGTTCAAGTGATGAATAATTCATCCTCAAGCATCCAATAAACTAATTTTCACGCCACCAAGCTATCCTCATGCATCTCATCAAGATTCAATCCATAAACATCAAAATCACACTCAAAACCTAACTTTCCCATCATGCTAACACTCAAGAACAAGATGAAGAAAATAGGAAGATGAGTCAAAAGCATGGTCTCCCCTACCTCAAGATTTTGAAGATGGCCAAGGATGGATCCAAGCTCTCCAATCCTTGTTTGCCTCTTGGTTTCTCCTCTTTCTCCTTCTTCTTTCTCCTCTACGGTTCCCTTTTCTATTTTCTCTTCTTTTTTCTATCTTCTTTTGTTTCTCAACCGTAGGCCACTTATAAAGAGAAGTCAAATTTGGTTTCTCACAGACAAGTACTAAAATCTCGATCTGCTAAGAACACTCAAATTTCACCAAATCCAGTTTTCTAGCTTCCAACAGATTCAAAATAAATCCTAAGATTCATTAAAAATCTTGTTTCACCATTTCTCTATTTTTGTATATCAGCTGCTAGTCAAACAGGCATTAAAACACACAAGCAGTGTGCTTAAAAATGTCAAACTAACTCTGATTTTTCTCAGACTTTAAATGTAGCTCAGTTCATACATTTTTGACCTAGAAACAAACTCTCCATATTTATTTCCACTAACTAAGCAGATTAAGCCATTTTCAGAGTGAATAACAACTATATTTCACACATAGTATTACAATGTGACTAAATATACTTAGAAAGCTACAAAACTTAACAGACATGATAAACAGGTATTAGGCTAATTCTGTAACCATATATAAGTCTATCCTATTCCTAGGGTGTTACACCAAGTATTTCAGTTGTTCAGGTGCTTGAGGGAACAAACCCAGTATATCCATACCCCATCTGGAGAATGACCAGGGTATGGATATCGTGGATAGTTCTTCGAGATGAGCTTGATAATGGTCCGAGTGTCACTGCATTTATCACAAACTTGAATGCGCGCGAGGGAGTCAGCTTCCATTGTTAGCCAATAGTATCCAGCCCTAAGTGCCTTCAAAGCTAAGGCTTTGCCCCCAAGTAGTGTCCACAATTCTCCTCATAAACCTCGACCAAAACATATTTTGCCTCTTATGGTGTGAGGCATTTGAGGAGATGTAAAGAGAACCCTCAATGGTACAAGTGTCCATTGTCGATAGTGTACTGGACCGCGGTTTTGACTAACTTGGAGGCTTCCTTTGGATCTTTGGGATGAGCTCTGGACAGTAGAAACTCCATTATTGGGGTGATCTAAGTATGCTCCTCTCCTTCCACTAAAATGGCTAAATCAGTGGTGGAAGGCTGAGAAAGGGTCTCTTGAATGACAGAGCAATTATGGCCCAAGCTCTTGGTGCCGGCTAGTTTGGATAGGAGGTTTGCCCTAGAATTCTACTCCTTGGGTATGTGTTCTACCTTGGCCGCCTGAAAATTTTTGAGGAGCCCTTGGACTTTAACTAAGTATCTCTGAAAGAGAGGGTCCTTAGCTTGATAATCACCTCGGATCTAGGAGGTTACAAGTTGGGAGTCGCTACAAAGTGTGATCTCAGCTGCTCCTATATCCTTGGCCATCACCAATCCGACAATACACAATTCGTACTCTGCCTGATTGTTTAAAGTGGAGAACTCAAACTTCAAGGAGTTTTCTATTGTCACTTCTTTAGAGTTTTCCAAGATCACCCCGACAGAACTTCCTTTGGGGTTCGAAGATCCATCAATGAATACAGTCCACAAAATTCCTTTAGGGATGCTAGGGTCTGATGTGAGCTCTGCTAGGAAATCAGAAAGCGCTTGAGCCTTAGTTGCTATTGGGGTTCATACGCGATCCCGAACTCAAATAACTTAATGGACCATACAATCATTCTTCCTGCTAGATCTAGCTTATGCAGTATTTGACAGATGGGTTAGTCCATCCTCACCACCACGGGATTACACTGAAAATATTGTCTGACTCTTCTGGCCATAGTGATAAGTGCGAAGGAAACCTTCTCTATTTTCTGGTAGCGGAGCTCAAGGCCTTGCAACACTTTGCTCACAAAGTAGACCAGCTTCTATCGCTCGGCCATTTCCCAGATCAACACTGAACTTATAGCATCTCCGTGAACTGAGAGGTACATATATAGTGTCTCACCAGGTTCCGGTCTTGTCAGTATGGGGGGAGAGGACAGAAGATTCTTCAAAGATGTAAAGACATCATCACACTCCTGAGTCCACTAAAAATCTTTCCCTTTTTTAAGTAGTATGAAGAGGGGAAGAGATTTGTAAGCAACTTTGACAAGGAAATGTGTGAGGGTCGTAATCCAGCCCGTCAGCTGCTACACTTCCTTGATGTTTTATGGGTACGCATGCTGAGTACCGCTTGACATTTGTCTAGATTTGCCTTAATCCCGCAGTGAGTCAACATAAAGCCTAGAAATTTACTAGCTTAGACCATAAAGGCGATTTTATACAAGTTAAGCCTCATCTTATGTTTCCAGAGTTATGCGAACACCTTCTAGAGGTTCAAGATATGCGATCTAGCTTGTGGGGTCTTTACTATCATATTATCGATATATACCTCTAACATTTTTCACACTTGCTCCTAAAAAACCCTTACACAACTTCTCTTGGGGTTTGAAAATCCATTAATGAATACAGTCCACGAAACTCCCTTAAGGTTGTCGGGATCCGATGTGAGTTTTGCCAAGAAATCAGAAAGTGCTTGACTCTTAACTGCTAGTCGGGGCTCATACGCAATCCTGAACTTGGATAACTCAATGGACCATGTGATCATTCTTCCTGCTAGGTCCGACTTATGTAATATCTGACAGATAGGTTAGTTTGTCCTCACCACCACGGGATGGCCTTGAAAATATAGTCCGAGTCTTTAGGCCATAGTGATGAGTGTGAAGGCAAAGTTCTCTATTTTCTAGTAGTAGAGCTCGGGGCCTTGCAACACCTTGCTCACAAAGTAGATCAGCTTCTATCCATCGGTCGTTTCCAGGATTAACCCTTAACTTATAGCCTCTTCGTGAACTAAGAGGTACACATATAGTGTCTCACCGAGTTCTGGTCTTGTCAGTATTGGGGGAGAAGACAAAAGATTATTCAAAGATGTAAAGGCATCCTCACACTCCAAAGTCCACTCAAAATCTTTCTTCTTTTTGAGCAGTCTAAAGAGGGGAAGACATTTATGAGCAGTTTTGGCAAGGAAACGTGTGAGGGTCGTAATCCGGCCCGTCAGCTACTACACTTCCTTGATGTTTTATGGGCTACGCATGCTGAGCACCGCTTGACATTTGTCTAGATTTGCCTCAATCCCACCATGAGTCAATATGAAGCCCAGGAATTTGTCAACTTAGACCCTGAAGGCGCATTTCACCGAGTTGAGCCTCATGTTACGTTTCTAGAGTTATACGAACACCTCCTCAAGGTCTGAGAAGTATGATCTAGCTTGTAGGGTCTTTACTATCATATCATCGATATATACCTCTAGCATTTTTCCAACTTACTCTTCAAAAACCCTGACAAAACTTCTATTGGGGTTCAAAGATCCATCAATGAATACAGTTCACGAAATTCCTACAAGGTTGTTAGGGTTCGATGTGAGCTCTAGTAGGAAATCAGAAAGTGCTTGAGCCTTAACTGCTAGCCGGGGTATATACGCGATCATGAATTCAGATAACTGAATGGACCATGCGATCATTCTTCCTACTAGGCCCAACTTGTGTAGTATCTGAAGGATAGGTTGGTATGTCCTCACCACCACGAGATGGCACTGAAAATATTGTTTGAGTCTTCTGGCCATGGTGATGAGTGTGAAGGCAACATTCTCTATTTTTTGAACGCCTTGCAACACCTTGCTCACAAAGTAGACTTGCTTCTATCCCTCGGCCATTTCCCAGATCAGCACTGAACTTATAGCCTCTTCGTGAACTGAGAAGTACATGTACAGTGTCTCACCGGGTTCAGGTCTTGTCGGTATGGGAGGAGAGGACAAAAGATTCTTCAAAGATGTAAAGGCATCCTTGCACTCTTGAATCCACTCAAAATCTTTCCCTTTTTTGAGCAGTCGGAAGAGGTGAAAAGATTTGTGAGTAGCTTTAGCAAGAAAACGTATGAGGGCTATAATTCATCCTGTCAACTGCTACACTTCCTTGATGTTCAGTGGGCTACGCATACTAAGCACCACTTGGCATTCATCTGGATTTGCCTCAATCCCACGGTGAGTCAACATAAAGCCCAGGAATTTGTGGGCTTGGACCTGGAAGGCGCATTTGTTCTAGTTTCGGAGTTGTGCGAACACCTCCTCGAGATCTGAGATGTGTGATCTAGCTTGTGGGGTCTTTAATATCATATCATCGATATATACCTCCAGCATTTTCCACACGTGCTCCTCAAAAACCCTAACACAACTTCCCTTGAGGTTCAAAAATCTATCAATGAATATAGTCCACGAAATTCCTTCAGGGTTGCCGGGGTCTGATGTGAGCTCAGCCAAGAAATAAAAAAGTGCTTGAGCCTTAACTTCTAGTTGGGGCTCATACGCAATCCCGAACTCGGATAACTGAATGGACCATATGATCATTCTTCCTGCTAGGTCCAGCTTGTGCAGTATCTAACAGGTTGGTTCGTCTTCACCACCATGAGATGACATTGAAAATACTATCTGAGTCTTCTGGCCATGGTGATGAGTGAAAATACAACCTTTTCTATTTTCTAGTAGCAGAGCTTGGGGCCTTACAATATGTTACTCACAAAGTAGACCGGCTTCTACCTCTTTGCCATTTCCTGGATCAGCACTGAACTTATAGCCTCTTCGTGAACTGAGAGGTACACGTACAAAGTCTCACCTGATTCCGGTCTTGTCAGTATGAGGGAAGAGGACAAGAGATTCTTCAAAGATGTAAAGGAATCCTCATACTCCTGAGTTCACTCAAAATCTTTCCCTTTTCTATGCAGTCTGAAGAGGGGAAGAGATTTGTGAGTAGCTTTGGCAAAGAAACGTGTGAAGGTCGTAATTTGGCCTATCTGCTGCTACACTTCCTTGATTTTTGTGGGCTACGCATGCTGAGCACTGCTTGACATTTGTCTGGATTTGCCTCAATCCCGCAGTAAGTCAACATGAAGCCTAGGAATTTGCCATCTTCGACCCCGAAGGTGCATTTCTCTGAGTTAAGCCTCATATTATGTTTTTAGAGTTAGAACACCTCCTCGAGGTCTGAGATGTATGATCTAGCTTGTGGGGTCTTTACTATCATATTATCGATATATGCCTCTAACAATTTCCAACTTACTCCTCAAAAACCCTGTCACAATTTCTCTTAGGGTTCGAAGATCCATCAATGAATACAGTCCACAAAATTCCCTCAGGGTTGCCGGGGTTCGATGTGAGCTCTGCCAGGAAATCAAAAAGCGTTTGAGCCTTAACTGCTAGCTGGGGCACATACACGATCCCAAACTCGGATAACTCAATGGACCATGCAATCATTCTTTTTGCTAGGTTTGGCTTGTGCTATATCTGATGGATGGGAATGTCCGTCCTCACCACCATAGTATGGCACTAAAAATATTGTCTGAGTCTTCTGGTCATGGTGATGAGTGTGAAGGCAACCTTCTCTATTTTTTGGTAATAGGGCTCAGGGCCTTGTAACACCTTTCCCAAAAAGTATTCCGGCTTCTATCCCTTGGCCGTTTCCCGGATCAACACTGAACTTATAGCCTCTTTGTGAACTAAGAGGTACATGTACAGTGTCTCATTGAGTTCCGATCTTGTCAGTATGGGGAGAAAGGACAAAAAATTCTTCAAAGATGTAAAGACATCCTCACACTCCTGAGTCCACTCAAAATCTTTCTCTTTTTTGAGCAGTCTGAAGAGGGGAAGAGATTTATGAGCAGCTTTGGCAAGGAAACATATGACGGCAGTAATCTGGCCTCTCAGCTGCTATACTTCCTTAATGTTCTATGGGCTACGTATGCTGAGCACCGCTTGACAATTGTCTGAATTTGCCTCAATTCCGCGGTGATTCAACATGAAGCCCAGGAATTTGCCATCTTGGACCCCGAAGACACATTTCTCTGAGTTGAGCCTCCTGTTTTATTTCTAGAGTTATGCGAACACCTCTTTGAGGTCCGAGATGTGTGATCTAGCTTGTGGGGTCTTTACTATCATATTATCGATATATACCTTCAGCATTTTCCCACTTACTCCTCAAAAACCCCGGCACAACTTCCCTTGGGGTTCGAAGATCTATCAACAAATATAGTCCACGAAATTCCCTCAGGGTTATCGGGGTCCGATGTGAGCTCTGCTAGGAAATCAAAAAGCGCTTGAGCCTTAATTGCAAGCTGGGGCACATACATAATCCTGAACTCATATAACTCAATGGATCATGCGATCATTCTTCCTGTTAGGTCTAGCTTATGCGGTATTTAACCGATAGGTTAGTCTGTTCTCCCCACCACAGGATGGCACTGAAAACACTGTCTAAGTCTTCTGGTCATGGTGATGAGTGTGAAGGCAACCTTCTCTATTTTCTGGTAGCGGAGCTCGGGGCCTTGCTCACAAAGTAGACCGACTTCTATCCCTCGACCATTTCCCAAATCAATACTGAACATATAGTCTCTTCATGGACTGAGAAGTACACGTACAGTATCTCACCAGGTTCCGGTCTTATCATTATGGTGGGAGAGGACAGAAGATTCTTCAAAGATGTAAAGGTATCTTCACACTCCTGAGTTCACTCAAAATCTTTTCCTTTCTTGAGCAGTTTGAAAAGGGAAAAAGATTTGTGAGCAGCTTTAGCACGAAAACGTGTGAAGGCCATAATCCGGCATGTCAGCTGCTACACTTCCTTGATACTTTGTGGGCTACGCATGCTGAGCACCGCTTGATATTTGTCTAGATTTGCCTCAATCCTACGGTGAGTCAACATGAAGCCCAGGAATTTACCAGCTTGGACCCTGAAGGCGTATTTCTCCGGGTTGAGCCTCGTGTTATGTTTTCAAAGTTGTGTGAACACTTCCTCGAGATCCGAGTATGAATGCTCATGTCGTGAAGATCGTGCGAATTTTGATGATAACAAAGCCAAGTCGAAGACCAAGCCCAAAGGAAGCAAAGATGGTATAGTTTATTTTTTTTGTTTAGGTCTTAGGATCTTAATGTTAGAAGCTCTTTTAATATCTTAATGCTTTTCTAAAAAGAGATCTTTTTTAATCAAATGTTTTTCTAAGCCTTGGATTATGAAAAAATAAGTTTATTCATTCAAAAATCCAAGTTTTCTAAATCTCAATATTTACAAAGCTAAATTGGGCTTAAGAATGGGTTCAAGGATGTTTGGAAGATTATTATAAGGCTTACTAATCTATTTACAGCTTCTTTGGAAGCTTGTAATCGATTACAAACATGTGGGAAACTATTTTTCAAAAGTTAGAAGCCTTATAATTGATTACATGAGACTTGTAATCGATTACACTACTTCCAGAGGCTTGGTAATCGATTACATGAGGTATATAATCAATTATAATCAACCCAAAAAACCCAGAATTGGTTTCAAGAATAATGTAATCGATTACATCATACTTGTAATCGATTACATCGTGGCTGAAAGTTCGCAACTGTCATTTTTTGGGCTTTTATTATGACCATAAATTGCCCCAACAAGTCTTTTTTCTTGAGAACACTAAAAATAGGTGTTATTAGGTCATCTTTTAATAAGAACAACAACTGAAAAACATCCTTCTATTGCTCTTAATTCGAGTTTCATATTTTCCCATCTTTTGCTCTATTTTGAAATTCTTGAGATATTTTTTAGAGAGCTTCATAAGTGCTTCAAGTTGTAATACACACTCTTTGAGATAGTTTCTTCCTTTCTTGTTCTTGTTTGATTGTAACGTGGGTGAAGTATCCTTCAAAAAATTAGTAAGGGTGAGGTATCCCAGCTGTCGAGGCTCAAGCACAAGGGTGAGGTATCCCAATATGTGAGGAGTGCTCAGGTTTGTAATGGTAGCAAGCACCTGTTGAAAGCTTGCATTGATAGTGAAAAAATCTTGAGTGGATGCTCGAGGACTAGACGTAGGTCACAAGTGGTTGGTGACTGAACCAGGATAAAAGTCAGTGTTTGCTTTTATGAACTTTTTCTCTATATTTGCACTTTAATTTCATATATATTTGATTAAATTAATTTTATTGGCTTATTAAATTTACGAGAATTTTTCTATCTTCCATGTTCATTCATTTCAATTTATAAATAGCTTCAATGAAAATTATCTTTAAAGTGTTTGTGAAAAGTTTTTTAAAGAATTTTTAATTACTCAATTCGTCCCCTCTTGAGTATAGAAGCCACTTGGGTAACAAGTGGTATCAAAGTTATGCTCTTCTGTAAAGAACTTAGTAGCTTCAAGAGAACATGGCTTTTTCAAATGATTTTTCAAAAGGATCTTCCATAAACCGACCACCCTTTTCAATGGGGATGGTTATGCCTATTGGAAGGAAAGAATGAAAATTTTCATTGAAGCTATTGATCTAGATGTATGGGATGCTATTGAAAATAATGTTTCTATGCCCACACATGAGGTCAATGGTATAAAAGATGAGACACCAAGAAGTGAATGGACTGATGAGGACAAGAAAAATGTTCAATATAATTTAAGAGCCAAAAACATCATTGCCACTGCTTTGGGGTATGATGAATTTTTTTGAATTTCAAATTGTAAAACTGCTAAAGAAATGTGGTACACTTTGCAAGTTACCCATAAGGGTACTAGTGAAGTAAAGAGGTCGAGAATCAATTCTCTAATGTGCGAATATGAATTATTTAGAATGAACCAAGGAGAAAGCATTCAAGAAATGCAAAAGCGATTCACCCACATTGTAAATCATCTTGCATCATTAGGTAAGACCTTTTCTAACAAGGATCTTATTAATAAAGTTTTAAGATGTTTGAGTAGGATTTGGCAGCCCAAGGTCACATCTATTTCAGAATCAAGAAACTTGGCAACCATGACTCTTGCCACTCTCTTTGGGAAAGTTCAAGAGCACGAATTGGAACTCTACAGGCTTGACCAAAGTGAGGAACATAATAAGAAAAAGAAGGGAATTGCACTTAAAGCCACCTCCTCAACCATTGATGTTGATAATGAAGATGAAGGAGATGACATGGAGAACTTCGAGTTAAATGAAGAAAACCTTAGTCTCCTAGTAAAGAAATTCAGAAAATTTATCAGAAAGAAAGGAAATCAAAGAAGGTCGCCTTTCCTGCCAAAGAAGACTCATCACAAAGGGGAAGGTACCTCGTCCACACTCACATGCTACGAATGCGGAAAACCGGGACACATGAAGATGAAATGTCCTGTGTATCAAACGAAGGTGGAGAGATTTGAAAAGAGACCTTCCAAGGAGAAGAAAGGAAGGAGAGCCTACATAGCGTGAGACGACAACGACATGGATTCCACGGATAGCTCAGACAATGAAGAAGCTAACCTTTGTCTTATGGCCAGAGGAGAAGTAGAAGATGAAAACGATATGGAGATAACTTCTAACCTTGACTTATCTCCTTCTTATAATGAACTACAAGACGCTTTCAAAGAATTGCATGATGAATCTCTAAGGCTCAAAAAGTTAGTTTCTTCATCTAAGAAAATAATTTCTTCTTTGGAAAATAAAATTAGTATCTTAAACAAAGAAATTGAAGAATTAAAAATTAAGAATGAAATATTAGGATTAATTGATGCTAACTCTTCTTGCATAATATGCTCTTCACATGCATCAACATCCACTTCTTGTTTATAATGTCAAGCTCTTGAAAAAGAAATTGAAGATTTAAAGAACACTCTTGCAATATTTACTTTTGGTAGAGATAATTTAAATTTTTTGCTTGGAAAACAAACATGTTTTTTTTCAAAAAGCGGGTTTAGGATATAACCCCAAAAATAAAAAAAAATTAAAAATTTCTTTATTCCTACAAGTACTTCAAGTAGCTCTTTCATTAAATATTTTCATTATGAAAAGAAAGGATATAGTGCATCAACATGCAATGTGAGAAAGAATATTAACACTAAAGTGGGGACTAAAATGATATGGGTTTCCAAAGGCACAATGTCATAAGCTAACACACAAGAACCCAATAAAATTTGGGTACCAAAAGTTAAAAATTGAATTTGTGTTGTAGGTGTGTTTGAAGGCCAAGAGGTCAAATTGGTATCTTGATAGTGGCTGCTTCAAGCACATGACCGGAGATGAATCCAAGTTTTCTTTCCTTGTTCTCAAGACACATGGACACGTAACCTATGGAGATAACGACAAAAGAAAGATTCTTGGAGTCGACAAAGTTAGTAAAATTCCCTCTTCCTCTATTGATAATGTGTTGCTAGTTGAAGGACTTAAACATAACTTGCTTAGTATTAGTTAATTATGTGATAAATGTAATAGAGTTATATTTGATTCTCATTGTTGCATAATTGAAGGAAAAGATGATAAGCAAGTAAAATTTGTTGGTCATAGATTAAATAATATTTATATGATTAGTCTTGACAATATATCATCATGTGATGTGAAATGGTTTATGAGTAAAGAAGATGATTCATAGTTATGGCATAGAAGAATTACACTCATTCACATGGATCACTTAAATAAGTTGGTCTCTAAAGAGCTAGTAATTGGACTACCAAAGTTTAAATTTGAAAAAGATAAATTATTTGATGCATTTCAAAAGGAAAAATCAATCTTTAGAAGAAATGGTGAGAACTATGCTCAATGAGGCTACTCTTCCTAAGTATTTTTGGGCGGATGCAGTAAGTACCACTTGCTACGTAATGAACAAAGTCATAATTAGGTCAATTTTAAAGAAAACCCCTTATGAACTATACAAAGAAAGAAATCCAAATGTTTCACATTTTCATATTTTTGGATGTAAATATTTTGTTTTAAATAATGGAAAGGATAACTTGGGGAAGTTTGATGCTAAGTCTGATGAAGGTGTATTTCTCATCTATTCAAATCATAGTAAGGCTTTTAGAATTTACAATAAAAGAACTATGACTATTAAAGAGTCCATTTATGTTGTATTTGATGAAACTAATCCAAATGAATCGAGAAAGGATTTGGTTGTTGATGATGTTGCAGAGATTTTGGCAAAAACACACTTGGACAACAAGGAGAAATAAGAGAGGAAGCAAGAGGAAAGTCAAGAGAACCCCTCAAAATAAGCGAATCACAAGTCATAGACCTACCTAAGGAGTGGTAGACCTCAAGATACCATCCGCTTGACCAAGTAATAGGTGATGTATCTAAAGGTGTAAGTAGTCGAAACTCAATTAGAAATACATGTAACCACATGGCTTTTGTTTCACAAATTGAGCCTAAAGACATAAATGAGACATTTAATGATGAACATTGGATCTTGGCCATGCAAGAGGAGCTAAACCAATTTGAAAGAAATCAAGTTTGGGAATTGGTTCCAAGGCCCAATAATCATCCAATTAAAGGCACCAAATGGGTCTTTAGGAACAAGCTTGATGAAGCGGGCTTAATAACAAAAAATAAAGTTAGTCTTGTAGCTAGAGGGTATAATCAAGAAGAAAGCATAGATTATGAAGAAACATATGCACCCGTAGCTAGATTAGAGGCCATTAGAATGCTTCTTGCATATGCATGCATCATGGATTTCAAATGATATCAAATGGATGTCAAAAATACTTTTTTAAATGGCTTTATCCAAGAAGAAGTGTATGTTGAGCAACCTCCCGGTTTCAAAAATTATGGTTTGTCCAACCATGTTTTTAAATTGAAAAATGTTGTATATGGTTTAAAACAAGCTCCTTGAGCTTGGTATAAAAGGTTGAGCAAATTTCTTTTGAAAAAAGGTTTTACAAGGAGAAAGATTGACACAACACTCTTTATTAAAAATAAAAAAACATGACATACTCCTTATACAAATTTATGTAGATGATATAATTTTTGGTGCTTTTAATGAATCTCTTTGTAAAGAGTTTACTAATTTTATGCAAAGCGAATTTGAGATGTCTATGATGGGAGAGCTCAATTTCTTCCTTGGGCTTCAAATCAAGCAAATAAGGAATGAAACTTTCATTAGTCAATCCAAGTATTGCAAGGAGCTTCTCAAGAAATTTGGAATGGACAACTCAAAGCATAAGGACACACCTATGAGCACCTCCTGTTACTTAAACAAGGATGAGGCAGGTAATCCTGTAGAAATCACTAAGTACAGAGGTATGATTGGATCCATTCTTTATCTCATTGCTAGTAGACTGGATATTATGTTTAGTGTATGCATGTGTGCTACATACCAAGAAAATCTTAAAGAGTCACATTTAAGTGCAGTAAAACATATCATGAAATATCTTGTTGGCACTTCACAAGTGGGCTTGTGGTACCCCAAAGGTGCCACTTGTAGTCTTATTAGTTATTCCGATTTCAATTTTGCTAGATTTAAATTGGATAAGAAAAGCACTAGTGGGACATGTCATTTGCTTGGAAGCTCTTTAGTTTCTTAGCACAACAAAAAACAAAATAGTGTGACACTGTCTACTGCTGAGGCTGAATATGTTGTAGCCAAAATTTGTTATGCTCAAATCCTATGGATGAAGCAACAACTTCTAGATTTTGATCTTCAGCTTGATCACATCCCTATAAGATGTGATAATACTAGTGCAATCAATTTGATAAAAAAATCTCATTATGTACTCTAGAACTAAGCACATTAAGATAAGACATCATTTTATAAGGGATCACGTACAAAAAGGTGATTGTGTATTAGAATTTGTTGAAACAAATAATCAACTTATTGATATCTTCACAAAACCATTGCCTAAAGATACCTTCTTTCATCGAAGAAGAGAGAACTAGGAATTTTGGATCAATCGTGTACTTATTTTTGCTACATAATTCTCTTTTTTGCATAATTGAATATTTTTCTGCATAATTATTTTCTACACACTTTTATTGTCTTTAAATTTTTTTTAATCCAATACCGACTTGAGCGTCAAAGGCTTCTCTAAGTTTGTTTTGCATGTACCCCCATCATGACTAAGTCCTTTTATTGCTCAAAACATCCTCTTCTAAATAATGCAGAATAGCTCTTGGAAATTTGAAGAAATTCTAATGCATTGGTTTGATCCTTGATAAAGATGTTGAATTGGCAAGCACAAGTGTTGTTGAACAAAGTTTGGATAGTTTTTTGGCTTGAAAGAGGTTTGGAATCAATTTGAGAGGCTATGGAAGTATTTTGAAGTAAAGTGAACAACTCCTCTGATGTTTGAAATGGAAAACCCAAAATAGAAGGCTTGTAATCAATTACATACCCCATGTAATCGATTACAAAGGTTTTAGAAGGCGCAAAATAAAGAAACAGAATGGACATAATTGATTACATTCATATTGTAATTGATTACACAAATTTCCAAAAATGTAATTGATTACAACTCCCTTGTAATCGATTACAATGAGGTTTTAAAGGGTTCCAAACATGCGAGCAACAATTCTTACGTTGCCTCTCAAGCTTTCTCTCTGTACCTACACCCTTCTTTCTCTCAAATCTCCCTGATTTCTTCACCAAATCCCACATTTTCTGTCCTAAATCACTCGTATTCCTCCATTCTACAAAGCCCCCAACTCCATTCTCACTAAAAACACCAAAAATCACCACTCAAATCCCTCAACCATTCATGTTCTCTCTCTCTCCTCACCCACGTCCCTCTCGTCGTGTTTTCCACATTTTTTTCTTCATTTTTCCTACCATTTTCTTAACCCAAACACTCTTGAACACCATTTCCATCACTTTTCTTCCATCCTTTTCACCCCATTTTAACCACATGGCAGAATCATCAAGGCGCATCAAAAAACCACGAACAGGGGTTGCTGGTGCTTCACTTTCCCAAGCTCCTGCTCTCCCCATTCCGGGGCTTGACCTCTCCGCACTCATGTTGATGATCAATTTTCTGTGATGCACGCCTCTGTTCATTGATCTGTCGATTATTCCTATATCTTGAATGCCTTATAATTAATTCAATTAGACTCTATTTGTGCTTAATTGTTATCATTTAGCTACGTTTCTAATATTAAGCTTAATTGGAACCTTATTGTGAAACTTTGCTTAAGTGTGTTTATAAGCGCTTATAATTAAATTGTACTTTTCAAGAAATCTATGAGTGATAGAGTCCATTAGCCTCAAACTTGGCTTGCTATCCACTTGAAGAGGGAGCTAAAGATTCAAGGAGGTCAATATCACCCCTGAAAACAAAGAAAGAATAGTTTTTGTGAAGAATCTGGGCTGAAAATGATGGAACCAAATGACATGGCCCGTGTCCCCAGACACTGGGGAGGTCGTGTCCTTCTCTGGCACTTCAACTAGACCAATTCCAACTCATGATCACATGACACGGCCCGTGTCCCCAGACACTAGGGGGCCGTGTCCTTTGACTTTCAATTCACTTGAAATTTGCTGGCTGACTCAGACAGAGAGGGCTGTGTCATAAGACATGGTCAGTGTCTGTGAATCATAAAGTTAAGTGCAGGCTTTAACGAGGAGTTAGGTCAAAATGCCTATTATTAGGATTGCTTAGGGCTCCTAAAATCTGGACTGGAAGTCGTCAAGGAACTAAGGGAAATACGAAGAACAAGAAAGAAGGAGATTTGATCAAAGATTGAAGACTCGGGTTCGAGCGATTGAAGATCAATCAACCTCAATCCTTAGAAACTAATTTGATCTTTAGTTTTCTTCTCTTCTTTTATTCTGGATGATGTTTTTCTTCTGTTTTTCTTGTGATTTTGAATTTTTCATGTGTGGCTAAACTTCTTATTTGGTTAAGGGAAGATGAAACCCTAGTTTTGATTTTGTGAATCCTACATACATCTTTATTTCAATACAATTATGTTTCATATGTTTCTGATCTTAATTCGGTATAAAGGTTTTTATACTCTTTGTTATTTTTGAAAGTGGTAAAATTAGGATTGCTATGCACGGTTGTGGTAGTATGACTAGTGAGACATATGATCTAATTAATTCAATCCCGGTGTGTGATTAGACCTTAGTGTGATTGGTTTTCTAAATATTAATATTGACATTAGGAGGATATAAAAGCGGTTGCTTTATAGCTAACTAGTTATTAGGGATTAATTTGAGTAGTTGCTAAATTAACCAAAACCTAAGGAAAACAGAGGATTAATCTCACAATTGCATAAAGACATAATTGATCATGTTGAGATAAAGGGTATACAGGTTAGCATTTTCATATAAATCTAGTGGTGGATTCTATCTTTTAACCAATGTCTTTAAATTGGTAAATCAAATTGTGTTTACTATTGTTGCTTTAAATTCAATTTCGTTCTTAGTTTTAATAAACAAAACCCCTTTTTTTTACTATTTACTATTCATCAAAGTTTAAATTTAGAATCGATTGATAGTGTCAATTGAATTGGTTCTCTGTGGAACAACCCTTATTAACTACAACTGGTTGTAAGGTTTTTATATTTTTGGTGGAATTTAACAACTATTTTTAATCACAATTTGTAGCTCACCATTCACTTCCTTGAGGAGTGTGTCACTCATACATATCAGGATGTTGCTTTCATACGCACTATGCTCGAGGGTGATCAAAGTCATCAGGCTGGGCGAGGTACCACCTCCTATGCTTCACCCCCTTCATCTCCAGCTGGTGTTGTTGTTGGTGATCCTACTCGTGATACTAGTGATGATGATGCAGCGCTTCCAGCTAAGGATCTTGCTTATGAGGATATTAGTGATAGCGAGGCGACACAGTGATGATGGGAGACTTAGTCATGATGTTTATTTCTTTGCTCTAGTCTATTATTGTCTAACCCATTATCTTTTTTATATTATTTTGCATATACTTTTGCTTATTATGACTATACTATTTATACACTCTGATCTTCTGATTACTATCTATATTGAGCTGATGACTAATCTAATATTTGACTAATTATTGGATATACTAATTGGATTATTGGTTATATATAATTTTCAACTGCTGCTTTGATGACCTGTATTTCTGGTTAGTGATCTTAGATATATTGTTATGCTGCTGAAACTCTATCAATTTTTTTATGCTCATGTCACTTATTCTTTTGATGATTATAGCTTTTTGATAATGCCAAAAGGGGGAGAGATATTGCATGATTGCATAAGTAAGGGGGAATGCATTACAATGTTTGTTAATTAGTATCCCTTTGAACTTCATGCATAAATTCAAGGGGAAAACGATATTTTAATTCATGACCTATAAATATACATACATTGCTCTTTTCTATTTGTTGGTTTGTCACCTTAAAAAAGGGGGAGAAAGTGAATGCTTATGTCGTGAAGATCGTGCGAATTTTGATGATAACAAAGCCAAGTCGAAGACCAAGTCCAAAGGAAGCAAAGCTAGCATAGTTTTTTTTAGATCTTAGGATCTTAATGTTATAAGCTCTCTTAATATCTCAATGCTTTTCTAAAAAGAGCTCCTTTTAATCATATGTTTTTCTAAGCCTTGGATTACGAAAAATAAGTTTATTCATTAAAAAATCCAAGTTTTCTAAAACTCAATGTTTACAAAGCTAAATTGGGCTTAAGAATGGGTTCAAGGATGTTTGTAAGATTATTGTAAGGCTTACTAATCTATTTAAATCTTCTTTGGAAGCTTGTAATCAATTACAAAGGCTTAGTAATCAATTACAAACATGCTAGAAACCATTTTTCAAAAGTCAGAAGCCTTGTAATCAATTACATGAGGCTTGTAATCGATTACACTACTTCCAGAGGCTTGGTAATCGATTACATGAGGTATGTAATTGATTACAATCAGTCCAGAAAACCCAGAACTAGTTTCAAGAACAATGTAATCAATTACATCATACCTGTAATTGTTGGGAATTGCGGATCAAAATATCTCGCAGCGGAATAATAGGATTTCCACACAGGATCCATGCGAAAAATCCATAATCCGAGTTTTTAAAAATTACCTCTTGAAGCGTGATAAACACAAGCGAGGTGAATCACCAACACCGTAATAGCGATGATGTTTCTGCGGTATCCACACGAACAGACTTGCAAAAGGAGTCACGCCTCTGTTTCGCGGTGCTAGCTGCGAATAGAAGAGAAGAACCTTTCACTGTCTCTCACTCACTTTCTTAGGTGCGGCTAGGGTTGTGATGTAACATCTATAGCAGCCCCCTTAATAGTACTATTTATAATAATGGCTGCCTTAAGTGAGTGTGAGCAGTAGCAAGGTAAGCTGTGCAACCCTAAAACCCATCTGTCATGAGTTAGGCCCACAATTGAATCCGAGTCCAACTTGGATCCTTATTGCTCCAATTTAGTCTGTTCTAAGTGTGCGACCCTGCAGGTTCTCATGACGTTGGTAGTAATATTAAAATCTCATTTTAATATTACAAACGATGAGCGGTATCTAGCAACACATCACCGCTACCCAAGTAATGAGAATGTCGGTGATTTGACATAACCTATCCGTGATCAATGTTTCCGTGTAGTTTAGTCCCTTTGTCAAGATATCTAGATTGAACACAAGGCATGGAATGCGTCACCCTTGTATAGTCCAATCATTCGTTTCCGATACTCGAGTAGACTTTGTAACAATAAATGAGATCAATATCTTATATTGACTCATTTGAGCATGGCCATGCATTTCGCAGCCTCACTCAATCGGGGGCCCGAAGATATCGCTCCTGTTATGTAGGAGTGACAAATTCCATCTAGGTCACTCACATCCCTCTCGCATGATTTGCGGTATGTCCAATAACCAACTTTATAATCACCTTGTTACGAGATGACGTTTGATGGCATTAAAACACACAACTCCTCATGTAGGAATCGTAGTGATTTCGGTCAAAGGACCACAAACACCATTATCACTATGAGAATCGCTTATGACACTCACGTAACGATCCATGTAGTGTTCTCATGGTGGGTCACCCAATACATCATTACTCTAATATGTACCAATGTGAAGACTTGATATCTCATATCCATGACCCGTGAGATGCGGTCATCAGTCTCTACACATACTAGTCTCAATGTATTATTGTTGTCCTAATTAACAATAATACTTGACTAGGGACATTTAAGAATAGTGTTGTAACCAAAAGGATCTCACGATCAAGTCATCCACTTGATGTCCTATGGCATCAAACTTACTATTCTAAGGACTTTATTATGTTTATCAAAAAAGAACACAATAAATGAAATGCCTCATATATAAAATAGCATAATAGAATATATGTAAATACAGAAAATGTATTAGCCTCTAGGGCATACACCAACAGTAATTGATTACATCACAGCTGAAAGTTCACAACGATCAGTTTTTGGGCTTTTATTATGACCATAAATTGTCCCAATGGGTCTTTTTCTTCATAACACTATAAATAGGTGTTATTATGTCATCTTTTAACAAGAACAACAACTAAAAAACATCATTCTATTGCTCTTAATTTGAGTTTTATATTTTCCCGTCTTTTGCTCTATTTTAAAATTCTTGAGATATTCTTAAGAGATCTTCATAAGTGCTTCAAGTTGTAATACACACTCTTTGAGAGACTTTCTTCCTTTCCTATTCTTGTTTCATTGTAACGAGGGTGAGGTATCCCTCAAAAAATTTGTAAGGGTAAGGCATCCCTACTGTCGAGGCTCAAGCACTAGGGTGAGGTATTCCAATGTATGAGGAGTGCTCAAGCTTATAATGGTAGCAAGCACCTGTTGAAAGCTTGTATTAATAGTGAAAAAATCTCAAGTGGATGCTCGAGGACTAGACATAGGTCACAAGTGGTTGGTGGTTGAATTAGGATAAATCCCAGTGTTTGCTTATCTGAACTCTTATCTCTATATTTGCACTTTAATTTCATATATATTTGATTAAATTAATTTTATTGTCTTATTAAATATACGTGAATTTTTCTATCTTCCATGTTCATTCATTTCAATTTATAAATAGCTTCAACAGAAATTGTCTTTAAAGTGTTTGTGAAAAGTTTTTTAAAGAATTTTTAATTACTCAATTCACCCCCCTCTTGAGTATAGAAGCCACTTAGGTAACACCGAGGTGTTTGATTTAGCCCTTGGGGTCTTTACTATCAAATCATCAAAATATACCTTCAGCATTTTCCCCATTTGCTCCTCAAAAACCTTACTAATCATTCTCTGATAGGTGGCTCTTGTATTTTTTTGTCCAAAAGGCATAACCCATTAGCACTAACTTGCCTTCTCAGTGATGAAAGCGATTTTGTCTTCATCTCTAGGGTACATTGGGATTTGATTGTACCCAGAGTATGCGTCCATGAAAGACAGCAAAAGGAAGCTGGAGGAACTATCAACTAATTTATCCATGTTGGGAAGTGAGTACGAATCTTTAGGGCAAGCTTTGTTTAAATCTATGTAGTCTACGCACATTCTCCACTTTCCATTTGACTTCTTCACCAGGACTACATTAGATAACCATGTTGTGTAAGCTATCTCCCTTATGAAGCTAGCATTGAGCAGCTCATTGACTTACTCTTCAATGGCCAGCTATCTCTCTGGGCCAACCTTTCTCTTCTTCTGGGAGACCAGCCTCGCATCTTTCTTTATAGATAGGCGATGGCAGATGAAGGCAGGGTCAAGCCCAGGCATGTTAGAGAACGTCCAGGAGAAGAGGTCTTTATTTTGGAGCGGTTGTAGTTCACCCTCTGGCTTTGGTCTAGTACTCTAAATTTCTTCACCCACATCTAACTCAGTTATAAGAATATTGACTTGGTCTACAGTTGGGCTAGATGTGCCGGCTTCCGCTCTCCTGGGGATCATGCTGATTTTGAGGCTCTAATTGTCATATTTGCGCGCCATGATCTGGTCCCCCTTGATCATGATAACCTCATTGTTTTTGTTGATGAATTTTAAGGCCAAGTGGGTGGTAGACACCACAGTGCCAAGTGCATTCAGCGAAAGATGACCCAAGATGATATTATATGCTGAGGGGCAATTCACGACCAGAAACTTGACCTTGATAGTCTTAAAGAGCTTACTACTTCCCAGGGTTTGGTAAGTCCCAACATACCCTGTTGGAGTGATTTTTCCACCCATAAAACTAGTGAGCTCACCATTATAGAGGATAAGCTCTAATTCTGGAAACTCCAACTCTTTGTATAGTTCCATGAACATAATATTAGTTGCACTTTCTTAGTCTACAAAAATTCACTGGATCTCGGCATTAAGAATTATCATAGAGACAACCAGCAGATAATCTTGTCATAGTCTTCATCCGAAAAGGAGATGGGAGTGCCTTTCGATCTCCATCCTATGATTTAGGTGTAGAGTGGGAGATGCTCAACACTGCCATCCTGAGTGCTTTCTTCTAGGTGCTATTGGATAACCCACCACCCGCGAAACCACCAGCGATAGTGTTGATAGTTTGGTTAACAGAGGCATGGCAGCCATCATTGTCATCTGATGGCATGTCATAGTTTTGATCTTGTCGATTGTCAATATTACGGTGAGGCGGACTTCGAGACCTCCTCCTTTGGTGCGGAGAGAGGCTTCGCCTAGGACTGGGGCTACATTTTCTTTCATTTCGTCCTCCACAACATCCATTATTTTGGACATGGTTGATGTACTGATTCAATTGCCCTGCCTTAATTAAGGACTCAATGGCATCACGAAGTTGAAAGCAATCTTTTGTGTCGTGGTCATAGCCCTTGTGCCACGACTAATGCTTTGTACAATCCTTTTGTGCATATTTCTTCAAAGGAGGCGGCCTCTTGATATCCCAGAAGTCAGTCTAAAACACTTCCTTTAGAATCATTACGCGTGGAGTGTTCAGAGGAGTATAGGTTAAGTATTTGGTCCAGGGTGGATCGTCCTTAGAGAAGTTCTAAGGCTGAGAGACATTCTGGTTGCCTTTATGATGAGAGGGCTCACCCTTCTCCAGGCTCTTTTTAGCCTTAGTAACCTCCTCCAAGTTTATGTACATATGGGATCGCTCCCAAAATTCTTCCATACTCTTTGACTTTCTTTTTTCCAAAGATTAGAAAATTCAGGAGTCGATCTGGAGGCTACTTCTAACATAATGGAGAGCAATACTCATCAAGGTTCTCCATATTAATACAAGCCATATTGAACCTCTTAAGGTACTCGTGAAAGGGCTCATCGTTCCCTTGGTGAATCTCAAAAATAGATTCAATAGATCTAGGTTGCTCCTTGCTGACGGTGTAGTGTAGCAAGAACCTCTGTCCGAGGCTCTGCTAATTGGTGACGAATCCTGATGGCAGGGTTATGAACTATCTGAGGGCTACCTTTTTTAAGGAAAGGGGGAAGGCATGGCACAACAATTGTGGGGATCCCCCATGGAAGTGCATAGATTAAACATAGACGTCTATGTGTTCTTGAAGGTCCATAGTCCTATCATAGAGTTTCACATTGGCTAGGAACTTGAAGTTTCTAGGAACTCTATACTCCATCAACTGGGCAGAGAAGGGTTGTTCCTAATCGTTGGGGTTCATGTTGTTATTAACAACATTGGATATTCCGACGTTAGCGTGCGGTATTCTTCCCTGTCTGTTGACCGCGTTCCATCTTTCGTCATCCTAGTGTGATCCAGACTGGCCCTCATGCACAAATCACTCCAGATTTTCTATTCTGCAATGTTGCTCCTTCAACATCATCGTTTGTTATTGTATTAAGTCCGGAAGATGGGTTCTGGACATGTCAAATTGAATCGTGCCCTCTGGGCAGGACACGCGATCATCAGTATTATTATTCCTGTGTCCCGGGCGTTGATGCTCTGAGATTCTGGACCCATGATAGTTAGAATTGGCTCTATGCATGTGGGGACCAAGTTGATCCCTCATAAAGGTCCTGCACAATGGGTGTGGGCTTTCATCAGAAAGTGAGGTTTCTTGCCCATCACGTGGGTGCCTAGTGCTAGGCTCCTAGTTCCTTACTGCGGAGGTTTTAGTAACTGGTTGATTCTAGGCCACGCGTTGATCATGTGGGGTGCGATAGGGTGAGGGTGATGGGGCGCTGTTGGACCATGCTTATAGCTTGCGAGAGTGCGTGCAGAATATCCTTTCTTTGAGTTCTGTCTTATTCTTACCATGTTTAGATGGGAATAGGAATTTAAGGGATTCTCACAGATAGTGCCAATGTTCAGTAGTGGATACTGAGGTTTACCTAAATAGGCACGTACGAGTGTTTTCCTCCTTGGGCAGCAGCGAAGCATGTTGAAACGAGGGTGGTTGGTACCTACAAAGGCACTCCAATGCTCAAGTAGGGTTTAAGTCAAAGAGCAATAGTTACTTGTTGAAGGTGATTGAGCCTAATATTTGTAAAAGGGTGAGTAGGGAAACGCATTCCCTTGATTGTTGTTGAGGATCCCTATAAAATCAAAATGTTGATATTGTAGTTATGAGCAGTCAAAGGCGGTTATGGGTGCTATTATTACGCAAAATCACGATTGGTAGTTACAGATAATCGTGAGATTATCCACTGCGTTAAACTCGCGATAATGTTGCTGCTACCCAATATCGTGGTCCGACATGCATTGTGTCGGGATCTCAATAGTGTGCCACGAGTGAATTCCCGTTGGGGTGTCAACAGCAGACTTCAGCTGGATGTGTGTCAGGTTGACCCATAGGACTAGTGTCTTGGATCACAGTCCAGATCAGACATCATTAAATATGTTTAATTCTAATAACAACTATCTCAAAAGTCACACATATAGTAAAATATTATTAGTTGATGGTGTAAAAAACTTTACACTGATAATGCTTCAAAATTAATCTCATTCAAATATCATATTGCATAAAATTATAATTTTGATGGCTTGATTTAAAATATACAAAGTATTAACAACAATGAGTATATATGATTTTTTTTAAAACAAAAGACTAAAGGAGAGTGGAAGTTGTCTCATTCTACGGTTAGGTTATAAGCCACAAGTTTAATGATGTTTACAGATGACTTATCAATGAAAAATCATATCAAGAACTGACATGAAGACCTTTGATTGTTGTCGTTGTCCCATTATAAATGTATTAAGGTATATAATTAAGGTATAATGGGACAACGTGTTAAAATCATATCCAAAAGAAATGATTAATTATTTGATTATATGTTGATTACTTTTAAATTATAAATTTATCATGCAAGATGAATAATATTGGTGAATTATGAAATTTGTGGTAGTATCCCATAGTTGTTTTAGTTATCTTTTCAAGACAATATGCGTTAAATCATAAATGTTCCTCAATGCCATTTTTCAACTTGTGTATTTATTCTTTCCCTATATCACTTGTGACTTAGCCTTCGAATTTCACTATGCAAGACAAAATCTGGACAAAGATTGTAAAAGTGAAGATTTATGGTCCATTGGTAAGATAGATAATATGTGTAGAATTTAGAAAGCTCCAATACTTCTTTGTGAGTCTCTCTCTACTTGTCTTTTTATGTGGAAAAATAATATTTTACCATCCAAACTAAAATTCAATTAGCTAGCTGGAATTATGTAACAACATTTCCTAATCATGATAATGAAAACTTCAAAGCGTGTTTGATACACAAAATGTAATTTTATTGAATTAAAAAGAGAATGGAAATTAAGTGGATTTGAACGAAATAGTCACAATTTGTGTGTTTAGAAGATGGTAGTAATGATGACAAGTTACTCAAAGACTATTCGTCATGATGTCAGAATTTTTGTGCAAATTTTAGAGTGCCTTTGGATAAATTAAAAAAAATTAAGATAGTAAAAAAGGTATTTTTTCTGTTTATTACTTTTTTTTTAAGAAGCAATTCATCTTAACTTCTCATAAAAGTAGAAAAATTGATTATTTTTATATTCTATTTATTTTAATAATCTTATCCAAACAATTAAAAAAATTGAGAAGTACTTTTTATTTATTATTGCCAAAAACAACATCAATGTCTTAATTTGCATTTGGAAGGTCTTGTTTTTCATGGACGCATTACAGATCCATTTCTTTGTAATTCCAGCTTCAAACCCCTGATCCTCTTTTTCGAACCGGCTATACTTTGAGGAGTTCGTAGCTTACGTAATCAATTGGATAACTTGTGGAAAGGTGTATGGACTCATCTTTCCATGTCCAAAATGAAGCAAACATGAATGAGGGTGGGGGATCCATCTTTATCTGAGGTAGCAATTCAACCACATTGAGCAAAGAAGTTACTAAGTTTTATCCTTGTAATTATGCTAGTATCTTGTACATTATGTATATTTCTTCATTGTCCATTTGTTGAGGGAAGTAAATATTTTTTTGATGGGTTAGGGGAAGTAGGCATTATCAACACTTGTAAATTGTGATTATTATTATTTCTTTTTGAGGTGATGAATGTTGTTGCTTTACTCCCTGTAATTAATTGAGGATGTTTTTTTACAAGGAGTAATTTTCTTCATAGTATAACTATCGTATAGGATAAATGTTATTTGGGTATCAGTAGTGTATGACATGCATTATTTGATCATTAAGTGTAACTTACGGTACTCGCTATTTTATATGAAGTCAATGGTAAAAAGGTAGGCGAAGGTGTGAGTAATAATGATGAACTATGAAGTTTATGTGACTTGTGTCGCCTAGTTTTTTTCTTGTTATTGTGCAAGATAGTATGCGTTCAATGGTTCTTTTCCTGTTCTTGTTATTGTTTCTATCACATAAGGCTTAGCCTTGGAATTCCTTATGTGAATACTGAATCTTCTATGTCCAAGGAGTAAGGACAAAAGACTTTAGAATGCGTCTAGACTTTGTGTGAGGTCACTGATTCTCCTTTCTCTTTTCTTTTGGAAAAATAATCTTTAACCATTGATAGTATTGGTTGTATGAGGTTACATTCAACGTTCAATCAAACTCCAAAGTCAATTAAATTAATTTTTTCTCATCACACCTTGAAATTTTAGTATGAAAAACAGTTTGACTGATTAGACAAATATTAATAGTCTTAATGGAGAAATTGTAAATTGATTCATAGTACAAATTGTCATGAGAAGGAAATTAATTAACTTGATAGACTTGAAAGCATAAATTGTACATGTCTATTGACTGAAGAATTTTAGTAAAGAGAAATAGGACTTCAAATTCATCAGGAAGTTATATAAAAAATAATTAGAAAGATCATCTCTTAATACATTCTAATCAGATAAAAAGAAAATATATCTCTAGTGGTTCTATCCTATAATAATAGGTATTTTTATATATGCGCAAGGAAAAGACTTTTACAAAAAAAAACATGATCAAGAAAGAAAGTGATGGGAGATAGAGGCATATCAAAATTAAACTTTTGTATTCCATAATTGATGTCTATATATCATTATTATTTTTTCTCCCTTCAACTTCAACATTAGTGTGTTCCATTATGGAAGACTTACACAAATTGGATGACTTTAGAAAATGTGGCTTGTGAGTATGGAACGGGTAATGGGACTCAAATTTTCTTTTCTTTTTTTCCAAATTTTTCTTCTTAATAAACTATTATTAATTAAGTAAAAAATGATTATCAACTAAGAGAAATATTACTATCAATTAATTGGAGCAACAAGATTTGTTTATGGTATAGGAGCAACAAGATTAAGAACAAAGAGTAGAAGATTTAAATCTTTAAAAATCTAACATATTCTGTAACATCTCGAAAATTCACTTATTTCATTATAAATAATCGTTTTATAATATTTATGATTTTTGAGAATTTTTTTAGATATTTTCGAAAACGTCAAATATTTTAATATATTTTTCGTTTTGCATGCACACTGAGCAGTGTCAGTGTAACACTTCGAAAGTTGATTGTTTCATGATAAATAGTCATTTTCCAATATTTGTGATTTTTTATGATTTTTGTGAAATTTTCTAGAAATGTTGAATATTTTAATATATTCTTCATTTTGCGTGCCCACTGAGTAGAGCCGGGAAAACGAAATATTTTCCCTGAGACTGGTAAACTTTAAACTGTAGAAACGTCAACGGGGGATCTTACTAAACCCGAAGCTAGACACAGTTTACAAGGTTTACGTTTTTCAAGATTTTATCTGATAAATAAAATCGCAGTATATTTTATTATCTGTGGAATAATAAAATATTATTACGCTAACTATAAAATTTTGTCCACTGAGAAATAATTCTAGTAGATTATTTTTACCTAGTTATTTTTATGATATCATCTAAGTGACCACACACTTCACTTTATCGAGAAGCGTGCGAAGCATCTCAAGGAAGCTTCCTCCCCACCCACTTTTCACTCTCTCTCCTCCCTCTTATTGTGCAGCACGGTTTTGGGGGGGGATATCTCAATGCATTCTCCCATTTTCTCTCATTCACGCTGGCCTCACTCTCCCTCACGCAGCTCACTCTCTTCCTCTCTTCTTCCACCCACACACCTCCATTGTTGAACCTTCAAGCTTCCATGCTCAAGTCAATAAAGACCATTGTCTTTCCTCACCATCTTCAAGTTTTCTTCTTGGTGGAACTCTTCTTGGCTCTGCCATTTTCGTGGTTGGCAGCCCAACACCAAAGCTTCAAGCTTTAAGGTAAAGCTCTCAACTTTCTTCTCCTTTTCTCCCCATTTTCGTGGTCCATGGTCACATTGGTGACTATGGATGCCATTTCCACTCTTTGATCTTGATTTGTTGGATTCGAACCCCCAAGAATCTTGTAGTGGTGAAGCACGAAATTCCAAGGACAAAAGGAGCTTACTTTCCTTGTTCTTCACTAAGGTAAGAGGAAGATTATTCTCTTTAACCTATTTTGGTAGTAAGAAACTCTTTGTTTGCATGATTAGTATGTTTGCATGTTATTTATAATGTGCTTATGCTTTTAGATTATTTGTTTGTGTATATTGATATATTAGATTGGATTAGAATGCATGAAATGGAAGAAATTGATGTCGGATTTTCCCTTGGGTAGCCATAATTTTGAGGCCTAAAATTTGGGGTTCTTTGTGAACAATTGTAACAATTAGAATTTCTGTCCATTTAGCACTTTCATCGGTTCAACGCGAGAGAAACTTTTCCAATGTCAATATCCTTCGAATTAGAATTTCTAACCATTTAGTACTTTCGTCGGTTCAACACGAGAGAAACTTCTCCAATATCAATATCTGTCGAATTAGAATTTCTAACCATTTAGTACTTTCGTCGGTTCAACATGAGAGAAACTTCTCCAATGTCAGTATCCGTCGAATTAGAATTTCTGACCATTTAGCACAATGTCAATATCCACCGAATTAGAATTTCTAACCATTTAGTACTTTCGTCGGTTCAACACGAGATAAACTTCTCCAATGTCAATATCCGTCGAATTAGAATTTCTGACCATTTAGTACAATGTCAATATCCATCGAATTAGAATTCCTAACCATTTAGTACAATGTCAATATCCGTCGAATTAGAATTCCTGACCATTTAGTGCAATGTCAATATCCGTTGAATTAGAATTTCTAACCATTTAGTACTTTCATTGGTTCAACACGAGAGAAACTTCTCCAATGTCAATATCCGTCGAATTAGAATTTTTGCTGATCTTCTAGCATATTCAACAGCTTTATGCATTATTCGACAGAATCTTCATTCGACAGAACTTGACTTTTAGCCATTCTCGTCAAATAATGTTTTTCCTATCAACATTGATTCTGTCAAATTGAAACTTACCCATTTCCATCACCAAATCACATTATAGTGACATCTTTCATCATTCTGTCATATTATTTTTCGTCGAAAGGTAGCCTCACATTTGTACACTAGAGGCATTTTCTCCGTCGGATCCAAAATTAAAAATTTATCACCTAACACCTAGTGATTAAATTAATTGTAATAGGATGCAAGGATTAGTAAATTGGAAAATTTAATTGTACTTTGAGATTCATAAATTTTAAAGAACCAAGAATGATAGTTTGCCTTATAGTTTAGAGCAATTTTTGGAATAAAGGAAGAACAAGAGTGTGGGAAGGGCTGTGAGGAACTTAAACTAAATATTCTAAGAGAGTTAACGCGAGAACATAATGGAATTAAAGCATAACTTTCATAGTAACTTTGAATAGTATGTATTCACCTGTGAGATTTTGATATTGATTCGTAATGGCGTGTGAATTTGAATAAGTTATGCTATCATTGTGAATCTATATATGTGTGTGTGTGTGTGTGTGTGTGTGTGTGTGTGTGTGTGTGTGTGTGTGTGTGTGCATTGAATCCATATGCATTGAGCATGGTTGAAGCATGCATCGACATTGTGATTATGGAACCGAAGTACCGGACCAAGAAACCTCATGTAGACTATTTAGTTAGATGTGGTTTGCTTTTATAACCAGAACCATCAGGTAGACGATTTAGTCAGAAAGGACTGGTTATCAAAGGAAACCCAGTTAATAGTGATACTATGTAGTCGTATGGGCGATTATATAATATCACTGATGTAAATGGTATTGAAACAATTGTATGGATGGTTGCTTCAATACTGTTGGGAATGGTACAACGGAGGGTTGAATCTCATTGAATATGCATTTGTGCATTATACAGTTATGGCATATTATGCCTAGGAGTGGACGAGGACTTACAGGATAGTGGGGTCTTGTATAGACCTAGGGGACATCAGGGCGCGGTGTTTCACTTGTGATCAAGTTATCACCTTATATATGTACCCCTGGCCGTGAAACACTGTTGCAACGCACTGGCAGCCCGACATGGCACTACTGCTTTCCATGACCCGGTGTATACTGTCTTTTGAGGGGGGACAAATCTTCTGGGGCGTTCATCTCTGAAAAACCTTGAGTTAGCTCCATGGAGTAGGAAATGAGTACATTGTACATAAGGATGGTCAGCATACGCATTGTGCATATGCATAGTTAGTCCACATATTATCATGGGCATGGTTAACATACATATTGTGGAAACATAAATACTTGTTATATATCTATAGTGAATACTTGTTGTTATAATGCTGTTGATAATTGTATTATCGTGGTATATGTTTTCTGAAAATATCTATGCAATTGATAACTTGAACATATTTGTAATATCTGTATGTATGGAATGACTTTGTCATTCGTGTTATGTTTCTTTGCTGCCATCATAGGTAATGAAAATAGAATGTCTTACCTATTTTCTGTATTTGTTGCTATCTTGTGTGGTTTTTGGTTAAAGTCTGTAAAAGGGGCGAGATCGAATCTCTTAGATTTCGCTATGGTTTAATCTTCTACGTTCGGTAAGGACAACTTGAAGGGATTCTATTGGTTTCGTCATAATTGAATTCACCGAAGGTGCAAAGGCTTGGCGAGTCGACTGGACTGACAAACGTATGCGATTTGTTGGGAATCTGACCTTGACCGTGAAGAGGACTGTGACTGAAGACTTTATCCCATATCTTTCACTACACCGGTGTGCTCAAGGTTGCCTTACACATTCAGGATCCGAGGGAGTGCCCAACTCCTTAGTCGTAGATATGTTGTAGGTAGTTTATACTTTATTTTGCATTACCTGTATAAAGTGTAGTTTTGGGTATATGTATGTTTTAAGATGATTATCTAGACTTAAATGTTGCAAATTGAGTACATCTTATAATTCATATTTTAATTGGTTGTATATGTAACTATTCATTCGTGACTCCTATTTTCCTCATATACGAAATGATTAATTTGTTTTGGAAAATTTATTATTTGACAATCGTAACGCGCCGAAATTTAGTGACCGTGACATAATGATGATTATGCCATGCTTATTAAATCGAGGGGTGTTGCATATTCACTTAAACTCAAATTTCCACTAAATATCCTAGGTTCTTTCAATTTTAAATGACAGAAAAAGTGTTGAAAATAGAATAATTTATATATGCCATGGAATAAATGCGTAAATATGACTTGTATACTAATAATAGCCTAATTTTATATATTTATCATATAAAAATATGTATTATTATAACTCAATATAATTAATTTTAATGGTTTTTATATAATTATTTAATTATTGAGAGAAACTAATTTTATTTGATTATTATTATAATTACAAGATTTAAAAAAAAAAGTGATAACTTCTAACGATGTGGAAGAATCATGTTGTACTATGGAGCCCCCCATCACTAAAGCAAATTAAGCTTATTAACATTGGGTGATAGTGCATAATTGCATGATAGTATAAAAAACTTTTACATTAATAATGCATCAAAAAAAAATTTATTATATCAAGTAACATAAATGTCAAGTGCGATGACGCTACTACATAGAAAACATCAAATTATATGGAGTTATTATTGTAAAATAATAGAAAATAAGATAGATGGATAGTTAAAATTAAAATAGCATAAATAAAAACTTATCAGATATATTAGCCGAGGCGTGCAAAAGTACTAGGCTTAAGAGTATTTCACTACCACAAGTTAATAACTCAGTGCAAATGGTCTCATAGCTAGTACTCCCCGGGATACAACAGTTATTTCTTGCTAGCTCTGCACTTGAAATAGTAAGGGCACAAAAACAACTCGTAGGATAGCTCATGAGAACTCAAAGTAAAAGAATAAAGAGAACAAATTGTGTTTTTTTTTAATATCTCGTAAAAGCCACCAACCAAAGTATTTATAGAGGTAAGAAATGTGACTGTTTGTTAACAAGATAAAGGTTGTTAGGTTGGATAGAAGAGGGCTCCAACAGCAAGATCACAAAAATGAGGAAATCATCCAACAAACCCAATGTGCAACAAAAGGATAATAATTAAAAATTATTTTTGACTTCAACGGATTGGCTAGAAATTGTCGTTGAAGTAGATAAGATGAGTCTAACAAAAAATAACAGCACAACTAAAAAGATGGAGTTAAATAACCAATTTTTGACTTTGAAATATTATTATAAAATAATAAAACTAATAAAAATACAACAATCCCCCACATATTTCAAAGTCAAGAAAGGAAGTTCCCATAAGCTTAAGAATTCAATGCATAAGCACTAGTATCTTTTGGACTATGAACTAGCACATAGAGTAAGTAAGATATGACTCACAGGAATGTCGGTGAGATTAGTACCTCTATGAACCTTATTCCGCTTGTGAATCAGTGATCTCATCATTCACACTAACTTCTCATCCAAAGTTGTTCATCGCAGTTTTGCGCTAATAAGTCATGCACGTGCCTGGTAGTTCATGAGTGCTCTAGAGACTATGCCATCATCTCATAGGAACGGCCTCACTCCACACTCATATAGGTGATTTCATCAAGTGTATACTGCACTTTATACACTACCCGTAAGAGATATGAAAATCACTAAAAGCATTTAGCTTATCCTCACATTAAATACAGTCTAGCACTTTTCATGCTTCTCACATCATAAGAAGAGACAAACAAAGTGCTAGCAGAACTATCAAGTGACTTTTTATTACCCATATGAACTTTTTTCATGGGATCTCCACTCATAAAAGTTGGGTTACCATCACTGTCAATTTTAAATTGGCTTCAGTCTCATTCCTCTCAATGTGGTATTTATTAGTTTTCTACACAAAGATTTTGTCAAAAGATTGACCAAATTTCCACTTCACATAATCAATGGATTTAATTCCATCTTTTAACATATGCTTCACAAAATTGTGACGTATACATATATGTCACTATTTTTCATTATACACATTTTTATTGCTCTTACTATTTGCCATTTTGACAATCACAAACTCTGTAAAATCTATGTCTTTAGGTTTATTTCATAAAGGAATATCTGCTAAGAGATTTCTTAGTCGCTCAGCCTCAGATCCTACCGAATTAATAGCAATCAACTCGGCTTCTATTGTAGATCTGACTCTATAGGTCTGCTTGGATGACTTTTGTAACACCCCGAAAATTATTTGTTTTATCATAAATAATCATTTTACAATATTTATGATTTTTGGGAGTTTTTATGGATTTTTCTGGAAAACATCAAATATTTTAATATATTTCTCATTTTACGTGCACACTGAGCTGAGCCGGGAAAATGAAATATTTTCCCTGAGGCTGGTAAACTTTGGACGGTGGAGACATCGACGGGGGATCTTACTAAACCCAAGGCCGAGCATAGTTTACGAGGTTTGTGTCTTTCAAGATTTTACCCGATAAGTAAAATCGTTGTACATTCAGCTACATTTTAAAATTTAACTGTACCCCTTATTATCCATTGAACAATAAATATTGACTCTATAAATATCAATAATTATCCGTTGAGTAATAGCTTGTAGTAAAAATTCTTATCATCTTATCTAAAAATCTACTTTATGTCAAATTAGTTTGACTTTTTACAAAATTTACACACATAATTAACCCTAGCATTTTGGAGGGAAATTTTCCCCCATTTTTTCTTCACTCTCCACGGCAGCAACACCAAATAGGAGAGCCAAAATCTGCTCTTCCACTTATCTCCCTTACTCCCATAACTTAAACATCATTTTCTCTCTTCTCTTTCCTGCTTTCCCCTCTCCCTCGCGTATCTTCTTCTTCTTTTCATCTCAAATTTCCATTCCCATTTCACTCCACAGCAGCCACATCCTCTCCACCCACATAACCCATTTGATTTTCGAGCTCACACACCCTATAGATTCCCATCTCGTTTGAAGACTCCTTGGTGTTGGAATCATCTGCAAGAGCTCACCATTCTCTCCATCTTCAAGTTTCCTTCTTTGTGGAACTCACCTTGGCTCCTCCATTTTTGTGGTTGGCAGCCCAGCTCAAAGCTTGGAGCTTTAAGGTAAAAGCTCTCAACTTTCTTCTCCTCTTCTCCTCATTTTCGTGTTCCACGGCCACCTTGGTGACCATGGCTACCATTTCCCCTCTTTGATCTTAATTTTTGTGGATTTGAACACCCAAGGTTTTGGTGGTGGTGAAGCACGAAATTTCTAAGCAAAAAGGAGCATCCTTTCTTTGGGTTTCTCTTAGGTAAGAGGAAGATCCATTCTCTTCAACTCATTTTGGTAGTTAAGAACTTGTTGTTGTGTTGGTGGGGTGAAACCCATTTTGGGAAACCCCTTTTGTTTGGTTGTTTTGGTTGAATTTCAAGTGCTTGAATGGTATGTTTTTTATGTACATTGATGGATTTTGGGATGTTGGATGATTGGAATGTATTTCTGGTGAATTTCTGCGTCACAGAGGGATACACGGCCTAGACCGTGTATGAATACATGGCCACATATCTCTCTGTGTGACTGAAACGTGTTTCTGGTGCACTCTAGAGGAGTACACGGCCTAGGCTGTGTATGACAACACGGCTATGTACTTGGGGCCGTGTATTTTACACACGGCCGTGTAACCTGATCAGTAATGGATTTGAGGCTTTTCTAGCCCTTAGAGGTTCAAGGTCCCCTTGGGCACTTAACTCAAGGCTCTTGGACTAATGTAAATGTAATAATCTTGAATAATTGGACGACTAGAAACTAATCAGGGATTCATAAAAAGGAAAAAACAAGGAACGGGAATATATTTTAGAACGTATATGGCTTTGAATAGAGCGCAAATGCCTAGAAACTTATTGTTGACTTAGCCTGGACCCTTGAACGTGATCGAATATTGATGATAAATGACATAACATGTAATCTCAAACCTGGAATGATATGACTGTGAATTTGTAAATGTACATATGAGTATGCATTGAAGCTATGTGCATTGAGCATGATTGAGTCATGCATTGAAAAAGTTCGTTGGATAATTTGTTAAGACCAAGTTGCCTAGGAGTTGAATCACACCTTTGTGCGGGTGTGAATAGACAAGTGTAGGTCATTGGTTGACCTTGGGGGCATCGGGGTGCGGGTACCTCGCAATGGATAGTTGATAGCTCTTCTGTCTGTGGGGCAGACCGATGCAAACTCACCAATGATTTAGATCGAGACACTGTCCTATATCGAGATCTATGTAGAATGTCTTGTACAATGTTACTGAGTATAAATATATATATATACATACAAAAAAAAATATTCACTATTTTATTTATACAACTAAAATCAAATAAGTTTAATGATGAAATGAACCGGGTCTTACTTTGTTACGTTAATATTTTCTGCATGGTATTTGACAATGTGACGTTTACCCCCCCCCCCAAAAAGGGGCGTTACATTAAGTTGGTATCAGAGCCTCAGTTTATGTTTCTTTGGGTCTTGTGATTGAGTCTGTCTTGTCTGTGCTATGTGTTCTCTAAAGACTAAACACAGAGATGTATTGTTTGGTATTCCTAGTGGATGCGACTGACTTTCCTTGTGTCTTTCAGTTACCCTGACTTGAGACAGTAAGATGGCCCGACGCGAAGAAATGGCAGCTGCTATTGAGGCGATGCAGAGAATGGTTGAGGTCGTCGCACAATAAACTAAACGAGCTACTCAGCAACAAGAGAGAGTCACTCAACAGCAAGAAAGGGCTGCTCAACAGTTCGAAGCTATGGCAGATGCTCAGAACTTGGTGGAGTTTTGTCGCCACAATCCTCTTCAATTCAAAGGAGAGTTTGATCCAGAAAAAGCTAGTCTGTGGATCAAGGAGTTAGAGAAGGTCTTTCGAGGCATGAACTACGCTGAGGATAAGAAGGTGACTTATGCTACCTTTATGCTGGTGGGCAATGCTGAAAACTGGTGGAATGGAGTGCAGAGAATGTTGGAAGCTGTAAACCGCGAGATTACTTGGGATCTATTCAAGGATAAATTCTTGGATAAATATTTTTCTGCGAGTGCAAGGCATGCGAAGGAGTCAGAATTTCTCAACTTACGGCAAGGGAATATGACCGTTAGTGAGTATGTAGCAAGATTTGAAAACTTGTCACAGTTTTCAACGTACTTTTAGCACCAACCGAATGAAGCCTGGAAGTGTCGGAGATTTACCGAAGGACTGAGGTATAAGGTGAAGAAGGCTGTTATCACCCTGAGGATCAATGAGTTCTCAGAGCTACTAGACACGTGCTGTGAAGTAGAAGCTCTGGAGCAATCTAGAGATACGAGGAGCAGGAACTTTGGGCCTGCAAGGTTCCAAAGAGGAGGCAGCAACAGTTCTAATCGCTTCCAAAAGAAGACCTACTCCTGACTAATGGGAAATCAGCAACAGACCACGGGTGGAAGCTCTGGTGGAGGTTCCACTGGGAATCGAACCAGACCGAATATGACATATTCCCAGAAATGCATGAAGTGTGAGAAGGATCACCTGACAATGGATTATTCCATCAAGGAAATTATCTGCTATAGATGTGGCAAGCCTGGTCACGTATCCCGAGACTGTAACCAAGCTAAGGCTGAACCTTCAGTCAATGCTACCCAAGCTGCAAAGCCACAAGCAGGAGGCAGGGTCTATACTATGAGTGGAGCTAAAGCCTCCGAGTCCGAAGACTTGATTCAAGGGGAAAATACCATAGAAAGTAACTTTTTAATTGTATTGTATGACTCTGGGGCAATCTATTCTTTCATATCTTATGACTGTGTGCTACGACTTGGCTTACCAGTGTCTACCTTACCTTTTGACTTAACTATTTCTACCCCCCTGATAAACCGGTAGTTACTACCAAAGTCTGTTTGAATTGTCCTTTGATTGTTAAAGGTCGAATCTTTTCTGTCGATTTGATCTGTTTACCCCTATCTAGATATAATTTTAAGGATGGATTGGTTGTCTTCCAACCATGTTCTATTGGATTGTTCGAGAAAAACCATAGTTTTTCCCATAGATGAGGATTCTAGATTTCTGACAGCCAACCGAGTTCAAGCTCTCTTGAAAAAGGAGCTCATGGATACATGCTACTGTCTTCTTTGAAAGTCGAGAGTGAAGTCGATGTGAACACAATTCCAGTGGTGAATGAGTTTCCCAAAATCTTTCCTGAGGATATACCTGGTTTACCACTGGCGCGAGAAATAGAATTTGCTGTTGACCTTGTTCCGGGAGCTGGTCCCGTGTCTATAGCACCTTATCGAATGGCACCAACAGAATTAGATGAGCTTAAGAAGTAGCTAGAGGAACTTTTGGAAAAGTAATTTGTCAGACCGAGTGTGTCACCGTGGGGAGCACAAGTGTTGTTAGTTCACAAGAAGGATGGTTCATCAAGATTGTGAGTGGACTACAGACAGCTGAACAAAGGGACAATCAAGAATAAATATCCACTCCCAAGAATTGATGACTTAGTGGACCAATTGAAGGGAGCAGCAGTGTTTTCAAAAATTGATTTGCGATCAGGGTATCATCAGATACGAGTAAAGACGGAGGACATATACAAGACTACTTTTCGTACCCGATACGGCCATTACGAGTATCTTATGATGCCGTTTGACGTGACGAATGCACCAGCTATCTTTATGGACTACATGAACTGAATCTTTCATCCTTACTTGGACAGATTCGTTGTGGTCTTCATTGATGACATTCTGGTATACTCTCAAAATCAGGAGGACTATGCTGAACACCTCAGTATAGTTATTTAGATTCTGAAAGAAAAGGAACTGTATGTCAAACTGTCAAAATGTGAATTTTAGTTGGAAGAAGTTAAATTTCTGGGTCATGTAATCTCGAAGGATGGGATTACGGTGGATCCATCGAAGGTGGAGGCAGTGCTACAATGAGAAAGGCCAAAGTCAGTGACAGAGATCCGTAGCTTCGTAGGATTGGCAAGATATTACCGGAGGTTCATTGAGGGATTCTTTAAGATTGCAGGACCTCTTACTCAACTCACGAGGAAGAACCAAGCTTTTGAGTGGACCGACAACTGTAAACAGAGTTTCCAAGAGTTGAAGAGATGGCTAACTACCTCACCAATGTTAGTGCTACCCGATCTGAATGAATAGTTTGAGGTGTACTGTGATGCTTCATACCAAGGACTAGGGTCTGTGCTTATGCAACATGGAAGAGTGGTGGCTTATGTTTCAAGACAATTGCGAGTGCACAAGAAGAACTACCCAATGCACGACTTGGAGTTAGCGGCTGTGGTTTTTGCTCTGAAGATATGGAGGCATTTCCTCTTTGGAGCGACGTTCAACATCTTCAGTGATCACAAAAGTCTGAAGTATCTATATGATCAAAATGAGTTGAACATGAGGCAACGGAGGAGGCTGGAGTTCCTAAAGGATTATGATTTCTAACTTCTGTATCACTCCGGCAAGGCAAATGTCGTGGCAGACGCCTTAAGCAGAAAGATGATCAGTGTCTCTGCCCTGATGATCAAGGAAAAGGATCTAGTAGAGCAGTTCAGAGATGTATGGTCTTTTGTAGAGTTAGAACCAGGAAAGATCTGCATGAATATGGTTACCATTTCAAGCGAGCTAATGGATGACATATGGGAAAAGTAGAAGGTTGACAAGTTCTTGCAAGAAGTGAGAGAGCAGATGAAATAAGGTAACGAAACAACATTTGTGGAAGGAGCAGACAGAATTATGAGATTCCGAGGTAGAGTCTGTATTCCCCGTGACTAAGAGCTTAGAGAGTATATTATCAACCATGCTCACACAAGTCAACTGAGTATGCATCCGGGCATAACAAAAATGAATCAAGACTTAAGGAAGTTATTCTGGTGGCATGACATGGAATGAAGAGTGACGTCACTATACGTGTATCGACTTGTCTGGTTTGTCAGAAAGTTAAAGTGGAACATCAAAGACTGGCAGGATTGCTACAATCATTGTCTATTCCTGAATGGAAGTGAGACAGCATTGCAATGAATTTTGTAGTGGGTTTGCCAAGGACAAGAAAAGGTCATGACTCGATTTGGGTAATCGTGGATCGACTCACAAAATCAGCACATTTTCTCCCGATCAACATAAGATACAAACTGGAGAGACTGACCCAGATCTATATTGGAAAGATTGTTAGACTGCACGGTGTACCTACAAGTATTGTTTCGGATAGGGATCCGAGATTTACTTCAAATTTCTGGCAGAGTCTACAAGAAGCATTAGGGACAAAGTTACATCTAAGTTCTACTTATCACCCACAGACCGATGGTCAATCGGAAAGGACGATCCAATCTTTGGAAGATCTACTTAGAGCTTGCACCATGGAACAAACTAGAAGTTGGGATGACATTCTACCGTTGATAGAATTCACCTACAATAACAGCTATCATTCGAGCATAGGGATGGCACCCTATGAGGCTCTGTATGGACAACGGTGTCGAACGCCTTTATGTTGGTACCAAGACAGCGAGCGCCTTACTATTGGACCAGATGTTATACAACAGACAACTGAAAAGGTTAAGATGATTCAGGAGAAGATGAGGACAGCTCAAAGTTGACAAAAGAGATATACAGACCAAAGGAGAAAGCCTCTTGAGTTTGAGGAAGGCAAGCATGTGTTTCTGAAAGTCACACCTACGACTGGGGTAGGCCGGGCCTTGAAATCTAGAAAACTCACTCCAAAATTCCTTGGACCTTATCAAATTCTTCGTCAGATAGGTCCAGTAGCCTATCAAATAGCCTTACCCCCTTTTCTCTCAAACATTCACAACGTTTTTCATGTGTCATAACTGCGAAAGTACCTTCCTGACCCAAGTCATGTCATAGCACCAGATGCAGTACAATTAAAAGAGAACTTAACCTATGAGGCATCTCCTGTAAGAATTGAGGATAGAAGAATAAAGCAACTAAGAGGCAAGGAGATCTCATTAGTAAAGGTAATCTGGAACGAAACGACTGGAGATGTAACATGGGAGCTAGAAGACAAGATGAAGGAGCAACACCCACAATTATTCTAAGGTATGTAAATTTCAAGAACAAAATTTCTTTTTAGAAGGGGAGAGTTGTAACACCCCGAAAATTATTTGTTTTATCACAAATAATTATTTTACAATATTTATGATTTTTGAGAATTTTTCTGGATTTTTCTGAAAAATATCAAATATTTTAATATATTCCTCGTTTTACGTGCACACTGAGCTGAGCCGGGAAAATAAAATATTTTCCCTAAGGCTGGTAAACTTTGGACTGTGGAGACGTCGACGGGGGATCTTACTAAACCTGAGGCCGAGCGCAGTTTACGAGGTTTGCATCTTTCGAGATTTTACCCGATAAGTAAAATCGCTGTACATTCAACTAAATTTTAAAATTTAACTATACCCTTTATTATCTATTAAACAATAAATATTGACTCTATAAATATCAATAATTGTCCGTTGGGTAATAGCTTGTAGTAAAAATCCTTATCATTTTATCTAAAAATCTACTTTATGTAAAATCAGTTTAACTTTTTACAAAATTTACACACATAATTAACCCTAGCATTTTGGAGGGAAATTTCCCCCCATTTTCTCCTCACTCTCCACGGCAGCAACACTAAATGGGAGAGCCAAAATCCACTCTTCCATTTATCTCCCTTACTCTCATAACTTAAACATCATTTTCTCTCTTCTCTTTCCTGTTTTCCCCTCTCCCTCACGTATCTTCTTCTTTTTATCTCAAATTTCCATTCCCATTTCACTCCACAGCAGCCACATCCTCTCCACCCACATAACCCATTTGATTTTCGAGCTCACACACCCCATAGATTCCTATCTCGTTTGAAGACTCCTTGGTGTTAGAATCATCTGCAAGAGCTCACTATCTCTCCATCTTCAAGTTTCCTTCTTTGTGGAACTCACCTTGGCTCCTCCATTTTCGTGGTTGGTAGCCCAGCTCAAAGCTTGGAGCTTTAAGGTAAAAGCTCTCAACTTTCTTCTCCTCTTCTCCTCATTTTCATGTTCCATGGCTACCTTGGTGACCATGGCTACTATTTCCCCTCTTTGATCTTGATTTTTGTGGATTTGAACACCCAAGGTTTTGGTGGTGGTGAAGCATGAAATTTCTAAAGAAAAAGGAGCATCCTTTCTTTGGGTTTCTCTTAGGTAAGAGAAAGATTTATTCTCTTCAACTCATTTTGGTAGTTAAGAACTTGTTGTGTTAGTGGGGTGAAACCCATTTTGGGAAACCCCTTTTATTTGGTTATTTTGGTTGAATTTTAAGTGCTTGAATGGTATATTTTTTATGTACATTGATAGATTTTAGGATGTTGGATGATTGAAATGTATTTCTGGTGAATTTCTGCGTCACAGAAGGATACACGGCCTAGGCCGTGTATGAATACACGGTCGTGTATCTCTCTGTGTGACTGAAACGTGTTTCTGGTGCACTCCAGAGGAGTACACGGCCTAGGCCGTGTACTCGGGGCCGTGTATTTTACACACGGTCATGTAACCTGATCAGTAATGGATTTGAGGCTTTTCTAGCCCTTGGAGGTTCAAGGTCCTCTTGGGCACTTGACTCAAGGCTCTTGGACTAATGTAAGAGTAATGATCTTGAATAATTGGGCGACTAGAAACTAATTAGGGATTCATAAAAAGGAAAAAACAAGGAACGGGAATATGTTTTACAACTTATAAGACTTTGAATAGAGCGCAAATGCCTAGAAACTTATTGTTGACTTTGCCTGGACCCTTGAACGTGATCGAATATTAAAGATAAATGACATAACATGTAATCTCAGACCTGGAATGATATGACTGTGAATTTGTAAACGTGTATATGAGTATGCGTTGAAGCTATGTGCATTAAGCATGATTGAGTCATGCATTGAAAAAGTCTGTTGGACAATTTGTTAAGGCCAAGTTACCTAGGAGTTGAATCACACCTTTGTGCAGGTGCGAATAGACAAGTGTAGGTCATTGGTTGACCTTGGGGGCGTCGGGGTGCAGGTACCTCGCAATGGACAATTGGTAGCTCTTCTGTCCGTGGGGCAGACTGATGCAAACGCACCGACGATCCAGACCGAGACACTGTCCTATATCGAGATCTGTGTAGACTGTCTTGTACAATGTCATGATGCGCATTTTGATAAATTGAGAATTTTTAGCACTGGATGGCCTCGGCAACTGTGATATAGACATATCTCCTGATTATTCTCTCCGACTATTTTGTATCTAGCTCCATGGAGTAGGATTGTTGGTATCATGTGCATGTGCATAATGAGTCGCCATACCATTTGATAGTTACTTGTTCATATGAAAATTTAATACATTGTTTCATTACTGCTATAGTTGCCTATACATGCTAAATTGCTTATTATCTGTTTTAATGCTATTTATCATTTCTGAAATGTTATGTGGGCGTCATGAGCCATTTGTTCTTTACTGCCTCGATTGGTAATGAATGTTGAATGTCTTACCTCTTTTCCTATGTTTCTACTATTTCTATATATCTACATATGTGATTCTCTGAAGATGGGGGTGAAGAAAAGGAAGAACCTGATTTCCCCGACTTCTGGCCCAACTTTGACTAGCATCCTTCTGATCATGACAGCCCGACCTCATAGATTTTTGGGAAACATGGGTCTGACATTCCTTGGGGGACCAGACTGTTGGCATGTGAACTTCAGCTCTGATCGCTGTGTCTACTTGGGAGACGTGTCGTTATCGCTGGTTTGGGGGCGTCATGAATCGCCGATCTTTACCTGCTACATCAGCTTATGCTTGGAATTTTATTTGCCCATCCGGGAGATGTGGGGTGACCGCTATTACACCTCACATGAGGATTCTTTTGATTCCACTGCTCGGGCTCCAGCCCGTAGCTCGGTGGCTCCTATGGAGGTTTCCTCGGATGAGGAAAACCCCGAGGAGGATCTCGCAGAGGACCCTGAAGAGGATCCTGACACGATTCCCCCTCATTTGAGGGACTGATATTGCTGGTAGCTACTGATGGCTACCAGTGTTTTATTTTGGGGGCTTGATGTCTTTATTTTGGTGGGATGTATGTCTTTGATATCTTGGGGACATATATGTATGATTCTTTGAGCAGGTATAGTTCTGCTTTTTTGTAAAGCTTAGGCTTCTTTTTTATGAGCCTTGATGTAATTATTGACTCATAGTTTGTATCTAGACAGTATATATATTTAGATATATATATGATGTATTTTCTGCATGGGTGTATGGACCAGTCTTTATGTTTTCCATCAAAGTTTATGTTTTTCGCTTACCATTAGACAAAAATATATGTGTGTACTTATGATCCTTTTATAAATGTTAGTACCTTGGAATACTGAATTGATGAGTAGGTTACTGAGTATAAATATATATATACATCCAAAAGAAAAATATTCACCATTTTATTTATACAACTAAAATCAAATAAGTTTAATGATGAAATGAACCGGGTCTTACTTTGTTATATTAATATTTTCCACATGGTATTTGATAATGTGTGTTTCCTCCCCTTCCCCCAAAAGGGGCGTTACAACTTTCAAGCGACATCACCTCTATTGAGGCTAAAAATAAACTTACTTGTGGATTTAATCTTATTTGAATTAATGATTTATTTAGCACTATGATCATCATGTCCACATCTCAAAATCAACACCATGGCTCTTGGTCCATAGTCTCATCAATCTCAACTTATCTCATAATGCAATAAGGACATGGAATTCATTCATGCAAGCATCATCAAATACTTGATCATGTACATCTAGATCATGGTTAAAAAAAACATTCATAAGCATATCAAAATCATGAACATCTTGCATGGTTGTCGCACTCTATACATATATAATTACGCATTTCACATAACCCAAGTTAATAATAACTCAAAGACAATAATGGTATATGAGATACAAAGAAATTATATGAAGCACTCAATGCTCTATTTTAATTTTCAAACCCATTATAAGGATTATATGCGTATTTACTCAATCAATTTATAATGCATGCAAAATCAAGTACATAAATGCTACCAACATTTGAGCATATTCAGATTGTGATGCACTGCTACTAGATCTTTGGTTATCATATCACATTCTAGACTCAATGGCCTTTTAACTCACTTGTTATACACTCTACGTCTAACAACAGAATCAAAATCTTTCTAAAAAATATTTCACAGAATTAGAAGTACCACATTATCTCTTCCTTGGTTTAGGTGAAAGAATTTTAGTTAGACACCCCCACACTTTAAGATATTTATACCAAGTCATAAATTAACACAATCAAACTACTAATATTATACCATTTCCTCATTAAAATCCCACATATAAAGAGTACAACATATTGATGAAAAACCATCACTATCAGCATATTGATGAAAAATGTGTAATCATTTGTAGCATCAATACATCATGAAGCTTGCTCTGGAATTAACAAAGAACTCAAACTGAGACTCACTATACGTATAGAGCACCCATGCATGAAATATTTTCACAAACATGTTCAACGCATACTTTCATTTTAGTCAACAATCAACAACTGTTAAAAAAAATATAGCACCTAGCAACACTAAAGGATAATAGACATCCAGCATTCCATCAAACAAACCAAATTATCACAATTAGCTCATATAAAAATTAGATTTCTTCTCCAACATTAGCTATATCAGCACATGAACTTATAAAAACAATCAAAATCTCATAAAAGAAAAGAAAACTCCCACAACTCCAATCATGAACAGTTGAGACAAGTTTACACACCTCAAATTGTTCTTCTTCTGAAGCTTGTCAAGGATCAATTCTAGTGTCCTCTTATCAGGCAGGGGAATCCTAGATAGAAACTTTGATGGAGTTCCTGAAACAGATTGGAGCCCTTTGGAATCCACTTTTCTACCCTTAACCTCACATTGATCTCCGCCTTCGTCATCATGTTCATGTCCTTTTACATCCTCATTCCCTTCTTTTTCTTCCTCACAATCTGACCCATCTGTCTCTATTTTCTCTCTCTAAAACCCGGTTGAAGTTTCTTATTTCGGTGAAACAGAGTCATCACCGAAATCAGCAACAAGAATGGAGGAACCAACGATCTTAAGCTCTCCTCTGCACTAAACGCGGCCTTATAGAATAATACGGCATCGTTTGCCCTCAGAGCTTCGACCAGCAGTTGCGGTTTCAGAATGACAAATGGCATAGCACTAGCAGTAACAGGTACTGCTCCAGCATTCTCGGATCCACTGTTATGAGCGTCTAGACTAGCGAGTTAAGTAAGAAAGAGACGGTTCCACGTGGAGAGATCGTAGGCCACAAGCGCACCGTACCGATTTCCCAAGACGTAGGCATAAACCGCAAGAACCCGATTCCTTGGGTGGTCGATGGCGATACCCAGCGATGCATTTTCGGCCAAGGTTCAATTCCTTCGCCTCCATCACCTCCTCCAACGGAGCCCCTAGTAGGTCTTGCTCCAGCATCGGAATCAAACTGAGACCGCCTTCGAAGAAAGAGACGATGAAGCATCAATGATGGGCATCCCATTTGACGCACTCTCTGAGCAAGCCGGTGTTGTGGTAGTAGAAGACATGGGTGGCAGGTTGGGCTCATTCTAGGGAGATGATAATGATGATGGGTATGACTGAGAGTAGTAGCAGCAAGGCCAGAAATTTGGGTGAGCAGAGCAACAAGAGGGCCATTGAAGGTAAAACAACAAAGAGTTTCAAAGAGAAAGTGAGAGAGATGAAAAGACAAAAGCTTTAATAGAGAGAGAAAAGAAAAGAAAGTAGGAGAAAACAAAAAAAGTGTTAGTAACAGTCAACGTAACAATAGTATCCATCACGAAATTACTCTTAAGATTGTTGTAAAACAACAGAAAATAAGAGAAATGGATAGTTAAAATTAAAATAGAATAAATAAAAACTTATCAGATATACTGGTTGAGGCGTGCAAAAGCACTAGGCTTAAGAGTATTTCGCCACCACAAGTTAATAACTCGGTGCAGATGGTCTCATAGCTAGTACTCCCCAGGATACAACAGTCACTTCTTGCTAGTTCTGCACTTGAAATAGCAAGGGCACAAAAATAACTCGTAGGATAGCTCATGAAAACTCAAAGTAAAAGAATAAAGAGAAGAAATGGTGTTTTTTTATATCTCGTAAAAGCCACCAACCATAGTATTTATAGAGGTAAGAAATGTGACCGTTTGTTAACAAGATAAAGGTTGTTAGGTTGGATAGAAGAGGGCTCCAACAGCAAGATCACAAAAATGAGGAAATCATCCAACAAACCCAACGTGCAACAAAAGGATAATAATTAAAAGTTGTTTTTGACTTCAACAGACAGGCTAGAAATTGTTGTTGAAGTAGATAAGATGAGTCCAACAAAAAATAACAGCACAACTAAAAAGATGGAGTTAAATAACCAATTTTTGACTTTAAAATATTATTGTAAAAAAATAAAACTAATAAAAATACAACTGTTATTAGCCTTAAAACGCCATTTACTTTGGCACATTCACGTAGATAACACCATCTACGTTGGTGCTTCCACGTGGATAAGGTCAAACTCTTTGGCGCTATCTACGTGGATACGTCAACGTAGATGTCATTATCTACATGGATAGAAAAAAATAAAAAATATCACGCTGAATAAAATGATAATATTTTAGTGTATAATTTTAAAAGAATGATATTTTAATAAATAATTTCAAAGAGTGATATCTTAATAAATAATTTTACTATAAAAAACAATTTGGTAAAAAAAAAAGCTCGTTAGGTGAAATTAAAGAAAAGATGTAATGCCCAAGTTCAATTGGTCAAAGTTTAATGGCATAAGTCGAATGTATCAAAGAGAGAGGCTGGACACTTAAGCTATGGTCCAATAACAATCTAGATTCATAAAGTTGTTGGGCCCTTGATCAAGACCCCTAGCAATGAAGAAAAATTAAAGCCACACGTTATAAGGAGAGCACAGAAATTGTAGCACAGCTAAGAAGGAATAGTATAGCAGTGGCATGAGGATCGAGAAAAAGAAAGACAATGTGTAGCACAGCACAGAGGAAGAAGAAGAAATATTTCCCTATTTTTTATTCTTTGTATTTGATACTTTTGTTATAAGTAGTTAATTTTATTTTTTTAGGATTAAGATGAAACTTTAATCTTTATTTTAAATGATTTAATTTTATTTAGAATATTTTTCTTTAATCTATAATTACATAATGATGATGACTATTGATCTTTAATTGTTATTCAATTTAATTTTGTGACTGGCATGTATCTGATGAAGAATGTGTTTTGATGATAACAAACTCAAAGATGTTGCAAGATTAAGTCCAAGATTATCAAGACCATCAAGTATAGCTTTTAGGACTTTAATCTTTTTGTAGAGGTATATAAAGATTCACAAATAAGGTTAATCTTGCGTTTCGAAATAGCACACAAGTTTTCAAGGCTTCAATATGGTTTTTAACTTCCAAAGAATTAACCACTTCGTGTCCATAAACCTACAAGATCATATGGAATCAAGAGCAACACTTAAAAAGGCTCAAAACATATTTTTATATGTATTATTCGAATAAGGGGTTCCTTATTCGAATAACACAAGTCAGAGATTCCAAATTAATCATTCAGGAAAGGATCTATTCGAATAAAGCCATGCATTATTCGAATAAATGTTTCAAAAGTGTTTTGGCACGAATAGGTTATTCGAATAATAGAAGTGTTATTCGAATAACACATTTCAGGAAGTCAGTTTATGAATTGGTTATTCGAATAACAAGGTTGTTATTCGAATAACAAGCATTTCAGAAAAACCATGTTTAATTGGTTATTCGAATAACAAATTTGAATAACAGGCCCTTCAAATAAAACCATGTTTAAATGGTTATTCGAATAACACATGTTGTTATTCGAATAACAAGAACTCAGAAGCTCATTTATTCGAACAAGTTATTCGAATAACATGAATGTTATTCGAATAACGTGTTTTCCAGAAACCAGATATTTATCTGGTTATTCGAATAACTAGAATGTTATTTGGATAACATATTATAGAGGAAAACACGCTGAATGCTATTTCAAGCGTTATTCGAATAAGAAATGTCTTATTTGAATAATGAAGGTTTCCAGAAACAGAAATAAACGGATAGTAGCATAACATTTAATGCTCCAACCACCTCCCAACGGCTCTAATCTTCAATGACTTATAAATAGAAGTTGTTGGGCATTTATGGGGGTTAGACAATCAATCTGAAAAACTTTGGTTGAGCATTAAAAACGAGTTTTCATCTATTCCTCCATTAATACTCTGTTTCTAAGCGTAAACCGTAAATCTTATACCCGTTGAACTTTCAGTTGTAATATCTGCTCTTTCAAGAGAGTTTCTATCCATTCAATCTTTGTAATTTCTGTAGAGAGGGTGAGGCATCCCTCCAAATTGTAAAAGGGTGAGGTATCCCTTGGAAAACAGAGGCTCAAGCATTAGGGTGAGGTATCCCATTGTGTTAAGTGCTCAAGGTTGTAGTGGTTATCAAGCACCCATTGAAGCTTGAAGATATAGTGGAAAATCTCAAGTTGTTGCTTGAGGACTGGACGTAGATCACAAGTGGATTGGTGATCGAACCAGGATAAACGACCGTGTTTGTTTTTCTCTAAACCCTCCTCTGTTTATTTTGTGCACTGTTTCATTAATTTTCTTAGATATTGTCTCCGTAGGCTATCATATTTATAAGTAAGTGGGTTCATCTCTTTCATCCAATCATCTCTAATCATTCAATAGCTTCAACGCAAATTAGTTATCAATCAATTTGCGAAAGATTTGCGAACTTGTTTTACTTACTCAATTCACCCCCCCTCTTGAGTATTGAGGCCACTTGGTAACAAATTTTTATTTCTTATTTTATAGTCAATTAGTAAATTTAAATTAATATATTTTAATCACATACTTAATTCTTATAGTCTTAGATGTAATTGTGCAATAGTATTCAATGTTTTTGTGATTTAAAAATTGAATACTCCATGTTATGTTAAATTATTTATGTCATAATTTGAATATACCAAGTTATTTTAGATGAATTATGTCATTAATTAGATTACAATAATATTTAGTAGTGGTTAACACTTGTTGTTGTAGATACTCCATAGAATAAGATTAATTTACATTCAAGTTAAATTCATCTTTGCATGGTTAATAGTATATTCGAGATCTTAAAATTATTCTCTAATTGATCTTACATTTTAATTTGAATTGTTTCATTTAGATTTATTATTTAATTTTAGTTTTAGTTTATCACATAATTTAAATTCTTATATTAATTAAATAAAATCAAATTTTATTTTATTTTTCTTTAAATTAATTTAAGTAAATATTATATTTTAATTAATCATGTCACTCTATGTAAATATGACACCCTTATATTTGTCGGACATTGCATAAATCTTATGCGCTTGTAAATAAAGGATAATTTTATTACTTAAAAATTCTCTACCATATACTAAATTTGATATTTTTAATTGAATTTAAAAACATTCGTGTAATGCATGAATACTCACTAGTTAAATTTAAAACTATATATTTATTTGTCTTACAAGTATATTTTTTTAACTTTTAATTTAAGCTACATTTAAGGAGTCTACAACAATTATAGATTAATACAATTTTTTTAGTATAAACATTAATACATATTTTATCAACATATGTATTAGAAATATAAATTTTTACTCTAGGAATGAATTTTTAGAAACTTGATATGTAACCAAGTAAATCAAACACATTCCCTATAACAACCTTATCTATTCATTATTATGAAAATAAGTTTTTTTAGTTAATTAGTGAGTTTAAGTTAATAATCCAAAGAACCAAAGAAAAAGACAATCAAAAGTAATGAAAATGAAAATAAGAGCTAATATCCATGATCAATTAAAGTGTTGGGCGCCTATATAAGCACTAGAAAGTAGTTTAATTATCTACATAATCAATAATATAACTTGTTTCTTATGTTATGGCAGCTGACATCATGGATTGTACCATCTTTACATTTTACTTTGTTCACCTTTGTTGCCTTACCTTACTAACGTCTCATTTTAGCATTTGCATAGGATCTTTTGAGATTCTCTGCGTTCCAAGTGATCGTGAAGCATTTAGGTTCAAGCATGATCTCAATGACTTTTCAAATAGACTCTCATCTTGGAATGCTGCCAATCTCAATTGCTGCGAGTGGGCTGGAGTCGTGTGCAGTAATATAACACCCCACATTCTACAGCTTCACCTCAACACTTCACTACCACCTACTTTTCATGACAATTACTATTACAAGTACGTAGCTAATGAAGCTTATGAGAGGTCGAGGCTTGGTGGTGAGATAAATCCTTCTTTGCTGATTTGAAGCATTTGAATTACTTGGACTTGAGCGGCAATGATTTTGGAGGAATGCAAATTCCTAGTTTCCTTTGTGCAATCACCACCTTAACTTACCTAAACCTCTCTCATGCCGGATTTTATGGGAAGATTCCTCATCAAATTGGGAATCTCTCCAAGTTGTTCTATCTTGACCTACACTTTAATGATTTCAAAGGAACAATTCCGTATCAAATTGGGAACCTCACGAATTTGCTCCATCTTGGCATTGGAAGTTATGGTGAACTGTTTGCTGAAAATCTTCATTGGCTTTCAAGTCTTTCCTCCCTCTTATATCTTGATTTGAGTGATACGGACCTATCCAAATCATTTGATTGGCTACAGACTATGCAAGCCCTTCCTTCTTTAGTGGAGCTACACTTGTCAAGGTGTAGGCTCCATCATTATAACTAACCATCCACAGCTAACCTTTCATCTATGGTCACTCTTCATCTTTTTGGTATTTATTCACCTAGGATTTCTTTTGTCCCAAAGTGGATACTTGGACTAACAAAACTTTTTTCTCTTCAATTAAGTGCTAATGACTTCCAAGGTCCAATTCCCAATGGTATTTGAAACCTCACTCTACTTGAAAATCTTGATTTGTCTGATAATTTATTCTCATCTTCTATACCAGATTGGTTATATGGTCTTCATCACCTTAAGTTTTTGAACCTTAAATTCAACTACTTGAATGAGACTATTTCTAATGTCCTTTGGAATTTGATTTCTCTAGTTAGTCTTAATTTTTCAAGTAATTAACCTAAAAGGATGATTCCAACCTCTTTGGGAAATTTGACTTCTCTAGTTAGCCTTGATTTGTCAAGTAATCAACCTGAAAGAATGATTCCAACCTCTTTGGGAAATTTGACTTCTCTGGTTAGCCTTGATTTGTCAAATAATCAACTTGAAAGAATGATTCCAACCTTTTTGAGAAATCTATGCAACTTAAGGGAGATCTATTTCTCAAATCTCAAACTCAATCAACGAGTTTCTGAAATTTTAGAAATTCTTGCTCCATGTGTTTCGCATGAACTCACAGTACTCATAGTTGATAGTTCTCAACTTTCAGGCCAACTGAAAGATCAAATTGGGATGTTTAAAAATATTGTCTCACTTGATTTTTCCTACAACTTAAATGAAGGTGCACTTCCTAGAACATTTGGAAAATGTTCATCGTTAAGATCTCTTGATTTATCCAATAATTAATTCAATGGAAATCTATTTGAAATTCTTAAATCACTCTCCAAATTGTCATATCTTTCAATTGATGACAATTTGTTTCAAGGAATTGTTAAGGAAGATGACCTTGCAAATTTTACGAGTTTAGATGAGTTTTATGCAACAAGGAATAATCTTACTTTAAAAGTGGTCCTAATTGGTGTCCTAGTTTTCAAGCAACTAGTTTGGACATGACCTCGTGGCAATTAGGTCCTAGCTTTCCATTATGGATTCAATCACAAAAGAATCTTTAGTATTTGGAAATGTCTAAAACTAAAATCTCGTATTCTATCCTCGCTTGGTTTTGGGGAATATTTTCTTATTATTCTGAGTTGAACCTCTCCCAGAATCATATCAACGGAGAGCTCCCAAATACTTTACAGAATCTAATCATTTTCCAAAGGATTGATCTAAGCTCAAACCATCTAAGTTGCCAATTACCCCATCTTTCTTCTGAAGTGATTAATTTAGACTTTTCAAGAAATTACTTATCTGGATCCATGATTGACTTCCTTTGCAAAAAACATGACGAGCAAAAGAGCTTAGCATTCCTCAATCTTGCATCAAATAATTTAATAGGAAAAATACCTGATTGTTGGCTAATGTGGCCAAATCTAGTGCATGTAGATTTACAAAGCAACTACTTGGTTGGGAACTTGCTCCCATCCATGGGTTCCTTAGCTTGACTAGAGTCTTTGCACACCCGTAACAACACACTCTCATGAATATTTCCTCCCATTTTGAAGAACACTAGTAAGTTAATTGTCTTGGATCTTGGGGAAAATAAACTTACAGGAATTATTCCAGCATGGGTTAGAGAAAGGCTCTTAAATTTGAGAATTCTTCGCCTTCGATCAAATAGATTTTTGGGTCACATTCCCAATCAAATATGTGCCTTGAAATTCCTTCAGGTTTTGGACCTTGCACAAAATAATTTGTTTGGCAATATACCAAATTGTTTCAACCACTTGAATGTCATGATGCTAAAGAACAAAAGTTCAAATTCATTTATCTATAGCATATCAATGGATGGTTAGGAACGCAGTATAACTATGCTCCTATGGTTAAAAGGAAGAGGTGATGAGTATAGAAACATTCTCGGTATAGTGACAAACATTGATCTTTCAGATAATAAATTATTTGGAGAAATACCTAGATAAATCACAAATCTAGATGGATTAATTTTTTAAAATTTGTCCAAGAATCAGTTGATTGGCCAAATTCCTCAAAGTATTGGCAATATAGGATCATTAGAATTCATTGATTTCTCAAGGAATCAACTTTTAGGAGAAATCCCTCCATCCATATCAAACTTAAGCTTTCTCAGTAACCTGGATTTGTCTTATAATAATTTGAAGGGGAAAATTCCAATAGGCACTCAATTGCAAAAGTTTTGAAGCATCAAACTTTATTGGCAATAATCTATGTGGTCCACCACTACCCATCAACTGTAGTTCCTCTGCAAAAATTCCTAATGCTGATCAAAATGACTAAGAGAGTGATGGGCATAGAGTGAATTGGTTTTTTTGTGAGTATGGCATTTGGATTTGTAGTGGGATTTTGGGCAATGGTTGCTCATTTGTTCATTTATGAATCACGGAGGTATGTCTATTTTCGCTTCGTTGATGACATGTGGTACAAAATGCAAACCTGTTGGTGACTTCATATTTGTATAATTTATATACAAAATGTCTATTTGTATAGGTTCAAGATCTTCCATTAAAATCTATCTTGTTATCATTGTTCATTTAGTCATATAATTTATATTTTTTGTAACATCTCAAATTTAATAACCATAATATAACCAAAGTATACTACAGTGATTAGATTCAAGTATGTTACTTACTACATATATGCAATTTCTAATATAACATATCAATATTATATGGAAAATATAAGTTACGAATGAATACATTTATTACACAACAACTATATTTATCACAAATACTATATGTGCATCATTTCAAAGAAACTACTCAGCTACATTAAGGTAAGTACTCCAAGCTCCTGCTTGTCTTCATTTTTCATAAGACTTCCTTCTGAAATCATCATGGAAACACACACAATGAATGAGAATCACATATTCTCAGTAGTTTAATCCATCAAACATGTCATCACAATCATTTCAGTCATTTTGGGGAAAAACACACTTCTAAAAGCAAGTCACATGCTTATATAAACTAGAAAGGTAGGAAAAGTCAAAACCATGTCCTTTCTCTTCTCGAAATAAATTCTCATTTTATAAGTTTATATAAAAACTCATTGAACACAAACAGTTTTCAAGTGATCACCACGCTCACGAAAATATCATCTATATCTCATAGACACCACAACAATATCTCTATCTCAAAGATATATCAACTATAACAGCAATAACATCTTCATCTCAGAGATACGCAATTGCCCATACAATTACAATGTCATGAGTTTATGTCATGGCGGCAACCGCCCATATAATTGTCATGTTATGCTTAATTATGTCTAATGTTTATGTCTATGTAAGTCCTAAAAGTGAATGCATTTAAAGAATGTCATGAGCCCTCAGACGTATTGAGGATATTACTCACCTCAACTATTATAGGATATGTTATGATATGTCGTGGATTATCAGGTGTAGTGAGGATATAACTGACCTTCACTACTCATCAACACATATAGATGATATTACTCACCTCCGCTGTTTAACAATCATGATGAGGAATTACTTACCTCAGTGTGCAATCAATATAAAGAGGATATTACTCACTTCCTTACTCAACAATATAAAGAAGATATTACACACCTCAATATGGGTTCAATCAACATAGAAAGGATATCACTCACCTCACTACTCAACAAACACATAGAGAGGATATTACTTACCTCACTATGCTCCACAAACATCTTATGCAATACAATTACTAATTATTTTCTATAATTAGCTCCACAATTGATTTATATGCATTTCAAAACTTACTTCATCAAATACTTCTAAAAATACTTTAACACTCTTAAAAGAGCATACATGAGTGATTCCAATGCTTAGGGAAACTCATTTCCTCAATTCATCACAATACACAATATATGTATATATAGACATGTCCAATTATTTCTAATAATTAACATTACAAATCAACTTGATTCAACACAATCACTCTTCATTAAATACTCTTATTAGAGTCTCAACACTCACCAAGAAGCATAAAAGAAGAAACTACACCCTTCCCAAGTTCAATTGCATCACACAACAATTTCTGTCCAAATTTGGACCTCACGCCACGACCACACCGCGATGCTGGGCACGCTGTCTCCTCACGCCGCAGCATACCACACTCCACGCCGCGGCATGCTGCTCTCTGGTTCTATTATTAAACGTGCATCACTCGAATGTCGCGACGTGCAATAGGTTGCGCCGTTGCTCCAGCAACAGAACTTGGATTCTACAGAATTTTGGAGATCCAGGTACTGTTTCATTGGAACTTACCCCTCTTCCAATCACTTAAACCTCTCTTCCAAGTGATTCCTAACCTTCTACAAGGTTCATCTACACATAGCAACTCTTATTCCACTTCAATTTAACTTAATCAAATCATTTTGTGAATCAAAATCCAACATTAACCTGAACCCCCAAATTTGGCCTAAATGGGAATTAAGGCTTCCAAGTGATGAAAAATTCATCCTAACACATCCACTAATCAATTTTTTACTCAACCAAACTATCATCATCAAGATTCAACTCAAGAATCACAAAATCACTCATCAAACATCTATTTCCTCATTAAGCCCCTCATGAACCAAATGAAGAAATGAAACCAAAAAGTCAAAACAAGGTTTCCCCTACCTCAAGATCAAGATGATGAAGCCAAGAATGGATACAAGCTCTTAGATTCTTCCTTGCTCCACTTGCTCCTTCTTCTTTCTCCTTCTTCTTTCCTTTCTCTCTTTTCTCTTCTTTCTTCTGTTTCCTTTTGCTTCTCTGTTTCCTCTCTTAGCTGTGAGATATGAGGAAGAGAAATCCAAATTGGCTTCTTATAGCTAAGCACTAAAATTCCTGATTTGTTAAGAACATTTAGATTTCACCAAATCAAGTTTTTTAACTTCCAACAAGTTTAAAATAAATCCTAAGATTCATCAAAAATCTTGTTTTACCATTTCTCTATTTTTTCATATCAGCTGCTAGTCAAACCGGCATTAAAACACACAATCAGTATGCTTAAAAATGTCAAACTAATTCTTATTATCCTCAAACTTTAACAGTAGCACAGTTTACACATTTGTGACCTGAAAATAAACTCTTCACATTTATTTTCACTAATTAAGCAATTTAAGCCACTTTCGAAATAAATAACAATTATATTTCACACATAATGTTACAGCAATGTGATTAAATATGCTCAAATAGTCACAACTTAATAGTTGTCATAAATAAGTATTAAGCTACTTCCGTAACCATATACAAGTATCATATTTTCCAGGGTGTTACATTTTTCATTTCGTTTTAATACACTTTCAATATAACATTTGTATCCAATGATAACTGATAAGTATATATTGTTTCGCTACACTAGATTACATAAAATAAAACTGGAGATAGTTTTATACCAAATTAGAATTCAAAAAACTAGCATGAATGTAGAAGGACTAGACTTATTATGTATCGACTACCATTTGCTCTGTTTTTAAATTTTAAATTTTTAATGCCATATATGACCGTATATTCAACTTAACCTTCAATTACCATATTCATCCATTACATGATTAAATTATTATTCAACCAATTACACGGCCAGCAATTTCTTCTATTTTTAATTCTGACCCTTTGCAAGTTTAAAAAGGGGAAAAGGAGAAGGAAGAGCCTTCCCTGTGATATGCAATTGCATTTAAAAAAAAAAAACCAAAAGAATGTACTGTATACAATAATCCAAGCTATCTAATATAGTCATGGTTTCATGACAAAGTGTTTCTCACAGTTTTACTTAAAACTAAACATTTAGAATATAAGTCATTCAACAAAAAAGAAGAAAGAAAACCATATCAAAAAGAGAAAATAAAGAATGTTGCAAGAAAGGGGAAATAATGAATTATGGATAACTAGATGACACTATTATATTGCCTGCGCTTTTATAATGTCAATCCTCATTCCACTAGAGGATCCGTTACTTATAACTCAACTTCAATATTATCCAGTTCTCTCTGGATGTATCCGGAAACCTAAGTGTAAAAAATAAGAAAATAAAGTGAAATATATGACAGAAAACAGACATCTCCCTTTTGCACTGCAATCTAAGTTTTGTCCTTACAATAAATATATGCTCTTAGGTGGAGATCTTGTACCAAAACTATGCATCTTTGACATCAAAACTAAAGTCCTCGAGTTAAATGTGCACTTGTAGCAGTAATCACCGATAGCCCTATTGTAACTTCTTTGTCATTAACCCCACAAAAACTGACATTCATTTATAGACTAAGCATCCTATAATATTTTCTGCAATTAATATGCTGTTGGCATTTACACGTATAGCTAAAACATGCTATGATTTTACCATGTGTACTTGAACTTCATGAGAAACTTAATTACCATGCAATGATGAAAATCTTTCTTTTCTGGCAGTTCTCACCAGTGGTGAAATCTGAATTAACATTGCATAACGGCACTCATCAGAAAGTCGTCATAGGTTTCTAGTGGGCTGGCAACTCTGTTCACCACCACTACTTGGTTCATAATCTTGGACAATGAACCTACAGTTCCTCTTCGCCTTTAGCTCCAAGAACTTTAGTTTACATTCATCACTAACAGCCATTCCAGGAAAGTATAACATGCTACCACTATCGAGCACTGCGTTGGACTTTACCCAGAAAAGAAAATAAAATAAAAACAAAAGAGCAGTGCATTGGAACCATTATCCTACTCATCTTCCACTTCCTCAGACAAAATTGGAACTAACATATGAGTAAGATGCAGCCAACTTGTTACAGCTTGTGACTTTGGGCGGATCATGCATTGAGCTAACATGAAGTAGGTCATAGTTTAGTTTCATTTGCATTTGAAAGGGCTTGTTTTTTTATGGACACGTTACAGATGCATTTCCTTGCAGTTGCAGCTTTAGACCCTTCCTCTTTCCCGGACAAACAATACTTTGAGGAATCCGCAGCTTATGCAATCAATTGGATAACTTGTGGTAAGGCGTCATGTCCAGAATGAAGCAAACATGAATGAGGGTGGGGCATCCATCTTTATCTGAATTAGCAATTCAACCACATTGAGCAAAGAAGTTACTAAGTTTTCTCCTTGTAATTATGCTTGTATCTATGTATATTTCCTGCCCTGTCATTTTGTTGGGGGAAGTAAATATTACCAATGCATGCACAGTATTATGATTATTTATTGTTTTGTTTCTTTACTCCCTGTGGTGCTAGAAGAGTAATTTTCTTCATGGTAATAAAAATAACTATAGTATAAGAGAAATGAAATTTGGGCACCGGTAATGCATCACATGCATTATTTGATCAATAAGTATAACTTACATAACTTATTATTTCATATTAAATCAATGGTAAAAAGGTAGGCGAAGGTTTTTTACCCAAAAAAAAAAAAAAGGTAGGCGAAGGTGTGAATTTACTCTTGTCCAAATATCATTTAGTCATTTGCATAGTTAGCATACAGGGATGATTAGTCCTATTTAATGTTTTGAACCAAGTGACTCAGCTTGATACATATTGTCTTTTTTCGTATACATTGATTATAAATTCACAACATATTGCTCATATAAATTCACATATTGATTTTTTTTTTTTACACATTGATTATAAATTCACAACAAATAATTTAGACTCTTAATTAAAAAAATTATTTTTGGTAAAATAATAAGTGTATATGAAAATAAATAAATTTATATAATAAAATTAAGTTAAATTATTGTATATAAAAATAATAGTTTGGTAGAAGTTATTACCCGCATGGGTAAAAAATGCTAGTAGAAGCTAAGGAGTTATTTTTACTCTCAAAATTTTACCCCTTATTCTATCTCACTTTCCTTTTTACGTTAAAATTTCAAATTTTCAAATAAAATAAAAAAGTTTGAAAAAAGAAGATGAGTTACCTCCCCTGCAGCGATAGCAGCTCTCCTCCTATGCATCTCTTCTTTCTTCAAAAGTGAATCAGATCAACAAGATGAGTCTCTAAAAGGACAGACAGAAAGAAATAATCAAAGCAAACCCCATACATTACCCAAAGTTTAATTCTTTACCTGTCCATTCCAATGTCCATCTCTCTGAGCAGCTCCTGCAACAGAGAGAAGGGACTTCCCATGAGATAAGTCATACTAGTCAGATCAGAATATCAAAATGAATGTGGAAAAAAAAAGCAGCAAACACCATTGGTGGTGTCACCCAACTCATGCAAAGCATAAATTCATATAGAGAAGAAAAGTAGTTAGAATCAGTGGAATTGAATATGGAACCCATGAAGGCCTGGGAACAGCTCTATCATCCTCCCTTTGACATGGGTAGTTTCTGCACAATCACAATCACAATCACTCAATAGCTGACTAAACAAAGTTAAAGTCATAGATAGATAACAGAACAACCATTGGGGTGCTGCACAAACCTCTAACGTTTAGGTAGACATACTAAAAGCTTTCACGGTCAACATATTGAATGTAATAAAGGTCAACATATTAAAGGATTATGATTTGATGCATTAAATATTGAATGTAAAAATCTTCAATAATGAGATTTAGTGGATGTTGCATAATAATTAAGGTCAACATATTAAATACAATTTATTATAAAATATTTATGAAATATAAGCTCTTCAACATATTTCACAATATAATTGTCACAATATTGCCTTATTGCTCTCTTACAAATGCACAAAATCTTTGAAATATGCTGATTTATCATAATAATGGCAATAGTAACATACACGGCCAGACAAAGAAAAAACTGTTTCAAATTGAATACCGTATCGATTATAGGAGAATTATTACTTGAAACTCAGTTCACATAAATCCATATTAAAAAACCAAAAAAAAAAAAACAACAACAACAACAACCAAGCCTTTTCCCACTAGGTGGGGTCGGCTACATGGATCAAACGACGCCATTGTGCCCTATCATAAACCAAGTTTTCAGAGATGCTATTCAGATCTAAATCTTTTTTAATCATTTCACCTATAGTCTTTCTTGGTCTTCCTCTACTTCTAGCTATTGGGCTATTATCTACCTGGTCTACTCTTCTTACAGGGGCTTCTAAGGGTCTTCTCCTTACATGTCCAAACCACCTAAGGCGAGATTCTCCCATCTTTTCCACAATAGGTGCTACCCCTACTTTTTCTCTAATGCATTCATTCCTAATCCTATCTAGTCTTGTATGGCCACACATCCAACGCAACATCCTCATCTCCGCGACACTGATCTTATGCTCTTGTTGGCTTTTTATCGCCCAACATTCAGTACCAAAAAAAAGCTTAACTGCTATTATTGTATTCTTTTGTTTTCTGTATCCGTATTCTTTCACAAACTATTTCTCTTTCCAGTATACTGAAACCGAAGAATCAGAGGTAGACCTATCTTCTGAAATCTCCTCGTCTTTATCTCTTTCATTCAGTGTCAACTGAGAAACTAGCAAAGTTCAACCCATGCTTCCTCCTCCTATACACTCGGGCTAACGGTGTACCATTTTGAAACATGATATAGTTTCATTAAACTAGTTCCAATAAAAGGAAATAATTAACAGGATAGAATTCAACAATTAATTGGAAATTTAACTTAGTTTTCTATCATTACCTATAGCAGCAGGCATACAAGCATCAATTATCTAAAAGGCAGGTAACAGAGAAACATGGAGCAGAAGAACTTTCAGAAAAGCAGATAAACACGCAAGTAACCTTGGTAGAGGATGTGAGGAACAAGAACGCTCATTAGTGAGAAAATTGGGGAAAAAAAATCTTAAGGGAGGGTGGGGAAAAAGAATGGCATGAAGAAGATAGAAGTGTACCTGAACCTCAGATGCAGTTGTTAAACCGCTTAATGAAGCCTTTAGTGGTGTTGGTCATGTCAACCAAGTCTAGTAAACCGCGTTTAGCACCCTGTTTTTCTGTAGTGAATTAATCATTATATTACATGAGGAGAAATGCACTTTGAAAAACAAAGACAGTCAAACATCAACAATCCTATCAATATTGCAAGAAAAATGGAGAGCTCAGCCAGAAAAACTCCTAGTTAGTAGCAAAAGTGAATCCCCATTAGCAGTTAAAAAGACAACAAACAAAAATGCTCCAAAATAAATCTGACAAGACCTTGATTCCTCACCACCATAGTCTTTGTATTCAGGATCGACATAAGAATCCAGGAGAAAAAAAGGATCTCCAGGCAACCCTACTCAGAGAAATAAAAAGTGTAAACACAAAATGAAAGAAAGCTAGAAAAGTGCCATTCAAACATTTCAATTACAGAATACAGACCTTCCAGCTTATTAGAGGTCTCCCGTTTCCTCATCAATCTCACACCCAAATCCAGAGTACATCTCACACGAAACATTGTAAATCCTAGTGAAAATGGGAATGACATTTTCCTCTAATTTTGATTAGTAGCATCTAGATAATAGGCTTGCTACAAAATAAGGAAGAATGTTCATGTATAGAGCTGGATATAATCCTAGTGCTAAAGTCCGCAGTGTTCTAATTGATAAAAGTTGTTTTTGGCTAGTTGTTAAATATAATTTGTTAAAAGTAAATGTACTCTAATTACGTGCTAATTGTTTGCTATGAATTATCCTGCTTTCTTTGCTCTTTTGTTCTTCTTTGCATATCTTTTACTTGCAACTTGCTAGTAATTATAAATATTTATGTTTTTCTTTCAAGCTCGTCATTTCCTTCCTGTCTCTTAAACTTCACCTCAAATTAATAGAGACATCATAAAGTTTGCATGAACTCCTTCAATTCTATGCTGGTCAAGTCCTAATTAAAAATTTGGAAAATATATAGTTACTATAGCAAAAGAGACATAAGAAGAACCTGCTATTAGTCATCTTGCTATTAGCCATCTTAGATATCTTAGTCTTAGACCGACAGCGCCATAAGTCACCAATACAACCTCACATCCTTGAGTGATTAGTTCTTTAAGCTGTAGGAATTCCGTTGGAAAGTTAGCTTTCAGTCACAACACAAATTACATGACCAGTGAATAATATCAAACAAATGTAAATTACCTCAGTAGATAAATAAAGTGGCAACAGGCAGGGGGTAATCGTACTTCTTAAACTGAAGAAAAGAGCATAGAAAAAATAATCAGTGCTTAAACCAAATATCATTTACCTTGAGAAATCTTGCAAGCATTATAAATATTCCTCAATCATTGAAAACAAGTTCACTATAAAGCTATGGTCCCTTATTGCATTCTAGCAGGACCTCTATCCATGCATTTTCCTTTCTTCAAACATATAAGCTTCGTTCCAGTCTTAAATTCCTAAATTTCTAACTTAATATTTTTAGCAGCTTTATACTTATCATTGACAAAGCATTTCTACCATACCAATTGACAATCCAACCATCTAGAGTCCATCTTGCTATAAACCACTGTTCAAAGGTTGCAATTACCTAATGCAACTACTCCAAGAGATTAAAAAAGCATATGGTTTTAAAAGGAAAAGGAAAATGGCAGTAAAAACTTTATACAACAAAATTTGTTGAACTTTATTGTACAGATTTAGTTTTAATTGTATAGATTTATTCTTTTATTAAGATAAATTTATTTCTTATAATTTAGCTCTATTTTAGGCAAGTAATTAGTGTCATTAGCTTATATAATATGTATCAGCCTATACAGTTTGTATCAAGTAATAATATTCAGAAATATTTTTTTCTTTCAAGTTGGTATCAGAGCTCCCGATCTGGGAGCCTCTGTTGTTTCCGCTGCAATAAGCCTTCATTGCTGATCAGACCAACCTTCATTGCTGGGTTTAGCACCAGCCTTCATCGCTAGGTTTTTTAGCAGCCTTCATTGCTGCCTTCAATTAGACTCCAAAAGGACCCTGTTCCATCGTCGTTTTCGTCCAACTCATGGCTTCTCCTCACAACCTTCGTCCACTGTCCGTGAGCATCACCACTGCAGCATCATCAACGCCGTCGTCTTAGTCCAACAAAATCAGCCATCGAATCTGCCCCAGAACAGATCTCCTTGAATCAACCACCGAACGGGCCTGCCTCAAAATCACCAGAACAAAACCGATGGCCGCTGTACCTCCATCGTCGGCGACTAAGAACCTCAAACCGGTAGCCAACCAACAGTGACCTGCGAACGACCGCATACTCCAGATCTGCAAAGCCACTGCCACCTGCCGCCGTTCAAGCTTGCTAGTCGCCATCGCCTTCACCAGAGCCAGCGACCCGCGAGCAGCTGCACCACCATCGTCTCCTTCCTGTGTCGTTTCAGCCGCCCTTGTTTCGTTGAAGACATATTGGTTCCTGTTTCATCTTCGGTACTTTTTCAACATTCAAAACAAAAAAAAAAAGGGAACGAGAAACAGGTTGGAATCATGTGTATGTCAGACGACCAGACTGGTAAGAATTTTTGTTTTCATCTTTTATCGCTTCTGGTACTGCAAGTTTATGAATTATGGACTCTGGTGCAACTGATCATATGACATTTTATTCACCACCTCTGTTATCTTATCAACCCTCTTCTAGTAAGCATCATATAACTATAGCTAATGGCTCTCACACCTCAGTTGCGGGTTCTGGTACTATTAAACTCCAGCCCTCTCTACACTTATACAATGTGCTCTATGTTCCCAAACTTACCCATAATCTTATTTCTATTCATAAGCTTACTAAAGACAATAATTGTGCCGTAACTTTTTTTCATTCTCATTGTGTCTTTCAGGATCTTATCACGAGGAGGACGATTGGAGTTGTTAAGGAACATGGAGGGTTGTACTATTTCCTTAATATGCCAGTTCATGGTAGTTCCAATCAGAAGTTGTTATTGTCTTGTCATCAGTCCAATTCTGAGTCTCTTACTTCTCAAATTTGGCTACAACACAAGCGTATGAGACATCCACCTTTTTCTTTGCTTAAGTTTATGTTTCCATATTTATTCTTAATAGAATCTACAGAGTCTTTTCATTGTGATGTTTGTGAGTTTGCCAAACATCATTGTGTCACCTTTTCAACTACTTCTAATAGAAGTGTTGAACCTTTTGCACTTATCCATTCTGATGTTTGGGGTCCTGCATCTATGTCTAACATTTCTGGCACTAAATGATTTGTTTCCTTCATTGATGATTATACTCGAGTAACTTGGCTTTTTCTAATGAAAGACAAATCAGATGTTTTTCAGTTGTTTGTTCAGTTTTACCGCATGGTTCAGACCCAATTTGAAAAGTCTATTAAACGTCGTTCTGATAATGGTAAGGAGTATGTCAACCAAAATATCTCTACATTTATTAAAGAGCATGGTATTGTGCATGAACTGACGTGTGTTAATACTCCTCAGCAAAATGGTGTTGCAGAAAGGAAAAATTGTCATTTGCTTGAAATCACTGGAGCTTTACTATTCCAAATGTCTGTTCCTAGTTAATACTGGGGGGAAGTTGTTTTAACTGCTGTATATTTAATCAATCGGTTACCATCTCGTATCTTGGGAAATGTAAGTTTTGTCCAACTCATGACCTCTCACTTTCCATCTGTTCCTATTATGCAGAGTCTACAGTCTCGTGTCTTTGGTTGTGTGGCTTTTGTCCATGTACATCGCCACAATCGCAGCAAACTTGATCCCCGTGCTGTCAAATGTATTTTTCTAGGTTATGCTCCTAACAAGAAGGGGTACAAATGCTATCACCCCTCAAGTTGTCATTTTTTTTGTCTCTATGGTTGTCACTTTTCATGAAAATGAGTCATTCTTTACTCATCCTCAGCTTCAGGGGGAGAACACTCAGGAAGCTGAGGCTGAGGCTGAGTCCTTCTCTCCTGGATCCTTCATTCCTTTACCATTTGACTCTACACAGGAATTGGCATCTTCTTCTGGCACCCCACTTGAACTAGCTAACATCAAGGCCAAGGCTAGCACACCAAAATTGGTGTATCAGAGGAGAGGGAAACCCGAACTGGCCCAACAGCAACTTCAGGCGTCTGAACCAACAATAAGTACTAAAGATACAAGTTCTCCTGTCTCTAAACTTCTTGTTTTTGAACCTAACCCAGATAATATTATTTCTGAACCTGATAACATGTCTTTGAATAATTGTGAACCTAACCTAAATGACTTACCCATTGCATTGAGGAAAGGGAAAAGGTATTGTCTCAATCCCAAGTACCCTATTTCCCAATTTGTCTCTTCTAAACATCTTTCCCTCCAGCACCGGAGTTTCATTTCAGTCATAGATTCTATCAAAATCCCAACATCAATACAAGAAGCATTGAAGGATAAGAACTGGATTCAAACCATGAATGAGGAGATGAGTGCATTGGAAAGGAATGGAACATGGGAGATTGTTGAAAGACCAGGTGACAAAAGACCAGTTGAGTGCAAATGGATATATACTTTGAAATATCGGTCTGATGGTACACTAGACCGGTATAAAGCAAGGTTGGTGTCAAAATGATACACTCAGACTTATGGAATTGACTATGATGAGACATTTGCGCCAGTAGCCAAGATGAATAATGTAAGGATCTTACTCTCCCTTGCTGCCCACTTTGGGTGAGAATTACACCAGTTTGATGTTAAAAATGATTTTCTCCATGGAGACTTAGAGGAGGAAGTTTATATGAAAATTCCTCCTAGATATGATTCCACTAATGGAAGGAACATGGTGTGCAAGTTAAAAAAGGCGTTATACGGGTTGAAGTAGTCTCCTCGTGCTTGGTTTGGAAGATTCACAAAAACAATGGTGTCCTTAAGTTACAGACAAAGTCAAGGCGATCATACTCTCTTTTTCAAACATTCACAAGAAGGTAAACTCACGTTTTTGCTTGTGTATGTTGATGACATCATTATATCAAGTGATGACTTAGTTGAGAAGCAACTCCTAAAGGAGAAATTAGCTGTTGAGTTCGAAATGAAAAATCTTGGAAGACTAAAGTACTTCCTTGGGATTGAAGTTGCCTACTCCAAGCAAGGTATTTTCATTTCTCAAAGGAAATATGTCCTAGATCTTCTCAAAAAGACTAGAAAGCTCGGGTATAAGCCAATTGGTGTACCAATTGAGCAGAATCACAAAATGAGAAGTGATGAAGAGAGTCCCAAGGTAGATAGATCTCAATATCAAAGGCTAGTTGAGAAACTAATATACCTGGCACATACCAGACTAGACCTATCGTATGCTGTAGAAATAATTTCTTTATTGATTCAAATGGTAACAGCTGAGTAGTACAACTTAAATAGAAAAAACACAGGGAGACAAATCCCTTAATCATAGGGAATCAGAATCCCATAAAATAGAAAAGAGAAAAAATAGGAAGGTCAATCCCATGACTCGGGATTGACTAATCCTTTCCTTAATCCTAGGATTTTATCTTCCTAATTTATTTAGAACCATAAAATCCTAACATTCCTAATTTATCCACACTCCCCCTCAAGTTGCTGCAAAGATATCTATCATGCCCAACTTGGTAACTTGATGTTCGAAAGGTTGTCTAAATAGACCCTTGGTTAAAACATCCGCAATCTGCTGAGTGGTTGGAACAAATGGAATGCAAATTACTCCTTCAAGCTTCTCCTTGATAAAGTGCTTGTCAATCTGAACATGTTTTGTCCGGTCATGTAAGATTGGATTATGAGCTATGCTTATCGGAGCCTTGTTATCACAATACAGCTGCATAGGAAGAACTACTAGTTTTTCAAGTTCTTCTACTACTCTCTTCAGCCATAGAACCTTACATATTCCTTGAGCCATCGATCTAAACTCAGCTTCAGCACAGCTCCTAGTAACAACGTTTTATTTTTTACTCCTCCATGTGATAAGATTACCCCATAGGAAGGTGCAATATCTTGATGTTGACCTTCTATCCGTAACAGAACCAGCCTAATCAGCATCAGTATATACCTCAATTCCTCTCTTCTTTTTTTTACGAAGAAGAGACCTTTTCCTGGTGTGCCTTTTAAGTATCGAAGAATTCTGTAAATAGCTTCAAGATGTTCTTCGTACAGGGAATGCATGAATTGACTCACCATGCTTACAGCGAAAGCAATGTCAAGACGTGTATGAGACAAATAGATAAGTTTCCCCACCAGCCTTTGGTACCAACCTTGGTCTACTGGAACACCATCTTTGACATCTCCAAGCTTGGTCTTGACTTCTATAGGAGTGTCTGAGGGTTTGCAACCACTCATTCTAATTTCTTTCAAGAGATCTAAGATGTACTTCCGTTGTGAAACTACTATGCCCTTCTTTGATCTTGCTACTTCCATTCCGAGAAAATACCGAAGTTGGCCAAGATCTTTAACTTCAAATTCCTTGGCTAAACTTTGCTTCAATATGCTCATCTCAGTTATATCATCTCCTGTCAATATTATGTCATCTACATAGACAATTAGAACTGAAACTTTGCCTTCAGTAGACTTCTTTATGAATAGTGTGTGATCTGGTTGACCCTGACTATATCCTAGGCCTTTTACAATCCTTGTGAATCTCTCAAACCAGGCTCTAGGGGACTGTTTGAGACCATACAACGATTTTTTTAGCTTGCATACCTGATTCCCAAATTTTTCAACAAACTCGGATGGAGGTTCCATATAGACTTCTTCCTCTAAGTCTCCATTCAAGAATGCATTTTTTACATCCAACTGAGTTAATGGCCAGTCAAGGTTGGTTGCAACCGAAAGGAGAACTCGAACTGTGTTTAGCTTCGCTACTGGAGAAAAGTGTTGTAATATATCATCATTAATATTAGATACGTACAGATATGATTTTATTCTTATTTTTATTAGGGATGATTTTTCTCCCTTATTTTTAGGATAGCAATTAATAGCATTAGCCTATATATTGTAACCTTCCTTGTACACAATTAATTCAAGGAATAATATTCATACATTCTGACATTCCTTCTTTCTATATGGTATCAGCAGCCTAGGTCGTTCCTAGGGCTTGCCTTGGTTTTTTCTTCCGCTGAGCAGCCTTACTGCTGTCTCCTATTGCAGCCTTATTGCTGCCTGAGTATTCAAACCTCCACCCGCCACCTGCCGCCGCCGTTTTTGGCCTCACCGCCCCCGCCGGACTGCTTGTCGGCGTTTTTCCGGCCACCTCATAAAAGCCCACCCCAAACCGACCAGCCACGCGCCGCCGCACTGTACGCGCGTGAGAGCCACGCGCCGCCCTCCACGTCGCCGTTCACCGCGCGACCACCGCCGTTCTGCTCGTCAGCTGCTCCCCGTTCCTTTCTGCCTATTTTCAGGTCCAACCGGCATGTCTACAGTAGACACCCAGTCCTCCACCGTCACTTCGACGCCTCCGGTTGCTGTTGCAGCATTGAATCCCCATGATCTTCCAGTTTTACACTCTTCTTATCACCTCAATGGTAAGAATTATCTCCAATGAGCCCAGGTTATTCGCACCACTCTCAAGAGTCGTCGGAAGTTGTCACACATTGTCGGGGATCCTCCGAAGGCCGATGACCCACAGTTTGGAATTTGGGATGATGAAGATTCTTTGATTATGACTTGGCTATGGAACTCTATGACACCAGATATCAGTAAGAATTGTATGTTTTTACTACGCACGTGAAATTTGGGATAGTTTGAGTCAAACCTATTCTATGAAACAAGATATTGTTGCGTGTTATGAATTAGAAAACACAATTTTTAATACCAAGCAAGGATCTCTTTCTGTCACTGATTATTATGGTACTCTGAATGGTTTATGGATTGAGCTTGATCAAAACCAGGACTTAAAGATGAAATGCACTGAGGGTTCTGCTACTTTAACCAAGTTTATTGAGCGTGGACGGGTCTTTAAGTTTCTCTCTGAGTTGAATTCTGAGTATGATCCTATTCGGGTTCAGATTTTAGGTAAGGACAAGCTTCCTTCTCTCTCAGAGGTGTTCTACACAGTTAGGGGGGAAGAGAGTCGCCGGGCTGTCATGTTGAATACTGGTAATTCAAGTGATGGTTCTGCTTTGGCCACCGGCAAAGGTCCTATTGGTGGGTTATCATTTGAAAGGCCTGGTTCATCCTCTTGGAAGTCGTCCACCAAACGTGACGAGTGCTGGTGTCCTTTTTGCAAGAAGTCTGGTCACACTAAAGACACTTGTTTTAAACTCCATGGCAGAGACAAGGTTCTTGGACGCTCTGGGGGTTTTAAAGGTAGTCAACAACGACAGGTTAACCAAACAATGTCCGACTTGGTTCTTTGAGGGTGAAGAGGTATCTGCACCACCATCTGGGGAGGCAATTCCGACACTTAGTAAAGCCGAGTTGAATCGTTTGCGCATTCTCTTGGATTCTATGAGTAAGTCTTCTGGCACTTGTTCTCTAACCATGACTGGTAAGAATTTAAGCTCTTTTTCCTTTAATGTTTCTAGCACTGTATCTGAGGATCTCTGGATCATTGACTCTGGTGCTACTGATCATATGACCCCTCATCCCTTATATTTTTTCACTTACTCTAGATTATCTGGTAAGCATCACATCACGGTTGCTAGTGGATCCCATGTCCCTGTTTCACGATGTGGTACTATTTCACTTCAACCTTCCCTTCCTTTACATAATGTGCTTCATGTCTCTCATTTGTCTAATAACCTTATTTCTATTCATAAGCTTACCAAAGATTTAAACTGTACAGTGACCTTCTTTCCCTCTCATTGTGTGTTTCAGGATCTTACCACAGGGAGGACGATTGGAGTTGCTAAGGAACAGGGAGGGTTATATATTCTACATCGGACTCATGGTAGTACTAGTCAGACAGTGTCCACATCCAGTCATGCGACAAGCTCAGATTCTGCTGCATCTCAGATATGGCTTCACCACAAACGCCTTGGTCATCCTCCTTTCAATCTTCTTAGATCGTTATTTCCACATTTGTTTACAAATGAGTCTGTTGAGTCTTTTCTTTGTGATGTTTGTCAGTTTGCGAAACACCATCGCACAACTTTTTCTCCAAGTAATAATAAAAGTATTGAACCTTTTGATCTTATTCATTCTGATGTGTGGGGACCTTCCTCTAATTCTAATATATCTGGTGCAAAATGGTTTGTTTCTTTTATTGATGACTGCACTAGGGTCACATGGATATTTCTTATGAAAGATAAATCTGAAGTGTTTCAAATATTCCTGAATTTCTATCGCATGGTTCAAACTCAGTTTAGAAAATCTATAAAAAAGTTACGATCTGATAATGGCAAGGAATATGTGAATCAACATTTCACAAAATTCCATAAAGAACATGGTGTGTTACATGAGTTAACTTGTGTTGATACACCCCAACAAAATGGGGTTGCAGAAAGGAAGAACCGTCATCTCCTAGAAATTGCACGAGTTCTTCTATTCCAAATGTCTGTCCCTAAGTCTTATTGGGGGGAAGCTGATCTGTTAATAATTTCAGCTCTTGAATGTTCTTTGTTTGATCTAATTGGATTCCAAATGTGTTTAATTGCTGACATTTAGTTAAGTTTCTGATTTAGAGTTGTCTTTGGATGTTTATTGTGAAACTTTGCTTAAATGAGGTTATAGACACTCATAAACGTATTGTGATTTTCAGGAGATCTATGAGTGATGGAGTCCATTAGTATTGAGCTGTTGAGAAGAGAGTTAAGAGACTTAAGGGAATCAGTATCAACCTCTAGAAGCAAAGGAAGAAGAGCATTCATGAAGAATCAAGGCTGAATTCGAAGAAAGTGATTAACACGGCCCGTGTGAAATAACACGGGGTAGGCCGTGTACTTCTCTGACTTCACGAGGAAGAATTAATTTGAAGCCTTGACCGAGAACACGGCCCGTGTCAATTGACACGGGGTAGGCCGTGTTCCTTTCTGACCTTAGAATAGCTGGAAATTTGTTTCCAGAATCAGACACGGGTTGGGCCGTGTAGCATGACACAGCCCGTGTCGTCGCACCAGGAAGTTAATTTCGTGCTTTAATGTTAAATTAGGTTCCCAAACCTATAAATAGAGTGGCTTAGAGCCCTTTAAGGTATTCTGGACGTAGAGAGACGTGAAGGAAACTGAGAGAAACACAAAGACCAAGAAGGGGAAGGATTCGATCGAGGATTGGAGACTCGAATTCGAGCGATCAAAGATCAATCACTCTCAAGCCTTGGAAACTAGTTTGATCTTTAGTTTTTCTTTTCTTCTTTTGTTCTGAACAATGTTTTCTTTTAATTTTTCTTCTGTTTTTGAATTCGCCATGCGTGGCTAAACTTCTTGATTGGTTAAGGGAGGATGAAACTCTAGTTTTGATTATGTAAATCTTGCATATCTCTTTATATCAATACAATTATGTTTTTATTCATATGTTTCTGTTCATAAATCAATATAAAGGTTTTTATATTCTTGCCAAACTTCGAAAGTGGTAAAACTAGGATTGCTATGCGCGGTTGCGGTGGTATGACTAGTGAGACATATGATCTAAGTAATTTAATCCCTGTGTGATTAGATCTTAGTGTGATTGGTTTTCTAATTCTTAATGCAATCATTAGGTAAGTGTAAGAGCGGTTGCTTTACAAATAACTAATGGTTAGGGTTTGATTTGAGCGGTTGCTGAATTAAGCGAAACTTAAGGAAGACATGGGATTTATCTCACAATTACATAAGAACATAATTGATCATGTTGGTATAAAGGATATGTAAGTTAGCATAATCATATAAATCTAGTGGTGGATTCCATCTCTTAACCAATATCTTTAACTTGATAATTAAATTTGTGTTTACTGTTTTGATTTAAGTTTAATTTCTCTTTTTAGTTTTAATCAACAAAACCCCCTTTTACTTTTACTATTTACTTTTCATCAGAGTTTAATTTAGGAATTGGATTGATAGTGTTAATTGAATTGGTTCTCTGTGGATCGACCCTTGCTTACTACAACTGGTTGCAAGGTTTTTATATTTTTGGTGAAACTTGGCAACTGTTTTTAATATTAATTTTTAATCGCATTCCACACCACACCAAATTTTGGCGCCGTTGCCGGGGAACTAATTTTCTAATTGCGCTATTAATTTGTTTCCTATTTTTCTCTCTGTTTTTGTTTTAATTTTAATAGTTTATTTGTTCTCTTCAACTATCTTGCAGGTGTTCATGTCCGGTGAAGAGGTGAACGAGCAATTGAGGAATCTGAGGCATTACTTTGAACAAATTAGCTCGCAATTCACACCTGCTGACGTTGAAGCTGCCCGTCACGTAGATCTTTCCAGTTCTACGGCATCTGAGATATCTGAGTCACCTGAAGAAGAAGTGATGGCAGAAAATACATTAAGGATGTTGGGTGCTCCGGACTTAGACCAACAACCTCTGTGCATAGAAATTCCTGAGAATGAGGAGGCATTTGAGCTGAAATCTGGTCTAATTCATCTTTTGCCATCTTTCAATGGGCTAGCCGGAGAAGATCCGAACAAACATTTGAAGGAAATCCATGTTGTGTGTTCTAGCATGAAGCCTGCGGGAATTTCAGTGGAGCAAGTCAAGCTGAGAGCTTTTCCGTTTTCTCTGAAGGATTCTGCAAAGGAATGGTTGTACTACTTGCCACCCGGATCCATTCAGACATGGCAGGACATGGCTCGGGCTTTCCTAGACAGATATTTCCCTGCATCAAAGGCCGCAACCATCAGAAAAGAAATTTGTGGCATCCAACAAAGATATGGGGAATCACTTCATGAGTACTGGGAGAGATTCAAGAGATTGTGTGCTAGCTGCCCTCAGCATCAAATCAGTGAACAACTTCTGATACAGTACTTCTATGAAGGTTTGCTAGTGATGGACCGCAATATGATTGACGCTGCCAGTGGAGACGCCTTAGTTGATAAGACTCCTCGAGAAGCTAGGAACTTGATATCTAGAATGGCTGCGAACACTCAACAATTCTTCACTCGGAATGATACAGGAGTGAGAGCAGTTAAAGAAGCTGACACTACTAGTTTGCAGCATCAAATGACTCAATTGACTGCCATGGTCCAGAAGCTGATGGACAATGGGAAAGCACCAGTACAGGCATGTGGGATATGTTGCTCTTCAGGACATCCCACTGATGTGTCCCACTTTGCAAGAGGACACAAATGAAGAGGCCAAGGCAGTGGAGGGATTTTCTGCTCCATCTAAGAATTACAACCCCTATTCCAACACATATAATCCGGGGTGGAGAGATCATCCTAACTTTAGCTATGCGAAACAGCCCCAAGCTCAAGCGCAACCTCAAGCCTATGGACCTCCAGGTTTTCAGCAAAGGCAAGCACCCTTTCCTCCAAGGCAACCCCAAGTTCAGGCCCCTAGGCAACCTGAACCTTCGTTGGAAGATCTTGTGAGGCAAATGGCCACCAGCAATATTCAGTTTCAGCAAGAAACAAGGGCCACTATCAGTACCTTGCAAAACCAAGTGGGACAGTTGGCTACAGAGATCAACAAGGTGCAGAGTCAGATTTCTGGGAAACTCCCCTCGCAGCCAGAGGTGAACCCAAGAGAAAATGCTAGTGCTGTCACCTTGCGTTGTGGGAAGACACTTGACGGACCCACATCTTCCCCAGTCACTGAAGACAACGTTCAAAATCCTACGGAGGTAGATGAGGAGGGGATCCATTCTAAGACACCTAAGGTAAGTGTTTCTGACCCACTTCCTAAATATGTCACTAAGGCTCCTTTTCCGAGTAGGTTGGTTAAAAACAAGAAAGAAGAAGCGGAAAAAGAGATCTTAGAGACTTTTAGGAAAGTTGAAGTCAACATTCCTCTGTTAGATGCCATAAAGCAAGTGCCTAGATATGCTAAATTTTTAAAAGAGTTATGCACTAACAAAAGGAAGTTGAAAGGTAATGAACGGGTCCAAGTGGGAGCAAATGTTTCAGCTGTTTTTAATAAGAAACTCCCAACTAAATGTAAGGATCCTGGCACATTCACTATACCATGCACTATCGGTAGTACCAGATTTGAGAGGGCCATGCTAGATTTAGGTGCATCCATTAATGTCATGCCCTTTTCTATTTATGCATCTTTGCATCTAGGACCTTTAGAACCTACTGGAGTTATCATTCAACTGGCAGACAGGTCTAACGCATACCCTAAGGGGGTTGTTGAGGATGTTTTGGTGCAGGTAAATGAACTGGTGTTCCCGGCAGATTTTTATGTGCTGGACATGGAGGAGGACAAATCTCCCAACTCTGCCCCCATTCTGTTGGGGAGGCCTTTCCTCAAGACTGCCCGAACAAAAATTGATGTGCATTCGGGAACATTGACTATGGAATTTGATGGAGAGTTGATTAGATTCAACATCTTCGAGGCCATGAGATACCCGAGTGATGTACACTCTGCATATGTGATTGATTCTTTTGATGTTTTTGAATCTTTAATTTCTACTGTTCTTGAGTCTGACCAATTTGATGCCATTGATACAGTTATGCCTCGCAGTTTAGATTTTCAGGATTCAAAAGAAGCGGTGGCAGCCTTGCATACACTCTCTCCCACCTCAGAAGGGCATGAGGTATTGTATGTTGAATTACCTTTTACCACTGATGTACCTAAACCTTCTGTTGTGCAGGCACCGGAGCTGGAATTAAAGGAATTACCTTCCCATTTGAAATATGTTTTTCTGGGTGAGAAGGAGACACTCCCAGCAATAATTGCTAAAGCCCTCACCAAGGAGCAAGAGGAGAGTTTGATTTTTGTGTTGAAGGAACACAAGACAGCCATCGGATGGACTATTGCAGATATCAAAGGAATTAGCCCCTCCATTTGCATGCATCGAATCTTAATGGAGGAGGGGGCTAAGCCAGTGAGGGAACCACAGAGGAGGTTGAATCCCCCGATGATGGATGTTGTGAAGAAGGAGATCTTGAAGCTCCTAAGTGTGGGGGTGTGATCTACCCCATTTCTGACACAAGTGGGTAAGCCCTGGTCCATGTCGTACCAAAGAAATCTGGCATTACTGTGGTAAGAAATGCTGAGAATGAGCTTATTCCCACTAGATTACAGACAGGGTGGCGTGTTTGTATAGACTATAGAAAATTGAATGCTGCCACCAGAAAAGACCACTTCTCTTTACCCTTTATTGATCAAATGTTAGAGAGGTTAGCTGGTCACTCTCATTATTGTTTTTTAGATGGATTTTCAGAATATAACCAGATTGCGATTGCTCCAGAAGATCAGGACAAAACCACTTTCACTTGTCCTTTTGGCACCTTTGCTTATAGGCGAATGCCTTTCGGACTTTGCAATGCGCCAATGACCTTTCAGAGATATATGGTGAGTCTTTTTTCTGATTACATAGAAAACATCATTGAGGTCTTCATGGATGATTTTAGTGTATTTGGGAATGGTTTTGAAAAATGCTTGGAACATTTGACTTTAGTTTTAAAGAGATGCATTGACACTAACCTTGTTTTAAATTGGGAAAAGTGTCATTTCATGGTAGAAGAAGGTATTGTGTTAGGTCCTGTAATCTCTGCTAGGGGCATTGAAGTCGATAAAGCTAAGGTAGAACTTGTGCGTTCATTACCCCCGCCCACTAGTATGCGGGATATTCACTCTTTTCTTGGTCATGCAGGTTTCTATCGGCACTTCATCAAAGATTTCTCCAAGATATCAGCCCCCCTCTGCACACTTCTCCAAAAAGATGTGCAGTTTCAATTCAATGAGAAGTGTATGAAGGCTTTCCTCACACTTAAGGAGTTGATGACTGAGGCACCTATCATTAGGCCGCCAAATTGGGAGCTTCCATTCGAACTAATGTGTGATGCGAGTGACTTTGCGGTAGGGGCTGTCCTAGGACAGCGAGTTGATAGGGTTCCTTATGCTATTTACTATGCATCAAGGACCCTAAATGATGCTCAACTGAATTATTCCACAACTGAGAAAGAACTCCTTGCTGTTGTTTTTGCTTTGGAGAAATTTAGATAATATTTAATTGGCTCTAAAGTAATTGTTTTTTCTGATCATGCAGCTTTGAAGTACCTCCATCTGCAAAGAAGGAGGCGAAGCCAAGATTGCTCCGATGGATTCTGTTGCTCCAAGAGTTTGACTTGGAGATTAAAGATAAAAAAGGGAGCGAAAACTTGGTGGCAAACCATTTGAGCAGATTGGTGACTGAAGAGGAGGATATACCTATTCCAGAGAGCTATCCGGATGAGCATTTAATGACTATCGCAACCACTATTCCGTGGTATGCTGATATTGCCAATTATTTGGCCACCAAGGATTTTCCGGTAGGCCTAAACAAGGCACAGCGAGATAAGCTGAGGAGTGATTGCAAGTACTATATTTGGGATGATCCTTACCTTTAGAAGCATTGTGCAGATCAAGTGATTCGGAGATGTATCCCGGATTCAGAGACTCACTCCGTTCTCTCTTTCTGCCATACCTATGCCTGTGGAGGACATTTCGGCATGAAGAGGACAGCCACCAAAGTGCTTGACAGTGGATTTTACTGGCCTACCATCTTTAAGGATGCTTATAATTTCTGTAAGTCATGTGACCGCTGTCAAAGAACAGGTAATATTGGCCCACGACATCAAATGCCTCAAACTCCAATAATCTTTGTGGAAATCTTTGATGTTTGGGGCATTGACTTCATGGGACCATTTCCTCCTTCTTTTGGTTTCTCCTATATTCTTTTAGCTGTGGATTATGTTTCAAAGTGGGTGGAAGCTAAAGCCACTAAATCTGATGATTCTAAGACTGTTGTGGATTTTGTGAAGTCCTTTATCTTTTCCAGGTTTGGCACTCCCAGAGCCATCATTAGTGACCAAGGGACACATTTTTGCAACAGAATCTTTGAATCCCTGTTGAAGAAATATGGTGTGGTGCACCGGACCTCTACCCCTTACCATCCGCAGACGAATGGCCAGGGCCGAGGTATCCAATCGGGAGATCAAGTCTATCCTTGAAAAAAGCGTGAATCCCACGCGCAAGGATTGGAGTACTAGACTTGCGATGCCTTGTGGGCTTATCGGACAAAGATACAAGACTCCTATTGGCATGTCCCCTTTCCGATTGGCTTATGGGAAGCCCTGTCACTTGCCGGTGGAGCTGGAGCATCGTTCCTCTTGGGCATCAAACAAGTTAACTTGAACTTGGAAGGTGCTTTGGCAAGCGAGAAAACTCCAAATTCGGGAGTTGGAAGAATTGAAGAATGAGGCCTTTGAGAGTGCCCTCATTTACAAGGAAAAAAACCAAAGCATTTCATGATCACATGATCTCTAGGAAAAGTTTCCACCAAGGCCAAAAGTGTTCTTGTACCAATCCGGACTCAAATTATTTCCGGGTAAGTTGCGCTCTAAATGGATTGGCCCATTTGTAGTAACTACTTTTTTCCTTCAGTGCGTGGAAATCATGAACGAGGCTTCGGAAAGGCGTTTAAGGTTAATGGGCACCGTCTTAAGCCTTACCATGAACTTCCGGAGGATGCGAAAGTTGAAGACATGCCTCTTCTCCACCCATCTTATGAGGAATCCTGAGGAGCATCATAATGTCTGGCTGAGGACAATAAACCAAGCGCTTATTGGGAGGCAACCCAAGCGGATTTGCTTTCTTTTTCCTTTCTCTTTTACGTTGTTTAGTTTCTTAGTTTAGCCTTTTTTTAAATGTTTCTTGCTTGATCTCTGTTTCCTTGTTGATATTTGTGTTTGGACTTGCTCAGTTTTTAGCTTGATTACTTGTGTTCATGGTTTGTTGAGTGTATGCAGTCCTTAGGAAACGTTTAGAATGATTCTTGTGAGTCAGCAAAGTACACGGGGTGGGCCGTGTCCAATCACACGGCCCGTGTCCTCATGACAGCAACCCCATTTCTGCAGCAAACTACACGGGGTGGGTCGTGTCATGTGACACGACCCGTGTTTTCGAGGATAGGACGTCTGTGATGCTTCCAGAGAAGTACACGGGGTTGGCCGTGTCACATGACACGGCCCGTGTTTTCATGATCATCAGAACCCCTGTTTTCCAGAGAGGAACACGGTGTGGGCCGTGTCACATGACACAACCCGTGTTATCGTGCGCACCAACTCCCTAAGTCAGCAGAGTACACGAGTTGGGCCGTGTCACATGACACGGCCCGTGTACTCGTGGCAGCGCCCAATTAAAATCCCCATTTAGGGCTTTCTGCCCTAATTTTCTGCCCCAATTCCCCTTTCCCTCTTCTTCTTCTCTGCGCAGCCATCACACTTCACCCTCTCACGCTCTATTCATCACCATTCTCCACCGTTCTTCACTGTTACCCAACACTATTCCCCTCCAATATTCACCATTTTTCACCGTATTTCACCATCACCATTCTCCCCTTTTCCCCACGCGCAGCTCCTCTCCATCCTCTCCATCAATTCTCTTGCTTTTGCTTCCTCCTTTGATGGGTCCTAAAAAGCGTGTTAAGACAACTGCTGCGTCCTGCTCCCTCCATCCCCATCGTTCTGGCTCTAGGCGTGCTCGGTCTCCATCACCCCCACGTGAGCCCTCACCCCCTCAGGTGCCAGTCAATCCTATTGACAGAAAGGTAGTGGTTCCCACTCGCTTTTTAGATGTTGATACCCTTAGGGCTATAGGGTTATACGATGAGGTGTTTGCTCTGTTGGATAGAATTGGTTGGGTTGATTTTGCATTGTTACAAAAGCCTACTTTTGCTGCATTGACTAGGGAGTTTGTTTCTAGTTTTAATCGTAAGCTTTACCCTCTGTCTGATCAAACTAGATGGCCTGGTGAAATCACCTTTAGGTTGCTCGGTAATTCTCATTCTGTTAATATTCATATGTTTAGAGCTATTTTTAGTTTTCCTGAGGGGGAAAATATGTTGCCCCGTGATTTTAATGCTGATCATGTGTGGTCTGCCCTCACTGTGCCTGAGTCTGATAACTATGATCCTAAGATGTCTAAAGCTTCTCAGCTTAGGTCTCCTGCCCATCGCTATATTCAGAAATGGTTAGCTAATACTCTGTGTGGTCGGGGGGAAAGTCAAGGGACAATTAGCCGTTCTGAGTTGTTTTTCTTGCACTGCATGATTGAGGGAGTGCCTGTTAATGGGGGTATTGGCTCTGTAATCAGTTTCATCATATCAGGACAACTTTAGCTGGCCGTATTGTGCTAGGAGGGTATGTGACTGCCATTGCTTGATCACTTTGAGTATTTGGATTTGGTGGAGGAGGCACCGGTTCGGGTCCCAATGCTATTGATGGGGCCATTCGGGTGTCTATGAAGCTCGCACTCGTCTCAATGGTGCTCTCGTCTTGCTTGGCACCGATGGAGCCGCTTGCCTAGGGCGATCCGGCCCCGAGCCACATGAGGATATCGCTGTCTCCCTCCCCCCGAGTTTGCTAATGATACGAGCCCTTCCACTCAGCCAGGCGCAGCTTCTTATGATGCTATCTTGGCCCGTATTGATTGCCTGGAGCTGGACCATGCTGCTCGCTTCCAGCGCTTAAAGGATCGCTTCCAGGCTCTGGAGGTAGCACGCGATCAGAGAATGGATGCCATTGATGGCAAACTTGATCTTCTGCTTCAGCGTTTTTCATATCCCCCTCCCCCATCTTGATGTATTTTCATTTTAAGGCTGTGCCCTTCATTTTGCTGGCTTAATGAACATTGTTTTGGTTACTAGTGATTTCTCTTTTGTATTTGCTTGAATTTCCTATTGCCAGACTCATTTGGTTGCATATACTTTGCTTTTACTGTGGAATTTTTTTTTTATCTGTTGTGTATGTTTTGACATTGAGGACACTGTCTGTTTTAAGTGTGGGGGGAAGTTTGAAATTTGATTGCACATTCTGGTCTTAATGGTATATCTGGTGCATATCTTTCTAATTGGTTTTGCGAATATATTGAGCAATGAGCAAGCGATTGATTTTTATTGACAGGTTTTTAAGCCTTAAGGAATTAACTTTCTTGGTTCTAAACATGCACTGAGAGGGTTTGAAAATTGAAAGGGTTTTGAGAATATGATAAAATTTGGACCTAGTGAGTTTTTGGGCCTTGATGTGAATGACTAATCATAAGTCATTTCTGTTCTTTGTTGTGTGATTCCACTTGTGATTATATGCTTTTCAGAATTTGATTTGACTCTCTTTTAAATTGCAAATGATCACTGCACATTTTTGAGATGATAAAGGCATTTCTTTCTTTCAGCCACTGGCCAAATAGCTAGCCTTGTACTTTGATTCATTGTTTCACCCCTTTGAGCCTGAATTATATCATTTCTTTTTATTATAGCTCAATACAAGCCTAATAGTGAAAAACCATTGCTACCCTACCTTAGGGAGTAGAAGAGCTTAATAATTATGTTGGGAATTGTGTTTGAATAAGTGTGGGGGTGATTACACTGTTTTGCTATGTTTTTATTCAAAAAAAAAAAGGGAGTGAAAAAGAAAAAAAAAAAAAAGAGAAAAGTTATATTTGCCAAGTTGGTTGATGAATGTAGAAAGTCAAGTAAAAGATGAAGATGGATTGAAAAGTGTTGGGGTAATTGTGCAAAAGTGTTTGATTTTTATTCCTCTTGGCTCTTCTATTTCCGATGGTCTAACTTTGTTTATCCTTGATATATCTTACCTTGACCTTGACCCCATTACAACCTGATTAAAGACCTTTTGATCTTTGTGTGCATGTGATTTAGGTGGTGGAGAAGTAGAGGCTTGTCAAGCCTATGGTAAGGCATGTTTTCATGAGTTGGTTGAGAGTAAATACAAGCCTAAAATACTTGAATGAAATAGAGTACATATGTGAGGATTTATCATGTTGACTTAACCCTGATATTGGATTGACCTTGCTTGCTGTTTTGGATTGTTGAGAGAGGAAATTCTTGAATGCTTAGATTCCTTGAGAGAACTGATGTGTGTAAATCTTTGCTCACTGTTCAGTACTTTTGTTAGTTTTTGAGAGGCATGTGCTTAATTTTATGTTTTTGCCCAGGAGTGCAAAAGGTTAAGTGTGGGGATATTTGATCTGTTAATAATTTCAGCTCTTGAATGTTCTTTGTTTGATCTAATTGGATTCCAAATGTGTTTAATTGCTGACATTTAGTTAAGTTTCTGATTTAGAGTTGTCTTTGGATGTTTATTGTGAAACTTTGCTTAAATGAGGTTATAGACACTCATAAACGTATTGTGATTTTCAGGAGATCTATGAGTGATGGAGTCCATTGGTATTGAGCTGTTGAGAAGAGAGTTAAGAGACTTAAGGGAATCAGTATCAACCTCTAGAAGCAAAGGAAGAAGAACATTCATGAAAAATCAAGGCTGAATTCAAAGAAAGTGATTAACACGGCCCGTGTAAAATAACACGGGGTAGGCCGTGTACTCCTCTGACTTCACGAGGAAGAATTAATTTGAAGCCTTGACCGAGAACACGGCCCGTGTCAATTGACATGGGGTAGGCCGTGTTCCTTTCTGACCTTGGAATAGCTGGAAATTTGTCTCCAGAATCAGACACGGGTTGGGCCGTGTAGCATGACACGGCCCGTGTCGTCGCACCAGGAAGTTAATTTCGTGCTTTAATGTTAAATTAGGTTCCCAAACCTATAAATAGAGTGGCTTAGAGCCCTTTAAGGTATTCTGGACGTAGAGAGACGTGAAAGAAACTGAGAGAAACACAAAGACCAAGAAGGGGAAGGATTCGATCGAGGATTGGAAACTCGGATTCGAGCGATCAAAGATCAATCACTCTCAAGCCTTGGAAACTAGTTTGATCTTTAGTTTTTCTTTTCTTCTTTTGTTCTGAACAATGTTTTCTTTTAATTTTTCTTCTGTTTTTGAATTCGCCATGCGTGGCTAAACTTCTTGATTGGTTAAGGGAGGATGAAACTCTAGTTTTGATTATGTAAATCTTGCATATCTCTTTATATCAATACAATTATGTTTTTATTCATATGTTTCTGTTCATAAATCAATATAAAGGTTTTTATATTCTTGCCAAACTTCGAAAGTGGTAAAACTAGGATTGCTATGCTTGTGCATTGCGGTGGTATGACTAGTGAGACATATGATCTAAGTAATTTAATCCCGTGTGTGATTAGATCTTAGTGTAATTGGTTTTCTAATTCTTAATGCAATCATTAGGTAAGTGTAAGAGCGGTTGCTTTACAAATAACTAATGGTTAGGGTTTGATTTGAGCGGTTCTTTGAATTAAAGCGAAACTTAAGGAAGACATGGGATTTATCTCACAATTACATAAGAACATAATTGATCATGTTGGTATAAAGGATATGTAAGTTAGCATAATCATATAAATCTAGTGGTGGATTCCATCTCTTAACCAATATCTTTAACTTGATAATTAAATTTGTGTTTACTGTTTTGATTTAAGTTTAATTTCTCTTTTTAGTTTTAATCAACAAAACCCCCTTTTACTTTTACTATTTATTTTTCATCAGAGTTTAATTTAGAAATTGGATTGATAGTGTTAATAGAATTGGTTCTCTGTGGATCGACTCTTGCTAACTACAACTGGTTGCAAGGTTTTTATATTTTTGGTGGAACTTGGCAACTGTTTTTAATATTAATTTTTAATCGCATTCCACACCACACCAGAAGCTGTCTTAACTGTCGCATACTTGATAAACAGATTGCCCTCACATGTCTTGGATGGTCTTAGTCCTGTACAACTCATGACTTCCTTCTTCCCTTCCGTTCCTACCATGAAGAATCTCCTGTGTCGTGTCTTTGGTTGTGTTGCCTTTGTTCATATCCATAGTCAATATCGTGGTAAGTTGGATCCTAGGGCTGTCAAATGTATCTTACTTGGGTATGCACCAGACAAAAAGGGGTACAAATGTCATCATCCTCAAAGTCGTCGTGTCTATGTCTCATTGGATGTCACTTTTCATGAATCCGAGTCTTTTCACCTTCGTCCTCAGCTTCAGGGGGAGAGTGGTCAAGAAGCTGAGTCTCTTGAGTCATCTTTTGTTCCTCTTCTGGCTAAATCTATTGAGTCATCTGTCCCTCCTCTGATAAAGGATGTGGCATCATCTTCTGGTACTTCAGAGAGACCTAAAGAATTAGTATCTGTTCCTATAGATCGATACAAGCAGGTGTATTATCGCAAAAAACCCAACCTGGTCCAACAGCAGCTTCAGTCGTCTGAACCAGAGGTAAGCATTCCTGATTCTGATCCTTTGAATAGTTCTTTACATGATATTTGTGAACCTAACCCTGATGACTTGCCAATAGCCTTAAGAAAAGCCAGAAGAACTTGTACAAAATACCCTACATCTCAGTTTGTGTCCACTAAAAACCTATCAGTACAGCATCGGAGTTTTATTTCAGCAATTGATTCTACCAGAGTCCCCACTTCAATACAAGAAGCATTAATGGATAAGAATTGGGTTCAAGCCATGCATGAAGAAATGAGTGCTTTAAACAAGAATAAGACCTGGGAAATTGTTGAGAAGCCGAAAGACAAAAGGATAGTTGGGTGCAGATGGATTTACACAGTGAAATATCGGTCTGATGGTACTCTAGACCGGTACAAAGCAAGGCTGGTTGCAAAAGGGTATACTCAGACATATGAGATTGATTATGAGGAAACATTTGCCCCAGTAGCAAAGATGAACACAGTCAGGATCATTCTCTCCTTGGCAGCACACTTTGGATGGGACTTGCATCAATTTGATGTTAAAAATGCTTTTCTCCATGGGAATTTGGAAGAGGAAGTATATATGGACATCCCACTAGGATATGGACCTACCGGTGGAGGGAATATGGTATGCAAGTTAAGGAAGGCCTTATATGGACTCAAGCAGTCTCCTCGTACTTGGTTTGGGAGGTTCACCAATGCTATGGTGTCCTTAGGCTATAGGCAGAGCCAGGAAGATCATACTCTCTTTATAAAACATTCCAAAGAAGGCAAGCTTACACTCCTTCTAGTTTATGTTGATGACATGATCATTGCCGGTGATGATAAGGTTGAGAAACAGGTCCTAAAAGAAAAAAAAACTAGTCACACGCTTGAAATGAAGGACTTGAGGAAGCTGAAGTACTTCCTTGGGATAGAGGTTGCCTATTCCAAATAAGGCATCTTTATTTCCCAAAGGAAATATGTCCTGGATCTTCTTAAGGAAACAGGTAAGCTAGGTTGCAAAACCACAGGGGCACCTATTGAACAAAATCACAGGATTAGAAACAATGAGGAGAGCCCAAAGGTGGATAAGGCACAATATCAGAGACTTGTGGGAAAACTGATATATTTATCTCACACCAGACCAGACATAGCCTATGCTGTCAGTGTGATTAGCCAGTTCATGCATGATCCTCGTGAGAGACATATGCTAGCTGTGAATAGAATTCTCCAGTATTTGAAGACAAGCCCGGGAAGAGGACTTCTATTTTGGAAAGAACAAACATTGACCATTGAAACCTATACAGATGCAGATTATGCCGGGTCAGTTGTGGATAGGCGGTCTACCTCAGGTTACTGCGTGTTTTTAGGAGGAAATTTGGTGACTTGGAGAAGTAAGAAACAGAATGTGGTTGCAAGGTCAAGTGCAGAGGCTGAATTTCGAGCTATGGCACAAGGAATTTGTGAATTGTTATGGATGAGAATCATACTCGATGATCTCAGAATAAAGTATGAAGCTCCTATGAGGTTACTGTGTGATAACAAGTCGGCAATCAGCATTGCTCACAACCCGGTTCAACATGATCGGACAAAGCATATAGAGATTGATCGCCATTTTATCGAGGAAAAATTAGATGATGGTCTTATAACTACAGAGTACGTCCCTTCAGAGCACCAATTAGCAGATGTTTTCACCAAGGGCCTTCCCACAGAGCGATTTCAAAGTCTTACTTGCAAGCTGGGAATGATAGATATCCACTCACCAGCTTGAGGGGGAGTGTTGTAATATATCATCATTAATATTCGATATGTACAGATATGATTTTATTATTATTTTTATTAGGGCTGATTTTTCTCCCTTATTTTTAGGATAGCAATTAATAGCATTAGCCTATATATCGTAACCTTCCCTATACACAATTAATTCAAGGAATAATATTCATACATTCTGACATTCCTTCTTTCTATAAAAAGGTTTCAGAGTAGTCCACTCCATATGTCTGCGTGAAGCCTTTAGCTACAAGCCGAGCCTTGTATCTTTCCAAGGAACCATCCGAGTTATATTTCAAAGTGAACACCCATTTGCAACCAACAATTTTCTTCCCATTTGGTAGATCCACTTTCTCCCAAGTAGCATTCTTCTCTGGAGCTCTCATCTCCTCAAAAACAGTTTCCCTCCATTGAGGAACATTTAGAGCTTCCTGGACATTGTTAGGAATAGTGACACTGGATACTTGTGAGATAAAAGCACAATATGAGGGTGAAATATTTTTGTAAGACACAAAGTTTGACAAGGGGTGTTTTGTGCATGATCTAACACCTTTCCTAAGAGCAATGGGAAGATCATCATGACTAAAATGATTTGACTGAGAGTTATCTGAGGGATTATTGTCAAGATCTCTTGGAGAATTATCATGAATTTCATGATCCACCCTCTGATTAGATTCTTGGTGGTGCTACTGGACAATGTCTCACTTCCTTTTTTTTGCCTAGTGTTCTTTTGTATATACAAGACTTTTGTGCCATTTCACACACTTCTCTGTTGGGTCAGTTTTTTCATTTTGAGATGGCATCACCGTAGTTTGCGTATTGGCAGAATCAATAAGGTTATTTAATTCATTTGTTTCCACTGAGTTTTCATTCTCTGCCTCATAATTTTCCAAAGAGTTTCCATTCTCTGCCTCATAATCTTCCAGAGATATGTTAGGAAATTCAAAGCATAAATCAGATGTGTCTAAAAAGCCATCTTCACTGTCGTGCTCCCCCTAAAGATGGGGCTCGTTATAATATGAAGTTCCTTAAAAAAAGGTAACATCCATAGACACAAAATATTTTTTTAAAATTGGATCAAAACATTTATATCCTCTCTGGTTAGAGGGATAGCCAACAAAAATGCATTTATGTACTTTTGGGTCAAGTTTTGAACGCTTGGGATCATGATTATGAACAAAGGCTACACTCCCAAAAATTTTTAAGGGAATGTCTGTTATGAGACATGAATTTGGAAAACAGGTAGTAAACATTTGCACAGGAGTTTTAAAGTTCAAAATTCTGGTAGGCAGTCTATTTATCAAATAGGTAGCAATTAAAATAGTCTCTCCCCAAAGATACTTAGGGACCTTTGTTTGGAAACTTAGAGCACGAGCAACTTCAAGGAGATGTTTATTTTTTCTTTCTGCAACCCCGTTCTGCTGAGGAATATTTGTGCAAGAACTTTGGTGCACAATGCCCCTCGCAGCAAAAAAAATTGCCCAGAACTTTGTTAAAAAATTCCTTGTCATTATCACTACGAAAAATTTTAATCTGAGTCTGAAATTGTGTTAGAATCATATGATCAAAAATTTTAAACACAAGTGCAGCATCAGATTTTTCCTGTAAGAGAAACACCCAAGTGACCCTAGTGTGATCATCAATAAAAGTGATCAACTAGCGTTTTCCAGAAATAGTTGTTCTTCTAGAGGGACCCCAGACATCACTGTGAATCATAGTAAACGGTTTAGATTTTTTGTATGGTTGGGGGGGAAAAACAGCACGGTGATGTTTTGCCAATTCACATGATTCGCATATAAGAGACAACTGATTTTTATTCATATATAACTTGGGAAACAAATGCCTTAAATATTGGACATTAGGATGTCCTAACCGGTAATGCCATAACAAAATATCTTTATCAAAAACAGAGATAGAATTGAAACAAGTTCGCTGGTTTGGCCTTCCAAAAGTGAGGCAATTATTGAGAAGATAGAGATCATTGGCCTGCCTAGCACCCGCAATCATCTTCCCCGAGGATAAATCCTGAAATTCACAATGAGAAGACCAAACATTAACTCGAAAGTTGTGATCAAGGGTTAGTTTACTAACAGACACAAGATTATATGACAAATTAGGAACATGTAGAACATCTTTAAGGATTAAAGAAGGAGAAAGAGTCACATTTCCTTTCCCGGCTACAGTAGCTAAGGAACCATCTGCAAGTTTAACCTTTTGATTGCCTGCACAAGGTGTATATGAGGAGAAATATTGCGACACACTAGTCATATGATCAGTGGCACCTGAATCTAGTATCCAGGGGCCATTAGATCCTATACACGCAACTGTAGCAATGAAATGATTACCTGACTGGGCTATAGAACAAGATGGATTAGAGTTTCCTACAGAGTGAGATTGGAATAGTTTGTGCAAGTGCTCTATTTGTTCCTTTGTGAAGGGAAGAGATTCTGAGGAAGATTGCTGCCCTTGATCCGTGATGCTTGCTTGGAATGCATGAGTGTCTCCCCCGAACTTGTTATCATTGCCTTGTTTTTTCTTTGAGGGTGGTTTTCCATGCAGTTTCCAGCAAGTTTCTCATGTGTGCCATGGCCGTTTACAATGGTCACACCAAGGTTTCTGTTTTTCTCCTCGCCTATCTCCTTCTGATTCTCCACCCCGGGCTACAAGGGCTAATCCTTCATGAATATTTTTCAGCATCACTTGCCTCCTTGCCTCTTCTCTTCTCACTTATGAAAACACTTCTCTGATAGATGGTAGAGGCTTCCTTCCTAAGATACGTCCTCGAACTTCAACAAGTTCTTTGTTCAGCCCTGCTAAGAAGACAAATATCCGCCCTCTTTCCACCTTTTTCCAGTAGCAAGCACTATCACTGTTGTTTTCCTAGTCTTCTTCTTCAAACATATTCAGCTCCTGCCATACAGTCATCATCTCATTGTAGTATATTGTGACTTCGCGTTCCCCTTGCTATATTTTCCACATCCGGGTGGTCAATTCAAACAACTGAGAATGATTATCCAAGTCTGAATATGTCTCCTTCACAGCTTCCCATACATCACGAGCTGTTGGTAAGAACATGAATGGCTTACCAATCACCGAGTCCATAGAATTAATTAACCATGCCGTAACCATTGAGTTTTCGGAACGCCACTGCCTGTATTTTGGATCATCGGTGGCTGGGGCTTTCACTTCCCCATTCAAATATCCGAGCTTTCCCTTGCCGTCAATCACCAACTGCACGGACTTGGACCACTCAAGATAATTTTTTCCATTTAATTTATGAATGGTAATCTGAAGAGAGTGGTCGCTAACAGAGATGGCTGCAGGTGCGGGCTGAGTTACATGCTGAGGACCGTCATCTTTGGGTCTCTCATTGGTCTCGGTCAGAGTCTCCTCTTGTGGTTGATGGCCACCTCCTTCTGGGGACAACACGCCACTGCTCATATTGGAGGTGGCCGAACTAGAACCAACCATGGCAGCCTTGTAGTTCATGATTGAACCCTAAAGCTTTGATACCAAGTAGAAATAATTTCTTTATTGATTCAAATGGTAACAGCTGAGTAGTACAACTTAAATAGGAAAAACATAGGGAGACAGATCCCTAAATCATAGGGAATTAGAATCCCATAAAATAGAAAAGAGAAAAAATAGGAAGGTCAATCCCATGACTCGGGATTGACTAATCCTTTCCTTAGTCCTAGGATTTTATCTTCCTAATTTATTCAGAACCATAAAATCCTAACATTCCTGATTTATCCACATTTGTTGTTAGTATTGTTAGTCAATTCATGCATGATCTGACGGAGAGACACGTGCATGCCGTGGATCGAATTCTACAGTATCTTAAAACCACGCCTGGAAGAGGACTACTATTTAAAAAAGGGGGAAACCTATCCATGGAAGTGTACACGGATGCTGACTATGCAGGTTCAATTATTGACAGGAGGTCAACATCAGGTTATTGTATGTTTCTGGGTGGAAATCTAGTAACATGGAGAAGTAAGAAACAAAATGTAGTGGCACGATCAAGTGCAAAAGCTGAGTTTCGAGCCATGGCACAAGGAGTTTGTGAATTGCTATGGATGAAAATCATACTAGATGACCTGAGAATAAAGTATGATGCACCTATGAAGCTGTTTTGTGACAACAAATTAGCCATTAGCATTGCGCATAATCCGGTTCAACATGACAGGACAAAACACATTGAAATAGACCAACACTTTATCAAGGAGAAATTGGATAGTGGGCTCATAGTCACAGCATATGTTCCTTCGAGACATCAGTTGACAAATGTATTAACTAAGGGATTACCCACAGAGCACTTTCAAGATCTTACTGACAAGCTGGGAATGATAGATATCCATTCACTAGCTTGAAGGGGAGTGTTGGACTTTATTGTACAGATTTAGTTTTAATTGTACAGATTTATTCTTTTATTAGGACAGATTTATTTCCTGTAATTTAGCTCAATTTAAGCAAGTAATTAGTGTCATTAGCTTATATAATATGTATCAGCCTGTACAGTTTGTATCAAGCAATAATATTCAGAAATATTTTTTTCTTTCAAGTAAATTAATTCAGTCAAAGCTTACAGTTAGAGTAAACAATTATCAGTTTGGCTTCAAGTTTGCTGCTAAGCCTTCTGGTTGTCCCAATAATCAATACCACCAAAGAAGCAACCACAAAGAAATAAAATTCAAGATCCCAAGTGAATAACCCATACCCTAAGTCCTGCTCAATTTTGTGCGAAGCAAATCCAAGCTCAGTGAAAAGTGGTAAGGAAGAGGGTTTCACAAATATGTTGAACAGAAATAGACATAATTTGTATGGAAAAGAAACTATATCTGTATCATACATGGATTTGCAGCACTTAAAACATGAAAATCTAAATAAAGATCAACAATTTTCAACTCCATCGTTACTAAGGAAGCAACCTACCATACAAAATACACAACCCAAAAAAAAAAAGATTTTATTCAAATAGAACAAATGCAATTTGCATTAAACGGAAGATTTTGGAGATGAAACTGAAGCAGATTCACAAACAATGAGAACAATTCCATGAAACAAATGGTTATAGCAAGATTAGATAGAGATACCAGTAGCATAAATGGAGACAGAAGAAGCAGAGGAATGAACTAAGAAAGAGTGATACCTGTCGCAGCCAAGTTAGATTTATGGTATATTGAAGAGTGAGAGTACCTGGATCACTGGAAACAGAGAGAAATTGGCCTCATTTCTGAGTGGAACAGTGAGAAATCAAAACATTGGGTAAAAACTTGTAAGGTGATTGTAAGGTTTTTCCTTCTGTATAGTGATGTGTGTAGGAACTGCAGTTATGTGACTACTTTTTCAAAGTGTGAGTTGCGCCTTTCATGGAGTTCAATATGTTAGGTCATGTGTGACTTGCATTGAGCTCAATTGGGTTAACAATTCGGCCAGATCAGAAGTGAGTATCTGACCAAAAAAGAAAGTGTGGAAAACATAACGCTACTAACAGTCTTTCTTCTTCAAGAAAAAATAAAAAACAAAAAACATAATTGCAAAAATTGGCAAACTGGCAAAGAATGCTATGATACCAAAAAGTAAAAACTATAATTGAACAAACTGGCAAAAAAGATTGTGTAACTGTAAACTTTAAGCTATTTACAAAATAAATAAATAAAGGATGCACTTATTAACTTATACAACAACAACAACCAAACCTTTTCTCACTAGGTGAGGTCGACTACATGGATCAAACGACGTTATTGTGCCCTATCATAAACCAAGTTATTAACTTATGATTACAAAATTTAAACAGATGCAAGACAAGTATCCTACTTGAGGATAGTAAACTTTGGCATCACTTTTAAACATTGTTTTGATTCTAATGCCCAAGTAAAAGAAAACATACAGGAAAAGACAAAAATTTCTCAAAAGGAACACACTTCTATGTACTTCCAAATATTTGAGCTTGATTTGAACCATAATTTCAATAACAGTTCTGGAGAAAGTGTTACATCTCCATTTTGCTTACAAAAGTGGAAGAAAACATGACTTCAATTCTTTTACCTTCTCAGGCTATGGATACAAAAACCTCAAGCTACAACAGAGCAGAATGTACAGAGGTTACAAAATATTTGACTATGCTAATTTCACTGTATTAGATTACTTATTGACTTTCTTGTGTCTGTGAGTAATAAATTTCCCTTCTATCAAATGGTTTACTTCTCCTGGGAACATCTGCCAAGTTGTAGAATTCAGTAAATGTTTTTCTAATTTGCACATTCTTCTTTTTATCTGCGGGACGAGGTCCTAAAACACTTAAATTGATGGTGGCACCATAAGCCTGAGAGGATTGCACAACTGCATCATAAGCTTTTGAAGAGAGGATAAGGCCCTCGTTCTTAGCTCTTATATACAACTCATATGCCAGCCTTGGCTTTCCATCATTTGCAAGGGCCTCAATCAGCATTTCATAAGTAATCTCATTGGGAGAGATGTTCTGAACTTTCAATCGGTGAAACCATTCATATGCTGCACTACTCATACCATTCCGCGCACAACCACTAATTATTGCATTATATGTCACTACTGTTATCTCAATTCCTAATGTTAACATCTCCCGAATGATGGCATCAACTCTATTAAAATTTCCTTGTGCAGTATAAATCGAAGCCATAATTGTGTAGGCATATGCATTTGGTTCCACCCCAACCTTGACCATATGGTTCCACACGCGGAGGGCCTCATCATAGAGTTTTCCTTTTTCAAGAGCACTCAATAAAGCCCCATATGAAATTACAGTAGGTTTTTCACCATTTTCCACCATTCTCTTAAATATTTGCACAGCTGCAGTAGTTTCCGAAGCCTTTGAACAGGCCACAAGAACTGTATTCCATTCCTTACTTCCAGGTTTTAGGCCTTTATCTTCCATCTTGTTTAGCAACCTGACACCCCATCTCCAAATTCCTTTTTTCTTGGCTGCACTGAGAAGAATATTGAAGTGAGACATTATCAGTTCATATGACAAGTTATTTGGCTTTGGCCCTTTGTCCAATAAATCTTCATATATCTCCAAAGCTGCCCACCACTTCTTGGCTTTTCCCATCAACCAAATTACATGGTTGCACACAGACAAGCTGATCTTATCATACCTATCTCTTATCCGGATGTACAGTTCTTTTACAACAATGTAGTGGTCTTCACGGGTACAAGCCCACACAAGTCGCTCAAGGTCAGCCCGGCCCAGTCGAATCCCAGCATTGTCCATATCAACAAGAAACTCTGACACATTGTTGCTTAAGTTATCACGACTGACAAGCCAACAGCGCATTACCTGATAGCAAACACGGATTGTAAACTTCTGAAGCTTTATGAACTCACTCTCCCAATCTTCTCCATCATCATCATCTTTTCCTATTTCACCTTGATGATATTTTTCTCTAAACTCAACAAAGAAAGTTAGAGCACCATTGCCATCTTCCATTCTTCGATATGCCAACATGGCTTGAGAATAGGATACTGGAGATGGGGTAAGGCCATTTCTATGGATTTCCTCAAGCATATTGAGAGCTTTTTTAGCTTCACCTTTCTCAATGTAAATTGCCATCAAAGTGTTATATGTCACAACATTATAGGTGATTCCATCTTGAGCCATTTCATTCAGAATGGCTTTCATTTCTTCAAATTGCCCAGATTGTTTAACTACACCTAATAGACCATTGTATATGAAAAGGTTAGGGCCAAAAGAACCATTAGTTTCTATCTTTCTCCTCTTCATCCAATCAAAAAGAATCAATGCAGAATCCATTCTCTTGTCTTTGCCAAAACCTCTAATTATGGTTGAATACACCTGAAGGGGCAAGTCCCCCTTGTCCTTAAGAATCTCCCCTATGTCCTCCACTGTCTTAGTGGACTGCAAGCTCATGGCAAGTGCTCGAACATCAATCTTGCTGCCGTACTCTTCTTCGTCATCTTCCTCACCATTGCCATCACCATGCATTTTTTGTTCACAGTTACTGTCTTGGACTTCATCCAAATTCGAAGAGTTTATTCCCTCTGCCTCACTGTTAACTGATACATGGTCAGTAGAATCAGTATGCTCCTTAATCAATTCATTCCCAATAGTTTGCTCCTCCAATGCCCAAGCCAAGGGAGCCAAGCCTCCAACATGACTCTTGTTTGGTTTAGAAAGGGTAACAAATTTGAGTTGAGAGTATCCTAACAAAAACCCACATCTCAAATCAAATTTTGGGTTTCCAAAACAAACTACAGTTCCGTAACCTCTTGAACTTCTTGAACATTGAAAAACACCAACACTTGTACTATGAGAAATAGGAAAAACAAAACCCAGCTTCATCCTCCTTCTCCTATTGGGAACAGTAACACAAGAAGAACCTATTTCAAAGCCCACAGGAACAGGAGGCACCACCCAGTGGTTACCTTTAGATGGCCAAAAGCTCAAAGTGTGCATCTTTCTCTGAAATTTGCAGGCAAAGAGGAAAACCCAGAAACAGAGGAAAAAATAAATAAATAAACACACTCAAAACTAGAAAAGCAAAATGTTTTAGCTCTTTTTCCGGTTAAGGCAAACAGCAGCTAGAGCTTGAAATAATTGATTCTCGAATACAAACGTTTGAGGAAGCAGCATAAATGGGATCTTACCTAGAATTGAGGCCCGTTCAAATGAGATGAAATGAAAAGCTGGCTTCCTCCCAGCCATTCCTTTGCAATGAACCAAATGGATAAACTCAGTCGGTAAAGTGACTCTTTTTTTATATTAAATATTAAATATTGCTATTTTTCTTTCTTTTTTTTTTAATCCTTTATCTTAATTTTTTTGAAAAAATATGATTTTATATCTCTTTTAAATATGTAAATACTGTACATATTTTTTTTAAAGATATATAATTAAGAAAAAAATAATAAAAAAATAAATATAATAAATAATATTAAATAAAATATAAAAAAAATTATATATTATTTATAATAAAAAAATTAAAATTATTTTTTTGACTCTATATCTTTTATTTTTATTAATTTAATTTCATATGTTTAAAATTGTCAATCAATTTGGTCTTATGAAATAATTTTATCATTTTACAAATAAAAATAATGATGTTTTATTAAATGGTGATCTTACAACATCACTATATCATAATTACACTATCATCATTATTAATATTTCATCATCATTAGTGTGATGACATATTTCATTAAATTGTATTTGATGCACTTAATAGAATAAAAATTTATAATATAAGATAATAAGATAAGAATTAATAATTCAAAGGTGATGATAACTTCTATTATCAGCCAATCCGTATGCAATAGAATAGAACAAATAACTTGATGGTATATTATTATTTTTTTTATTATTATACTATCATTTTCCTTAAGCAACCTAACTCATCTCATTTCTCGCTCATCCCGATGGCAAGCTCACCTATCACCTCACGAGCAGAACAAAAGAAATGGGATTAGCCTTTCAAAAGCAACCATCATCATCTTCATCTCCCAATTTGTAACATCTGTAAAAATAATAATATAGATATATAAAATATTTAAACCTTAATAAATATTATAACTCTTAAAATTAAATAAAACAAAGATTAATTGAATAAAAATTATTTTATTCAAATAACCAATCAATTATTCAAATAAACTCATTTCAAAGAATAAGAAAACATATCATTTTATTCAAATAGAATTATTTCTATTCGAATAAATTATCTACTAAAAATATATGTATAGAATGAATTATTTGAATAACTACATGGTTATTCGAATAAATGACTGCATAATATTAGAAATGAAGAGCAGCACATTACACTAAAAACAAAAATTATTCGAATAGGCATGTCATTATTCAAATAAGAAGCTAATATCATAAGATTATGTAGAACGCGTTACATGAAGACAAGAATTCTTTTGGTATAATTATGCTGGAACTAAATGATGAGACAAGATTGATGAGGTAAGCAAGTCAAATGTTAAGAAGGGAAGCTATGGAATCAAAGTGATGATTACATGAAGTAAATAAACGAAACAAATGCCATAAAGATGGATGAAAACTTAGGGAAAGAATGAAGGCTTATGGCCAAGTGTTCAAAATAATGATTATGGATGAAGTTTGTGATATCAAGGCAATTGCCAAGAAATAAATGATAAGACTTACGGAAAAAGCCATTTAGTGGATAAGTTAGAAGAAGCTTATGGAAGAAGTTTCTTAGTAAGTTAGAAGGAGCTTATGAGAGAAGCTTCTTACTTAGAAAGTTAAGAAGACTTATTGGAGAAGCCATTGGAGACTTCTTGGAAAAACCATTAGGAGACTTCTTGAAGAAGCCATTGAAGACTTCTTGAAGAAGCCATTAAAGACTTCTTGAAGAAGCTATTGGAAGAAAAATCTCAAGGCTTCATGAAGAAACCATTGTGAGTTAAGCAATGTGACAAGTGTCATAAAAAGAAGATCATGGAATGATCAAGAGAAATCTAGAATATAGACATATGTCAAAGAGTGGATGGAAGATTGACAAGGCTAAATTCATTCCACGATAGAAAGAAGAGAAATGATTACAGAGACATGTGTTCAATGAATGAAGAAAACTTATGGAATTAAGGAAGAGATATAATCACAAAGGAACAAGTGGCAAGAAGGGAGACATTTGAAAGACTTAGAAAGCTTGATTTGGAAGACTAGACTTGGAAGACTTGGAATTACAAAGAAAAGTGTCACGTTAAGGAAAGAAACATGGAAGGGAAGAAGAACAAGTGTCCATGGTAATGATTTCAATAAAGAAAAATCTAGAATGAAGTATGATGAAAGGAAGACAAATGACTCTTGAAACCTTGACTAAGTTTCATGTAATAAGGAAGATTCACGAAAATGTGAAGGAACAAGTAACTAAACAAGAAATGTGGATCAATAAATGTGATACTTATTTGAATGATATGTATAAGGTATTTAGGTCATATTTGAATAAATGTGATATTTTGAGGAATATGCAATAAATTTGAGGATAATGTGAAAAATTTTAAAGAAAAATAGTTATTTGTAATATTGGGAAAGTGTAAATTTTGGATATGAGGAATCAAATCTCTAAGAACTTTTGAATTATTTTGTGGTTTATAGTAATATCTCTAAAAAAGGATTAATATATGTGTTAATGCAAGAGAGGAAGGTAGTAGTAATTTTTGGAGACATTATTAGTGTAAGGTAAAATTTGAGATAGGCACTAATCATAAAAGTTTAGATTATCTTTTTGATTAAAAGGAACTGAATATGAGGCAAAGAAGGTAGATTGAATTTCTTAAAGATTATGAATTGCAAGGAAGCGTGGTAGGCTCATAACCCATAGGATTATGATTTGGATGAAAAGTATTACTTAGGAAAAGTAAATGTTGTAGTTGATGTTCTAAGTAAGAAAATATTTCCATAAATGATGGTTTAGAAAGTAGATTTAGGAATTTGAATTTTCAGTGATTTCTAAGTCAAATAGAAATTGTTTAAATACTTGACAAGTTATTTGATGTTTGGAAGTAAAAATCATAGAGGTACAAATAGAAGATCAGTTTTTCCAAACTCTTAAGGAAGTAATATCAGAAGGATAATAAAGTGATTAAGAGTATATAATGGAAAAAGAAATACTAAGAGAAGTACAAAGGAGTACGTATACAATTTATTAGGATTGTAAAAGTCAAATTTAGTGACTTAAGATGAGATCTGACATAGCCAGGTTTCTTAAGTTTGTTGAAATTCCAGAAAGGAAATGGGATAGTATTTCTATGCATTTTGTGAAAGTCAATCTAGGTCATGATACTAAATGAGTAATTATGATAAGTTGACTCATTTACTACCTATAGGGATTATTTCAAAAAGAAGCCTAAGAATTATTTCTAAGTTTTAGGAATAGTTACAAGTAACAAAGAAATAAAGGTATTCTTATAATCAAAAGATTTGTAGTAAGAAAAGATATGGAAGATGCCATATGGAAGTGAAGGAACATTTTGGACAGAAGTATCTAGAAACTCTTCAACAGGTACTGGATAGAAAATTTTGAAGATAAAAGTTTTATGGCAAAGTCAAAAGTGAAAAAAGACAAAAGAGGATTTTGAGTGAAAGTATCCAGAGTTTTCTAGCGGTTATTAAAAATTTTGAGGACAAAATTTTTATAAGAGGGGAAGAATATAACATCCCTAAAAATAATAATATAGATACATAAAATATTTATACCTTAATAAAATATTACAACTCTCAAAAATAAATAAATAAAACAAAGATTAGTTGAATAAAAGTCATTTTATTCGAATAACCAATCGATTATTCGAATAAACTCATTTCAGAGAATAAGAAAATGTAACTCCCTTTCTAAATTAATAGCAAAATTTCTAACAACTGATATTGTTCTTAATCTTTGTATTAATAATTAAAAATTCAATATTTGCTAATAAAGTTTCATAAATTTCAAATACGCAGAACACAAAAATGAAATAATAAAAAAAAAACAGAAAGAGAAATCATAATAAGTAAAGATGCAAAATCAAAAACATAAGTTCTATTTAAGAAACTCAGCAAAAAAATCATGATTTTACTAACATATATTAGGGTCATTATTTAGTCATAATACATATATTTCTAATAACTCTATTTTTGTCATAATACATATATTTCTGATAACTCCAATAAACATATTATTCCCTCCTTTGGATTTAGAATCCACACATGACCAGTCTGCATGATGATAATCATAATACATCATGTATTAATTTAAAAATACCATGAACAGAGTGAAAATTAAAAATTCTCAATAGAAAATGAACAATTATAAAAATATTTGAAAACACATGGTGAGATTCAGCTATGTAATGTACACAGAAAACCTCATGTCAACCCAAGTATGATAAAAACAACACAATTTCAACAAAACAGAATGAATGTTAAACTAATCATACAATACAACCTTATAAACATTAGCAAGTTCCTCAAATATCAGTAAACATATACCAATTTATCAGCAAGTACTAGCAGACATCAGCAAGGTCCTCAAACCTCAATAAATAATTTCCAAACATCTGTAAACATAAGAAAACAAGTATCAATCATCAATAACATCAGTAAACATCAGCAAGTAAGTTCTTCATCATAGGGAATCCACCTTTTACTTTACTTTTTTCTTTCCATGTTTGTTTGTCTCACATTTTACTCAAAGGCCTTCACTTCTATAGAGAATCCACTCTATCTCTGGTGTTACTTTAACATTGTGACAACAAAGTCAGACATACCCATACTAACTAGGTAGGTAACATAAAAGGAAATTCATCCCTCTGTCTCTTAATGGTTAAGTGTAAACTTTTTCATGAATCACTTGCTTGCTACACACAAACATAAGTAATACAAACCACCAATATATCACAAATAAATTCATCATATAAATAAATTATGACAATTAAATAAAATTCATAAAACTTAAAATCATTAAATTTAAATGTCAATTCTTCAAGGGACCAACTATGATTTAAAATTAATTTAATAGTTCTTTTAAAAGTTCACATCATAGTTCATAGTTGCCTAGTCCTCATCATAATCCATAGTCCTCATCATGGTCCATAGTTTGTCAGATCCTTATCATAACATATAGTTTGTCCTGATCCTAATAGTGCTTTCATTGTACAAAAGTCCTTTTATTGCAAAGATCACAATAAAAAATCATAAAATTGCTCCCAAGACAAGGTAAAATATAAGAATGTCCATGTAAATCAAGCACATATATTTATTGCCCAATATAATTAAAAATATTTATTTAACTTAAGCATTGAGTGATTATTTTAATTTATTATATTGGTCTCATAAAAGAGTCAACATTCAAATTATAATAATTCTGAATTTTGTCAAATATCATAAATATTTCAAAACTAAGCAAATATCAAATTTTCATAACATTACATATGCATAATAAATTTAACAAGAATAATAATATGCACAAAATATTAAAATAATAAATTAACTAATAAAACATATAAATATACATGAAGCCATAATTTTTTTTTTTTTTAAAGTTTAGATCCTACTTCATAAATACTTTTTACTTTTTCTTCTCTTTTCTCTTTCTCTTTCTTCTTCTTTTTTTCCTTGCTCGGTTTCACTCTTTCTTTTTCTCTCTTTTTCTCTATTTTCTTTCCTCTTTTCTCATAATTTCACACACTCCATTTTTTTCTCTCACATTCTCTCCCTCTCGATTTCCGCAATATCTAACTCTTTCTCTATCTTTATTTTCAATTTTACTATTTTGTTTTTCCTCCCTTCTATTACGTTTCTATGCACCCATTTATAACCACATGAAGTGGTTACCATTCTTCTGCACGTAGCACCTATCCTATAATTTTTTATAAAGTAAAGATTAGTTTTAGATATTTAGATTAAAATAATATTATTTTATAAATATCTTTTTATAAATATTTTAATATTTTATTACAAATATATCTTCATAAATATCTTTAATAAATATCTAAATATATCTTCTAAATTCAAAATTTTATTCTATTATCTAATTTATCTAAAAAGTCAATCTCAATAATTTTAATTAAACTCTTACAAACTTTATCTAATCTCCTTTTATTAGTAAAATCTATTATAAAATAAAATATTCAAGTTAAAGAAATTAAAATTTTATTCTTTACAAAAATATGATGTTGCATTTCTCCTATCCTTTTAGGAATTTTATTGCCAAAATTCACTAATTTGATCGAATAACTCTAGATAAGACTTCTGAATGTCATCTTCCAATTCTCATGTTGCCTTTTCTGGTGAAGGTCCTTCCTAGATCACTTTATCTAAATAGATTTCTTTTCCTATTAAGTTTTTGACTGATCTATCCATGATTCATATAGGTTTTTATCCATAAGTCAAATTATCTCTTGCTTGCATTGTTTCATGTTCTATGTGTGTGAAGGATCAAAATGGTATTTTCTGAGATAGGATACAAGAAAGACATCATGAATATTTGAAAGATTTGGGAAAAGTGCATTTTGATAAGTAACAGATCCTACCTTTTTAAGGATTGAGAATGGACTAATGAATCTGGAATTCAACTTTTTAGTTTTAAGAGTTCTGCTAATCCCAGTAGTAGGAGTGACTCTAAGGAAAACATGTTCCCTTTCTTCAAATTCCAGAGGTTTTCTTCTTTGATCAGCATAACTTTTCTGTCTACTCTGAGCAGCAAGTAATTTTTCCTTGATAAATTTGATTTTTTCTGTGGTTTGCTGCACTATATCAGGTCCTAATAAACTCTCTTCTCCCGTCTCTAACCAACACAAAGGTGACTACACTTTCTACTATACAAAGCTTCAAATGGTGTCATTCCTATGTTTGAATGGTAAATGTTATTATAGGCAAGTTCTATTAATGGTAGATAGGTATTGCCAACTTCTTTGAAATTCTTACACAGAGGTTCTAAGCATATCTTCCAGGGTCTGAATGATTCTTTTAGCTTGATCATCTGTCTGAGGGTGATAAGATGTACTATGTAACACCTTCCTTAGGGCACTACACTTGATGTTGCTTAATTACCAAATTACCCCTTCATTAGAAATCGTGCTTATAATATAAATACGAGTTATAAAATTTCTTGATGATAATAAGATAAACTTAGCAGAAAATAAAAACATAACAATATTGTCACAAATAATTTACATCATATATACATACAAGCCTTTAGTATTGTCAAACTTAAATAAGTACAAACTAGACTTTCAAAATATTTAAATTTTAAACTTTAACTTAAACTATTATACTACCCACGTCCTACTAGACAGCAGAACCCTCAGACGGGTCCTCCTCAAATTCCTCAGCATATAGGAATCCATCATGAGGTGCAGTCCTACGGACAGGTGTCCGAGCAGATGACACAATACTAATCGCACTGGGAGTACGATAGTATGCTCCCCAATACTGCCTAATGGATATTGGGAACTCTAGTTGTACAAAAAGATTAACAGAAAAGTAAGGGTGTCCTAAATGTTGCCTACTCAATCTAATATTTAGGTCTCTCATATAGTAAATACTCTCTCTCTCTAAATCTACAGTTCACGCCTCATCTTCTCCAATGAATGTCAGCTTCAGGTAGTCAAGGAAACTAGGCATCTCCATCTCTTCAAAACTCAACGTCCTCAGCAGGAATCTGCTCCTCCTCAGCTTCTCGCTCTACCTCTTGCTCGACGTCTATACAAATATAAATATAATACTGAACATACATACAAAGAAATGAGATCACCTACGCCAATACCAGTATGGTAGCAATGAAGATAAACACATACAATATCTCATACAATTATCATATCATAATTACAGTTATGCCACCAACTTCATTATCATCACAAAAACATGTAATAAACAACATTTACGATCATGCCACTACAAATAATCAAATATCCAATAAATCAATTATCATAAACATAATTACGATAATACCCTCAATAGCTACATGTATGCACACAAACTCAATTTCTTACTCCATGGAGCTACAACTCAGGTCGGAGAGAGTGATCAAAAAGATCTGTCGGTACTATCATGCCTCGGACCACGTGCTCAATCTTGCACATCTAGCATATACACGACAGTCTTTATCAGATCTTGATTAAGGATAGTGTCTCGGTTAGAATCATTGGTGTGTTGCGTCGGTCTAACCTACGACACAGAAGAGCTACCTACTGCCCATTGTAAGAAACTCGCACCCCAATGCCCCCAAGGTCAACTAATGACTTACACTATGCATATCGCACCCACTCAAGAGGCGTAGTCTCTCCTAGGCAACTAGCCTCATACAGTCCATCGGACCTTTCTAATGCATGTACTATACACTATTCACATTTTCAATTCATATCACATATTCAGGGTCCACACAATAATCTAACAATATTATTACTGTATTTTAATCGCATATTCATATTTTCGTATTTTCTCAATCGTGACTCAATTCTGTCGCCTCTTCAAAATCGCGTAGTCATTTTCCAACATTTTCTAGTCGTGTAAATATTTTTCATACATTTTAAATTCAAAAATACTATTTTTCTCATTTAATACTAAAAATTTACTTTATTTTCCATATTTGCATAATAGTCCCTCAAAAAAATAATAATTACATTTTAGTCCTTTTTTAATTAATATTTCCAAAATGGTCCCTCACAAAATAATATTTACAGAATAGTCCCTCATAAAATTCGTATTTACAAAATAGTCCTTCATAAAATTCATATTTACAAAATAGTCTCTCTTTATAAAATATTTGCAATATGACCCCCTCTTTTACATAATATTTACAATTTAGTCATTCTTTTATAAAAATTTGTGGCATAACCCCTCTAAAAATCAGTAATTATATTGTTTCCCAAAAATTGTTATTTCTTTTCTTTAATTCATATAAAAATCATTTTATGTTGCCATACTCAATTTTTTTCCAAATTCATTTAGGTCTCTCAGTTCTCATTTTAATTCATCAGTGTAAGGACTTTGGTCCTCTTTTCCATGGTATGATCGTGAGCCTCAGTGCTCTTTGGAGGACTCATACAATCGATTCATCATGTTGTTCACATCCTAAATTATACATACATCCTTATGCTTTCATAATTATACATACACACATAATATCAAAGCTTTAAGCATTTTATCACACATGCAAGCATATAAACAAAATCATACACATGACAAAACACAATCAAATAACATCAAATAATTCGGTGAAGAACCCTTATGGATTTTTCACCGTACAAAACCATTCCCACATCACCAAAACTTGGTTGGTGAGGTTAAATCTCCCTCTTACTTCTTGAAGACAAGTTTTTCAAGCTCCTCTCCTTCTCCTTGTTTTCGTGTGAACCACAATCAATTCCTAACAATTCTAAAACAATTAGTAAAATCACAAATAAAACTCAATAATAACAAACCATGGAACAAACATGGTTTAGAAAATCACAAACATGAATTTAAACCATGAAAATCAAAGTTTACCTCTAGGGAAGTAAGGTAGAAGTGGGATTTTGAAGCACTTAAAGTATGATTTTGGGAAAACTTCCTAAATGAAAAGTGTTTAGAATGTTGTTTAGCTTTAGGAAATGTTGAGAGTGAAAATTATAGGTGAGTGATGGTGCTCATGGGGGTGGTGGCCGAACCATGTAGAGAAAATGGAAGGAAATGGTGCTTTGGTGTTTGGGAAATTTTGAGAGAATAAGATGAGTGCTTTTTTGATGTGAGAGAAAATGAAATTGTGAGAGCGAATTTGTGAGGGCTGCTGCCGTGAGAGTGTAGGAGATTTAAGTGATATACTTGACTCAAAATATCACCAACTGAGTGCACATGGATTAACACATGGCTTGGTCATGCAATGGTCATCAAAGATGGTTCAAGAACCATGGAGAACCCTCCTCCAAGCTGCTGGCCGTGTGGCTCTTCATGGGGTTAGGGACTTAATTGACTTCAATTAAAATCCACTTGTATGCTAATTAATTAGGTAATTAGTTAGGTTAAATTTCCTAATCAATCTTAATTAACATTCTAACTATATAACCAATTAATTAAACATATTATTACATATATTATAACCTTTAATTAAAATTAGGATATCTAATTAAGAATTAAATTATAACAAATTAACAATTAGATTAGTTTACTTAGCTTGTTAATTAGGCCATTAGATTAACTAAATTAGGTTTAATTAGTTACTAATCAAATTCAAGCCACTATTGTTGACTTCATCTTAGCCATTGAAATCAACTTGGTTTCCTATCCATTGATCTCATCTACGGTGGATATTACTTAGTGGTTTTATCAGGATTCGTTTTACACCATTGATCGGATCAACGGTTATGATCAAAAGCATCTAAATTATGCTTTTCATCCAATGGTCCATATTGAAGTCTATGCTTCTTTATTTGACTTCTTCCTATTAGTTTAAAATAGTCAAGCCACCTATTTTGACTGATTCTTATTGGTTTAGAATTTTGTCTAGTCATAATCATTGACTGTTACACTAAACGCGGGTCCCACAGACTTTTCGGGTCCACGTTAAGCAGATTTCTAGTGTTTTTAAGACAGTAAGTACTGTCACATAAAATAATATTATAATAATATAAAATTATTTTATTACACAGTTAAATCTTAAAAATTAAAAGATTAATTTATATATCAATCAGAATTGGGTTTAGTAAGATCCCTCAACTCTAATTAATTATAATAAGATTTTTTTTCGAGTCAGAAAATTATTATTTTCTTGACTCGGAGCAAATCACACAAAATGATCAAAAATGATCTCAGAGCAGTCAAACTATTTTTATAACACACAGAAAACATAAAACAGTGTAATTCTGCTATTACTATTAACATAGTCAGAATTTGGGGTGTTACAACTCTCTCCCTCTAAAAATAAGTTTCGTCCTCGAAACTTGACACATATTCAAAATAAAAACAGATACTGCTCTCTTATCTTTTCTTCTAACTCCCATGTGGCTTCACCACTTACATCGTTCCATACCACTTTAACCAATGTGATATCCTTTCCTCGAAGCTGCTTTATCCTTCGATCTTCAATCTTGACTGGAAACATCTCATAGGTCAAGTTTTCCTTTAGTTGTACGGTATCTGGCTCAATAACATGAGTCAGATCAAAAATATATTTCCATAGTTGTGATACATGAAATACATTATGAAGACTTGATAAGAACGGTGGTAGTGCAATTTGATAAGCTACCGAACCTACCCGATGAAGTATCTGATATGGTCCAATAAACTTCGGAGTGAGCTTCCTCGACTTGATTACTCGTCCAACTCCAGTCATAAGCGTCACAAGTAAAAATACATGGTCACATTCTTCAAATTCAAGCGGTCTTCGTCTTTTATTTGCATAACTCTTTTGGCGTGTCTGAGTTGTCTTCATCTTGTCTTGGATCATCTTCACTTTCTTAGTTGTTTTCTACACTAATTTTGGTCCTACCACAGTACTTTCATCATCGTGGTACCAACACAATGGTGTTATGCATCTTCTTCCATATAATGCCTCATAGGGTGCCATCCCTATGCTCGAATGGAAACTATTGTTGTAGGTGAACTCTATCAACGGTAGAAATTCATCCTAACAACCAGTTTGCTCTATAACACAAGCCCTCAACAAGTCCTCCAATGACTGAATTGTCCTTTCTGACTGACCATCTGTTTGTGGATGGTAAGCAGAACTCAAACGTAGCTTTGTTCCCATTGCTTCCTGCAAACTATTCCAGAATCTCGATGTAAATCATGGATCTCGATCAGAAATTATACTGGATGGTACACCATGAAGTCTGATAATTTCATTGATGTACACTTGAGCCAACTTCTCCATTGAGTACTTAATATTAATCGGTAAAAAGTGCGCTGACTTTGTAAGCCAATCAATAATTACCCATATAGAATCGTGACTCTTTCGAGTTTTCGGTAGTCCCATGATGAAATCCATTGCTATGTGGGAATAGGAAAATGTTGCAACATTCCTAATGGTCTCTGGTGTTCCACTTTGGCCTTCTGACAAATCAAACAGAATGATACATATTCTGCGACATCCCTCTTCATTCCTTGCCACCAATACAACTGTTTCAAATCTTGGTACATCTTCATGGCTCCCGGATGCACACTCAACTTACTTCTATGAGCTTATCCAAAATCGATCTTCTCAGTTTCGAATCATTAGGCACACATACTCTTCCTTTGAACTTCAGAATTCCATCGACACCTTCGCTGAATTTCAATTTTGCCCATTGACTTCTTGCTTCCTTTGCTTCTTGCAAGTACTGATCACTGTTTTGCCCTTCTCATATTCTATCCATCAAGTCATTCGAAATAGTGATCATGTTCAAACACATCTTCCCCGGTGTCAACTTCACAGATAATTGCATATCCCGAAATTCTTCTATCAGTTCCTTCTCCTTCATCATCATAACAGAAGCATTAAGCGCTTTCCTACTTAAAGCATCCACTACGACATTCGCCTTCCCGGGATGATACTGTAACTAAAAGTCATAATCTTTCAGAAACTCTAGCAAACGCCTTTGTCTCATGTTCAACTATTTCTGGTCAAACAGATACTTCAAACTTTTATGGTCACTAGTGAACGTTGCCCCATAAAGAAAATGTCTCCATACCTTCAATGCAAATACTACTGCTGCTAACTCCAAGTCATGAGTCGGATAATTCCTCTCATGCACTTTCAACTGCCTCGACGCGTATGGCACAACCTTACGGTTCTGCATAAGTACATAACCTAACCCTTGATACGAAGCATCACAATATTCCTTGAAAGGTTCATTCGGATCAGGCAGAATCAAAATCGATGAAGTAATTAGTCGTCTTTTTAACTCCTGAAAACTTTCCTCACATGCTTCAGTCCATGCAAACGGTTGATTTTTTCATGTAAGTTAGGTAAGAGGTCCTGTAATGTTTGAAAACCCTTCAATAAATCATCAATAGTAACCGGCCAATCCGATGAAACTACGGATCTCCGATACTGTCTTTAGTTTCTCCCATTCTACAACTGTCTCCACCTTTGAAGCATCAACTTCAATTCCATCCGCCGATATGACATGCCCCAAAAATTATACTTCGGTCAACCAAAATTCACATTTGGACAACTTGGCATACAACTTAATCTCCTTCAAAATCTGGAGAACCACTCTGAGATGTTCAGCATGCTCCTCCTGACTTCGAGAATAAATCAATATGTCATCAATAAAGACAACTATAAACTCATCCAAGTATGAACGAAAAATCCAGTTCATGAAGTCCATAAATATCGCTGGTGCAGTAGTCACACCAAAAGGCATCACTTGATACTCGTAATGCCCATATCGTGTCTGAAACGCAGTCTTTGGGATATCCTCCACCTTCACACGTATCTGGTGATAACCAGAACGTAAATCAATCTTGGAAAATATTGCGGCTCCTCGTAATTGGTCCATCAAATCATCGATCCTTAGTAGTGGATACTTATTCTTGATTGTAATCTTATTCAATTATTGGTAGTCTACACATAGACGAGAGGTCTCATCCTTCTTCTTTACCAACAATACTGGAGCTCCCCAAGGTGATACACTTGGTCTCACAAATTACTTCTCCAATAAATCCTCTAACTGCTTCTTAAGCTCTACCAACTCTACTGGCGACATCCGATAAGGCGCCATAGATATAGGTCCAGCTCCAGGTACCAAATCAATAGAGAATTCAATCTCTCTTTCCGGTGGTAGTCCAGGTATATCTTCAGGAAACACTTCAGGAAACTCATTCACTACAAAAATATCCTCCAGAACGTCTTCACATTGAACCTCCAAAGAAGACATCAACAAGTACCCTTGATCTCCTTCCTTCAAACAGGCTTCCACTTGAGTAGCCGTTAGGAATCTAGAATCCTTAACCTCAGGAAAAACTAATGTCTTACTAGCACAGTCTATCAAGATATGGTTGGAAGACAACCAATCCATTCCTAAGATTACATTAATCTTGGAAAGAGGCAAACAGATCAAATCCACATGAAAGATCCTATCTCTAACAGATACAGGGCAATTCAAGCATACTTTTGTAGTTATCACAGGTTTATCAGTAGGAGTACTAACACTCAAATCATATGGCAATGTAGTCACAGTTAATCCCAAACGCTCCACACAATCACATACAATGAAAGAATGCATTGCTCCCGAATCATATAATACTGTTAAAGGATTACCTTCAATAGCACACTCCTCCATTATCAAGTCCTCGGATTTAGCGGCTTCCTCCCCGCTCATTGTATAAACTCGACCACCCGCCTGTGGCCTTACAGTGTGAACACTTCCTACAAATGGCTTCGCTTTCTGCTGATCACACTCTCTAGAGAAATGTCCCGGCTTCCCACATCGATAACAAATCACCCCCTTATGCTGATAGTCTCTAGTGAGATGTCCTTTCCCACACTTAAAACATTTAAGTGCAGAAATTCCAGTTGAAACTGCTCTACTACCACTTGAACTTCCTCCAAATGATTGTTGCCGATTCTGACTTACTGCTGGTTTAGTATATGGTTTCTGTTGGTAACGGTTTCCACCGCTACTCTTCCCCCTTTGGAACAGTGCTGGTCCAAAGTTCTTATTTCTCGCCTCTCGCAGATGATCAATCTCCTTGACCTTTCGACACTTATCTAGCAATACCGGAAACTGATCGATATCAACAGTTGCTAAAGCTCGCTTGATGTCAAGCCTCAGCCCCTATTCGAACTTCCTACACTTCCACTCCTCATCTGGATGCATCTGGAAGTACCTCGAAAACTTAGACAAGCTTTCGAACCTTGCAGCATACTCACTTACAGTCATCGCCCCTTGTCTCAGACTAAGGAATTCCATCTCCTTAGCATGTCGAACACTGGCTGGGAAATACTTCCCCAGAAACTTCTGCCTAAAGAGTTGCCATGTCACAAATCTCCCTTCAGCTTGAATTAATCTGCGGGCTCCTGCCCACCAAGCCTCTCCATCACCGACTAGCACAAACGTGGTGAAAGTAAGCTTCCGCTCATCAGTACAACTCATGCCTTCAAATATATTCTCCAGTTCCTTGATCCAAAGATTAGCCTTCTCTAGATCAAACTCTCCATGAAATTTCGATGGATTGTTCCTCCGAAATTCCGACAAGCTATGAGCATCATCATTTGCTCTTTGATTTTGCTGTGCAACAACTTCAGCCATTCGTTGTATTGCTGCTACAGCTGCAGCCATATTCTGATTATTGTCGCCGGCATTTCCAGCTGCTGCCCTCGCATTCATGCGTCCTCTTCCACGTCCAGCCATTTCGATCTATCTATCAGACTGAACAACACAAAGAAAAGTGAGGGTCAGTCTTCAAACAATATTGTTTTTCTTTCAGAAAACAATCACAGAGAATCACACAACTTAGACAAGATAGACCTAACCACAAACCCAAAAGACTCTAACTTGGGTTCTGATACCAACTAATGTAACACCCACCTTAGGGCGCCACATTTGATGTTGCTAAATTACCAAATTACCCCTTCATTAGAAATCGTGCTTGTAATATAAATACGAGTTATAAAATTTCTTGATGATAATAAGATAAACTTAACGGAAAATAAAAACATAACAACATTGTCATAAATAATTTACATCATATATACATACAAGCCTTTAGTATTGTCAAACTTAAATAAGTACAAACTAGACTTTCAAAATATTTAAACTTTAAACTTTAACTTAAACTATTATACTGCCCAAGTCCTACTAGACAGCAGAACCCTCAGACGGGTCCTTCTCAGATTCCTCAGCATATAGGAATCTGTCATGAGGTGCAGTCCTATGGATAGGTGTCCGAGCAGACGACACAATACTAATCACACTGAGAGTACGATAGTAAGCTCCCTAATACTGCCTAATGGATAATGGGAACTCTAGTTGTACAAAAAGATTAACAGAAAAGTAAGGGTGTCCTAAATGTTACCTACTCAATCTAATATTTAGGTCTCCCATATAGTAAATACTCTCTCTCTCTCTCTAAATCTACAGTCCACGCCTCATTTCCTCTAATGAATGTCAGCTTCAGGTAGCCAAGGAAACTAGACATCTCCATCTCTTCAAAACTCAACGTCCTCAGCAGGAATCTGATCCTCCTCAGCTTCTCACTCTACCTCTTGCTCGACGTCTATACAAATATAAATATAATATAGAACAGACATACAAAGAGGTGAGATCACCTACGCCAATACCAGTATGGTAGCAATAAAGATAAACACATACAATATCTCATACAACTATCATACCATAATTACAGTTATGCCACCAACTTCATTATCATCACAAAAATATGTAATAAACAACATTTACGATCATGCCACTACAAATAATCAAATATCCAATAAATCAATTATCATAAACATAATTACGATAATACCCTCAATAGCTACATGTATGCACACAAACTCAATTTCTTACTCCATGGAGCTACAACTCAGGTCGGAGAGAGTGATCAAAAAGATCTGTCGGTACTATCATGCCACGGACCACGTGCTCAATCTTGCACATCTAGCATATACACGACAGTCTTTATCAGATCTTGATTAATGATAGTGTCTCAGTTAGGATCATTGGTGTGTTGCGTCGGTCTAACCTACGACACAGAAGAGCTACCAACTGCCCATTGTAGGCAACCCGCACCCCAATGCCCCCAAGGTCAACTAGTGACTTACACTACGCATATCGCACCCACTCAAGAAGTGTAGTCTCTCCTAGGCAACTAGCCTCATACAGTCCATCGGACCTTTCTAATGCATATACTATATACTATTCACATTTTCAATTCATATCACATATTCGGGGTCCACACAATAATCTAACAGTATTATTAATGTATTTTAATCGCATATTCATATTTTCGTATTTTCTAAAACGCGACTTAATTCTATCGCCTCTTCAAAATCGCGTAGTCATTTTCCAACGTTTTCCAATCGCGTAAATATTTTTCATATGTTTTAAATCCAAAAATACTATTTTTCTCATTTAATACTAAAAATTCACTTTATTTTTCATATTTGCATAATAGTCCCTAAAAAAAATAATAATTACATTTTAGTCCTTTTTAATTAATTTCCAAAATGGTCCCTCGCAAAATAATATTTATAGAATAGTCCCTCATAAAATTTATATTTACAAAATAATCCTTCATAAAATTCATATTTATAAAATAGTCTCTCTTTATAAAATATTTGCAATATGACCCCATTAAAAATAATATTTATACAATGGCCCCTCTTTTACATAATATTTACAATTTAGTCATTCTTTTATAAAAATTTACGGTATAACCCCTCTAAAAATCAGTAATTGTATTGTTTCCCAAAAATTGTTATTTCTTTTCTTTAATTCATATAAAAATCATTTTATTTTGCCATACTCAATTTTTTTCCAAATTCATTTAGGTCTCTCAGTTCTCATTTTAATTCATCAGTGTAAGGACTTTGGTCCTCTTTTCCATGGTATGGCTGTGAGCCTCAGTGCTCTTTGGAGCACTCATACAATCGATTCATCATGTTGTTCACATCCTAAATTACACATACATCCTCATGCTTTCATAATTATACATACACACATAATATTAAAGCTTTAAGCATTTTATCACACATGCAAGCACAGAAACAAAATCATACACATCACAAAACACAATCAAATAACATCAAATAATTCGGTGAAGAATCCTTATGGATTTTTCACCGTACAAAACCATCCCCACACCACCAAAACTTGGTTGGTGAGGTTAAATCTCTCTCTTACCTCTTGAAGACAAGCTTTTCAAGCTCCTCTCCTTCTCCTTATTTTCGTGTGAACCACAATCAATTCCTAACAATTCTAAAACAATTAGTAAAATAACAAATAAAGCTCAATAATAATAAACCATGGAACAAACATGGTTTAGAAAATCACAAACATGAATTTAAACCATGAAAATCAAAGTTTACCTCTAGGGAAGTAAGGTAGAAGTGGGATTTTGAAGTACTTAAAGTATGATTTTGGGAAAACTTCCTAAATGAAAAGTGTTTAGAATGTTGTTTAGCTTTAGAAAATGTTGAGAGTGAAAATTATAGGTGAGTGATGGTGCTCATGGGGGTAGTGGCCGAACCATGTAGAGAAAATGGAAGGAAATGGTGCTTTGGTGTTTGGGAAATTTTGAGAGAATAAGATGAGTGCTTTTTTTATGTGAGAGAAAATGAAATTGTGAGAGCGAATTTGTGAGGGCTGCTGCCGTGAGAGTGTAGGAGATTTAAGTGATATACTTGACTCAAAATATCACCAATTGAGTGCACATGGATTAGCACATGGCTTGGTCATATAACGGTCATGCAATGGTCATCAAAGATGGTTCAAGAACCATGGAGAACCCTCCTCCAAGCTGCTGGCCGTGTGGCTCTTCATGGGGTTAGGGACTTAATTGACTTCAATTAAAATCCACTTGTATGCTAATTAATTAGGTAATTAGTTAGGTTAAATTTCTTAATCAATCTTAATTAACATTCTAACTGTATAACTAATTAATTAAACATATTACTACATATATTATAACCTCTAATTAAAATTAAGATATCTAATTAAGAATTAAATTATAACAAATTAACAATTAGATTAGTTTACTTAGCTTGTTAATTAGGCCATTAGATTAACCAAATTAGGTTTAATTAGTTACTAATCAAATTCAAGCCACTATTGTCGACTTCATCTTAGCCATTGAAATCAACTTGGTTTCCTATCCATTGATCTCATCTACGGTGGATATTACTTAGTGATTTTATCAGGATTCGTTTTACACAATTGATCGGATCAACGGTTATGATCAAAAGCATCTAAATTATGCTTTTCATCCAATGGTCCATATTGAAGTCTATGATTCTTTATTTGACTTCTTCCTATTGGTTTAAAATAGTCAAGCCACCTATTTTGACTGATTCTTATTGGTTTAGAATTCTGTCCAGTCATAATCGTTGACTGTTACACTAAATGAGGGTCCCATAGACTTTTCGGGTCCACGTTAAGCAGATTTCTAGTGTTTTTAAGATAGTAGGTACTGTCACATAAAATAATATTATAATAATATAAAATTATTTTATTGCACAATTAAATCCTAAAAATTAAAAGATTAATTTATATATCAATCAGAATTAGGTTTAGTAAGATCCCCCAGCTCCAATTAATTATAATACGATTTTTTTCTGGGTCGGAAAATTATTATTTTCTTAACTCGGAGCAAATCACACAAAATGATCAAAAATGATCTCAGAGCAGTCAAACTATTTTTATAACACACAGAAAATATAAAACAGTGTAATTCGGCTATTACTATTAACATAGTCAGAATTTGGGGTGTTACATACTAAAACGAAAATTAGTATTTAAAGCTTTTTGTAAGGCTACCCAGAATTTTTAGGTAAATCTTGGGTCTCTATTTGAAACTATACTAGTTGGTGCACCGTGTAACCTTATAATTTTCCTAATGTAATTTTGAGCCAACTTGTACAATGGGCAACTAATTCTAATGGACAAAATATGAGTAGACTTAGTTAACCTATCAACAATAACCCATGTTGTATTATAACCTGATGGTGTCCTAGGTAATTCTAATACAAAATCCATTGATATACTATCCCATTTCCATTTGGGGATATTCAAGGCTTGTAGTAATCCAACAGACTTCTGGTGTTCTATTTTAACCTTTTTGTAAACCAGATATTTAGTTACAAAATTAGCTATGTCTCTTTTCATCCTATTCCACCAAAACAATTTATTGAGATCTTGATATATAGTGTGCCTTAGATAAAATCTTCTTTCTCAATTCTTCATCATTGGGCACACATAATCTTCCTTAGTACATCATAGCCCCTTTTTCATTTACTCGAAAATGTTCTTCTTTTTTAGGGACTGCAAAAACTCATCATTTTCTTAGGCTTGTCTTACTTGGTTTCTTAAATCACACTCTATTCTTGATTCACTAGGCAGTGAGGTTGCAAGGATACTAAAATCTTCAGGTCCCTGAAATTTTTCAACAACTTTTGTTCCCTTATCATCATCAAGGACATGTGTAAGGACTTTCTACTTAAGGCATCGGCCACTACGTTGACTTTACCATCATGATATTTAATTCAAAATCATGGTCATTTAAATACTCAATCATTTACGATGTCTCATATTTAACTCCTGAAAACTTACTTCACAAGCTAAATCTCATTCAAAAGGGTGATTTTTTTTGTTGACCTAGTCAGAGGTAAAACTAGCTGAGGGAATCTCTTAATGAATCTTCTATAATATTTGACTAGTATAGAAAACTTGTAATCTCAGTAATTGTTTTTGGCCTTTCCTAGTGAATTACTACTTCAACTCTACTAGGATCCACAACTACTTTTTCCTGAATAATTACATAACCTAAAAATCTTACTTCACTTAACCAAAATTCACATTTTTTAAACTTGCATACAACTGCTTCTCCTTTAGAATCTATAACATTATTCTAAGGTGTTTTTCATGCTCCTTCTCAGTCTTAGAATATATGAGTATGTCATCTGTAAAAACTACCATAAATTAGTCAAGGTAAGGTCTAAAAATCTTAGTCATGTAATGCATGAATATTGCAGGAGCATTAGTAAGTTCAAAGGGCATCACAATGTATTCATAATGCCTATATCTTGTCTTAAATATTGTCTTGGGTACATCGAACTCTTATCTGATGATATCCTGATCTCAATTCTACCTTTGAGAAGACTATGACTCCTAACAATTGATTCAACAGGTCATCTATCCTAGGGAGTGAATACTTGTTTTTAATTATGACTTTGTTCGGTTGCCTATAATCTACACATAACCTCATACTCCCATCTTTCTTCTTGGTGATACACTGGGCCTAATAAATCCTTTGGCTAACAATTCATTTGTTTGTTGCTTGAGTTTACTTAGCTCCAAAGGGGACATTTTATAAGATGCAAAAGATAGAGGTCTTGTTCCTGGAACTAGGTCAATCAAAAACTCAACTTTCCTTTCAGGTGGTATGTTCACTATTCCTTTGGGAAAACACTTCTGAAATTTTTTTTTACTATAGGTATGTTGTTTATTTCCTACCCAACCTCTAAATTTGAAGAAAACAAAAGAAGAAACCCTTGACCTTCTTTCTAAGAGACATTTTTCTACCTGAGTGACATTAAGGAATAGGGAACAATCTAAGATAATATCAATACTAATTAAAGGCAAACAAATAAGTTCAAAGTGGAAGTTTTTCCTTCAATTAAAATAGGACATTTTAAACAAGCTTGAGAAATAAAAACTTTTTTCCTTTGTGGGAGTTGAAACTAATAGATCATAAGACAAGGAAGTTATAGGCAAATTCAACTTTTTCACACAATCAATATATATATATATATATATATATATATATATATATATATATATATATATATATATATAAGTGTGTAGCTCATAAATCAAACAATGCAATTAAGAGAGTATTTTTAAGAAAGTATTTACCTTGAATCATGTTGGGGATTGATTTGTCTTTTCTCCAATTAGAGCGAATACCCTTCCTTTAGTTTGTGATATGGGTACACGGTTGTTTAAATAGGAAGAAAATTTGAAAAGCTCTTCAAATTTGGCCACATGTTTCCCTATAGTCGTATTTTTCCTATCTAAAGGCCTAGGACTATGTCGCAACCGTCCCGAAGGGCGCCGCGAAAATAAAAAGAATAAGGAGGAAAGGACTTCGGGGTGTTGGGAGTCGTCACCAATCGCTTTATCCATTAAATAGAATGGTGCAATTGGACACCTAAAAGATGGTCTACGTTTTAGAGTTTGAGGTTCGGGGCTTGATTACGGGTAGGGAATGTGTTAGCACCCTACACCGTCCGTTCTAAAAATGGTTACCTGTTTAACCTAATGTTATTTGCAAGGTTAATTAAATTGGTCCTTTATTAACTAAAAGAAAAGAATTTTTTATTTTTTATTTTGACATGTCCCATTTTGTCAAGAATAATATCAAGAATGATAAATGACTAAGACAAGCAATAAGTGGCTAAATTGCCATTATTTGGGACAAATTCTAAGTTTACAACATATTATATAAAAATGGTGAATTAAAATTTTATTTTTTTGAAGAGAAGTAATTTTCAAAATGGCCAAATAAAATATTATTTCAATGAATAAGATTCAAAGAAATTTATTTAAAGCAAGAGAATTTTTTTTTAAGTAGATGACCAAATAAAATCTCATTTATTATCAAGAAAAATATTTTTAAGCATAATGAGATTTTTGTAGTAATTTCTAAAAAAAAAGTCTTCATAAAAAATAAAACTTTAATTCACCACAATCATGATGTTGAAACTGTATGAATTTGTTTACTTTTATTTAAGGATTTTTTTATTTTTTACAAAAAAGAGATTTTATTTTAATTTAAAAAAAGGGTTGTATTTTATTTAGCAAAAATATTTTAATTTAGTGTGAGAATTAGACCTCGTCAGTGCTTCTAGCAAAATCCAATATAAAGCCTTAAGATTATCGAGAAGAGTGTATTTGATCGGCGCTCCGATCCTCTCCCAATTTTTCCATCATCGGCCATTGAAAATTATTTGGTTAATATATTAATTCAAAAATAAATAAATTAAAGTAAAGCATAAGTACAAATGCATAATGATATTACTACAAGTGAAGTGATATGGAATAAGATTATTTTATACAAATATGAATGACAACAATGAAAATATAATAAACATGTAAAATTCAAGACATTAATAGAAAGTTTAAAGCCTAAATGAAAGGTAAAAATAAAATTAAAAAAGGTAAAATAAAAAATAAAAATAAAAATACAAACAAACCAAAAAAGAAAAAGAGCAGACTTACCTCCAAGGCGTATAAAAATGCTATGCTCAAAGAATTCTACATAGAGCCTCACACGTTCTCTTCAAATCGAACCTTGAAAAGCAACCCACTTGCATGGAGAAAATTTTTTACTAAAGTCTCGGGCTCTTATACTTAGTATTAAGCCCAAGTAAAAAACATTACTAAAGTTCTCGGGCTCTTATACTTTGTATTAAGCCCAAGTGTATATTTTTTTGGATGTGCAAACCATTGAGAAGCACCTCTTTATATAGGAGGAGGGGAGGGAGAAGGAGCTTGACTTCTCCAATGTGGGACTTAGACATTTTAGTTTTTTCAACTTTTTCTCTTTTTTTCATTTTTTTCATTTTATATTTTTAGATTTTCATTCACTTTTCAAGGTTTAGAAATAAACTTTATAGACAAAATTGAGTGTTCATACCTTGATCAAGTAACAAAAATAAAAAAAATTATAGACAAAATTAGGTATCAACAGCTGCCCCCCTTTGCTTTGCCTATAAATTAAATGAAAAGTAAAGGAATTGATTCAATTTTGTCCATGAAAAGGTAAAAAACTTGCGGGTTTAGGTACCTGCTGAAGCTTAAAAACTTAAGGCAGAAAAGGTAAATAAGCTTGTGAAGCAATGGGTACGGGGACCCGAAAACCATGAACAATGGGTGCGGGGACCCGAAAAGGTAAAAAGTTTGTAGAGTCAGGTATCCGCCAAAGCTTAACAAAAAATAAGGTAAGAAGCTTACGGAGTCGGGTATCCGTTGAAGCTTAACAAAAAACTTAAAAGTAATGGGTACGGGGACCCGAAAACATAAAACAATAGGTGTGGGGACCCGTAAAGGTAAAAAGCTTGCGGAGTCAGGTATCTGCTGAAGCTTAACAAAAAACTTAAAAGCAATGGGTACGGGGACTCGAAAACATAAAACAATGGGTGCGAGGACCCGAAAAGGTAAAACAAAGGGTGCGGGGTCCCGAAAAGGTAAAAAGCTTGCGGAGTCAGGTATCCGTTGAAGCTTAACAAAAAACTTAAAAGCAATGGGTACGGGGACCCAAAAACATAAAACAAGAGGTATGGAGACCCAAAAAAGTAAAAAGTTTATGGAATCAGGTATCCGCTAAAGCTTAACAGAGAACTAAAAGCATGAAAAGGTAAAAAGCTTATGGAGTCGGATATCCGCTGAAACTTAACAAAAAACTTGAAGTAGAAAAGCTTAAAGGTAATGGGTACGGGGACCCAAAAACATAGAACAAGGGGTATGGAGACCCAAAAGGTAAAAAGCTTACGGAGTCAGGTATCCGCTGAAGCTTAACAAAAACAAGGTAAGAAGCTTACGGAGTCGGGTATCCATTGAAGCTTAACAGAAAACTTAAAGGCAATGGGTACGGGGACCCAAAAACAATGGGTATGAGGACCCAAAAGGTAAAAAGCTTGCGGAGTCAGGTATCCACTGAAGCTTAACAAAAACAAGGTAAGAAGCTTACGGAGTCGGGTATTCGTTGAAGTTTAACATAAAACTTAAAGGCAATAGGTACGGGGACCCAAAAACAATGGGTACGAGGACCTAAAAAGTAAAAAACTTGCGTAGTCAGGTATCCGCTGAAGCTTAACAAAAAACTTAAAAGCAATGGGTACGGGAACCCGAAAACATAAAACAATAGGTACGATGACCCAAAAGGTAAAAAGCTTGCGGAGTTAGGTATCCGCTGAAACTTAACAAAAAAACTTAAAAGCAATGGGTACGGGGACCCGAAAACATAAAACAATGGGTACGAGGACCCAAAAGGTAAAAAGCTTGCAGAGTCAAGTATCCGCTGAAGCTTAACAAAAAAACTTAAAAGCAATGGGTACGGGGACCCGAAAACATAAAACAATGGGTACGAGGACCCAAAAGATAAAAAGCTTACAGAGTCAGGTATCCTCTGAAGCTTAACAAAAAAACTTAAAAGCAATGGGTACGGGGACCCGAAAACATAAAACAATGGGTACGAGAACCCAAAAGATAAAAAGTTTGTGGAGTCAGGTATCCGCTGAAGCTTAACAAAAATAAGGTAAGAAACTTACGGAGTCGGGTATCCGTTGAAGCTTAACAGAAAACTTAAAGGCAATGGGTACGGGGACCCAAAAACAATGGGTACGAGGACCCAAAAGGTAAAAAGCTTGTGGAGTCAGGTATCCGCTGAAACTTAACTGAAAATAAGGTAAGAAGCTTACGAAGTCAGGTATCCGTTGAAACTTAACAGAAAACTTAAATGCAATGGGTACGGGGACTCAAAAACAACGGGTACGAGGACCCAGAAAAGTAATGGACATAAGGCTCTAATTTGACTGAAAACAGCAAGTTGGACCTTTGTAGGTCAAGGCTAGCAAAATGAAATAGTTCACTATGCATGCTTCAGATGTATGAGAGTACGAAAAACTTTTTTTTTTTTGCGTCTCCACGACCCCTGAGGACATGATTGCAATCTTTTTCAAAGATGAACTAGAATGAGATTTATTGGCATCCTTTCATTTGTCTATTCAGCCGATGGTTAAAATGTCCAACTGGGATGACCCTTGAGGTGTGCATTAGATGTGACACATAAGAGCAATGGGAAAACCCTTTAGATGACCCTTGAGGTGACCTGGTTATCCTTCTTCTCTAACCAATACTCTTAAAGAGCCTTGAGCCAGAAAGCTTTATGCAGTGAGCCTTGAGTCAAAAAATTTTGCACAGTTAGCCATAAGCCAAAGAAGCGAACGTACTTGAGAAAAACATCTTTTAGCAAAGTTTTGAACTAAACTCTTCTTTAACCAACCAAACCCATATTCAAATGGGATCATTGCCAATCTCGTCTTGTTCAAATTTCTCTTCATTAGATATGGCTGGTGCAGAAGCTTGTGACTTCCTTTTCCAGAGATTCCCATTTCTACTAGACACACTTCAATCTGAATTATGAATTGAGAATGTCATTCCCTTCATCGATTGAAACTCTAGAGCTCCTTTGGCTTGAGTTGTTCAATAAGAGATTACCATTAGATGGTTAAATTGTACTATTGTACTCATGTTCACCTAACCTGAAGCATCATGTACCAGATATGCATGGATTCAAAAGTACAACATGAAAGAGATTTACTAACTGAGAAACCTTTTTTGATTGATTTTGGGAGTATGACTACACAAAGGACATTTACAAAAGAAAAAAAAAATAAGAAGTGGAATAGTACAAAAGCCAAGAGTTTTTTTCTTCCCTTTTTTTTTTTAGTTTGGATGTGATTGATTTTTACTTGACAACTGGACATCATGACCATTGCTTTATTAGGTATCCACAAAAATCTACCCTCGTGTATGATATCAAATGAATTTGACTCAGAGTATGTCATTTGAGAACAAAGATGCCCTAGTGTAGGCCATTTGACAACAAAAATTGTCCCAGTGGGGAACTTGAGAATAAAATTTTTGCCCCAGTATAAGGTCAAATAAAACAAAGCAAACTGCCCCAGTTTAGAGCCGCATTCAAAAGGGTAGAGACTTGCCCCAATGTAAAACCAAGCTGAACTAAAAGATTTGCCCCAGTGTAAGGCCGAATTGAACAGTGTAGAAATTTGCCCCAATATAGAGCCAGATTGAATCAAAAGAAAACATGCCCCAGTGTAGGGGCAACTTGAACAGGGTAACAACTTACCCTAATGTAAGTCTCTTTTTTTTTGTCTTATATCTTTTTTTTTAGACCGCCCTTGTGAGTTTTCAGCCTAACAATTTTTTTTGTTTTTTTTATTTTTTTTAAGGAGCAATGATTGCAAATTCAGTAGAGTATGAACCTTTTGTCTCAAAATTAAAGTCAATGAAAATGAAAACAATTCTTCATTGATCAGAATTGACATTTTAAGGCTTGTAATGTGGCCAAGGTTAGGGGTTATGAAAAGAAGGGTATAAGGCTCAAACAAGTGTTTAAAGGTTAAGTGGGACCAAAGATCCTTGTTTAAACTTAAACTTTGTTAATTGCTTTTGCACTTTCAAGCACACTTTTCTCTTATTGTTCTTTTTCATCTTTGTTCAAACTTAAACTTTGTCAATTACTTTTGCACTTACTTTCCGCCCCCTTTCACCTTTTCTTTCTTTTTTTTTCATTATGCTTCAAAATAGTCATCATGGCAACCAACCCCTTTTTTGTGTTATCCTCTAGTGTAGAGGTGATCCTTGTCCAGGGTTTATTGAAGAAAACTTTCAAGTTCAAATTGGGACAACAAGGGATAATGAATTCTTGTGAGAGATAGAGAAAGATGGTCAATCTTCATTTTAAATTTTGATTGCTCATTTTCAAAAAATTTAATTTAAAGACAAAAGGATAATACACACTGAGTGATTATTTATTTGCTCCCTTTATTTCTCTTTATTTCTCTTTTTTTGTTTTTTTTTTTGCATTTTTTTTGGGACGAAGAACACCTGCACACATGGGCCTCATAACCACAAAATTTTTTTCCAAAATGAAAGTCCTATAGGATCCAAACCAAAAGAAAGCAAGTAAAGGGAAGAAAAGAATGACAAGAAAGATTTGACAATAACACGAGTACCAAGAACATAGGAAAAAGAAATAAGGTATGCTGAGATCCATGCAAATCCATCACATTAATGCTTCAAGAAAGTTCACATAAGTTCAAAAACCAAATGATTTTAATGATTGAACAAGCATGGGATCAGTACAATTAAACCATCATTTCATGGTAACAACTTGGTAAACAAATCAGAATACTAGTCGCTCAGAAATTTCCTAGTGCTGGAGGACTCCAAGGTACGGTTCATTCTTGACGGTTAGAAAAATGAATCGCCACTTGATCAAACTTTCTAAGGTTGCCCCTGATCGACCATTGTAAGCAATCACTCCTATTATAGATGGGCATGTGTAGAAACCTTCTGACAATTACTAGTGAATTAGGTAACCGTTGTCATCCATGAGTTTTCTTGAAACCTCATTTAACTCATTCAACCTGAAGTCTGCCCTTAGTTGGTTCAACATTTGCCCATACTTTCCTGTCCATCATTCATTTGATGCAATCTTCCCTTTTTCATTTCGTTTTCAATCCTTTCGCCAATTATCACGATATTTGAAAAAATCGATGACACACTTCCAATCATATGACCATAGAATGGCGCGTGTAGTGTATCATTGAACATAGCAACCATCTCTTTTTCGGACAAAGGGGGTTCCACTTATGCAGCCATTTCCCTCCACCTCTGAGCATATTCCTTGAAGGTCTCAGCATCCTTCTTAGACATACTTTGTAGTTGCATTCTATCTGGTGCCATGTCAATGTTGAACTTATACTGCTTTACAAAAGCATCAGCTAAATCCTTGAAACTCTTTATACGAGCACGCTCAAGATGTGTGTACCAATTCAAAGCTACCCCAGTTAAACTGTCTTGGAAGAAATGGATTAACAGTTTGTCATCATGAGCTTGTGAAGCTATCTTGCGAATGTACATTATCAAGTGATTCTTTGGGCAAGTAGTCCCCTTATATTTGTCAAAATCTGGGACCTTAAACTTTGGGGGAATGACAACATCCGGGACAAGGCAAAGTTCTGAAGCATTCATAAGACCATAGCCACTTGCTCCCTCTACGGCTCGAAGTCTTTCTTCAAGAACTTTTAATTTTTCCTTAGATTGAAGGCCTTCAGTTGAAGGGTTCAACAGATAAGTACTAGCAATCTTATAAGGGAAAGACTGTGACATGTAAAAAGGAGGTTGGGCCTGAGTCGAGCTTTCTGGCCCTAAAATAGGTATTACCAATGATGAGCCGCTCTCAAGAGGGTTGGTAATTTGTGACGGCATAAAACCAGGGGAAAGGCCATAAGGTGGAATGGAAACAAGGTACTGAGGAATCTCACTGGTATTTGGCTGAGATCCTTGGGTAGTGTTTGGAGGGTTTGAAGTTGTTGTGACTGTCAATGCACTGCCCTCAAGAGTATTGGTGGCTAATGGTGGCACATAACCAGGTGGAAGGCCATATGGTGGGAATAGAGATGCATGTGTTTCAGGATTATTTGAGTAGATGGTGAGTGGCATCATGGCCCCTTGAGAGGTGACGCTAGGATATTGCCAAGGAATTGGCGTAAAGCTGGGCGGGTGAGCAGACATGGCTGAAGGATCATCATTTGCCCTTGAAGGAGTCCCCTCTGTGTTCTTCGTTTTTTCTAGAATTTCCAAGATCTTGGCCATTTGTTCCTTTAGCTAGCTTACTTCACTTCTCAACTCTTCTTGTGACTGACCCAGTTCATCCATGACTTTTGATTGAAAGCGAGTCCTATATGGGTGTCGTAGAGATAATTTTTTTTTGTATTATTTTGAATATTGATAAAAAAATACAAATATAAGTACACTAAAACAAGAGTAAAATTATGCATGCGGAGACATGGTCCTAAGCTTGGTACTTGTCCTAAAAGATGGGTTCTATGTACCAGTAAGTGATAGCTTTGTTTCTAGACCCTTCAAACAAAAGGTCCCCAAATTGCCCCTTGCTGTCACCAACACTTTGGCTAGCAAGAGTTCTCCATCCTTACCCATGATAGGTTACAAGCGGAAAGAGTTCAATTTGAGTGAGGGGTTTTCATGTGCCTTACCGGAGACCAACGGTCTCACAAAGCAATACTACTTCACCCTCTATCTAAGCCTACAAGGTACTGAGCTCAGGTATAGAGCTTGTGTGTGCAGGTGTACATGAGAGAACTTATTTACAAAGCAGAAATATAATACATATAATGCAAACAAAATATACAATAATGTGAAACAAATAACAAATAAACAAATAAAACAAAAACGGACCAACATAATTAAAGAGCAAATCACATAAGATTAAAATAATGTTTAACCCTCTGACTGTCCCCCGTGGAGTCTCCAGCTGTCGCAACTGTCCCGAAGGGCGTCGCGAAAATAAAAAGAATAATGAGGAAAGGACTTCGGGGTGTTGGAAGTCGCCACTAATCGCTTTATTCATTAAATGGAATGGTGCAATTAGACACCTAAAAGATGGTCTACGTTTCAGAGTTTGAGGTTCGGGGCTTGATTACGGGTAGGGAAGGTGTTAGCACCCTACACCGTCCGTTCTAAAAACGGTTACCTATTTAATATAATGTTATTTGCAAGGTTAATTAAATTGGTCCTTTATTAACTAAAAGAAAAGAATTTTTTATCTTTTATTTTGACATGTCCCATTTTGTCAAGCATAATACCAAGGATGATAAATGACTAAGACAAGCAATAGGTGGCTAAATTGCCATTATTTGGGATAAATTCTAAGTTTACAACATATTATATAAAAATGGTGAATTAAAATTTTATTTTTTTGAAGAGAAGTAATTTTCAAAATGGCCAAATAAAATATTATTTCAATGAATAAATTTTGATTCAAAGAAATTTATTTAAAGTAAGAATTTTTTTTTTAAAAAGTAGATGGCCAAATAAAATCTCATTTATTATCAAGAAAAATATTTTTAAGCATAACGAGATTTTTGTAGTAATTTTCAAAAAAAAAAGTCTTCATAAAAAATAAAACTTTAATTCACCACAATCATAATGTTGAAACTGTATGAATTTGTTCACTTTTATTTAAGGATTTTTTTATTTTTTACAAAAAAGAGATTTTATTTTAATTTAAAAAAAAGGTTGTATTTTATTTAGCGAAAATATTTTAATTTAGTGTGAGAATTAGACCTCGCCAGCGCTCCTAGCAAAATCCAATATAAAGCCTTAAGATTATCGAGAAGAGTATATTTGATCGGCGCTCCGATCCTCTCCCAATTTTTCTGTCATCAGCCATTGAAAATTATTTGATTAATATATTAATTCAAAAATAAATAAATTAAAGTAAAGCACAAGTACAAATGCATAATGATATTACTACAAGTGAAGTGATATGGAATAAGATTATTTTATACAAATATGAATGACAACAATGAAAATATAATAAACATGTAAAATTCAAGACATTAATAGAAAGTTTAAAGCCTAAATGAAAGGTTAAAATAAAATTAAAAAAAGGTAAAATAAAAAATAAAAATAAAAAAACAAACAAACCAAAAAGAAAAAAAGAAAGAGCAGACTTACCTCCAAGGCGTATAAAAATGCTATGCTCAAAGAATTCTACATAGAGCCTCACACGTTCTCTTCAAATCGAACCTTGAAAAGCAACTTACTTGCATGAAAATTTTTTTTTACTAAAGTCTCGGGCTCTTATACTTAGTATTAAGCCCAAGTAAAAAAAAATTACTAAAGTTCTTGGGCTCTTATACTTTGTATTAAGCCCAAGTGCATATTTTTTTGGATGTGCAAACCATTGAGAAGCACCTCTTTATATAGGAGGAGGGGAAGGAGAAGGAGCTTGACTTCTCGAATGTGAGACTTAGACACTTTAGTTTTTTCAACTTTTTCTCTTTTTTTCATTTTTTTCTTTTTATTTTTTTAGATTTTCATTCACTTTTCAAGGCTTAGAAATAAACTTTATAGACAAAATTGAGTGTTCATACCTTGATCAAGTAACAAAAATAAAAAAATTATGGACAAAATTGGGTATCAACACTAGGAATTCACTACACTACCCCCTATGATAAATTGTAATCCTATCTTTGCTAATGTTCAATTATATTCTTGAAGGCGATTTGTCCTAATTTATTTAAAACTCAATTTCTTGGTACTAAAGAAGTGCTAAAACTCCATCAATCTCATTCTCATGGCAATTAATCCAAGTTCTAACTTATTAAATTTTATGACAATCGTTTGCTCCTTGAAGGATTTAAGCCTATATCTAGGTCTCAATTCTTAAGTTCAATTCTTGGATTATCTAGCAATTATGTTTCATCTTTCAATCATTCACCTAAAGCCTAAGATCATGTAAATATAGCCAATAACATACCACAAGCATTAAGCATACCAAGAATGAATCAAGAACGATAATCCTAGAAAAAGGAATTTAGCCACTCATGGCCAATGTAGTATAAACAAGAACAAAAGTTAAAGAAACAATCATGATTCTATCTCAAGAAAATAGGAAAAAAACAAACAAAGAGAAGATGGAGAAGATAAATAGGGAGAAGATGCCTTTAATAGTTGAACTTTAATTACTCTTGCACTTGTCTTCAAAACCCTAGCCTCAAATCTTTGGTTTTCTGTCGTCGCAAAGTATGCTTCAGGATTAGGAATTCAATTTTATTTATAATGTTTGAGGTGAAAAACTACTAGTTTTAGTCACAAAAGACCTCACACGGCCGTGTCTAAGCTCGACTTGACCGTGTGAGCTTAAATTGTGTAACTATGAGACACAGTCGTGTGATCAAGAGACACAGCTGAGTCTCCTAAAAATAGTCACACAGAAGCGTTCTTCAAGTTAGACACGGTTGTGTGAGCTTGACAGAAATGTTTCTCAAGTTAGACAAGGCCGTGTCTAACTCCTCAATCGCTCACAGGGTCCTGTCTAAGCCAAAATGGTCATCTTTTACTCTGAAATCGCAGTGTCTTCGCCTGCTTTCACTCCAAATGTGTTCAATATCTTTAAATCTGCAAAAATGAAGACAATGATAAGGGTCCAACTAAAGTTTACCAATGAATATAAGCAAATCACCACAATCTATCCAGTATAAGACTATAAAATATAAGCCTATCACTTGCCTGGTGCTCAAGCGCTCAACGCGCGTTTAGGCCTCCACCATGGGTGCTCAGGCACTTCCCGCGTAGCTCAAAATTGCTCTCTGTATGGCATTTGGTGCTTGGGCACCCAACTCCCAGTGCCTAGGCGCTGGTCACTAGAATCAGTTTTCTGCATAATTCTATAGAAAACAGCCACTGTTCCATTGAGAACAATGGACTTCCAATTACTCAAACCTCAAATCAAGTGATTTCCAACACCACATAAGGTCTAAAAACACATTGTAACTCTTATACAATTTTTAATTCACTTCCACATAGATTAATGAATCATTCATCAACCTTAAAAACGTAAATTCCCACTCTCAGTTCAAGTGGAAAAAAAATGTTTAAGGGATGAAAATTCATCACTAAGCATCACACAACAAAAAACAAGTCATCCTCAACTTCTACAACAAGATTCAAGCCAAGAACACAAAAATCATACCCAAAATCCATTTCTTCATTTAGTCAACTCATGAAACAAGATGGAGAAAATGGAAGGAAAATGCTAAAATAAAGTTGCCCCTACCTTTATTGTCTAGAAATGAACGAACTTAGATGCTCCTCTCCACCTCTATCTTCTTCCTCCTTTATGGTTGTTGGTTCTCCTCTTCTATCCTCCTTCTTTCCTTTCCCTTTGTGCTTCTCTATGGCAGCCGTGAGAGTGGTGAGAAAATAAGAGAAATATCTCATTTAAGGCAAAGAAAGTCAAGGGCAGAAAATAGGAAAGAACCGTGAGGCACTTGGCCTCTTTAGTACCTAGGTTGTAACTTCTGATCTGTTAAAAATACTTAGATTTCACTTAATCCAGTTTCCTAATTTTCAACAGTTAAAAATAAATCCTAAGATTCATCAAAAATCTTATTGCACCATTTCCATATTTTTTCATATTTGCGACTAGTCAATATAGCATTAAAACACATGCTCGGTATGCTTAAAAATACCAACATAACTTCGATTAACCTCAAATTTTAACTGCATCATCTTCCACACATTTGTGACCTAGAAATAAATTTCTCACATTTATTTCTACTAACCAAGCAGTTTAAGCTAATTTTGGGGCTAATAACAATTATTTTCACACATAGTATTACAGCAAAGTGATTAAACATACTCAGAAAGCCACAAAATTTAACAAGAAAGTTAAGCAAGTATTAAGCTACCTTTGTAACCATATACAAGTTTAACATGTTCTTGAGGGTATTACAGCAACCGGCAATGGAATATTGACTCCCACTTTCCTGAAGGTCTCAAGAAGCTCTCTATCCTTCTTAACCTCATCTATCTTTCTAGACTGAGTGGCTCTCTGTGGAAAGGGAAGGGCTACTGCAGGTTTTTGGTGCTCATCAACAACCACTGATTTCTTCTTACCCTCATATTTTTGGGTTGGTTCATTAGAAATTGATTTATCTACTGGTTGTTGCTTGCTTGCAGGTTGAGGTTCAGTTGGTACTTGTATAGATTTTCCAGCCCTCAGTATAATGGCACTCATATTCCCCTTTGGATTAGGAATTATTTGTGAAGGAAGTTGGCCAGAACCTTGGGCCTGCAGCTGACTTAATAAAGAAGCCAATTGCCCAATATGGGTTTCTAAATTCTATATGGTGGCCTCTGTCCTCTGATGGAACTGAATATTGTTAGTGGTCATCTGCTTCACCAAATCCTCAAATGAAGGCTCAGGTTTTGTGGCTGCTAGACTTGGTTGCTGCATAGGCTGCTGAAATTGCTACCTACTTGGCCCAATATAAGGCTGAAATTGTGGTTGCCTAGGTGGTTGCTAGAATGGTTGTCCGAACTGCTGTGGTTGCTGTTGTTGTGAGGTTATATTACCATATCTCATGTTTGGATGATCTCTCCAGTCATGATTATATATGCTGGAGTATGGATCATATCTAGGTTGTTGCTACTACTGGAATTGTGGTTTATTAGGAAAGACACCTGCTACAGCTACAGAGTGATCATGAAATACAGAATCATCATCTTGAAGTGTAGGGCATGCATCTGTAGGATGCGATGAACTAAAATAAATGTCATACACGCTTGTAGGCCTTTACATAGGTAATTGTTGTTCCATTGCTAACTATCTCACCAAAGAAGTCAATTCATCAAGTCTATGCTTTATTCTTTGTTGGTCAACATGAGACACATGCACCTCATTCACTCATCTGGTGGAAGTGATCATTCGAGTACCAAATTACTAGGAATTGGCAGCCATGTTAGCCATTAAGTCTCTGGCAGCAATTGGAGTTTTATCAACCAATGCACCTCCACTGACGACGTCAATCATGCTCCTATTCATAGGCAACAAGCCCTCATAGAAGTACTAAATTAATAGTTGATCATTAATCTGGTGGTGGGGATAACTTGAGCATAATTTCTTGAACCTCTCCCAATACTCATGCAAAGTCTCTCCTATCATCTGTCTTATTCCACATGTGTCTTTTCTAATGGCAGCAACTCTTGATGCAGGGAAACACTTCTCTAAGAACAGCCTCTTCATGTCATTCCAACACATTACTAAACCTAGTAAAAGGTAATAAAGCTAACCTTTGGCTGCATCAACAAGGGAGAAAGGGCATGCTCTCAGCTTGATGTGTTCCTCATGTATCCCTTGTCGCTTCATGGTTTAACAGACTACATGGAACTCCTTTAAATGCTTATGAGGGTCCTCATCAACAAGACCATGAAACTTTGGCAACAAAATGTATCAATCCAGATTTAAGTTCAAAGTCAGCATCAAGATCATGATATTGAATCCCTAAAGGCTGGTAAGTAACATAAGGAGTAGCTAATTCGTTAAGGGTCCTATTATGCATGTTATCACCCATAGTTGCAATACCACTTAAGCTCTCAGGTTCACTTTTAGTTTCAATATCAAATTCAAGTTCAAATGCAATTCTTTCACCAAGCCTACAAGCTCTATTAAGTATATGCTCTATTAAGTATATGCTCTATTAAGTATATGCAAGTTCCTCTCAATGTCAAGATCAAAATCAAGTAAATGATTAATGGAAGACCTAGTCATGCAATATACAAAGCACAAAAACACCAAACATGCAAAATAGACTACACAACACTAAAATTATACCAAAATAAATCTAGTTAACCTATCTAGATATTTTTAAAAAATATGGGACCACCACAACACGAAAACTACACAAAAATGAAACTAAAAAATGTAATAAAAAAATCTTAAAATTGAAAAGTAGTCTAAATTATTACATTACATAATTAGTGTAATATAATTAGGAGAGATTTTTTTCATAATTAGGACAGTTTTGATTAGATATGATTTGTACAGTTTTAGTTCCTTTCATTTTCCTTAATTAAGAGATAGGTAGTCTATATATATGATTGGTAATCACCCTTTGTAATTATTGGATTAGAAATAATATTCAGATTCTTTCTTTTCAAGTTGGTATCAGAGCTCCCGATCTCGGGGGCTCTGCTTCTGCATAAACCTTTTTCAGGCAGCCTTCATTGCTACATACATCGCCGCCGCCGTTGATGCCACTTCTGCCACTGCTTCCGTTGTCAGAAAATTTTTCAGGTGAGTTTTTCGGTGAAACTAACACTGGCAGAGTCGCCGTCGGCTGATCTACAAGGCCTATAAAGTCGCGTCCCCAACGCACTTCACACGCGCCCTCACCCACGCGTTTAACAATGTTGCATTTCTGGTGCGTGCAACGCACGCGCCACTATTACAGCCACCATTTTCGACGCCGATCGCCCAGTCTTGGTCGCCAGCCTCTTCTATTCCTGTTTTCAGGGCTATTTTACTCTAACTCCTACTTCTTTTGTGGCTATTTGAAAGCCTGTGCTCCTTCTCCGTTCTCGAGCAAGTCGCTTCCATTTCTGCTATTTCTGCGTAATGTTTGAAGACAAGCCAACTTCTATTCTCAGTCCCAATGATCTACAGGTGTTGCAAGGCTCGTACCGTCTTGATGGGCGCAACTACCTCCAGTGGGCACAATTGGTTCGCACTACTCTCAAGGGACAAAAGAAGCTGAGTCATATTGAATGGGACCCTCTAGCCAAAACAGACCCAAAGTATGAAGTTTGGGATGATGAAGAGTCTCTTATCATGACCTAGTTATGGCATTCTATGACTCCAGAGATCATTCGGAACTCTATGTTCTTCTCAACTGCGAAGGAGATTTGGGAGAACCTCAGTTAGACGTACTCTATGAAGAAGGATATTGCAGCATGTTATGAGATAGAAAATAAGATCTTTAATACCAAGCAAGGGAGTCTTTCAGTGACAGACTACTATGGGACGTTGAATGGTTTGTGGATTGAGTTAGATTAGTATCACAATTTGAAAATGACATGCAACGTTGACTTTGCCATACTGACATAGTTCATTGAAAAGGTGAGAATCTTCAAATTTCTTTCTGGACTGAACTCTGAGTTTGATCTTATTAGGGTTCAGGTTTTGGGCAAAGAAAAACTTCCTTATCTCTTAGAGGTGTTCTACATTGTACGGGGACAAGAAACTCAAAGGTCAGTGATGTTAGAGGGGGGCAGTTGTGTTGATGGTTCAGCCTTGGCTACTGGAAAGGGTCCTATAAAAAGATCATCTTATACATCTGGGAAGCCTCCCGCAAAGTCTAACTGCGAAGATCATTGGTGCAACTATTGTAGGAGAACAAGTCATACTAAGGAGACATGTTATAAACTTCATGGAAGGGAAAAGGTCATTGAGCGCATTGGAGGATTCAAAGGTACCCCACAGAGGCATGCTAATCAAGCAACATCTGACTTAGAAAGTGTGGTAGAAGACCCACCTATCCCACAAACTAAAAAGAAGGTCCCAGCACTTGGCAAAGTAAAGCTGGAACGACTACAGGCTCTTATGGACTCTCTTAGTAAGCCATCTAACTCTTGTTCTCTAACCATGACTGGTAAGAGTTCTAGCTTCTTATCCTTTAATGCTTCTTATACTAAGGATATCTGGATTATAGACTCTGGTGCTACTGATCATATGACACCTTATTCCTCTTATTTTTTATCCTACACCACTTTACCTGGCAACCAACGCATCACTGTAGCTAATGGTTCTCATACCCCTGTTATCAGTTGTGGTAACACTCAACTTCAACCTTCCCTTCATTTAACAAATGTGCTTCATGTTTCCAAACTATCTAATAACCTCTTGTCCATTCATAAAATCACCTAAGATTTAAACTGTGCAGTGACATTTTTCCACTCCCATTGTGTTTTGCAGGATCTTGCCACGGGGAGGACGATTGGAATTGCTAAAGAGCAGGGTGGGTTATACTACTTGCAACATGAGGAAAATAAAGATTGTACCAAACAGAAGGTTCTCACTTCCAATCATCAGACAAGTTCAGAGTCTTGGTCATCCTCCCAAATATGGCTTCAGCACAGGCATCTTGGTCATCCTCCGTTTAGTGTCCTTAAGTCTTTATTTCCCTTCTTGTTTAAAAAGTGTCAGTCGAGTCCTTTCATTGTGATGTTTGTTAGTTTGCTAAACACCATCGTACAACTTTTCTTCCCAGTAATAACAAAAGTTTTAAACCTTTTGATCTTGTTCATTCGGTTATGTGGGGACCTGGATCTGTTTGCAATATTTTTGGTGTAAAGTGGTTTGTTTCTTTTATTAATAACTGTACTCGGGTTACCTGAATATTCCTTATGAAAGATAAGTCTGAAGTTTTCCAACTGTTTGTAAACTTTTACCATATGGTTCAAACACAATTTGGGAACCCAATTAAAAGATTGCATTCAGATAATGGGAGAGAGTATGTGAATGAAAAACTTTCCAAATTCCTCAAAGATAATGGTGTTGTACATGAGTTAACCTGTGTGGACACCCCTCAACAGAATGGGGTTGCAGAGAGGAAAAATCATCACCTCCTTGAGGTTACCAGAGTGTTACTCTTCCAAATGTCAGTTCCTAAGTCTTACTGGGGGGAAGCTGTTCTAACTGCCACTTACTTGATAAATAGGTTACCTTCTTGGGTTCTAGATGGTGTTAGTCCTGTATAACTCATGACCACATCCTATCCTTCTATTCCCATTATGACCAGCCTTTAGAGTCGTGTCTTTGGATGTTCTGTCTTTGTCCATGTTCATAGTCCTCATCGGGGAAAGTTAGATCCTCAAGCTATCAAATGTATCTTCATAGGTTATGCCTCAAACAAAAAAGGGTACAAATGTTATCACCCTGAACGTCGTCGTGTTTATATCTCTAAGGATGTCACTTTTCATGAAACATAATCTTTCTTCACTAGTCCTCAGCTTCATGGGGAGAGTAGTCTAGAAGCTGAGTTCCTTGAGTTGTCATCTTTTCCCTTGTTGCAGGATTCCATTCCTATGGAGGATGACAAAGACCCTGAACTAGTATCATTACTAGTGCAGAATAATGAGGACAGATGCTTTGGGGCTCAATATCAGCGAAGACGAAGACAAAAACCCGACCTGGTCGAATAGCAACTTCAATCGTTCGAACTGGAGGTAAGAAATCATACTCTTGAGGACAGGTAAGAAATCATACTCTTGAGGACACCTTAAATGCCTCTTATGAACCTAATTCAGATGATTTACTAATTGCCTTGAGAAAAGGAAAAAGATCTTGTGCCAAATATCCTATATCCCAATTTGTGTCTACTAAAAAACTTTCTATGCAGCACCAGAGCTTTATTTCAGCTATTGATTCTATTAGAATCCCTAAATCAGTACAAGAAGCCTTAAAGGATAAGAACTGGGTTCGAGCCATGAATGAAGAAATGGGTGCTTTGGAAAAGAACGAGACTTGGGAGATTATAGAGAGACCGAAGGACAAGAAGGCAGTGGGTTGTAGGTGGGCATACACAGTTAAATATCAGTCTGATGGTACACTGGACTAGTATAAGGTGAGAATGATTGCAAGGGATACACCCAAAACTATGGGATAGATTATGAGGAAACATTTGCTCCAGTGGCAAAAATGAATACAGTGAGAATCATCCTCTCCTTGGCAGCGCACTTTAGTTGGGAGATGCATTGATTCAATGTTAAAAATGCTTTCCTACATAAAAGTTTGGAGGAGGAAGTATACATGGAGATTCCACCTGGATATGGTGCCACTAAATGTGGGAATAAGGTTTGCAGACTAAAGAAGGCATTGTATGGCCTCAAACAGTCTCCCCGTACTTGGTTTGGAAGGTTCACTCAGGCTATGGTATCCTTGGGGTACAAACAAAGTCAAGGTGACCATACTCTCTTTATAAAACATTCTTAGGATAGCAAACTTACACTACTTTTGGTCTATGTAGATGGTATAATTATTGCAGGCAATGATGAGCTTGAAAAATAGACTCTAAGGGAGAGGTTGGCTGCTCAATTTGAGATGAAGGATATCGGGAAGCTAAAATACTTTCTTGGGATAGAGGTTGCCTACTCTACGCAGGGTATCTTTATTTCTCAGAGGAAATATATCCTTGACCTCCTCAGAGAGACTGGTAAGTTAGGCTGTAAAACTACTGGAGTGCCCATAGAGCAAAATCATAGGATTGGGAGTGATGTGGAGAGCCCAAAGGTGTAGAAGGCACAGTACCAAAGACTTGTAGGAAAACTCATTTATTTATCCCACACCAAATCAGATATAGCTTATGCAGTTAGTGTGGTTAGTCAGTTCATGTATGATCCAAGAGAAAGACACTTGCAGGTAGTGAATAGAATTATTCAGTACTTGAAGGCCTCTCTAGGGAAGGGACTGCTATTCAAAAAAGAAGGAAATTTATTCATGGAGGTATATACTGATGCTGACTATGCAGGGTCAATTGTTGATGGGAGATCTACCACAGGATATTGCATATTCTTAGGTGGAAATCTGGTGACTTAGAGGAGTAAAAAGCAAAATGTGGTTGTAATATCAAGTGCAGAAGCAGAATTTAGAGTTATTGCTCAAGGGGTTTGTGAGTTGTTATGGATAAAGATTATTCTCGATGACCTCAAAATAAAATATGAAGCTCCTATGAGATTGTTTTGTGATAATAAGTCCACCATCAGCATTGCACACAACCCGATTCAACAGGGTCAATTGTTGATGGGAGATCTACCACAGGATATTGCATATCCTTAGGTGGAAATCTGATGACTTGGAGGAGTAAGAAGCAAAATGTGGTTGTCAGATCAAGTGCAGAAGCAGAATTTAGAGTTATGGCTCAAGGGGTTTGTGAGTTGTTATGGATGAAGATTATTCTCGATGACCTCAAAATAAAATATGAAGCTCCTATGAGATTGTTTTGTGATAATAAGTCCACCATCAGCATTGCACACAACCCGATTCAACATGATCAGACAAAGCACATAGAGATAGATCGACATTTCATTAAGGAGAAATTGGACGATGGTCTTATAGCCACCGAGTACATCCCTTCAAGACTTCAATTGACAGATATGTTCACCAAGGGACTTCCCACAGAGCAGTTTCAAGATCTTACTTGTAAGATGGGAATGATAGATATACATTCACCAGCTTGAGGGGGAGTGTTATGTTACATAATTAGTGTAATATAATTAGGAGAGATTTTTTTCATAATTAGGACAGTTTTGATTAGATATGATTTGTACAATTTTAGTTCCCTTCATTTTCCTTAATTAAGAGATAGGTAGTCCATATATATGATTGGTAATCACCCTTTGTAATTATTGGATTGGAAATAATATTCAGATTCTTTCTTTTCAAGTTAAACGATGGAATTTGTCCAAAATCTGAATGACCTCATGATTTTTTTATGTGCCTTGCTTAAAACACCATTTTCCTTTAACCCAGTAATTTTCAGCTCATTTTGAGCACCAAATTCTGTACAATAATTACCAAAAATGTCATTAGTGAAAACCACTTGAAACAAGCAAAATAGGGGTTAGTAAAAGGTTAGTAGTTTAATAAACACCTAATATGATTGATTAAAATCAGAGTGATCCCTGACAATGGCGCCAAAATTTGATAACTGCTAAGACTACCAAATTATATCAATTTATAATCGATTTAACAAAACTACTTGTAATATAAAGTAACACCGGGTCGAGCCTATAGATCACTCTAATTATATAATTAAATTAAGAAATTAACAAATAGGGGGGAAGGGTTTGCAAGATTAATTAATAGAAAGTAACTAAAGCAGTAAACAGAATTAGGAAAACAATCAATTCAAGAAAATTAACCAATCTTGATTTTAATCCATCCTTGATCACTTTGGATCTATTCAATCATTAACCAAATTCGTGGTCTTAGATCATATCAAGAAGCCTCAAGATGATCCATGGATCATCTACTAGATAAGCATCTAGAATTTGTTCAATCAAGGTTAGACAAATTAAGCTTCCATCTAATCCCAAATTAAACTAAAAACCAAAATCCAATCAAACTAAACAATTCATCAAACACCTTTGAAGCCTTGTTTAGTCTCTACAATCCATCCTTAACATATGGTAATTACACAATTATCATATGAACATCCCAATTAAATTAAGCAACTCAACCAGAATTAAGCAAAGAGGAAAGAGAGAAACTAGATTAACAATTGAATGTAAAATAATTAAAACAGAATATTAGAATTAAGCATCAAGATTTTTAATCCCTAGGATTGATTTAAAGCTCTAGCCCTCCATGAATGAGAGGGGAGAATTACAGAAAAAGAGAGAAAACCTAGAGAGAAGGGAGAGGAAGAGAGATTTTGAGAGAGAATGAAAAGTGATGAATGAGAAGATGAATTTTTGTTTTGCTGCTCTAACCTCTTAAACCTAACTCCTAATTTGGCCTTATGTAACACTCTATATAATCATGATAGACTTGTATATGGTTGCAAAGGTAGCCTAATACTATTTTGTTATGCCTATAAAATTTTGTGACCATCTGAGCACATTTAGTCACTTTGTTGTAGCACTATGTGTGGAATATAGCTATTTTTAACCCCAGATTTGACTTAAACTACTTAGTTAATGGAAATAAGTGTGGAGAACTTGTTTCTAGGTCACAAATGTGTGGATGTAGATGTGGTTAAAGTTTGATGTTAATCAGAGTTAGTTTGACACTTTTAAGTATACTGGTTGTGTGTTTTAATGTCGAATTGATCTCCAGCAGATATGGAAATTTATGAAAATGGTGAAACAAGATTTTTTTATGAATCTTAGGATTTATTTAAAACTTGTTAGAAGTTAGAAAATTGGATTTGGTGAAATTCAGGTGTTCTTAGCAGATTAAGGTATATCGTAGTCACTAAGTGATTAAGTGATTGCACGACTAGGCTAGTTTCTGCCTTGTCCTTTATAAGCCACCAAAGTAAGATATTTTCTCATTTCTCATATCTCTCTCATAGCTGCAGCAAGGGAGCACCAAAGGGGAACTAACAAAGGAGCTATAGGAGGTCCATCTTCAAGCAAAGAGGAGGAAGAGGTTGATGGTGGAGAGGAGCTACTTTTTAGACTTCATTTCTGGCCATTGAGGTAGGGGGAAATCTTGTTTTGACTTCTTGGTTTCATTTTCTTCATTTGGTTCAAGAAGGGCTAGATGAGGGAATAAGGTTTTGAAGTGTGATTTTGTGATTCTTTGGTTGAATCTTGATAAGGAACTTGAGGATAGCTTAGTTATGTCAAAATTGGTTTGTTGGATGCAATAAGATGAGTATTTCATCACCCGAATGCCTTAATTCCCATTTAGACCAAATTTGGGGGTTTAGGTTAAGGTTGAATTTTGATTCACAAAGTAGTTTGATTGAGTGAAATCAAAGTAGAATAAGAGTTGTTATGTGCAGATGAACCTTGTAAAAGTTTGGAAATCACTTGGATAAAAGGTTTGAGTGATTGGAAGAGAGATAAGTTCCAATGGAACAGTACCCGGATCTGTAAAATTCTGCAGAATTCAAGTTCTGCTGCTGGCGCCGCGACGCAAGGTGTTGCACGTCGCGGCGTGAGAGTGATGCACGTGCAATAATGGAACCCGAGAGCTGGACGCCGCGGCGTGGCGTGTGTATGCTGCAGTGTGAGGAGATAGAGTTCCCAGCGCCGCGGCGTGGCAGTGGTGTACCGCGACATGAGATTCAGTTTTGGATAGAAATTGTTGTGTGATGCAAATTATTATAGGTAATTAGTAATTGTGTTACATGAGGAGATTGTGAAACATATTGAGGTGAGTAATATGCTCTCTATGTTGTTGAGTAGTGAGGTGAGTAATATTCTCTTTATATTGATTGAATAATGAGGTAAGTAATTCCTCATTATGTTGAGGTAAGTAATTCCTCATAATGATTGTTGAACAGTGAGATGAGTAATATTCTCTGTATGTGTCGATGAGTAGTAGAGGTGAGTTATATCCTTACTACACTTGATAATCTATGACATACCATAACATATCCTACAGTAGTTGAGGTGGATAATATCCTCAATACGTCTGATAGCTCATGACATTCTTTAATTGCATTCATTTTTAATACTTACATAGACATAAACATTAGACATAATTAGGCAAAACATGATAATTGTATGGGTGGTTGTCGCCATGACATGAACTCATGACATTGAAATTATATGGGCAATTATGTACTTCTGTGATTGAAGTGTTAACTTTATAGTTATGTAATCTGTATGATTGTATAAAGTGTTAGTATTGGAATACTTTTATTAACAATTGCGATTTCTCACCCCGATTGTGTTGTTATGTAAATTCATGTGTAAGTTCTTCGAAAGGGAATAAGAAGATATATGAGGACTAGCATAGTATAGATGTTGTTTTGGACTGAGCTTATATATATTTTATATTTGCTTAGTTTTTTTTGAGTTAAGTATAACAGTATGCCCTTTTGTGGCTGTGATGTATATATATAATTGTTGGTATGTGGCTCTCCACGATTATTTAATTATGTGAATATTACGGGTTTAGTTGTTAGTAGTAACATTGTCAATACTGAATATTCTTGCATAAATCAATTCTAACGGGATATCAGAATTAGGATGTTACACCTTACATGATTATAATTCTAATTGGTATAAATTTGGGTCAATTAGGAATCATTGGGCCCAAGTTTCATGTCATTTAAAGGCCTAAAACTCAAGTTATGTCCAATTAAGTGGCCTAACTTGCTAGCAACTTGCCTCTGCTTTCCATCTTCAGTTGCATGCCCAAAACAACATAGCTCAACCTAGGAGTCTTCCTAAGAGTTGTAGCTTTGTGTCTTAGCTTCTATTTGGGCTTTGGTTTGATGCCATTAGACTCCTATAACTCAAGATATGGGCTAATGAGTGCGCAGAGGTCAAGCTGTTAGGATTAGCATTCTGGCTCTTGCTTCAACTTCAGTTTAAATTATCTAAATGTATGATCCAGCTCCTAAGGTTTTCATGAAACTTGTAGATTTTTGTCTTAACTTTCTTACAAGACTAGAATCACATCAATCAGATATTTGAAACTCATATTATAGTCAAATTACTAAACACTGCCAAATAGACAAATTAAGACTAATTCATGCAATAATTCTTTTAATGATCCAATTAGGCCCAATATCATAAAATGTGACAAAACCAATTTAATTAAGTCAAACTGAACCTTGAAAAGCCTAGTGAAAAGATCATTAAATGAATAAAATATATTTCTATCAATGAGCTTGTGAAATTGTGCAAACCACTTGATCTTGTGATTGTAGGCTTGAAGAGACTATTAAAGAATACTTGTTACTCAGCTTGAAGAGGCTGTTGTCAATAATACTTGTAATAATCACATATTTTATTTATTAAGAAACCCTTATGTTTAGTCATTTACACTCTCCATATTATTAATTTATTAAGTTTGGTATAATTTTGTGAGTTTGAGCTCAAATTGGTCCTAATTGAATATTTTCAGCATTATTGAGATTTTACACTGTTTCTGTATTTTGGCCATAACTTGAGTTCCTGATATCTGATAATCATGAATTTTATCTTGTAGGAAAGCTAAGAGGAAGCTCTACAACTTTGATGAAGAGCTCGAAGTCCTAAACAGATGTCTAAGGGACCTAAGTTTACATGGAAATAAGAATACGGGTTCTGTCACTAGAATCCGAACGGTGTGCACTCATAAAATCATATCTCAAGTTGTAATACTGGAAATGGGCTGAAATTTGGATAGTTGATAGTCAAGACCCAAATAAACAACTTTCATGAAGAACACCTTTTGAAAGAATGAAGTCTAATAGGTCAGTTTGGGCTTGCAAGTCGGAACAGAGGTGCTGAAGTTGGGTTTGAGCAACCTATGGTATTTGGGTCATATCTTGGGCTGTAGGAAGCCAAATTAGACGATCCAGATATGCATGTTATAGCCAAGACAAAGATCTACAACTTTCATGAAGAGTACTTTTCATGAATCTGAAGTATAGTCAGTCGTTTTTGGCTTCCAAGTCAGACCAAGGAATTTTTACACTCAACCACTCCACTCCACTCATCCACTCAACTAACCCATTCAACCAAACCACTCAATCACTCCACTCATCCACTCAACTACTCATCCACTAAATCAATCCACTCAACTACTCAACCACTCCACTCCACTCATCCACTCAACTACTCAACCACTTCACTTCACTCATCCACTCAACCACTCCACTCCACTCATCCACTCATCCATCCACTCCCCTTTGTCATTTTGTTACCCTAGACTTCTATAAAAGGCACCATTGGTTATCATGAAAGAAGTTGGACTCTCCTTCATTTCTCTCATAGTTTCTTCTTGTTTCTTCATAGTTTTTCTTGTGATTTCCTTCTAGTTATGTGTAACTAAACCTCCCTTGGTTAAGGGAGTGATGAAACCACTAGTATTAATGTTGTGAACCTTGCATATTTGATTATTTCAACACAGTTATGTTTTTATTCATATATTTCTGAATCTATTGTTGGTATGAAGGTTTTTATACTTGTTTCCACTTTCAAAGTGGTAGATCTGGGTTTATTATGCACGGTTGTGGTAGTAGATCTAGTGGGATGTATGATGTTCATGTGGGTATAATTATCTTTGTGCTATTTGCCAGTTATAAAAGTGGTAGATCTGGGTTTATTATGCACGGTTGTGATAGTAGATCTAGAAAAATATATGTTCTAAGTAATTTAATCCCGGTGTGTGATTAGATCTTAGTGTAATTGGTTTTCTAAATCTTAATGCAATTGTTGGATAGTTGTAAGAGCGGTTGCTTTATGACTAATCAGTGATTAGGAGTTGATTTGAGCGGTTGCTAAATTGGCCAACACGTAAGGAAAACAGAGATTTACTCTCACAATTGCATAAAAACATAATTGAGCATGTTGAAATAAAATGATATGTGAATTTACATTATCATATAAATCTAGTGGTGGATTCAATCTCTTAACCAATTTTCTTATATTGTTGATTTCAGTTCATTTATTGTTATTGTCTTTGAAGCTGTTCATTGTTCATCAAAACTCCAAAACCCCCCTTTTTACTATTTATTGTTAATCAAAGTCTAAATTGGGAATTGTTTAATAGTGTTAATTGAATTGGTTCTCTGTGGATCGACCCTTACTAACTACAACTAGTTGTAAGGTTTTTATTTTCTGGTGGGTCTGACAACTGATTTTTATCTAAATTTTAATCACTACATCCGCACGCATCAGAATTTTGGCGCCGTTGCCGGGGAGCCAATTTTTCAATTACACTATTAATTTATTTCCTATTTTTACTCTGTTTTTATTTTTGTTTTTATTTTTGAATCTTTCTTTCTGAGTGTTTTTTGTAGGTGTTGATGTCCATTGAAGGGGTAGACGAAGGATTGCTAAATTTGAGGAACTATATTGATCAACTCACTTCACATCCTCAATTTCCTTTCATCCGGATAATTTCCACTTCACACCTGCTGACATTGAAGCTGCCCGTTACATTGATCTATCAAGTTCAGAGACATCTGAAATATCTGAAGAAGTGACGATGGCAGAAAACACTTTAAGGGCATTGGGTGCTCCAGATCTAGATCAACAGCCTCTGTGCATAGACATTCTTGAAAATGAAGAGGCATTTGAATTGAAATCCGGCTTAATCCATCTCTTGCCATCTTTCAATGGATTACCCGGAGAGGATCCCAACAAGCACTTGAAGGAAATTCATGTGGTATGTTCTAGCATGAAACCTGCAGGAATTCATGTAGAGCAAGTCAAATTGAGAGCTTTTCCATTCTCATTGAAAGACTCAGCAAAGGAGTGGCTTTACTACTTGCCACCCGGATCCATCCAATCATGGCAGGACATGGCCCGAACTTTCCTAGACAGATACTTCCCTGCCTCGAAAGCTGCAATAATCAGAAAAGAAATCTATGGTATTCAACAAAGGCATGGAGAATCACTCCATGACTACTGGGAGAGATTTAAGAAGCTATGTTTCAGCTGCCCTCATCATCAAATAAGTGAGCAGCTCTTAATTCAGTATTTCTATGAAGGCTTACAAGTGATGGATCGCAACATGATTGATACTGCTAGCGGAGGAGCATTGGTTGATAAAACTCCTAAAGAAACTAGAAACTTGATCTCAAGAATGGCTGCCAATACTCAACAATTCTACTCTAGAAATGACACTGGAGTAAGAGCAGAGAAAGAAGTAGAGACAACCAGTCTACAACAGCAAATAACTCAATTGACTGCTATGGTTCAGCGGTTAATGGATACAGGCAAAGCACCAGTTCATGCTTGTGGGATCTGTTGTTCATCTGGACATCCCACTGATATGTGTCCCACTCTCCAAGAGGACACAAATGAGGAGGTAAGAGTAGTAGGGGGATATGCTGGACTTTCAAAAAATTACAACCCCTACTCAAACACATATAATCCAGGTTGGAGGGATCATCCTAATTTCAGCTATGCAAAGCAACCTCAAAATCAACCTCCAGCTTATGGACCTCCAGGATTCCAACAAAGGCAAGCACATTTCCCTCAGAGACAGCAGCAAGTTCAAGCTCCTAAGCAACCTGAGCCTTCACTAGAGGAGCTAGTGAAGCAAATGGCTACTAATAATTCACAGTTCCAACAAGAAACAAGGACTGCAATCAATAACTTGCAGAATCAGATAGACAATTTGTCCACGAATTCAACAAGTTTCAAAGCCAAGCTTCAGGAAAACTACCCTCACAGCCAGAAGTAAATCCAAGGGAAAATGCTAGTCTTGTCACGTTGAGAAGCGAAAAGACGATGGATGAGCCTACATCTCCTCTACCAATCACTCAAGAGAAAGATGAACCACCCAAAGAAGTAAATGATAAGGGGCAAACTTCCAAAGCCCCTAAGGTAAGTATTTCTGAACCCCTTCCTAAATATGTTACTAAAGCTCCTTTTCCTAGTAGGTTGGTTAAAACCAAGAAAGAAGAAGTAGAAAAAGAAATACTTGAGACTTTTAGGAAGGTAGAGGTTAATATCCATTTGTTAGATGCCATTAGCGGTACCTAGATATGCAAAATTTCTGAAAGAATTATGCACTAACAAGAGGAAGTTAAAAGGAAATGAAAAGGTCCAAGTGGGAGAAAATGTTTCAAATTGTAATTAAAAAGAAACTCCCAACCAAATGTAAGGACCATGGCACATTCACCATTCCATGCACTATAGGTAACACAAGGTTTGAAAGGACAATGCTTGATTTAGGTGCATCTATAAATGTCATGCCATATTCTATTTATGCATCTTTATACTTGGGTCCTTTGGAACCTACTTTGGTGTTGTTATTCAATTGGTTGATAGATCTAATGCATACCCTAAGGGTGTGGTGGAAGATGTTTTGGTGCAGGTGAATGAATTAGTGTTTCCGACAGATTTCTATGTTTTGGACATGGAAGAGGATGAGTCTCCCAAATCTGCTCCTATCTTGTTAAGGAGACCATTTTTGAAGACTGCGCAGACAAAAATTGATGTGCACTCAGGAACTCTAACAATGGAATTTGATGGGGAATTAATTAGATTCAATATTTTTGAAGCTATGAGATACCCAAGTGATGTGCACTCTGCTTATTTAATTGATTCTTTTGATCCTTTTGATTCTTTAATTTCTGACTTTTGATACTAACCATTTTGATGCTCTTGATACAATTCTAACTCATAGCTTAGATATACAGGAGGAAAAGAAAAAGAGTGAAGAAGAGCCATGGAGTGAAGACATTGATGAAATTGTTGCTTTGCGCTTACAAGAGCTCTCTTCCACTCCCGGAAAGAGCACGAGGTAACTTTTGTTGATTTACCCGTTACTACCGATATACCTCAACCTTCATTGTGCGAGGCACTGAATTGGAACTTAAAACACACTTTGATAATCTTAAATACATCTTCTTGGGGAGAAGGACACCCTTCCAAAGAATAATTGCAAAGTCACTCACCCAAGAACAAGAAGAGAAAGCGGTAGTTGTTTTGCGGAACATAAGACACCATTGGTTGGTCAATAGGCGATATCAAGGGTATTAGTCCCTCCATTTGTATGCACGGGATATTAATGGAGGAGGATACTAAACCTGTGAGAGACCCTCAGCGGAGGTTGAATCCTCCTATGATAGAAGTTGTGAAAAAGGAGATACTGAAGCTCCTAAGTGTGGGGGTGATCTACCCCATTTCTGACAGCAAGTGGGTAAGCCCAGTCCAGGTAGTACCAAAGAAATCTGGAATTACTGTGGTAAGAAATGCTGAAAATGAGCTTATTCCCACTAGGTTACAGACAAGGTGGCGTGTTTGTATTGATTACAGGAAGTTGAATGCCGCCACGAGAAAAGACCATTTTCCTTTACTTTTCATTGATCAAATGTTAGAAAGATTAGCTGGTCATTCTCATTATTATTTTCTGGATGGTTTTTCATGTTACAATCAGATTGCCATAGCTCTAGAAGACCAAGACAAGACTACATTCACTTGTCCATTTGGTACCTTTGCATATAGGCGAATGCCTTTTGGACTCTGCATGCACCAGGAACTTTCCAAAGATGCATGATGAGTTTATTTTCTGATTACATTGAAAACATCATTGAGGTTTTTATGGATGACTTTAGTGTCTTTGGAAATGATTTTGAAAATTGCCTGGAACATTTAACATTGGTTCTTAAAAGATGCATTGACACTAACCTGGTACTGAATTGGGAAAAATGTCATTTCATGGTGAATGAAGGTATTGTGTTAGGTCATGTAATTTCTGCTAGGGGAATTGAAGTAGATAAAGCTAAGGTAGAACTTATGCATTCTTTGCCACCACCCACTAGTGTGCAGGAGATTCGTTCTTTTATTGGTCATGCAGGTTTCTATCGGAGATTCATTAAAGACTTTTCTAAAGTCTCATTGCCCCTTTGCAGACTTTTTTTCAAAAAGATGTTAATTTTAACTTTGATGAGAAATGTATGGAAGTTTTCAATAAACTCAAGAAGTTGTTAATCTGTTGCTATCATCATGCCACCCAACTGGGAGTTACCTTTTGAACTAATGTGTGATGCCAGTGACTTTGCAATAGGAGCTGTCTTCGGACAATGAGTTGATAGAGTTCCTTATGCCATTTACTATGCATCAAGGACTCTAAATGATGCTCAACTTAATTACTCAACCACAGAAAAGGAACTTCTAGCTGTTGTATTTGCTTTAGAAAAATTTAGATCATATCTAATTGGTTCTAAAGTGATTATGTTTTTAGATCATGCAGCCTTGAAGTATCTTCTAACAAAGAAAAAGCCTAGATTGCTCCGATGGATTTTATTGCTCCAGGAATTTGACTTGGAGATTAAAGACAAGAAAGGGAGCGAAAACTTGGTGACCGATCACTTGAGTAGATTGGTAACTGAAGAGGAAGAAATACCTATCATGGAGACTTTTCCGGATGAATATTTGATGGTTGTCAACACCATAATCCCTTGGTGTGCTGACATTGTTAACTACCTGGTTACTAAGGACTTTCCGGAGAGTTTGAACAAGGCCCAACGAGATAAATTAAGGAATGACTGTAAATACTATATCTGGGATGACCCGTACTTATGGAAGCATTGTGCAGATCAAGTCATTAGGAGGTGCATTCCTGATTCTGAGACACACTCCATCCTCTCCTTTTGCCACACCTATGCATATGGAGGACACTTTGGCAGTAAAAGGACAGCCAACAAAGTGCTTGACAGTGGTTTCTATTGGCCTTCAATTTTCAAAGACGCTTACAACTTCTGTAAGTCTTGTGACCGCTGTCAGAGAACAGGTAACATTGGTCCTCGTAATCAAATGCCTCAGACTCCGATCATTTTTGTGGAAGTCTTTGATGTGTGGGGTATTGATTTCATGGGACCATTCCCTCCCTCATTTGGTTTCACATACATTCTTTTATCTGTTGATTATGTGTCTAAATGGGTGGAAGCAAAAGCCACCCGTTCTGATGATTCTAAAACTGTTGCAGATTTTGTTAGAACACATATTTTCTCCAGGTTCGGGACCCCAAGGGCTATCATCAGTGACCAAGGGACTCATTTTTGCAACAGAACCTTTGATACTCTATTGAAAAGATATGGAGTTATGCACAGAATCTCCACTCCTTACCATCCACAGACAAATAGGCAAACTGAAGTGTCTAACCGGGAGATTAAGTCAATCCTTGAAAAGACAGTGAATCCCTCAAGAAAGGATTGGAGCACTCGACTTGAAGACGCTTTATGGGCTTATAGGACTGCCTATAAGACTCCTATTGGCATGTCACCATTTCGGTTGGTGTATGGAAAGCCCTGTCATTTGCCCGTTGAGTTGCAACATCGCCTTCTTCGGGCCATTAAACAAGTAAATATGGAATTGGAAGGAGCTGGAAAGCAAAGGAAGTTCCATTCATGAGAACTGGAAGAATTAAGAAATGAGGCCTTCGAGAATGCCCTGATTTATAAGACTAAAGCTAAGGCATTCCATGACCAGTTGATTTCCAGAAAGAAATTTCACAGAGGGCAAAAAGTTCTGCTTTTTCAATCAAGACTCAAATTGTTTCCAGGTAAACTGTGTTCTAAGTGGATTGGGCCATTTGTGGTAACTAATGTTTTTCCTTTTGGTGCAGTTGAGATAATGAGTAAAATTTCAGGCAAAACATTTAAGGTCAATGGTCATCGTCTCAAACCTTATTATGAACTTCCAGAGAATGTAGAAGTGGAGGTGATGAACCTTCTCCATCTGCATTATGAATAGAAAAAAAAGGGAAAAAAAATAAACAGCTATATGCCTGACAATAAGCGACAACAATTGCGAAAATCTTGCAGTATGGATTTTATTGGCCTACTTTATTCAAGGTCTGTAAAAGCTGCAAAAATTAGTCAAAAAAGTTCTGCTTTGAGATTATCATCTGCACCTACTCCTTGAAAAATTGAGATCTAGGAGGCGCGGTTCTTTTGTTGTCAAACACGTGTATCCTCTGGGGCCGTAGATATTAAGGATCCTAGGAATGGTAATGCGCTTAAAGTTAATGGACAAAGACTCAACCATTCCTGGAAAACCAAGTTCAGCAGTTCTTTGTGTTCCCGGTTAAATAGCGGATAACGGTACTCCGTGACTCTCAAGTCGGTTTTCTTTTCAGTTTCCCATAATAACTGATTTCTTCTCCTTTCAAAATGGATGTCATTCTCTCAAATCTAAGAAAACATTTTCCTTCTCTCCCTCTAAATGCTCTAACAAAAGTCTATGAAGTTAGGTGTGAAAGACTGAGATTGTTAATGTATAAGGGCATCCCAGAAGATATACGCTGGATAATCGAAGCAAAGGTTCGTTTAGCTGGTGAATCTTCAGATTCATTTGTCCCATACATGCCTGGTCTTGGTAAAAGTTCATTTTCAAAAAGGAGAATAGCAAAAAGAATGAAAGTTTGTTACAAGTGTGCACGATGGAATTGCAACACGCGATGTCACTCTTTGGGGATGGTTTCTGTAAATAGAGAAGATAAAATATTCTTCATTAAGAATGGACTGAGTAAGGGGTCATTAGATAATATCTTATTGACTCTTGAGACGCATTCTTGTGGAGTTGTGCAGCGTGAACTTCTTAGTTTGTGGAATCTCTTCAAGGATGAACAAGAGTGTTATAGTCTTGGGAATCTGACTCAAAAAGACCCTGTTTGCCAATTTATAAGAAAATTGGATGGGAAGCTTATCCTCGACTCATAGAAGGCGTTTAAGCCGTTTCTGGACGTTAAACTAGAGGAAGAAGTGAGCCACAATCACAACAACATGTATATATTATCTTGTACATTTTGAAAAAAATAATAATAAAAAAAAGAGGGCGAAACTTCGGTTGTACTTGGTCTTTAATTAGATTAGGAGCCCCTGCCAGTGGAGTGGCAGACCCGTCATTGACTCGGGTGGACCTTCGCACGCCGGTCGGTAAATAAGGTTCGTGTGCCATGCTCTGCAGAGAGCCACGCAAGCATTCCCAGGTTTTAACCAAAGGCTCTGCTTGTTGATGGACAGAAAGAAGCGTCCCGTGTTTGCATTCTCGCGTGACAATGCCTCTGAGCTGGATCCTGTGATTTAATGCCATGGACTCTTCAGCGACCTCTCACTGGCTGTGGTCGTTGGTGGTAGCTGTCAGATTTACGCACTTTAATTAGTGGCGTTGTAGCTCAATCCAAAATATCCCACAAGCGGGAGGGAGAAGAATGCCCAGATTGGCTGAGCCGTCTTGGTATTACAGTACTCATGACGCGTACAAATAAAGATCTGCCATGAAACCCGGGTATGTAATCATTTGTTATTATTATTTTATCTTTGTATGATTTTGTTGAATTTTGGTTTTGGACAGACGATCCTTTGGATAGGATCCTTCGGGGGTTTCTAGACTTCTTTACCTTGATGGTTTTCTTAAAAAAAAAACAAAAATAAAAAAAGTATTATTATTATTATTATTTCAAACCTTTCTGACACTAGCCAACCTACCTGTATAGGAGCTATTATTACTTTTTCTATTCTCTTTCCTATTTAAACACTCCATTTTCTTTACTTTTCTGCAACTCTTAATCATTCAAAGAGAGTGAGTGTTGAAATGGAGGGAGCTTCTTCTTCAGTTCGTAGATTTCTCAGTATTGGTGTATTTTGTGGGACAAGTTATGGGAATGGTTTAGAGTTTGTAAACGCAGCAAGCACTGTTGGTAGAACACTTGCTGCGAGGAACATTCGTGTAGTATATGGGGGAGGTTGCATTGGGTTAATGGGGGGCTGTATCACTTTCTAAATTTGTAAGAGGTGGTCAAGTTTTAGGTGTCATTCCTGAACCTTTAACTCGAAGGAACATCATTGGAAAGACAGTTGACCGAAATTAAGGTATCCTCTATGCATGGACGAATGAAGGCGATGCTTGATAACTCTGATGCATTCATTGTCTTACCTGGTGGTTTTGGTACTTTGGAAGAAGTCTTTCAAGTTGTCTCTTGGGTCCAATTGAACATCCACCATAAACCCATAGGTTTGTTGAATGTTAATAATTTCTTTGATAATTTGTTATCTTTTGTTGACCATCTTGTGGAACAGAAATTTGTCACACCTTCAGCAAGACAACTCCTTATCTCTGCTTTTACTGTTGATGAATTGATTGATAAATTAGAAGCATTTGTTTATGAACCTGATCCAGTAACAGCTCAGATAGATTGGTCAGAAGGAAGCGGTGAAGGAAGTGGTGAAGGAAGCAAAATGAAAAGAAAGCCAGCTAAAACACTCCAACTATTTAAATAATTACAAGCTTTAGTTTTATTTATCGTACTTTGTTTCTGTTTAAATTTGTGTGAGATTTTTCTTTTCAGTAATTGCAGCAACAGGTAATATATTCTATCCTTTACCTATTTATGTTTTGACATTGAGGACAATGTTGTGATCTGGTTGGGGGGGAAGGATAGTTGACCTAAAAAAAAAAATTTTGTTGTTTTGTTTGGAAAGTATGATATGATTGTCATGGACTTATTAAACCAATTAGTGATGGTAGAGTAAGGAGTAATTTTACTCTTGAGACGCATCTTAATTGGTGGCAGAGTAAGGAGTTTGTTTTTAGGTAGTAATTAATTAGTATTAAATTGTGGAAGTACTAAAGTTTTATTATTTGATTTCTTTTCGTGTCCGATGCGATCGACAAAGTGTGTTTCTTTTCCTCGCTTAGCGTTGATTCACTTCTTATCGGGTTGTGTTGCTCTTTTCTATATCTCTCTTTCACATTGAGGGCAATGTTATATTAAGTGTGGGGAGAGATTTTAGCATTTAAAAAAATGTCTTAATTTCAAAAAAAATTAAAGAAAAAGAATCATTGCATGATTGAATAACTTTTCTCCCTTCTTGAACTGATGTGCTTGGTGATGGATGATTGAATTGATGAATTGAGTTTGATGGATGCATACCTTGTGAGATTTTGAGCCTAATAGATGGATTCAACATTTATGCCATTCTCTTCTTTCTTGTGTGACTTTCACTCATGTTAATGACCACTCTAGAACTTGCTTTGATTCTTTTTAAGGCTACATTTCACTTGCATGCATGAACATGATTGAGGCCCTCTTTCTTAATTAGCTAGTTTAACCAAATAGCTAACCTTGTTTTCAATATGATATCAAGCACTCTTTTGACTTCTTGAAAATTTTCTGATTCCTGCCAACCTTGTATATTTTCCTTTGCTTAACCCCTTTGAGCTTATTTGACCATTCCTTGTTTCTAACTCATTATATACCTTAAATGAAAAATCATGTTCTTATTTTACCTTAGGGAATAAAAGAACATTATCTTGGTTAATGGATGAGTTTTTGAACAAGTGTGGGGGTGTGTGTACAAAATGGTTGTTGAAAAAGGAAAGAGTGTTTAAAAAAAAACAAAAAGAGAAAAAAAATGTATGTATATAGTTATGTTCATATATATAAAAAAAAAAGAAAAGGATTGAGAAATGAATAATTAAAGGGTTATACATTAGAGTTAGGATGAACTTTTATGCTTGTTATTTGAACTCAGGTCTCATTTGCTTTTATTCTCTTTGGTATTTATCCTCTCATATCCATTTTATCCTCTTCTGTTACCTTGACCTCACTACAACCTTGAATAAAGTCCTCATGATTTGTGTATGCATGTGTTTTGAGTAGTGGAGAAGTAGAAGATAAGCAAGCTTATGGTAGTGCAATTTTCATGGTTGAATTGAGTGAAATACCTACCTTTTAAACACTTGAGAGATTGAGAGGGAATCTTGTGAAGATCTATCATTATCGATTCATATTGAAGATACCTTGCTTGTTGGTTTGAGATGTGGAGAATTGTTAACTCATGAATGTTTTGATCCTTTGAACCTTTGGTTGTTCTTCTTGATTGTAAAATTTTGGGCTATTGAATGTTGTTGGAATTTAAATTTTTGTTAATCTCTTATGTCCTTGTCTTGGTCTTGAGTTTTACCCAGGAGTGCAAAAAGCTAAGTGTGAGGGAATTTGATAATCACATATTTTATTTATTAAGAAACCCTTATGTTTAGTCATTTACACTCTCCATATTCTTAATTGATTAAGTTTGGTATAATTTTGTGAGTTTGAGCTCAAATTGGTCCTAATTGAATATTTTCAGCATTATTGAGATTTTACACTATTTCTGTATTTTGGCCATAACTTGAGTTCCTGATATCTGATAATCATGAATTTTATCTTGTAGGAAAGCTAAGAGGAAGCTCTACAACTTTGATGAAGAGCTCGAAGTCCTAAACAGATGTCTAAGGGACCTAAGTTTACATGGAAATCAGAATACAGGTTCTGTCACTAGAATCCGAACGGTGTGCACTCATAAAATCATATCTCAAGCTGTAATAATGGAGATGGGCTGAAATTTGGATAGTTGATATTCAAGACCCAAATAAACAACTTTCATGAAGAACACCTTTTGAAAGAATGAAGTCTAATGGGTCAGTTTGGGCTTGCAAGTCGGAACAGAGGTGCTGAAGTTGGGTTTGAGCAACCTGTGGTATTTGGGTCATATCTTGAGCTGTAGGAAGCCAAATTGGACGATCCAGATATGCATGTTATAGCCAAGACAAAGATCTACAACTTTCATGAAGAGTACTTTTCATGAATCTGAAGTATAATCGGTTGTTTTTGGTTTCCAAGTCAGACCAAGGAATTTTCGCACTCAACCACTCCACTCCACTCATCCACTCAACTAACCCACTCAACCAAACCACTCAATCACTCCACTCATCCACTCAACTACTCATCCACTAAATCAATCCACTCAACTACTCAACCACTCCACTCCACTCATCCACTCAACTACTCAACCACTCCACTCCACTCACCCTCAACCACTCAACCACTCCACTCCACTCACCCACTCAACTAATCCACTCAACCACTCTACTCCACTAACCCACTCATCCATCCACTCCCCTTTGTCATTTTGTTACCCTAGACTTCTATAAAAGGCACCATTGGTTATCATGAACGAAGTTGGACTCTCCTTCATTTCTCTCATAGTTTCTTCTTGTTTCTTCATAGTTTTTCTTGTGATTTCCTTCTAGTTATGTGTAACTAAACCTCCCTTGGTTAAGGGAGTGATGAAACCACTAGTATTAATGTTGTGAACCTTGCATATTTGATTATTTCAACACAGTTATGTTTTTATTCATATATTTCTGTATCTATTGTTGGTATGAAGGTTTTTATACTTGTTTCCACTTTCAAAGTGGTAGATCTGGGTTTATTATGCACGGTTGTAGTAGTAGATCTAGTGGGATGTATGATGTTCATGTGAGTATAATTATCTTTGTGCTATTTGCCAGTTATAAAAGTGGTAGATCTGGGTTTATTATGCACGATTGTGGTAGTAGATCTAGAGAAATATATGTTCTAAATAATTTAATCCCGGTGTGTGATTAGATCTTAGTGTAATTGGTTTTCTAAATCTTAATGCAATTGTTGGATAGTTGTAAGAGCGGTTGCTTTATGACTAATCAGTGATTAGGAGTTGATTTGAGCGGTTGCTAAATTGGCCAACACGTAAGGAAAACAGAGATTTACTCTCACAATTGCATAAAAACATAATTGAGCATGTTGGAATAAAATGATATGTGAATTTACATTATCATATAAATCTAGTGGTGGATTCAATCTCTTAACCAATTTTCTTATATTGTTGATTTCAGTTCATTTATTGTTATTGTCTTTGAAGCTGTTCATTGTTCATCAAAACTCCAAAACCCCCTTTTTTACTGTTTATTGTTAATCAGAGTCTAAATTGGGAATTGTTTAATAGTGTTAATTGAATTGGTTCTCTGTGGATCGACCCTTACTAACTACAACTAGTTGTAAGGTTTTTATTTTCTGGTGGGCCTGACAACTGATTTTTATCTAAATTTTAATCACTACATCCGCACGCATCAACTTGTAACTAGCCTGAAGAGGTTATTGGCAAAGAATACTTGTAAGAAAGCCTAGAGAGACTTGGTTGATTAAAGAAAACTCAGATTAGTAAAAATCCTAGAGGTTTGCTAAGTACTAGATGTAGCCTCACGTGGTTTAGGGATGAACCAATATAAATCTCTGGTTTTTTTTTTTTTACAAAGCTCTTAAGATCAAAATCAAGAAGTGTCCTTAAAGGATTATCTTTAAACTAGAATTTTACTAGTATTTATAAGTTGAATCTATATAAACTTCTGTATCACAAGTTCTCTAGTCATGGAAATACATTTTAGAAAAGCTATAGACTTAATTTGATTAAAAGGAAGAACTTATAGTGGTAAGAAAGTTGTTTTAATAAACCATTAAAGTTTCTCACAAACCTTCTCACCTTGGTCTGTCATTTTTATATCTGAAGCTTCTTACTAACTGTTTGCTTAAAGACTTGAGAAAGTTGTTAGAAATTTAATTTTTAGGGAAAAGGGGGACACAATCCCACCCTCTTCTTATGTTGTTGCTAATTTTAATTTCTTCCCACATATCATTAACACTCCCTTGTACCTCCTAAATATCTTCCTTTAAAGCATTACTCTTAAAAACCATTTGTTTTCCTTCCTTTAGCTACCACCATTTGATCCTTGGGTTTTTGACTTTGCAATTTTTTCTTACCCTCATCTTAACACGTATAACCAGAACCAAAAGTTTATGTTGGGTAGTTAAGCTCTTCTTAGGTATAACTTTACAATTCATGCAAATCTTCTTGTCTAATTTTCTTACCAAAAAGAAATCGATTTATGAGCAAGACACTCTACTTTTGTATGTAATAAGTTATATGTTCTTTCTGCTTCCTGAAACAAGTGTTTGCTATTGTGAAATCAAAATCCAATGAAAAATTTAGAATAACTTTACACACAACATTAGACTCCCCTAGACCAACCCCCCCAAATGCAACCCCCTATAGTCCCTAGAGCCCCTCCCAACAAGTCCATTTAGATCCCCACTTGAGAAAATCTTTTCCCTTTACAATATAACCTGAACTAAACCATCTATATTCTCTTAAGATTTTATCTTTTGTTGCTCTTCTATCCCTATTTGTAGCACATACACACTAATAACATTGAAAGTTTCTTGTTCTACTACAAATTTTAATATTATGATCCTATATCTGTGACCCTTCTAACATCTACTACATTATTCTTTCATTTTCTATCCACTATTATGCTTACCTCATTCCTTGATCTTATTTTGCCAATATACCAAAGTTTAAAACTTGAAATATCTAATTCCCCAACCTTTTCTCCAACCCACTTAATTTCTTTAAAGGCACATAAAATTATTCATCCTCCTAATCATAGTGTCAATTATTTCCATAGACTTTATAATAAGTGTGCTAATATTTCAAGTTCCAAAACGAATCATAATCTCATGAATTAACTTCTTTACCACATCTGTTCATAAAAATGTGGAAATCATTACTTACTATTTATTACATAGTGTCGATGTAGTAGCTCTTGCCTCAACATACTCTAGACTTATAAAATTCTTACTTTTCTTTCTTTTCATGAACGAGCCTTTGAGTTTCTAATCACGAAACGTGAATTTTATGTAATTAGTTGAATATTTTTTTTCTAGAATATGCATGTATGTGAGATTTATAAGAAGATCATCCTAGGATTTTATATAATCATCGACAATTCATTGAGACGCACAACTAACTCTTCCCACAATTAAAATCAAGATATACAATTTTAGGCTGTTTCACTATCTTTATTTTCTTTTCCTTTTCATATATGTCAAAGAATAGCCCATCATTTTCAAATTACTGGTCATCCATCCAGGGTCCACATCCTAGTTATTTTGCCTTGGTGATGCTGCAACTACTGGTGGTTCAGCCCGTTACAACTTCAACTTCAACAACCACCCACTTTCTCCTGGAATCCTTTTGTCCTTGTTGAGTTAGCCAAGGCATTACATAAGCTGGAGCTTCTAAATGCATGTAAATTCCTCATTGTGGTTTACATTACATTTTTGCTCCTATTATCATCTTCAACTTCAATCATGCAGGACAAAGGATCCTCTTCCTAGATTGAGCATATTTAAATTGAAGGTTCTCCAAATTCAAACTAGTCAACTATAGACATGGACATTTAGTTGGTCTTTTCAAGATGTGGGCCCAAACCAAGGTGAAAAAGATTGAGAGCCTCCTCCAAACATGGTTAGCGGGCCCCACTTTGGAACTGAAATAGATTGCACTACACAGCTCCTTTTGAATCTGTTGAAGACTTTAATGTTGTCTACTTTTCCACGTCACATGGATTTCCACAGCTTTTTATTTGAAATTTCAAATTTGAATGGGTGTAGAAATGAATCAGAACGGCCACATAAAATAAATGATATTAACAAAGAGAATCATAATATCATAATATAGTAATCGTAGTAGAGTTTGGATCTTTCGAAGTTTGGACGTTGCAGGGAAACATGGGAGACTCATCACCAGCTTGTTTCATGCAACCGTTCTGTTATGCTTCTGGCATTTCCAATGAAGCCAATCAGGTCAGTACATGTTGCAGTCACTTCTATGACCAAGATTTTGTACCATTGGATTCTTAAATTCTGTGAAATGCCTGCCATTAGATATTTTCCTTGTTTTCCTTCCTCTTTAACTTAGTATTCCACGTAGTTAATGAAAAATGGGAATAAAAGAGAAAAACAGAATTTCAGTCGTTTTTCGTTTCTGTTTTCACCAGTTGAATTGCTTGCAATTTTTGGCTAAGGGGTTTCTTTAACTGTTTTTTTATAGGCTTGGAAATTTGCTTATTAGTACCGCTTGTTAATCTTTTTGATGAGTTGGGTTTCCATAACACAGAACCTTAAGCTTTCTTTTCTTGCCTTTTGGTGGGTGCAATTAGTCATTAATAGATAGACTTTCTATCTTCTATATGATTCTATGAAGGTTCACATTGAAAAACCTGTGAAACTTGTGCGTTTCAGAGCAACCCAATTCATGCACTTGGGCAATCAATTTCGTTTGGGAGGTTCATGTCAGACTCAGAGTCCCTGGCTTGGGAGAAATGGTCTACTTTCTCCAACAACCGCTATGTCGAAGAGGCAGAGAGGATTTCACGACCTGGTTCAGTTGCACAGAAGAAAGCTTTCTTTGAAGCTCACTACAAGAAACTTGCTGCTCAAAAAGAAGCTGCTTTGCTTGAACAAGCAAACAATGCCACACAGACAAAGCAAGAACATGAGGCAGTAGTTGATAACACCAATAATTCACATATGACAAGTCCAAAATCTAAACGTGTTGTCAATGAAGAAAATGCAGAGGTTTTGAACTCTGAGCCAGATGCCACGGGGTATAATTCAACTTCAAATATAGAGACAAGTTTACCTCAAAGTAACAAGGTAGAGGAAGCTCAACTGGAAATGGAAGACCAAGCTTTTGTAGGGAATTCAATGGTAGTTGAATTGCAAAACCAGCTTGAGGGTGTTGATAACGATACCCATAAGGAGCTAAGTGAAAAGGTTAGTGGAACACCTCCAATGGACACACCAAAACTGAAGGTAATTCTGTTGATTTATTGCCAGGAATATTTTTCCTGTTTTGATTCTTTGAGAGTACATGGCACTCACACAATAGTAGTTATTGCAGCAAGGTTCCAATTCTGAGCGCGAAGCTTTGCAATCAATGGGCAAGAAGAAACCACCAGTTTCTTCCTTCAAGTTGTTGAAGGTTATTGGAACCTCCAAGTTCGCTTCTACAGCAATCAAATCCACAGCTCCTGCTTGTTCCAATAAAGATAATATTGCTACCCCAATGAGCAATAAGCCTGCATTAAGCTCTGCTGATAAAAGGAGATCAACACCTAAGTCACTTCACATGTCACTTAATTTCACACCCATTAGAGAAATTAATAGATTGACTGCATTAGTCATGAGGAAATTTGAGAGTACAAGAGTTGGTGCTGCTTCTTCCAAGGCTTCAAAGGATAGCTCGACTCCTCTAAGAACCCCAATTAAGGTATTCCAGCGTCTTTGCTATGCCTTTTCAATTATACACCCCTTACCAAAAAACCTTAAACTTCTATTTTTCTATGATCTTCTAAGTTGTAATTGATGTCAAGAATGGTAAAGTGAGTCATTTTCTATTTGCAGGCCTCTAAGAATGAGTTGCAAAAGCATTCTTCATTGACTCCATTAACAGAAAAGAAGAGGTACCTGATTTTTAAAGTTGTAAATCATATTTTAAAAATATTTTCTAGCTGATCACATCCTGCTATCGTCCATTCATCCATGTAAATTTTGCAAAATAATAGGACGAAAACACATACTGATTCATCATATGGCCCTAAATAGATCTTGCTCTTTACACTATAAGTTAAACTTTCGATTACTCGTATTAAAATTCAGAGAGTGCCTGACAGAATTCAAAATTCTTAAGTCGACAATAACTGAGCAATTTGTCTCGGGGCATTCATTTTGTGACCATGGAAATGAATTCACACACGTTATGCTATAAGGATGAAAGGCCAAGAAGAACACAAATCTAGGTGTATCATTAGTATTTGATTAAAGCTAAAGCCATCTACCTAAACAACAGGGATAAAAATTACTCACACCCTTATCAGTGCTGTGGATAGATTCCTGGTCTAGGTGATACATACATATCTTCAATTTTCTGTGTATATGACTGCTATGTGTTAGCTCCGAAAACGTTCTCATCCTTCGGAAATAGTAACTGAATGGATGGTCTTACTACTTGCTAGTATCTTTACCAGCAATTACCTCTACCTTGAAGAGGCTTCATTTTCCTGGTTATTGTTTCTATACTAATATTTCCAATGTGATGCAGAAATAACATGACACCCCCGATTATATCCTCCCCATTTAGCATGAGGACTGAAGAAAGGATTGCAAGTAGAAAGAAGGCAAAACTCCATTCCTTAATTTTTTTCTCTCCTAAGTCAGTTGATTATGACATTTACTTAATATATTTATTTAATTACTTGTCTTTCTTTGTCTATTGATCTTCATCAATTCAGAAACTTGAAGAAAAGTTCAATGCCAATGAGACACAAAAAGTGCAGCTGCATACAAAACTCAAGGTGGGTTGACATGTAAAATCAGCACCAAGTATAAAATGTCATTGTGATTATTATCTTATATGGTTCCTCAGAGCTCAGCTTAATCAGTACCATTCATTCAATCCTCATACATGCAGGAGAAAGCAGAGAAAAAGATTAGAAAACTACGTCATAGCTTTTGTTTCAAAGCCAGGCCACTACCTGAATTTTACAAGGAAAGAGAAGCATCAGAGAGAGAGATAAAAAAGGTATTTTCTCAATTTTTGACAAATAATGATCTTGCCCATTTGAGCTTCAAGCTGCGTTTGCTTGATGCAGATCTTTATCAAGTCCAAGCCATGTATTTGAGAACAAGATAGCCCAATTGTAACTAATTCTACATAATAGCCAAAAGTTGATACAAAACATGATCAATTGTTGATTTTGTTGCAGGATCTACAGATACACCCTGAATCACCCAAACAGGGAAGAAGACCCACTTCCAGTGTGGTGGAGAGAAAAATCCCTTTACCTCCTCCTAGACCTTCACTGGAAAACAATGGCACGAAAAATTTCCAGGGAAAGCATGGTGGCACCAAGACTCTGCCTCACACTTCAAATTCCACTATGATTACTACTCATGAAAATACATCTCCAAATATTCAGCATGGAAACCAGAATGACAGAAATTACAAATAATTTTTAGGCAGACAGCAGGGTATCACTGGACGATGTGCTTGTTCTGGCAGCTAAAGATCAGCTTAGAACTGTAAATATAGCTTCACGAAAATCGGGGCCTTTGGTGTGTGTATTGTGGGTATATAGCAAATATTGAATGGCCTTTTCTTTGGGTTTTCTTTTCTCACTCCCACTATCTCTTTTTTCGTTCCATATTGATATTCAAATGTCTTTGACATTTTATAATCTTCTTTGAGCCGTTTTATATTTTATGATGTTACAAATATCTTTTTTTAAGCCATGTAGACATAACTCAAGTGGCCACATAGGTGGAGTAGATGAAAATTTTAGTAAAAAGCATAGGTACAAGTTGTAATAACTCTAACTCTGGGTGGTCAGATGGATGGTGTAGAAATTAATTTGGATAAAAATCATAGGCTATACAGCCTATAAACAGAGAAGATAAAAAGAATAATAGAAGATTGCTACAAACGGACTGGCGAATTTCAGTGGGTTTAGGCCTTAACATTGTTGGATATGACTTAAATTGCATTGAAGATTGTTATTCATAATTTCATATTTTATTGGTTCAATTAAATTTAAATGTAATTAATATTGAGATATGTTAGTCTTTTGTTTTTAAATAGGAAATTAAGGAGAATTGTTTGGAGGCTAATGATGTTTGCTTGGAGACCAAGTAGAACTACTTGAAGAGGAAGTAAGTTTGCTTGGAAAGCATAAGTAGTGGGCTATAAATACTTATATTAAGAATTGGTAAAATTATAAGAATGAGAATAAAAGTGTGAAATTGTCTTGTAATGGCTTGCATGCTAGATTTGTTTTGATAGTATATTTGACTCTTTTTATCTGTGAATGCAAACATATATTAGTCGAACCACGTTAAATTTTGTATATGATTTGTATGATTTTTTTTCAATTATTAGTATTTATATATATATGTTTGTATAGAAGAGGAAGTGATATTTTCCAAAGAGATTGAAGGGAATGAGATATTCCCTAATAAGATTGACTAGGATGTGATATTCCCAATAAGATTGAATGTGGGAGATGTGGTATTCCCTCCCCAACAAAGATATGAAATTATGGACAAATTGACATCACCAAAGAATAGACATCTAACATAAATTCCATGAAAACTAGTTTGAGTCTGAAATGATTTTAAGGCAATCTATCAATTATCATTATTTGTTGATACAAATTCAAATAATCTTTTTGAGAAAAGTAGTTACGTAATGAAACGCTACTTCTTCACACAAGGAAATGCACAAAGAATCTCCTAATACGATTAACTCAACAATCTGAGTTATCATTTATTTTTGAACTATTATCTATAACATACAATGAAAACAACCTTTCAAGAATATAATATTAAGGACCCACATCGATTGAGGGAGTGTATTAAGCTCCACATCGATTGAATATATGGACAAAGTAATACTTATAATGATTTGGGTAATTCTCTCCCCATAAACTAGTTTTTAGGAGTGAAATTAGGCCTAATTATTTTCATATGTAATCAAAGTCTATCCTAATTGAACCGCGGTCTAATCCTGCAAACTTCACACTCTTAATCTCCAATCCTAAGTGTAAGAGGGATGCATTAAGGTCCTACATTAATTGAGTAATGTAAACTTTTCACATACGATAATACATAGCTCCCCTTTCTCTACTTTGAAGTTTTCTAGCAGAATGAAATGATATCTTGTATCAGTAATGATGATAAGATGACAACCAAGTGACTTGGTTAACTTGGAACCCTCTTATGATGTGTTCAAATTTGCCTCAAAATTTGAGAGTTCAAACTCTAGCATCTTTGTCCATCTCTTTAAGGAGAAATTATTGCATTAATTCCTCTTTAAGATGTAACTTTTAATGCATGGCAACATTAGATTCACATATACTCAAATTTCATGCAGCTGCAAGTAACTCTGTCATTCAAATAATCAAATGCATGAATTTTAAATTTTAATTGCGATCACAGTTATAATTATGTTACAATTATGAAAAATATAGATAATTGCAAAAAAATAATAAAAAATAAGGCTGATGCAACTGTACTTATAGTTATGGACCGCAATTTAAAATAAATGATCAAAAGTAAATGTATACTACTATACTCTCGTAATCATTCTTTTGTTTGTAAAGAAGGATGGTAGTAAGTAAAAGGTTACTACAATATTATTAATGAAAACTTCTCATTACATGTCTGGTACACTTAGAAAATTGTCTTTAGAATACTCACTGAGAATTTTCTCAACAAAGGCTACTCACTTGTAGGCCTTGGACACATCATCTTCTTTACGAGAGATTACCCAAGAACAAGACTTTTGACTAGGCTAGAAGTGCATCGAGCCCGCTTGCAAAAGCTACTCATGGCTCGATTCATTAACAGCTCAATAAATTAGACTCATAAACTAATAAATTGAGCTTCGAGTTGAGGATTTTGGCTCATTTATTAAATGAGTCGTAAGTCCATTTATTAAATAAGTTTTCATATGCTCAGAGCCTGCAGGTTAAACGAACTAGGTCTGTAAATCCATGTTTAAATGAATCTGAAAAATGTTGGATTTTAACTTGCACAAGTTGTGGGTTAGAAGGCTCGGCCCATAGACCACGACCCATTTAACCAAACTTACTATTGATTGAAAGAGAGTTAGAACCAGTACACATGATGCATCAATGACCTAACCCAACTTTTTATTAAAAAAAAAGTCCAGCCCAAATTTATTATCCGGATTCAATATATGAAAATATTACCTTGTTAAAAAAAATCTTAATTTTCTTTCTATTTTGATTTTCAATTCTACCCAAAAAGATAATGATAGCGAATGATATCTCATATTTAAAAAAAAAATTTATTTAGTATCAATCAATAGATACGTTATATTTATATGATATTTTTAAAAAATTATCCTTTTAAATAATCACTTAAATAATCTCTATAATATAATTGTTTAATATAATTACGGTGTTGTGGGGCTCTTTTAAGTCTTGACAAATTACACTGCCAATGGATCCCGAAATCATGTGACATGGAAATGTCGCAAATACATGCATCAGTGTTTTCCTTTTATAAAAGAAAAGTTTGTAAATTCGGACACTAACACGAAATATTGTACAAAAAAATAGCATGTAATTAATCATGATTTTACATCAAAATATAGTCATGACTCGAATATTTGCAAAATATTCTCTTACTCCCAATACACCAAACAAAGGTATTACATTTAGCCAAGATAACAAGAATATTTGCAAAAAAAAAATGTTCTTTAACTTAAAAGGACCAAGAAACATATAATAATTGCAGTGTCTTATCCATGGATCCGGCTTCTCTCCAGTCGGATCACCTCCAGCTCCAAATGAATATTTTGGGCCGCTGTTAAAATCTGATTAATTTAATATTAATTTTTTTAAATATTTTTAAAAAAAAAAATTTTCATCCAACGGCCAGCTCTGGCTGGATGTCCAGCAGCTGGAGAGAATCCGTTTCCCTTATCCATAGCTGTTAAACTGATAAACAGAAATACATGGTGGGTCAACGATTTGGATCTTTCCATATTATTGTTGACGCTGAAATTGTTCAAATCCAAACGTATAGCCCACACTACTTTCAAGCAATTGTAACATAAAATAAGCAACATCGATCATGAACAAGATTCCACCAAACACCAATCTTCATCTTCATCTTTTTCTTCTTCAACTTGATCCATCTGAAACTGAAACTTCATTTCAGAAATGCATATACCATCATCGTTGTTCACCCAATCACCATCATCTAAAGTGCATGAATCATTCACATGATAATCAACTTGGTCACCACTTTCATCTTCCACCTCATCTTCCTTATAGCCATTAGAAAGATGGTCCAACATCCCAGTTGCGGACAACCCGGAAATTTTCGAATCGGGTCGATCGATGACTCGCCAGTATTTGTGCTTTTGGGTGCCTTTAGCCTTGTCCTTGGACTTGCAGGCTGGGTGGAGGTGGCAACCAGCGCACCGCGCTGTGCCACACTTGCCAGTGAATTTGGAGTGGTTGGTGGGCTTGGAGGGCACCTTGATGAAGAGCCCGGCAGTGGGAGGGGAATCGAACTGGGTCACGAATCTGGTATTGGGTCTTGGGTTGAGTGAGGATGGTAGGATCCGATAAGACCTCACCGTCCCATGTTGACGACCCTCTCTCTTCATTCTTGTTCAATTGGAGTTGTGAGCTAAAGAAATGGCAAAAAAAAGAGCGAAGGAATTGGTGAGAAAGGGGTGGATAGGGATATGCTTATATAGTGTTAGCTTTGGATTAGGACATGAGGTGGAATGGAGCTTGGGAAGCAAGGTGCATATAGTCATAGACGTAGTGCGTGTAGACCAAGTATATATAAAGAAAAAATAAAAAGATTTGACAACTCATTTGGATTTTAATAAATGTAGAGAAAGCACTTTTCAATCATCCAATGGTTATGAACTTATTATCCTAACTCATGGGTGGTTTAAAAGTTGATGTTGACCCAATTTAAAGATCCTCTTTATGCATAACAAAAATTTCAATTCGGTGACACCGTGACAGTGATGAAGGAAGAAAAAGGAAGCACTTCAATGTGTCATTAAGTTCAAACTCCAAATGCGGTTCAGTCCCATTAAGGTCCAAATGAGTTATTATTCACTTGTATATATTGTTACTGGGAGCAGCAAATCAGAAAAAAAATGATAAAAACGAATTCTTAAAAATGTTAAAACCACAACTCCGCAGCTCACCCCCCACAAAAACAAGGACATACAGGATTGAGGTGCACTTTACATGTTTATGAACGGTAAAAGAATAAACTCTCTCTATTTATTTATTTGACTTAAATATGTATTTATTATTTGAAAATATAATATTTTTTAATTTTGATCCTTCTAAAATTTTTTTATTGATTTTAATCTCTCTAAAATTTATATTTTTTAATTTTAATTTCTATTATTAACGAGACTCTATGAAATACTTACGTAATAAATGAATATTCAACTCATTGATGCTACGTGTCATTGACTTCATATGTCATGTAGGCACATAAGATAAATTAATAGTAAGGATTAAAATAAAAAAAATTAAAGAAATCAAAACTAAAAAAAATTAAAAATATCAAAATAAAAAATATTATATTTTCATAAATCAAAATTATATTTAAGCTTATTTATTTTTTCAATAATGCTGAAGAGTACCAAAAGCAATTCGTAAATCTGGTATCAAGGATTTTGATTGGACGGTTAAATTTTCATGGCATGTCTTATTTTTTTTTCCCCACATGATTTTCGTCTTTTTCTCATTCTATTAGTATATCTCATCCAATCGTACACAATTCATTAAAAAAGAATTTACACAAAATAACTATGCTCTTATTTTTTTTATTGTTTATATAGGTAGACAAAATTAAAATGCCTAAAGAAACATAAATGGTCCATTGTGAGCTTTATGGTCTACAGTCTTATAAAATTGTTAAGATTTCAATTTATGAAGGAATTGGATTTTCTTAAAATATACACAATAATTATTAAAAAATGTTAAATAAATAAGTTTCATCTATAATTCATTATGCATACACTTTATTTTCTAATCATTAACACTTTATCAACAATCATTAACATGTACTTTATATACTTTTTAAAATATGCCTACACTTTGAAAGGTCTTAATGCATTTTTTTTTAATTTTAAGTTAAATTTTTCTTTGACTATTATTTTTAAGTTATATCAATTGGTGACTTCTCTGGTAAAACACAAAATGTGTGTCCATTGGTAGCTTTTTTTTAATTATTTAATTTTTCTTTTAATTGTTTTAACTCTTTTTTATGTTCATGTAATCGGTTATCCATTTTTTCTAAATAAAAACTTATTCTTTTTATTTCTCTTTCCTTTTGGATTGAGTTTTTAGCTTCTATGTAATATTTTAACTATTTTCTTAGATCTTTAAGAGTAACAATTGTTATTTTAATTCGTATTTCCAGTTCTCTTTGTCTATCTATTGTACTCATTATTTTATCAATATTTTTTTAATTCTTATTTTTGTTTTTCTAATTTCAATATTATTTTTCTGTATTTTTATTTTTGTTCTTCTTTTATTTTAATAATTTTCGTACTATCAATTTCATTTTTTTTAATCTCATTTTCTTGTTTCTTTTTAATAAATTTTTGTTTTATGAATTCTTTATTCATATTCTTTGTTTTAAATACTGAGTTAAATTATTTACTTGATTTGCTAATTTATTAACTTCATTTTCTTCATTAATTTTTTCTCGGATCATTGAATTTAATTGGTTTTGGAATCTGTTTTTCCTTAAATTCTAATACTTTTGGTTTATTTGTACATATTCTTAACTTTGTTATTTCATTTTTTTTAGGATAATAAATTTTTCCTATATCTGTAAATAAATATGGAATATCTATTTTATCATTTTCTTTGAATGTAATATTATGGTGTGAATTTGTTAAAGTATAACTAACACAAAAGAGGTTACTAAAAATTTTTATCTCCTGGTTTCATTAGATTCTTTCTTAGAAATTTATGTTCTAATGTTAGAGTTTGTTCTAATCTTTGTGTATTTAGTGGTATTCCAATATTTGGGTGTAACATCCCGAAAAATCACTTATTTCATTATAAATAATCGTTTTATAATATTTATGATTTTTGAGAATTTTTCTAGATTTTTTTAAAAATGTTAAATATTTTAATATATTTCTCGTTTTACGTGTACACTGAGCAGTGTCAGTATAACACTTCGAAAGTTGATTGTTTCGTGATAAATAGTCATTTTCCAATATTAGTGATTTTTGATGATTTTTGTGAAATTTTCTAAAAATGACGAATATTTTAATATATTTCTCATTTTGCGTGCGCACTGAACGGAGTCGGGAAAACGAAATATTTTTCCTGAGACCGGTAAACTTTAGACTGTAGAAACGTCGACGGGGGATCTTATTAAACCCGAGGCTGGACACAGTTTACGAGGTTTTTGTTTTTCAAGATTTTATCTGATAAATAAAATCGCAGCATATTTTATTATCTGTCTACTGAGAAATAGCTCTAGTAGATTATTTCTATCTAGTCATTTTTATGACATCATTTAAGTGACCACACACTTTACTTTATCGAGAAACGTGCGAAGCTTCTCAAGGAAGCTCTAAGGAATCGAAGCTTCTCAAGGAAGCTCCAAGGAATAGAAGCTTCCTCCAACCACTTTACACACACTCTCTCTCTCTTCTCTTTGTGTAGCACGGTTTTGGGGGGAATATCACAATTATTCCCTCCCATTTTCTCTCATTCACGTTGGTCACTCTCTCCCTCACGCAGCTCTCATTTCTCTTCCTCTCTTCTTCCACCCACACACTCCATTGTTGAACTTTCAAGCTTCCCTTGCTCAAGCCAAACTTAAACCATTGTTTTCCCTCACCATCTTCAAGTTTTCTTCTTTGTGAAACTCACCTTGGCTCCTCCATTTTCATGGTTGGCAGCCCAACACCAAAGCTTCAAGCTTTAAGGTAAAGCTCTCAACTTTCTTCTCCTTTTCTCCCCATTTTCGTGATCCATGGTCACATTGGTGACTATGGATTCCATTTCCACTCTTTGATCTTGATTTGTTGGATTTGAACCCCCAAGGATCTTGTGGTGGTGAAGCACGAAATTCTAAGGACAAAAAGGAGCTTGCTTTTCCTTGTTCTTCACTAAGGTAAGAGGAAAATTATTCTCTTCAACCTATTTTGGTAGTGAGAAACTCTTTGTTTGTGATTGATTGTAAGAAAACCCTATTGAGGGTTATTCTTTGTTTGCATGATTAGTATGTTGGCATGTTGTTTATAATGTGTTTATGCTATTAGATTGTCTATTTGTGTATATTGATATATTGGATTGGATTAGAATGCATGAAATGGAAGAAATTGATGTTGGATTTTCCCTTGGGTGGCCACGGTTTTGAGGCCCAAAATTTGGGGTTCTTTGTGAACAATTATAAATTAGACACGTATACGACAGTTGTATGTCACATATTCAACACTAGTACCTTGCCCAACTTTTGACAAAATCAACTTCTAACTCTTTAGCACTTTCATCGGTTCAACACGAGAGAAACTCCTCCAATGTCAATATCCGTCGAATTAGAACTTCTAACTCTTTAGCACTTTCGTCGGTTCAACACGAGAAAAACTCTTCTAATGTCAATATCCGTCGAATTAGAACTTCTAACCCTTTAGCACTTTCGTCGGTTCAACACGAGAGAAACTCCTTTTAGCACTTTTAAAGATCCTCTTTATGCATAACAAAAATTTCAATTCGGTGACACGGTGACAGTGATGAAGGAAGAAAAGGAAGCACCTCAATGTGTCATTATTAAGTCCAAACTCCAAATGCGGTTCAGTCCCATTAAGGTCCAAATGAGTTATTATTCACTTGTATATAATGTTATTGGGAGCAGCAAATCAGAAAAAAAATGATAAAAACAAATTCTTAAAAATGTTAAGAGCACAACTCCGCAGCTCACCCCCCACAAAAACAAGGACACACAGGTTTGAGGTGCACTTGTACATGTTTATGAACGGTTAAAGAATAAACTTTCTATTTATTTATTTGACTTAAATATGTATTTATTACTTGAAAATATAATTTTTTTTAATTTTAGTCATTCTAAATTTTTTTATTAATTTTAATCTCTCTAAAATTTATTTATTTTTATTTTAATTTCTATTATCAATGAGATTTTATAAAATACTTATGTAATAAATGAATATTCTACTCATTGATGGTACGTGTCATTGACTTCATATGTCATGTAAATACCTAAGACAAATTAACAGTAAAGACTAAAATAAAAAAAATTAAAGAAATCAAAACTAAAAAAAATTAAAAATATCAAAATAAAAAAAAATATTATATTTTCATAAATCAAAAATATATTTAAGCTTATTTATATTTTCAATAATGCTGAAGAGTACCAAAAGCAATTCGTAAATCTGGTATCAAGGATTTTGATTGGACGGTTAAATTTTCATGACATGTCTCATATTTTTTTCCCCACATGATTTTCGTCTTTTTCTCATTCTATTCGTATATCTCATCCAATCTTACACAATTCATTAAAAAAGAATTTACACAAAACAACAATGCTCTTATTTTTTTTTATTGTTTATATAGGTAGACAAAATTAAAATGCCTAAAGAAAAATAAATGGTCCATTGTGAGCTTTATGGTCTAGAGTCTTATAAAAATGTTAAGATTTCAATTTATGAAGGAATTGGATTTTTTTTTTTTCAATTTAAATATACACAATAATTATTAAAAAATGTTAAATAAATAAGTTTCATCTAGAATTCATTATACATACACTTTATTTTCTAATCATTAACACTTTATCAATAATCATTAACATGCACTTTACTTTCTAAAATATGCCTACACTTTAAAAGGTCTTAATGCAATTTTTTTTTAATTTTAAGTTAAATTTTTCTTTGACTATTGTTTTTATGTTATATCAATTTCATAAAATCATAATCCTTGACTTCTTGACATTCTTATTCTCCTTAAAAATTCTCAATTGTACTTCTATCTTGTCGTCTAATATTTTAATTGTAGCTCTTGCCATTACTATGCACATACATTTTTTGAAAGTACGTTACATTGAAAAGGAGTTGGAGTGGTCACAAATTCATGACGTTTTAGGATATCAACTTTTTTTGAATTTGGAATAAAATGGTATGCCCTCTCCTCCATAACACACGAGACCAAGAGACGCAGCTCATTTATGATAGAGTAAAGGATAAAAGCTTATCATATATTTAGTTTGAATTTATCTTTGACATCTTAGGTTATGTTTATCTTATCTTGTCGTTATCTTAGTTTGTTTGCTAACTATAAAACCACTTCATCTATATAATAAAATCCTTACGATCATGACCCACGTAAGTTCAACCAGCCCTTATTTAAAACATTTTTATGATATCAAAGCCTATCATGGCGAATACCTCTAAACTCAAGGATGACAAACACCTCCACCACCTCTATTAGTGGTGAAACGCCTACATCTATGCAGTAGATTGGTACTCCTATAGTACTTGGAAATCCAGGCTTGCGTTTGGGTCAACCTAATATTGACTAGTTATATTGGTGCTAGTGTGACAAACTTGTCCCTTAACAAGTCGACTCACGGAGGCCATTTCATTGGCTAACGCCACATTCAACACCAAAATGTTTGGTGACTTTATCGATGGAGAAATTCCAGTGCCCCTCGATTTGGTGGCTATATTGGAGAAACTCCAACGCCCTTCCCTATGATTCCCTCCCCTAGGACGTGCATATCACTTGGTAAGAAGTTTGATCACTTTCACTATTAGCGCCTTTCCAATTATCTTGTTCGAGCATGGTCTTCTTGAGCACCCCCTCAATTTGGGCATGGACGTGAAAACCTCACGCATGTGAGGTTCAGTTGACACTCCAATATGCCTTTCACCTTATGGACCTACCAATTTCCAAGATGTTATTTATTAGGAAACATTTTCATTAAGTCATCTGTTGTGGTGCTATGATCCAAATTTGGCATTTGCGTAGTAATGTCTAGTTTGAAAGGCTGATAGAGCAAAGGATAAGAGCTTATCTTATATTTTAGTTTGAATTTATCTGTTATCTTAGGTTATGTTTATTTTATCTTGTCTTTATCTTAGTTTGTTTGCTAGCTATGTAACCACTTCATCTATATAATAAAATCATTATGGGTATGACTCACTTGAGTTCAATTGGCCTACGTCTTCAGTTTCACCTGTGCCACCCCATGTAGGTACTATATATGTACATGAAATCAATGGATTAAAAAAATTTCTTATTTTGGTTTCGAGGAGATTTGTAGGAGGAGAACCATAAAATTGTGGGTAACATAGTTGTAAAATCTAGGTTTTGAAGGTACCGATTTGCCAATTTGGTCAAATAGAAAATAAAAATAAAAAATTGAAAAAATGTGCATAGACCTTGGAATGGGTAATCTCTTTTTCTATTTTTATTTAAAAAGCAATAAGAACTAGATATCAACCATTGTAGTTATTAACTGAGAAGATATTCCATATTAATTAGTCGACTTTTGCTTAGTACGTATTTATAAGAAGAAAAATGTTAATCACACATCACCCATATTCTTACATCTCTCATATTTATCTAGGTGGGAAGATCATAGTGTAAAAAATGAGGTAGGTCTGATTATGATCAAATTATGAAAATTATATAAATGTAAAGTGATGTATGTGTAAGTGTGTGTCTAGCATTATTCTTATAAGAAAGTCATGTCAACTTTTTTTTTAAAAAAAACAAAAAGGGATTTCTCTGGTACCTATGAATTTGGAGGGGCTTAGGAACCCTTCTTAAGTGGACCAACGAAAATTAGGGACATGTATAACAAGAGTCCACATCATTAATGAGGCCTTTTATTTTGTTAAAGGGCCTATAATATTTTTTTTTTACAAAATGACCCCTTGGATTTTTTCACAAATTGTAAAATGATTAACCTCAATTAAGACTAACCCTAGCCCATGTTAAAAAAAAACTTAGATTGAATTCAAATCCCTAGCCCCAAATTGCCCCCCAATCGTATGAACCCTAAATCCCCATCATCTTCCATCTTCGTCATCTTCGCATGCTTGCCCACCGAAGGAGCCCTGATAATCACATATTTTATACATTAATAAATCCTTATTTTTAATCATTTACACTCTCTATGTACTTAATTGATTGAACTTGGTCATGTTTTGTAAGTTTGGGCTCAAATTGGGCTTAATTGATTTTTTTCAGCATCATTGAGGTTTGACACTATTTTTGTATTTCGGTCATATCTTGAGTTCTAGATGTCTAAAAATTATGTATTTTACCTTGTAGGAAAGATGAAATAGAGATCTACAACTTTCTTGAAGAGCTCCAAGGCAGAATCAGACATCTAATGGAGCTAATTGGGCCTGGAAGTAAGAATATGACTTTAAAGACCCTTCGGGAATGTTTTATCTATAACTTGAGTTGTAGACCTCCAAATGGCATGTGGTTTAGGCCCAATTACTAATAATGGACCCAGCTTTGTAACTAATGAGATTCTTATGATGTGAGGCCAAAATAGGAGTTAGTTTATAGCTGTAGAAAGAGAAATATGAGATCAATTTTTCATTCCACACTTTTCTCACCTTCTCTCTCTAGATCTAGATTTTTCTCTCTTCTTCCTTCTTCTTCGTTCGTAGTGATGGCCATGGAGAGCTAAACTTCTATAACCAATTCAGATATTCTTGAAGAAATTGTTGTTTAAATTCTTGAGATCTTTATTCTGTTTTTGTATTTGAATTACAATTGGATTCCTCTTCTTCTTCCTCTTCTTCTTGATCTTGAATGCATGAATGATGATTCTGTTTATATTTGATCTGATTGGATTTTGATTTAAAATTGAGAATTGTGATGAATTTATGTTGATTGATCTAAATTAATCACGAAATTAAAGAAGTTAAGTTACTGAATTGTGCCTAGGTTAATTGAATTTGGAGATCAAATTAACATCGATCCTAACATAAATCATGTGATTGCAAATTTGTGTGTCAATTGTTAATTGAATTCTAAATGATTGTCTAGTATGAATTTTGGATTTGATGCAGAGATTTTGGTTGAATCCAAATTAACTATTCAATTGCACTTCAAATGTTTGTTGAAAGATCTATGATGGAATCAACCCAATTTCGAATAGGTTTCTGAATTGATTGTTCTTTTAATTGAATTTCTCTCACTTTAGTTTTGTCATTTTCATATTCTGAATTCTCAAATCATTTTCCCCAATTTCGGTTTGATTTGATTAAATTGTATTTACAATCCTTGAGAGATGATCTGGTGTTATTTCCTATGCTACAAGTCATAGACATAACTCGGTAGTAATTTTGATTGAGTTCGACGCTCGTCAAACACTCTATCATCATCATCTTTGGCCCCAATTGAGTGAAACAGTTGTCATTGTCCCCATCTCTGAAATCTTGAACCGTATATGAAGGATCACATCATATAAAAAGTTCAAAGTTCATCTTGTTCAATCTTCCCATTTGAACAAAACAATTATTTTTGTGGTTTGGTCCCTAACAGAGTCGAGTCTACAACCCAACTCATCCATTACAGGTTCGATCATTTCCATCCTTTTTTTTAATTACATTGCTTGTTAATGAATTATGTTTGTTCAATGCTTATGAGTCTAATTTTTTTGTTAAAGTTTATAGGAAGATTATGTAAAAAAGTGAATACAATTTTATGTTTTTTAGTTAATAAGTGTTGATTATAATTCCATACAAAAGTTGCACTTGTAATCTAATGCATGTTGTGTCTACCTACAATATTAAGATTGTTGATATACTGATTATTTATGCACCTTTTTTCAAAAAAATTAGTAAAAGTTTAAGTATTTGTGCTTTATTCATGAATATTTTTTACAGTTATTGAAAATGTGTGTGTGTGTGCATAATATTACTTATGTACAATCCTAATATGTCTTGTTAGCTAACTATTGTGTTAAAAATAAGCAGTGTTATTGGTATCAGATAGTTGGTAATGTGAATCATGTTTTAGTTGATATTGTTAAATATATAGGGAAGTATCTTAAATGTTTTAGTATATGAATGCAAATGGATCGAATTGGTAAAGAATCATTTATTAATTTGAATGACAATACATATTGGAACTATGGTGATGGTTTAAGCCCCAGGGATGTTCACTTGGAGTCCCAAATTATAGTGAAGATAACGATGGGATTGAGAGTTGGGCGGCTAACAGATGTGATCAAGATGAAGTTTATAAAAGAATTACATACTTGACTGATGATGATATTTGGGGATTGGAGTTTGGAACTGAATATCAAGTTTGTAAGTTTTATCGTACATATATCATGTTCATGGTTTGTTGCGAGAAAAGACAATGTAAGTTGAGACTTGAAGGGAAATATTGTAATGCGGCAATTAGTGTGAAATAAAGAGAGATTGAGAAAGAGAAAACACTACATGAGGGTGGATAGAAGAAGAGAACATAAACCAGTCACACAAACAAATTGTTCAGCTAAGTTGCGAGAATAGTTAGACTATAAGACATTGAAATGAAAAGTTATGGTTTTTAAGGAGACATATAACCATGAACTAATCTCATATGAATTTGTTCACCTAATTCCTACATATCGTGTCATGATTAATGCAGATAAAGCTCAAGTGAATAGCTTGCATTTATATGATGTGAGGATATTACATAATGGGTTTTATGTCAGACCAAAAGGCGAATATGCGAATTTAGGTTTCTGCAAGAAAGATCTATACAACTACCTTGACAAGTAGAAGCGTACGAAGGTAGAAAATAGGGATGTTTATGTTGCTCTGTGTTATTTACAAGTGAAGGTGGATAATGAACTCATGTTATTTGCTAAGTTCACAACAACTGATAATGGCAGACTGCAACATCTGTTTTGGTTGGATGGATGCAACCGGATTGATTTTAAATGCTTTGGAGATGTATTAGCATTTGATACCACATACAAAAAGAACAAATATAACAAGCGATTAGTAATTTTTTCTTAGCAATAATAATCATGGACAGACCATCATATTTGGATGTGTATTGGTAGTTGATGAGAAAGTTGAAACATACAAGTGAGTGTTGGATGTTCGAGGTATTTGTATGAGGTGATATATGATAAGGTTGAATCTAAATTTTTATGTGATTGTCGTTGGTTTGAAACACGTAGTATCCCTTGTTGTCATCTATTTTGTGCCATGAAGCACAAGTACATGGACTCAATTCCAAATAGTTTAATTTGCAAACATTGGACAAAGGCTACCGAGAGTGATTACATCTCGACAACACTAGTAGAGCAGAGTGATTCACAAAAAAGATCACCTTCAGTTTGGTGCATCATCTAATGCATGTAATAGGTTGTGCCATCTTGCTACAAAAAATAAATGATTTCACATTGATTAGAGATGAAACATTCAAGCTTACTATTAAGTTAAAGAAGAGTCATGATCCAAGTAGCAAGAAAAATACTTCTGCAAAGGTGATTGGTGATCCCACTTTAACTACGACAAAATGTGCTTCATCTAAGAAAAAGTCTGGTAGGAAAAGGAGATGGTGTTTGAATTGTCACAAAACTAGACATATAATTCAGAAATGTCTGAATCTACTTAGTGGAGAAGGAGATTGTGTTGTTAAGGATGACACATCAAGTGTAGTAACTGATGACAACACAACATAAGTTGGCAATGTAAATTTATTTTATGTCATAATTGAATTGTTCTCATATCGTATGTTTAGTAATTTATTGAACATGCATATTTTTGTAACTTGCAAGATGATTTGTCATTGGGGAATAATCATACGAGGCAGAGAAATTCGATTCAAACTTCAAATTGAAATGATAATGTATAGATTAAAATTTCAATTAATTAACAATAATTGAGGACTTATCATTTATATTTTGACAGAGAACCAACGAAAAGTTAGATGTGTTGCAAAATGAAGGACAATATATAGTTGTCAATCATCATAACGGGATGGATAAGGTTAATAATTGTGAACGTGGATTTTATACATCTTCACTCATGTAATGTTTATCTGTTTCTTTATTTTTTTTCTTGAAAATATATTTAGTTACATTTATTTATTTATTTTGATACATAAAAATATAAGAATCTAATACTATATCTAGGGTAGCATCGTGAATCACCATGTTAGTGGATTTGGGTTCTATGCTTTTTATTATAATGAAAGCAAAAAAAGAAAAAAAAAGGCATTAAACCAAAGCTATCATTAGTGTTGCCTAGTCAAGCACCATTTATGGTGGTTTGGGCTTTGGCACTTGTATTATAATCAAAGATAATAAGAATTTATTCCAAGTTACTAGCATATACTGGCCTAGCACCATTTATGTTGGTTTGGACTTTAGGCTTTATAATGAAAGGCAAGAAAACAATAAAAAAATTGATCATATAAGATGTGTTTCGTGGCCAAGGACCATGTACGGTGGTTTGGGCTACAACTCAAAATATTCACATTTGTTACTAAGGTTGGGTTCATTATGAGACTAGTTAATACCAACATTATTTCTGACATTTTTTCTATTTGGATATAACATTCATCAAATAAAATTGTTTAATATAATTTTTTTAAAAATATCTTAATATTTTACCCTTTTGGAATATGATGCTTTTTTCCTATATAATTTTAACTTGTTACCCTTTGCCAAATTTTTTTATACAATTTTTTCAATTTTGTTTGAAGATAACTTAGCATTTCTAAACCCAACCACTTACCACTATTAGACCATAATGAAGTGAGCCTCATAATTTTTTTTTAATTGTTTGAATCGAAATCATAGTTGTATGACTCGGATCGACTCGGGAAACTTGTGATCCGATCCTTGGGCAAGTCTGATTCCTTTGTATTGTAGGTCATCGTAGTGAATCGGTCAAAACCAGGTGACCCACCTGGACTGGGTTGACTCGAGTTTTTATATATATAAATTTTAAAATAACTACTTATAGGGTTTGGACTTGATACATGAAAGACCCTTATGATTAAGTGCAGTATGCCATTATAGACCATGTGTTTTTATTGAATTATGTTCTTAGTTTTTTAATTTATATATTATTATTCTATCAATCTAATTTTCAAATATGATGGTAGACTATTATCACTGTTAGTTTGGTTACATCATACAATATTTTTTTCATATAAAGTATTTTTCAGGTAGTATGTTTTATTATATTATTTTTTTCATATAGTGTTTTTTATATAGTGTTTTTTTTAAAAAAAAAGTTGTTGAGGTTTTTCAGTTTAACCACTTGACCCCTGCTCAAACCACTAACATGGTGACCTAGCCTGACCTTCTGATCGAGTCAACCTTTGGTTCAGATCATACAACAATGATCAAAACTGGGCCTTATAAGACCAAATATAATTCTCCATAAGACTAATACTTCATATGACCCAGAAAACAAAAAAGACTACTGCTTCATAAGACTACATATTTCGTTCACTTCATTTGTCCCAAGTACATAAATTTAGAAAAAAAAACAAAGATTTACTAATATAAAGCCAAACAACCTATAAAATCCAAAAAATATAGCCATAAACCTCCACTAACAAGCAACACCATCATCAAACCAAAAATGACAAAATTCACTTCTGAATGATCTATGTATGTATCCAGGCCCCGTTGGCCTTGTCCACTGAGAGTTTTATAACAACTCCCTTATTCAATCCATCATCAATGGAAAACTTCAACCAATTCTTTGATATGTATAGTTCCTTTCCATTGTTCCTCCTATCTTGCCACCTAAGTTTACAATCATATCACTTGCCAAGTTGGCCTTGAATGATGCATTGGGTTGGCTTAGTTAGCAAAACATTGGCTGCAAACTTATTCTACGGCCAAATAATAAGACTACAAGGTAGTTATTAAACAAGGAAGAAAGGTAGAAAAATAATGTTAGACAAATAATTTATAAATGTATTAATAACATACCATTGTGTTAGTTTTGTCCTTCTTTGAAAACTAGTTAGTGTAACCTCACACTGCTTCATCAAATCTTCTTCAATGTAGGGGGCTAGAAGATCATCATTATCAAAAGAGCTATATTCAGGTAAATATGCAATGCTAGATTCAAATATACGAGCTGGAGTAGGATAGTAGGGAATTTCCCAAGTTCCTGTCCTCGACTGAAAAATTGAAGACTGAATACCCAACACAGTACAGTTTGAGCCAAGCACCATTATGGTCAATCTAATAATGCTCTCAAATTTATGGCCAACCACGTGTAAAGTATCCATTAAAAGACAACTTATGAAAAATAACTCGAAACTCAATCCTAGCAGGATCTCACAAATAAACTCTTTCACTCAATTCATCTTTGAAGTCTATATGAAGCACATCTGGTATCTCACCCCAAATCTAATAAAACAAAATCAATTAAGAATAATTGAACAATAGAAATGTAGAATAAAAAATAAAAGCAACAAATATTGACTACATAATATACCTTTGACGAATGAAGCAAAAAGTAAAACCACTTGAATTGGTTGGCACCTGAAGAATTGGAATCTGAGTCCATCCTACATGATAGCAGATAAGTCACTATGTGAAATGTTCAACCTGACAATACACAAACACCAACTTGTGTTGTTTGGAAAGGTCTTAAAGCCAATACAAGATGCAAATAATAACTTGTGTTGTTTGAAAATGTATAAGTTTAACAAGCCAATATAAGATCCAAACTATCTAAGAAGCCAATATGAGATCCAAGTACTAACTTGTGTTGTTGGAAAATGTCTCGGTCTTAGAAGCCAAAATAGGGTGCATACACCTAAACAAAAATTGTTCCAATAAAGCATTTCATATTCATAATAAAGGGAACACATGGAAAGGAACATAAGAAAGAAACATATATGGATAACCTATGGAACAAAAGCATACAATAAAATTTGAAGCCATTTTTTTCATTATAAAAAATAATAAAGAAGTTCAACAACTATATATTGAAACAAAAGAACAAAACAAAACGAATAGAAATCATGTATTTAAACCCCTAAAAGAACACAAAATGCAACGATTTATTTTTTAAATTATAAAACATGAAGGTAAGGGAATAACTAATAAGCAAAGGGAATGAAGGTAAGTGAACAGAAGAAATGAGAAACAAAGATGAAATCCAATACAAGAACAAAATTTCATGGAATAAATCAAATAATAACAATATAGATATTAAAACCCCCAAATAAAGAAAAACGAAAGCAAACCAAGGTAATGTGTTAGTATAGATGAATGAAACATTCACCAAACTCAAATAAGAAAACCACAATAAAATCGCCCTTAAGAAACCCTAACTGAAGAACCAACAAGAAAACACCTAGGGTGATTTTATTGTGGTTTTCTTATTTGGGTTTAGTGAGTGTTTCGTTCATCTATCCTATTTCATGACTTTGATTACAGGGACGGATCCAGAAAATATTTAGTGAAGGGGTTGATCGAAAATCATGAATCATATTATTAAATATATAAAAAAAATTAAAGTTGACAAATAAAGATGAATTCATCCTTAAATTATTTAGTGGGTTAAGATCAAAATACACTATTTTTAATTAAGAGTAAATATACTTTTATTTGCTCACTTTAGAAGAGTATTTTTCTTTCATTATATAGAAAGATTTATGAATAAAGTTAAAAAAGTAAAAAATATATATTTATATTATATATTAAATGCATCAAAATAGTAGTTGTCCTTTACATCATTATTTATAAGCAAAATAAAATATTATATATATATATATATATATATATATATATATAAAGAAAAAGTGAAGTTAAAAGTGAAAGGAGTTAATAAGTTTATTATATAAAGATTAAAAATTAATAGAAAGATGAGTTTAAATTGTAATATCAATGTATATAAAATAATAATGAATCACATGTCAAATACATATCAAGTATAAACTCTTTTAACTTCATCATTTTTATCTTTGGTATAGTTATACTGACCTCTCCTGAAGTTAGTGCTTATAATATTGACACCCTTTTTGTTTGAAAAATTACTCATATTTCCATTGCTTTGTATTTTCAATGAGACTCTGTGTAATATTTATACATAAAGTAGGGGAAGTATATGTAATTTTGTAAACAAGAAGGATATTGGAGTGTAATAATAACATATAAAATTAAGAATGTGAATATAATTTTTAAATAAGAGTGTTAATATAATAAATACTAAATTTATAAAAGATCAATATAATTATCTTTTTTATTTTTTAATAAATTTAATTTAATTATAGGTACTTTAAAAGAAATTAATGAGAAAGGGGGGGGCTAAGGCCCACGCATGCCCCCCCTTAGATTCGTCTCTGCTTGGTTGCTTTCATTTTTTTTAAATGAGATTTTTAGTATCTGAATTGTTAGTTGATTTATTCCGTAAAACTTTGTTCTAGTATTGGATTTCATCTTTATTTTTCATTTTTTTGTTCACTTACCGTTTTTCCTTTTTCTTGTCCTGTTATTTCGTTACCATTGTGTTTTTAGAATTTAAAAAAAAAATCGTTGCTTTTGTGTTCATTTAGGGTTTTAATACATGATTTTTGTTTGTTTCATTTTGTTTTTCTATTTCCATATATGGTTGCCAAACTTTTTTTATTATTTTTTAATGAAAATAATGGCTTTAGATTTTGTTGTATGCTTTTATATATATATATATATACACTTTTGTTCCTTTCCATATGTTCCCTTTATTATGAATATAAACTGTTTCATTGGAACTATTTTTTTCAGGTGTTGTTTAACTTGATTTTTGTCAAAAAAACAAATTGATTCTTATTATTAATCCGGAAAGGGAATCTCTTCCTTACAAGAACTTTCAAGTTCTTAGTAGTTTATGAATCTTAAGAACATTAACTTTTAATTTTGAGTGAATAATAAAAATAATGCGTGTAATTGCAATATGAAGAAATGAACAATAACAAGATTATTGAACAAATAGAAAGAAAAATGTACAATGAATATAATGAAGCAAAATTGATATGATCTAAGAATGGAACATATGATTTTCGGATCTTCCTTGAGTTGATTCTCTTGTAACTAAATTCAACAACAAACAAAAAGAAGAAAATTAAACAAAGATTGATGTAGAAGAAGAAAAAGTGGTGTGAAGAACAAGTAAGATAGAAAATTAAAAGATAGAATTAGACAAGAAGATGAATAATGGCACCACAATCTCAATCCTATTGAAGAGAAAAGATAATGATAAGCCTTGTGTAGAATTGCTACAAAGGTATGAGGAACCTTTGATAAGATTCAAGCTATAGTTTTCTCTAAAAACCCAAGAGACACAGAATGACTTTATCAAATATAGTGAATTCCTCCACTTTTATTAATATTCCAAATCTTGCCAAACATAAGTCCTAATTGAAGTCCTCTTCAATTTGAATCAATTGGACCAACTTGGGTTCTTCTTCTTCCTTACCTTGCTTGAGATTGAATATGTTGGTCACCTCTTGTTGTAAATCTTTCCTTAGTTTTCTTGAACCTTGACCAAGTCATAGATCCTCCTAACCCAATTAAAGCATCCTCCTTCTTAGCTCTTCCTTTCCCACTTGATGGTCCTCCTTGGTCTTCATCATCCCTCATTCTTTAAGTGAATTCGTCCACGAATTTAGTACTTCATCACCTACATCAAAAGGACTTAAGTCAGCCATATTGAATGTTGCACTAATTCCATACTCACCAGGTAGATCAATTTTATAAGCATTATCATTGATTCTCTCTACAACTTGGAATGACTCATCTCCTCTAGGTTGGAGCTTTGATTTCCTTTGAATAGGAAACCGTTCCTTCCTCATGTGTACCCACACCCAATCTCCTAGTTCAAATACAACCCTTTTTTACCTTTGTTGGCTTGTTTGACATATTGCTCCATTTTCTTCTCAATTTGGGCCTTCACTTGTTCGTGGAGTTTCTTCACATATTCAGCCTTTGCCCTTCCATCCTTATGAACTAATGTAGAGGGGTTAGGTAGAGGAATCAAATCAAGAGGGGTTAGAGGATAAAATCCATAAACAATTTCAAAAAGAGAAAATTGAGTAGTAGAATGAACTGCCCTATTGTAAGCAAATTCAACATGAGGCAAACATTCCTCCCAAGATTTAATATTCCTCTTAATGATGGATCTAAGTAGAGAGAGTTCTATTTACCACCTCGGTTTTTTCATCTGTTTGCGGGTGACAAGTGGTAGAGAATAGGAGCTTTGTCCTTAACTTGTTCCACAAAGTTCACCAAAAATGGCTAAGGAACTTAGTTTCACGGTCTGAAACAATACTCCTTGGCATTCCATGAAGTCTTACCACTTCTTTAAAGAACAAATTAGCCACATGACTTGCATCATCAACCTTGTGGCAATGAATGAAATGAGCCATCTTTGAAAATCTATCAACAACCATAAATATAGAATCCTTTCCCTTCTTGGTGCGTGGCAGCCCTAAAACAAAATCCATTGACAAGTCAATCCAAGGGAAATTAGGAATGGGCAAAGGAGTATAAAGTCCATGAGGCATCACCTTTAATTTGGCTTTCTTACAAACAATGCATCTTTCACAAATTTTCTACACATCATGTTTCATATAAGGTCAATAAAAAGTGTTTATGCAACATATCTAAAGTCTTTTGAACCCCAAAATGCCCCATCAAACCCCCTTCGTGAGCTTCTTTAATAAGTAAGTCACGCATGGAACTCCTAGGCACACAAAGTTTTTTTATCTTTGAACAAATAATTATCATGCCTAAAGAACCCATTTTGCATAATTTTCTCACATGCATCATATATATTAAAGAAATTCTCATCATGCACTTATAACTCCTTAATATGTTCAAAGCCATGTAAATTAGTTTCAAGGGTAGTAAGCAAATTACATATTCTTGAGAGTGCATCCATCATCATATTTACCTTTCCTTGCTTGTGCTTTATAACATAGGGAAATTGTTCAAGGAATTTCACTCATTTAGCATGCCTTTTATTGAGTTTACCTTACCCTTTCAAATGCTTCAAAGACTCATGGTCACTATGAATTACAAATTACTTGGGCAAAAGATAATGCTACCATATTCGCAAAGCTCTTACAAGTGCATACAATTCTTTGTCATAAGTGGAATAATTAAGTACAACCCTACTAAGCTTCTCACTAAAGTAAGCAATTGGATGACCCTTTTGAAGTAAAATAGCCCCAATCCCCACATTAGATGCACCACATTCAATTTCAAATGATTTTGCAAAATTAGGTTATACAAGAATGAGTGCATTAGTGAGCCTATCCTTAAGTGCATTGAAAACATTATCTTGTTCCTTTTCCCATTTGAATCCCTTATTTTTCTTTACAATTTCATTAAAGGGTACAGCCAAGATGCTAAAATCTCTTACAAATCTTCTATAGAAACTAGCCAACCCATGGAAACTCCAAACCTCACTCACGGTTTTGGGAGTTGGCCACTCTCTAATTGCTTTCATTTTCTCCTCATCTACTTGTACTCATTTAGAACTTACAACAAATCCAAGGAAGATAACATGATTTGTCCAAAAAGAACATTTATCCAAGTTGACATACAACCTTTCTTTCCTAAGGACATGCATCACAGATTTGAGATATTCAAGATGCTCTTCAAAACTCTTACTATATATCAAGATATCATCAAAATATATAACCACAAACTTTCCAAGAAATTCATGCAAGACATAGTTCATAAGCCTCATAAATGTACTAGGTGCATTAGTTAAACCAAAGGGCATTAACAACCATTCATATAATCTGTATTTAGTTTTGAAAGCTGTTTTCCATCCACCCCCCTCCCTTATCCTAATTTAATGGTACCCACTTTTTTAATCAATCTTAGAAAAATAACAAGAGCCATGCAATTCATCAAGCAAATCATCAAGTCTAGGGATAAGATGTCTATACTTGATAGTGATGTTATTGATGACCTTACAATCCATGCACATTCTCCATGTTTCATCTTTTTTTGGCACCAAAATCACAGGTACAGCACATGGGCTCAAGCTTTCCCTTATCCATCTTTTTTGTATCAACTCCTCCACTTGTTTTTGGATCTCCTTTATTTCTTGAGGATTGCTTCTATAGGCTGGCCTATTGGGTAGAGAAGCACCCTTGATGAGGCTTATGTGGTGTTCTATTCCCCTCATTGATGGCACGTCGTGGAGTATTTCTTTTTGGAACACATCTTCAAATTCCTATAAGATAGACTCAACATCACTAGGCAAAGGGTTAGCATTAGAATTCAAGTAAGCATCTTTGTATAAGAAAATGTACATAGGTTGCTTTGCAAAGAATGCTCTTTTCACCTCACTTTCTTTTGCAAAGAAAATCTCAAATTTTCTCTCATTCTTTTTCTTTCCTTCTTTTCCCTCTTTCTTTTGAATTTTATCCTCAAAAGTGGAATTTTTCTTTTTTTCAAGATCTTCCTCTTTTTCTCTCAAGTCTTTTCTCTCTTGTTCTCTTTTTATTTTCAACTTCACTTGATCCTCACAAACCTTTCTTGGATATAATGGTACAAGTGTGACCTTAAGAGTATTATGTACAAAAGAGAACTTATTAGTGAAATCATCATGAGTAACATGTCTATCAAATTGTCAAGGCCTTCTAAGTAAAATATAGCCGGCCTCCATGGGAACAACATCACATAAGACTTCATCATTATATTTACCAATTGTGAAACTTATCAATACTTGTTGGTTCACCAACAACTCACCATCCTCACTTAGCCATTAGAGCTTATAAGGTCACGGGTGTGGAGTAGTCTTTAGGTTGATTTTGGTTACCAATCTAGTACTTGCAACATTGGTACAACTTCCCCCATCAATAATCAAATAGCACATCTTCCCTTGAATGAGGCATCTTGTGTGGAAAATGTTCTCTCTTTGACTTTCATCCTTCTCTTTAGCTTGACTTCCCAACAATCTTTTTACCATCAATAAGTCTCCTTTTTATGGAATAGCCTCACAATCACTTTCCTCCTCACTTGATGAAATAGAAGAAGATTCACTAGTGATGCTCCCATTGTCTTTTATCACCATTGTTTTCTTATTTGGGTATTGAGAAGCTATGTGTCCCCTTCCCAAACACTTGAAGCATTTAATGTCCTTATTTTTAGAAGTAGAAGATGAAGTGGAAATAGTAGGCATGGTGGCCTTAGGGGAAGCCACGGGTTCCTTTGGACTAGAAGAGGATCCCTCCTTCTTTTACTTGTCCTTTCAACTTGTTGTGTTGAAGTTGGAAGAAACATTCTTCAAAGTACCCTTCCTCTTGAGTTGTTGCTCCACCTTCATGGCTTGATGTACCAAGTCTTCAAGCTCAACATAATGTTACAACTTCATAATATCACTAATGTCTCGGTTGAGACCATGAAAAAACCGAGCCATGGTTGCCTCCCTTTCTTCAACAATGTTGGCTCTTATCATGGCAACCTCCATCTCTTTGAAGTACTCATCAACACTCCTACTCCCTTGAGAGAGTCTTTGTAACTTATTGTGTAACTCCCTATGATAATAAGAAGGTACAAACCTCCTCCTCATCAAAGTCTTCATTTCATCCCAAGTAATGATAGGATGCTCTCTATATCTTGCCCTTTCTTTTTGAACTTGATCCCACCAAATCAATGCATAATCCGTGAACTCAAGTGTAGCCACCTTCACTTTTTTCTCTTCATTGTAGTCATGGCATCAGAAGATTTACTCAATTTTCATCTCCTACTCAAGATATGCTTCCTGATCATTCCTCCCTTGGAAGGAATGTATTTTGATATTCACACCCCAAGCCTTTCTCCCCTTTCACCTCTCTCATTTTCTCTATCTCTTCTCTCATGTCTCTTTCTCCCTCCTTGCCTCCTACCATCTCTCCTTTCTTTTTCGGATTCATAGGATTCTTCATCATGGTTGGAAGTTCTATCCCTCTCTAACTTGTTAATTCTCTCATGGATTTCATCACTTTGTCTTTGAAGAAGCCTTTCCAAATGTCTTGTTAGGGCTTGCATTTGGAATGTCATTGCAACTGTCCTTGGGAAGGAGGGGACTTTCATTTGGATCTCTTTCCTTAGGCATTGTACAAAATCAACAAGTTAGTGAACACAATAAAACAAGGTCCTCTTTCACTCTTCTCACGTGTTTCCCTCTTAGAATTGTAGTTCCCTCGTATTTACACACATCATAGCTTTTATATAACAACCTCTTTTGCCTTTTCCCACTCAAGTCCTCTTTACAATAATTCATACAAAGTCTAAACACTCAAGAGGTCAATGAAATGTGAAATACTCTTAGACAAAACTAAAGAGCCCAATAAGACAAACAAGAAAAGCTAATAAAGAACAAGGCACACTCAAATAAGAGTTAATCAAGACAAGAAATAAGAACAAGTGTAGAGTAGAAATGATCAATTTAGCAAAGGAGAATTATAGCCCCAAACCCCACTAAGTAAATGTTAATATTCAAGAAGACTAAAACACTCTAAATATATAATAGGGGCGAAAAATCAGCTGCTGTATTTTTTTTAAAACTTTTGGCATTCATGCTTGTTTTTTTTTTCATTTTTTTATACAAACAGCCCCACGCAAGTTGAAGGAGTGTTAACAAGATCAAATAGCCAAGGAAGATGTTATCTAACACATAAACATCAAAATATCAAAATCAACAAGATCAAAATGGATTAAACTTAGAACATAAATCAAGAATAAGTGCTAAATTGAAAGAACACAAGATCATAACCCAACTCTAGGATCCTAGCTCTTTGATACCACATGATATGATCCAAAAATGGAACATATGATTTTCGGATCTTCCTTGAGTTAGTTCTCTTGTAACCAAATTCAACAACAAACAAAAAGAAGAAAATTAAACAAAGATTAATGTAGAAGAAGAAGAAGTGGTGTGAAGAACAAGTAAGATAGAAAATTAAAAGATGGAATTAGACAAGAAGATGAAGAATGGCACCACAATCTCAATCCTATTGAGGAGAAAAGAGAATGATAAGCCTTGTGTAGAATTACCACAAAGGTATGAGGAACCTTTGATAAGATTCAAGCTATGGTTCTCTCTAAGAACCCAAGAGGCACGAAATGACTCTCTCAAATATAGTGAATTCCTCCACTTTTATTAATCTTCCGAATCTCGCCAAACATAAGTCCTAATTGGAGTCCTCTTCAATTTAGATTAATTGGACTAACTTGGGTTCTTCTTTTTCCTTATCTTGCTTAAGATTGAATATGTTGGTCATATCTTGTTGTAAAGTTTCCTTAACCCTCTTAGATCTTGACCTAGTTATAGGTCCTCCTAACCCAATTAAAGCATTCTCATTCTTAGCTCTTCCTTTCCCATTTGATGGTCCTCCTTGGTCTTCATCAAAAGTAGAATGAAAGCAATTAAAAGCATTCGAAAGAAATGCAATAGAATGAAAAATGGACTGAAAATGGTAAACAATAATGTAATCGAAAATAATGAATAAATGAAAGCAAGTAAAAAAAATAAGAATTAAACTGGCAAAAAGATAGACTTGACTAAAAAGTAATGAAAGCAAGTAAAGCACATGAAATATAAATGAAAACAATTAAAAGAAGATCAAATGATCATATAGATCACTTAATCAGAAGATGAACAAAATTGCTCGAATATAAAGAAATAGAATAAAACTTATAATGAAATGTAAAGATTATAATAAAGAAGTAGGGTGGAAGGCATACTTGGCTAATCTATTCTATCTTTTGGTGTCAAAGTGACCTGATAAGATGTGTGCAAGTCATTTCTAACCCAACACCTCCACTAAGAATTAAACTAGAAAAAAGATAAACTTGACTAAAAAGTAATGAAAGCAAGTAAAGCACATGAAATATAAATGAAAGCAATAAAAGAAGATCAAATAATCACAAAAATCACTTAATCAGAAGATGAAGAGAATTGCTCAAATATAAAGAAATAGAATGAAACTTACAATGAAATGTAAAGATTATAATAAAGAAACTGTGTGGAAGGCATATATGGCTAATCCATTCTATCTTTTTGTGTCAAAGTGACTTGATAAGATGTGTGCAAGTGATTTCCAACCCAACACCTCCACTGTGTCTTAATCCATTGAAGTATAACTTCCAGCGTTTGATCCCTACTAAATTGATCAGCTTTTCTTCAGTGTCCACACAAAGGTGTTTAGCCAAAAAATCAGCCAACATTTGGCCTTTTACTGTCTTTAGAGGCATGTATTACAGAGATAATTCAGTTAAAGCAAGAATCCACTTACCTACTCTACCATGCAAGATAGGTTAGATAACATGTACTTTATTATATTAGTTTTGTAAGGACTAGTACATTGTAGGGCTTTATATAGTATTTTAACTTAGTACAAGAAAAATACAATGCTAAACATAACTTTTCCACTGCATCATATCTAGTTTTAACATCATTCAAGACTCGAATGAGGTAGTAAATGACTCTTTCGATCTCATTCTCATCCTCTTTGGTCAACATGCTCCTAATGATCTCATTAGGTGGTGAAATATACAACTTCAAAGGGTGCCTTAGAGCAAGAGAGGTCATTATTAAAGGATTTGCCAGGTACTTTGTTAATCTGATTGAAATCTTCTTAATGCTCTGATGAAGATTATTTAAGGTAAGGTAAATATTTTATTACTACAGTAAAAATTATTTACTTGGATAAAATGATCCACTCTTAGTAAATAAAGGAAAAGTAAGATTAATTCCTTTTATAACTCAATTAGAATCCTCGCAACATGGAGGTTCCAATTGGAAAATACAACATTAAAAGTCCATTAAAATAATATACGTAATTATACTATGATTCCTTTAATCATTTATTAACACAACTACCACCACTTGTAAATGGGTTAAAGTATTCATTGTCAATATTTTGTCTACAATAAATCAAGAACTCCTATTTACAAGGATGGAGTATTCCCGTCTCATTCACTCGGGATTTTAAATTATCGAATCAAAATATAATCGTATAAAGAATATTAGTAAATCATTAAAGCACAAGAGAGAATAAATCTAACCTTATTTTATTACCAAGAGCTTCACACATTGACCCAAGTAGACTAGAACTTATTTACACATAAACTAGAAAAGAGAAAAAGAGAAAAAGAGAGAGAAAAGAAATTAGGGGGAAGAGGAAATTCCTCAGAATTTCCCCTCCCCTGAGCGCACGTCTCCGAATTCTGCTCTCTGCTAATTCTACTTTCAAATCTCCAAAATGTGCCTCTGAATGTGAATTGCGTTGGCTTTTATAGGCAATTTCAGGTTACTGTGCAATGCACAGTAACTGAAATTATTTAAACGAAAACGTCATGCATGACATCTCTCTTTTCTTTTTTTATTATTATTTTTTTAAATAATAATTGAGTAAATACACAACCGTGTGTCCAGTCATTTCTACATTTTTGAGAGAAGTGGTCTTCATGAAAGTTGTGGGCCTGAATATTTACTTTAAAGTGGCTTTGGTTTCAGTCCATAATTATACCTAGAACTCAAGATATGGTCCAATTACTGCACAGTATTTTAGACCCGGTTTCAGCTCCTCTATTTTGACTTCAAAGCCCAATATCACCTCCAAGGAGCCCGATTCTGGAAAAGTGTTCAACATGAAAGTTGTAGGGAATTGTCTTAGCTTTCCTACAAAACCAAAATCACTTTAATCAGATATTTGCAACTCAAATTATAGCCAGTTTACTAAACATTGCCAAAGAGATAATTACGATTAATTTATGCAATAATTTATTTAATTATCCAATTTGGCTCAAAATCATAAAATGTGTCAAAACCAACTTAATTAAGCCTAATTGAACCTTAAAAAGCCTAGTGAAAGGATTATAAAATGTATAAAATATAGTGTTATCATGCTCTTTCTCTCATCGAGACTCTTCTTCAGACCTGAGTTTAAGAAGTGGGAAGAAAATCTTGGTCTTCCTAGATAAGTTCGAAATAAACCTTTGAAGGAAATTTATCTTTCCCTACAAGGATTGAAGTTGCTTTTTACTCAAAGAAGGTGAAGCCTCCAATATGGCCTTCGCCTTTTTTTGTTATCAACTTTGACACCCTTCATTTGGACCAAGAAACCAAGAAAATTTCTTATAGATACACCAAAAGCATATTTAATAGGGTTTATTTTCAATCCATATGTCCTCATTCTTTTGAATGATTGCCTCAGGTTTATTAGATGCTCATCTTTTGACTTTGATTTTACCACAGTATCATCAATATAAACTTCCATAAATTTACTAATTAAGTCATGAAAGATGGTGTTCATGGCTTTTTCATGACTCTCTAATAAGTGACAACAACATTTTCTAAACCAAAAGGAATAACTACCCATTCATATGTATTAATTGCTCTAGGACATTGAAATACAGTTTTCGATACATCATCTTTAGTAATGTAAATTTGGTTATAATCAGAATAGTCATCCATGAAACTTAAAATCTCATGCCATGATGGTGAATCAACTAACATGTCAGCAACAGGCATTGGGTATCCATCTTTAGGAGTTGTAAAATTTAAGTTTCGAAAATCTATGCGTATTCTTAACTTATCATTTTTCTTTATAATAGGAAAACATTAGAAATTCAATTCGCATATGAATTTAGCATTTAAAAGCCTTTCTATTTTTTCATTGATTTTCAAAACCACTTCAAGAGAAAACCTTCTTAGAGTTTGCTTGATTGGCCTTTTGTCTTGCTTGAATTGGTAGTCTATGCTCCACAAGCTCTCGATTGAGTCCAGACATCTCTTCGTAATCTTATGCAAAGCAATCCTTGTACTCTTCGAGTAACCTGACCAAATCTAATTTAAAATTATCATATAATAGACTACTAATACAAGTAGCACGTTTAATTACAACATTTCCCAAATTGATATCTTCTAAGGGGTTTTGTACCTCTATCTTTTTAATACCTTGAGATAAAGGGGTTTGTTCAAACCCCGTAGGAGAGTCATCATAAATATAATCTAAATTTGTACCTTCAGTGATGCAAACCATCTTGTCAGCCTATACGAGCCAATTGGCTCTCAAGACTCGTTGGAGTCACTTTCTTTTGGTCGAATCGACTCGATCTTAGGAATTAGGTAAAATCCATTGGTCTAAATGACACATTTCGATAATCTTACTATCGAAAGCCCTAGCATCCCAAATATTGAGGGGTTTAACCCCTAGGTAAAACATCTTGAAGTCCACATGGTTATTCTGTAGGCAACATAAACTATCATCAGCTTCAATCATCACTAACTCATACACAAATACTGCCTTAAACAACATTTTACAACAAGTCAATGAAAGTAACCATGAAATGGTTAATATTCTGACTCAACAAATGACAACTGTTATCATCCCACTAATCGAGTCAACCAATAACATTTACAACACATTGGCTAGGCAAATGGGTAGGATTGTTGATGTGTTTAGAAATCCTAATGATCCTATTATTAACTAAGTAGGAAACACTCAACTAGCACATAATGCACAGAACCAACCTGGTCATCCTAAAGGAGTTTGATAATTAAATCGAAACTAGAATGCTGACAACATCTTAGAAAGACTTAGGGGTAGAAAAATCTTTAGGGGCATCAAAATATCAACCAGGTAGTCGAGCAAGTCTTAAATAGGTATGGTTTTAATGTAGGATTTGCAAACCAACCTTACTTTATATCAGCATTCCCAAAATTCATACAACAGGCAGAATTGCCTAGGGGCTAGATGTAACGTTCTATTTTAATTTTATAGATTTAATTATTACTTTAGTATGTTTACAAAACAGTTAAAGATATTTTATTATACATAACATTATCATTAGTAACATTTTACATTCAAAAGAGGGTAGATCATTCATGGGTTGGTAGTTAGTGCATACATTACATAATTTTAAGAAGCACTTCTAAAACTAGTTAGCACCTACTGTCACAAAAATTAGGCTCTCTTAGGCCTAAATATAGTGCTAAAAAAAACTTGAAGTGCCATGAAGTGCTACTTTTATACATATTTACAAAACTTCACTACTACTAATCAAATATCAGTATAATTAAGCAAACTTCTCCCAGTGTGAAAGAGAAAACATAGTCTCCCAATTCTGGTCTCTATACTTGTTCAACTCGAAAGTCAACTATGAATCTCAGAATTGGCATTGTTTGAAATATCATGCCAAAAATAAGTGAAATAAGGCTTAGTAGGGGTAAGGAAAACAATGACAATTTTAACTAATGATATTCCAGTCGTCACGTGTACGGAAAATGATTTTATTACTTCTCCCTTTTTCTCAATTTTCCTTCAAGCTATAATCTAAAATTCATAAGTCTTTCTAAAACAGTTTGTATTAAAGAAATTAAGTAAAAATCAACATTAAATAATCATACATTAAAATAATTATGTATTTTTCCTGAAAATTCATAAAAAATCTTTTCTCATCCCATTTAAAATTCTTGTACCATCGTTTTAGGATTTTAATCCCAAATTACTCATTCTCTTGATCACTTATGTGCATATAACATTGTATGAGCTCATATCTACTCAGGGCGTCCCCTAAGAATTTCTCCTCATGGGCATAAGCTTGCACATTTGATCTTGGTATCTTAGGAATATACTTTCTTATATTTCCTTCATTTCACAAAATTATTCTTTTATCTATTAAAAATCTTAATAGTTTATACATGTTGTCGTACAAAGACAAAGTTTATGAAAAAAAAATTACATCTTCCTTTTGTCTTGGCTGAGACACTCCAAGAACATACATCATTCATTAGTAAAAATTAGTAGCAAGCTTTATTTTCAATCAAAATCTCTATTATCTTTCTAACAAAAATAAAAGTAGTAAGATGATATTAAACAGATAAAATAGTGCAGAAACAATAAGAGCAGAGAATAATAGTGTCAGACAGAATAACAAGAACAGAAAAATAAAAGCAGAATAATAATATTAAACAAAAAAAGTGCAGAAACAATAAGAGCAGAGAATAATAGTGTCATACAGAAAAATAATAGCAAAAATGATAATAGTAAATTTTTGGTGGTGTAGAGTAGAAGGTAAGTTCAGCAATCAACTAAATAATCAAAGTCCCAAAGAACACCATCACATAGGATTTCAACCTCATTTTAAAGTCCCTACATGGGTTCACAAAGTCAGAATCAGATTTGAAAGTTTTGGCTACCAACGAGTTGCAATCAAGAAAATATTGAAAACTTGTGAAACTCATAGAATCAAAGATTAAAACAAGAGGAGTATTGATAAAAAGGGAAGAATTTTTCATTTCCCCTACCAGATTTGAAATGCAAGCAAAGGTTGATGAAGTTTTTGCAAAATGAAGCTCTCTGTTAATCTCACATTTAGCTTTTATTTTTCTGAAGGACTAAGTAATAGAGAGGCTTTTATAGACTCTCAAAGGTGATTAAGCCAATCATTCTCTTTAGAAAAAATCTTCTCTTACTAAATTTGGAAAATCTCTGGCTGATAGCACTTCACGTGCTTCATTTTATTCACTTTCCATTTATTATTATTATTATTATTATTATTATTATTATTATTATTAATTAGATTACATATCTTGTAGAATCTCCTCAACGTCACTTTTAATTTTTTTTTAAAAAAGCTTTATCTTTGTATTAATTGATTATCTTCACATATCCTTTGTAATATGCTCAACGTCACTTCATTGCCCCCTTTTTTTATCTATGCATTAATTATATTCAGATTATTTACCTATACATATCTCTATGAATTTCTAAATATCACTTCTTGCATTATATATATATATATATATATATATTCTCTCTCTTAATTTTTATTCTCAACGTCAATCATTCCTAAAGCTTTGTCATTTCATTATTATTTATTTATTTATTTTGTTATTATTATTATTTTTAGGAATGTTACATTCTCTCCCTCTTAAAAAAATTTTATCCTCAAGTTTTTTATTTAATACCTGCTAAAAAGAGTTCTGGATACTTTTGTTTAAAATCTTCTTATGCTTCCCACGTAGCATCTTCTACATCTTGTCCTTGCCACAAAACTTTGACCATAGGAATATTTCTATTTCTCAATTGTTTATAGATTCTATCCACTATTTGTACAGGTTGTACCTCATATGATAAATTATCTTTTAACTGTATAGATTCTGTCTCTATGATGTGTAAAGAATCAGACCAATATTTTCAGAGTTGAGACACATGAAACACATTGTGAAGGTTTGACAGGCTAGGAGGTAAATAAATTTGATAAACAATGGTATCGACTCTTTTGAGGATTTGGAAAGGTCCAATATATCTGGGACTCAATTTCTTTGTTTTCAAAGACCTGCCAATTCCAGTTGTTGGGATAACTCGAAGGAATACATGTTCTCCTTCCTGGAATTCTAAAGGTTTTCTTCTTTTGTCAGCATAACTTTTATGTCTGCTTTGAGCTGCTAACATTCTATTCCTGATTAATTTTATTTATTCTGAGGTCTATTGTACTAGATTAGGTCCTAGTAAATTTCTTTCTCCAGTCTCAAACCAACATATAGGGGATCAACATTTTCTTCTATACAATGCTTCATACGATGCCATATCAATACTAGAGTGATGACTGTTATTGTAAGTAAATTCTATCAATGGTAGGTAGGTATCCCAACTTCCCTTAAAATCCAAAACATAAGCCCTAAGAATGTCTTCTAAAGTTTGAATTGTTCTTTCAATTTGACCATCAGTTTGGGGATGATAAGCAGTACTAAAAGGATAGCTTTGTCCCAAAAGCTGCCTATAATGATTCCCAAAACCTAGAGGTAAATCTTAGGTCTCTATAAGAAACTATGGTTGTTGGTACACCATGAAGTCTCACAATCTCTTTAATATACAATTGGACTAACTTATTTAATGGATAATTGATTCTAATGGGTAGAAAATATGCAAACTTACTCAATCTATTTACAATTACCCATATAGCATCATGTCCTAAATTGGTTCTGGGTAAGCCTACAACAAAATCCATGAAAATAATCTCATTTCCATTCTGGAATTTCTAATGATTGCAACAAATCTAATGGTTTTTTATGTTCTATTTTAACTTTCTGACACGTCAGACACTATGACACATATTTGATTCCTTGTCACCAAAATTGACTTTTAAGGTCCTAATACATTTTATTAATCAGTTTTGATATTCTTACCATTAATAGTGCATACACTTCTTTTCACACTCCTTCCAATACCATTCATCATACTTACCTTTTCTTATCACTTTCTCTCACTAAATCTGACACCCTTAAAAAAGCTGTCAACAGTGCTATGGTGATCTTTTTCCTTTATTAATTCTTGGATGAATTGTATACTTACTCTTATGGATTTCTTCTAGAATTTCTTTCTTTAAATTTAAATTATTATGTACACACAACCTATTTCGGTACATAACCACTTCATCATTTATTAATTTAAAATCTGGATTTTTTCCTTAGGTATTTTTCCTTTAAGAGCTTGCAAAAATTGATCTTCTTTTTGTGCCTCTCTAATTTTTGTTTTCAAATCACAGATAACCTGTAAAACATTTAAACAAATTTTATTTGATTCAAAGGCCACTGAGATATTTAAATCCCTAAACTTGTCTATCAAATCAATTTCTTGAATCATCATATATGACAAATGGAGGGATTTTCTATTTAAAACATCAGCTACAACATTTGTTTTTCCTAGGTGATACTTAATTTTCACATCATAATCCGTAAGAAATTCAATCCATCTTCTTTGCCTCATGTTCAATTCTTTTTTATCAAAAAAATATTTTAAACTCTTATGATCAGTGTAGACCTCAAATTTTACCCCATACAAATAATGTCTCTAAATTTTCAGAACAAAAACTATTGCTGCTAATTCCAAATTATGTGTTGGGTAATTTTCCTCATGAGGTCTGAGTTATCTAGATGCATAGGCTATTACCTCTCCCTCTTGCATTAGCACACAACCTAATCCCTTTTTAGATGCATCACTATAAACCACAAAATGCCCTAAAGGATCATGGATTACTAAAACAGGGGCAGTAGTGAGTCTCTTCTTTAATTCTTGAAAACTTTCTTCACAGTCTTTTGTCCACACAAAAAGAGTCCCTTTTCTAGTCAACCTAGTTAATGGCATAGCTATCTGAGAAAATCTTTTTATGAATCTACAGTAGTACCCAGCTAAGCCCAAAAAACTTTTTATTTCAGTTATTGTCTTTGATTGCTCCCAATGCATGACTACTTTCACTTTACTAGGATTTACGACAACTCCTTCTTAGTTTACTACATGTCTTAGAAATTTAATTTCTCTCATCCAAAATTCACATTTTTTCAATTTTGCATATAATTGTTTTTCTTTTAAAATTTCTAACACTATTCTCAAATGAATTGTATGTTCCTCTTCTATTTTTGAATAAATCAGTATCATCAATGAAAACTACTACAAATTTATCCAAGTATGGTCTAAACACCCTATTCATATAATCCATAAATACAGCTGGTGCATTAGTTAGACCAAATGACATTACCAAATATTCATAGTGTCCATATCTAGTTCTGAAAGTTGTCTTAGGAATATCTTCTAATTTTATCCTAATTTGATGGTATCCTGACCTTAAATCTATTTTTGAAAAAAATGCGCTCCACGCACTTGATCTAACAAATCATCTATCCTAGGGAATGGATATTTATTTTTAATGGTCACCTTGTTTAATTGTCTATAATCTATGCACAACCTAAGACTACCATCCTTCTTTTTCACTAAAGTACTGGAGCTCCACAAGGTGATACACTAGGCCTTATAAATTGTTTTTTCAATAACTCATCAATTTGTTTTTTAAGTTCACTCAGTTCCATAGGGGACATTATATAAGGTGCAATTGAAATAGGTCCTACACCTAGCATCAGGTCAATGGAAAATTCAATTTCTCTTTCTGGAGGCAAGTTAGATATATCTAAAGGGAAAACTTCAGGATAATCTTTGACTATAGGGATAGTGTCCAAATCCAACTCACTCTTTATTTCAAAAGAAAAAAAGGAGAATGTATCTTGTACTCCTTTCATTATAGCCCTACTAACTTGAATGGCAAATAAAGACTAGAATTTTTCTTTGTCAGAGTTTAAGGGAAAAGAAACAGATTTATCAAGGCAATTTGGTATCACACGGTTAGAGAATAATTAATCCATTCCCAAGATGATATCAAGTTTTTGCAAGGCAAACAAATTAAATTTGTAACAAAATGTTTATTTTCAATAAGAATAGGACAATTTAGGCATGCATGAAAGATTTGGACTCAATTTCTAGTAGGAGTGGTTAGTAATAGATTATAAGACAATTCTGTCACAGGTAATTCTAATTTTTCACACAATCATTAGACATAAAGGAGTGGGTGGCTCCTAAATCATATAATACAGTTAAAAGAGTATTGTTTATGAGGCACTGACCTGGTATCAGGTTTAGAGTTTGATCTACTTCGCGACTACTAAGGGAGAAGACTCTTCCCAAAACTTGTGACTTTGTTAGAGGATTTTGCTTTTTTCCGAATCTGCAATCCTTTGATATATGTCCAAGCTTTCCGCAAGTGTGACATACACGCTGCCCAAACAAACAAGGTTTGTCTCCATGTGCCTTTCCACACTTTGGACAATTTGCTTCAGGATGGACTTATTTTTCTTTATTTATATTTGGCCTAAATTTACTATATCTGACTCTTTTCCTATCAATCTCCCACTTACGCTTAAGCTGGAATTGTTTCTCCTTTTCAGCTTCATACTCTAGAAGATCCATTTCTACGATTCTACATTTATTAACCAGTGTAGAGTACTGTTTAATTTCTAACTTATTTATCTCCTTTTTAATTTCTGATCTCAATCTATATTCAAATTTTGTAGCCTTCCATTCTTCATTATGTTGAAGCTTAAGATAAGAGGAAATTTTTTCCAGCTCTTCAAACTTCGCTACGTATTGGCCGACCGTCATAGTCCCTTGTCGCAACTATAAAAACTCTAACTCTTTCTCACTTCTAACACTAGCAGGAAAATATTTATCCAAAAAGGCAGTTTGGAAAACTTCCCAGGTACTAAGTGCATCTGGGGTCTCCAAGAGTCTTCTGGTTCCATGCTACCAGTATTTATCCTCTCTAGATAGCATATATGTGGAAAAAGTCACTTTTTGGACACACCCTAGTGCAGTAAAAATATTTTATAGTTCCATGAGCTAGTTTTCTGTGATAACTAGGTCATATTCTCCTTTAAAGGTTGGCAGATTCGCTTTTCAGAATTCAGACAGTCCTTGAAAATTTGGATTTACCACAGGAGCGCCAGGTTCTGGACCTCTTTGTTCTTGCATATGAAGAAAAAATTGATTTTTCGCAGTTGTTTGTTCTCACATTACAGCAACAATTTCTACGAGCATGTCCATCATTCAATCTACTATGTCCTCGGGGTTAGGATTATTTCATCTGCGAGATATCTTTTCCTGCAATTACTTTCTTATTTTGTCATAATGCAGTAATGGTTCCCAAACCACTTTGCCTAGGTAACTACTTTGATACCAAATTGTAATGTTCTATTTTAATTTTGTAGGTTTGATTATTACTTTAGTATGTTCACAAAACAGTTAAAGATATTTTATTATACATAATAATGTCATTAGTAACAGTTTACATTCAAAAGAGGATAAATCCTTCATGGGTCAGTAGTTAGCGCATACATTACATAATTTTAAGTAGCACTTCTAAAACTAGTTAGTACCTACTTTCACAAAAATTAGGCTTTCTTAGGCGTAAATATGGTGCTAAAAAAAATTTGAAGTACCATGAAGTGCTACTTTTCTACATATTTACAAGACTTCACTACTACTAATCAAATATTAATATAATTAAGCAAACTTCTCCCAGTGTGAAAGAGAAAACATACTCTCCCAATCTGGTCTTTATACTTGTTCAACTCGAAAGTCAACTATGAATATCAAAATTGGTATTGTCTAAAATATCACGCCAAAAATAAGTGAGAGAAGACTAAGTAGGGGTAAGAAAAACAATGACATTTTAAACTAATGATATTCTAGTCATCATGTGACAAAAAATGATTTTATTGCTTCCTTTTTTTCTCAATTTTCCATCAAGCTATAATCTAAAATTCTTAAGTCTTTCTAAAACAATTTGTATTAAAGAAATTAAGTAAAAATCAACATTAAATAATCATACATTAAAAGAATTGTGTATTTTTCCTAAAAATTCATTAAAAAAAATCTTTTCTCATGCCCTTTAAAATTATTGTACCATTATTTTAGGATTTTAATCCCAAATTACTCATTCTCTTGATCACTTATGTGCACATCACATTGTATGAGCTCATATCTACTCAGGACGCCCACTAAGAATTTTTTCTCATGGCCATAAGCTTGCACATTTGATCTTGGTATCTTAGGGATTTACTTTCTTATATTTCCTTCATTTTACAAAATTATTCTTTTGTCTATTAAAAATCTTAATAGTTTATACATGTTGCCGTACAAAGACAAAGTTTGTGAAAAAAAATAACATCTTCCTTCTGTCTTGGTCGAGACACTCCAGGAACATACATCATTCATTAGTAAAAATTAGCAGCGAGCTTCATTTTCAAACAAGCTCTCTATTATCTTTCTAACAAAAATAAGAGCAGTAAAATGATATTAAACAGATAAAATAGTGCAAAAACAATAAGAGCAGAGAATAATAGTGTAAGACAAAATAACAAGAACAAAAAAATAAAGGCAGAATAATAATATTAAACAGAAAAATAGTGCAAAAATAATAAGAGCAGAGAATAATAGTGTCAAATAGAAAAATAATAGCAAAAATAATAATAGTAAATTTTTGGTGGTGTAGAGCAGAAGGTAAGTTCAGCAATTAGCAAAATAATCAAAGTTCCAAAGAACACCATCACATAGGATTTCAACCCCATGTAAAGCCCCTACATAGGTTCACAAAGTCAAAATTAGATCTAAAAGTTTTGGCCACCAACGAGTTGCAATCATGAAAATATTGAAAACTTGTGAAACTCATAGAATCAAAGATTAAAGCAAGAGGAGTATTGATAAAAAGGGAAGAGTTTTTCATTTCTCCTACCAAATTTGAAAAGCAAGAAAAGGTTGATGAAGTTTCTGCGAAACGAAGCTCTCAGTAAATCTCACGTTGAAGCTCTCCGTCAATCTCATGTTTAGCTTTTATTTTGTTGAAGGACTCAGTAGTAGCGAGGCTTTTATAGACTCTCAAAAGTGATCAAGTCAATCATTCTCTTTAGAAAAATTCTTCTCTTGCTAGATTCGGAAAATCTCTTATTGATAGCATTTCACGTGCTTCATTTTGTTCACTTTCCATTATTATTATTATTATTATTATTATTATTATTATTATTATTATTATTATTATTATGCATTAATTACATTACATATCTTGCAGAATCTCGTCAACGTCACTTTTAATTTTTTTAAGAAAAAACTTTATCTTTGTATTAATTGATTATCTTCACATATCCTTTGTAATCTACTCAACATCACTTCATTGCCACCTTTTTTTTTTTTTTATCTATACATTAATTACATTCAGATTCTTTACCTATGAATATCTCTATGAATCTTCTAAATGTCACGTCTTGCATTATATATATACATAGTCTTTCTTTATCTTTGTACTTAACGTCAATCATTCCTGAAGCTTTGTCATTTCATTATTTATTTATTTTATTATTATTATTATTATTATTATTATTATTATTATTATTATTATTATTATTATTATTAATGTTACACTAGAAAGTCCCAAAATTGTCAAAATTCATGAGGGAAAGTAGAGACTCTACAGTTGAACTCATTGCTTAATACACTATCGAGTCAAGGACATAACTAATAATGAATATCTGAAAATGAAGTATTTACCCAGTTCCTTAACCAAGAATACTTTTACTTGGCTCTTGACTCTCCCACCAAATTCATTCAATTCATTCATGGAATCAATTGGAAAGAAGTTTCCATGAACAATTCTTTCAAGGGGAAACTAAAGTAAGTATAATGGATTTGTTCAACATCAAAAGAACGAATGGAGTGTCCATTGATTACTACCTAGTTCAATTTAGAAAAATGAAAGCTAGATGTTTCACATCTATTCCTGAGTCTAAGGTTATAAAAATGATTGATAGTGGACTACATTATTCTATTAGAAATAAACTAGTAAACTAACAACTTCTAGACATTTCTCAACTGGCTAATAAGGTGAGGCAAATCGAACAATTGAGACTTGAAAAAGAGAGATATAAGAAACATCTAAGAAGAGATAAGGTTGCTATGTTGGAATAGATGAAAATGAAGATGTAGATGAAGAAGGAAATGAAGTTAACATAGTAGAACTTCAATCTGGACCCCCTTATGTTTGTGCATATTTAAAACCTATTCGAGCGGAGGATAAATCAAAATTTTTGAATAAGCAGTTTTATGGTTTTTATATAACTAAGGCAGATCAAATTTTTTAAGTTTTGCTGAAAGATAAACAAATTAAATTTCCTTATGATCATAAAACTCCATCTCTTATAGAAATAAAAGGTCAAAAATATTGTAAGTACCATCATAAGTATAATCATTCGACTAACAATTGTGTGAGTTTCAAAGATTTAATTCAAAAAGGAATTAAAAAAGGAAGGTTAAGATTCGATGAGAAGAATCAAAAAGAGATGAAGGTAGACATAAACCCATTCAAAGTGAATGTAAGTTACATTAAGCCATTTAATTTCTTGCAAGTTAATATGGTGTTGAGGACATCGCTCCAAAGGCCAATACTAAGGTTGACCTTATGTCTAAGGCCAATGAGAAGGAAGTCTACCCAAAGGCAAAAGGGACTCTGATAGAATTTTTTATTCAAAAGAAGGAAGATGAAAGGGAAGTTTCTCTCTGCCCAAGATGCAGTGCCGTTTTCGATAGACTAGCAGCCAAGTCATTCGAGGATGCCAAAAAGAAGAAGAAGATGAATAAGATCCGCTTTATGTGATCTAAGAAGGTTGAGATCCAAAATCAGCTTATTAACCAAAAGTCTCTAGTAATGGTGGATTCTATGGAAGGATTTAGGAAGGGTGCCACTAGCCAATATAGCTAGCAACAAGTGCATTCAAAATAGCCAAAATTTCCAGAAAACTCCATATTACAAGCCCAACTGGCACAAGGCTGAGTTGGGAGTCAAATATCCCATGATAGGAACTATTGGAAAGCCAAATATCTGGCAAAGAAGTGAAGCTGGACAATCTTCGAACTAGTTTAAGAGGCCTTATATGTCAAAGTCCTAATGGAGGAGAACTCAAAGATTTTGACAGCAGCAAGTACCAACCTAAATGAAGGCTCGACCTTGTGCTAAAGTGGTAAAAGGAAAGCCAACAAATCAAATTGGAAAGGGGAAGTGAGCAGTCCCTATGGAAGAAGACATTGTGATAGACTCTTTCGAGTTAGGATTTGATGACTTGGAACCAATTTTCAATGATTTCCCTGTGAATGTGGTGTTTGTCTTACTAGTTGAGTATGTCATGGCTTCGAGTGAAGAAAGCTTAGAGGGGTACTATCTAGATGAACTTGAAGAGGTCAATGAAGAATGTGTATGTATAGAATAAGGCATGGTAGAAGCAAAGGAAAATTCTGCAATTTTCAATATTCCAACTCAAGAGATAAAAAACTATCTACGACGACTCTTTATCAATGTGGTAGCTAATGGGAAACTAGTCAACAGGGTGCTAGTAGATGGAGGTGCTACAATTAACTTAATGCCTAAGAGTTTGGTGAAGAAGTTTGGAAAGACAAAAGCAAACCTACTCCCTCACAATATGGTGGTAACAAATTTTTAATGGGAAATCTTCAAACTCATAAGGAGTAGTTGCGCTGGACATAAAAGTTGGGATAATGACATGTTCCATACTATTAATTGTAGTTCTATCAAGGGCAAGTTACAACTTACTACTAGGAAGGGAGTGGATATATGTAGTGGGAGTAGTGCCATCAACTGTGCACCAACAGATGTTCATGCGGAATGAAGAGAGGAAGTTGGAGATGATTGAAGCTAATTATAGTTTATGTTGCACGTAGAATAACCATATGGACTTCAAGATGTTTTACCCAAAGGTTAAACCGCTTAATATTTGGGACAACAGGGCTTTCGATAGTAAGATTGTTGAAATGTGTCATTTAGACACCAATGGATTTTACCTGGTTCCTAAGGTCGAGTCGATTCGGCCAAAAGAAAGTGACTCCAATAAGTCTTGAGAGCCAATTGGCTCGATTGTCAGCTTATATGGCTGACAAGATAGTTTGCACCACTAAAGGTGCAAATTTAGATTATATTTATAATGACTCTCCTATGAGGTTCGAACAAACCCCTCTATCTCAAGGTATTAAAAAGATAGAGGTACAAGACCCCATAGAAGATATTAATTTGGGGCAATGTTGTAATTAAACATCTTACTTATATTAGTAGTCTATTATATGATACTTTTAAATTAGATTTGGTCAAATTACTCAAAGAGTACAAGGATTGCTTTGCATGGGATTATGAAGAGATGCTTAGACTCAATTGAGAGCTTGTGGAGCATAGACTACCAATTCGAGCAAGACAAAGGCCAATCAAGCAAGCTCCAAGAAGGTTTGCTCCTAAAGTGGTTTTGAAAATCAATGAAGAAATAGAAAGGCTTTTAAATGCTAAATTCATTCGAACCACCAAACATGTGAATTGGATTTCTAATTTTTTCCTATTATGAACAAAAATGATAAGTTAAGAGTATGAATAGATTTTCAAAACTTAAATTCTACGACTCCTAAAGATGAATACCCAATGCCAGTTGCTGACATGTTAGTTGGTTCAGCATCAGGACATGATATTTTAAGTTTCATGGATGACTATTCTGGTTATAACTAAATTTATATTACTGAAAAGAATGTATTGAAAACTACATTTCAATGTCCTGGAGCAATTGATACATACGAATGAGTAGCTATTCCTTTTGGTTTAAAAAATGTTGGTGCTGCTTATCAGAGAGTCATGGACACCATCTTTCATGACTTAATTGGTAAATTTATGGAAGTTTATATTGATGATGTTGTAGTAAAATTGAAGTCAAAAGATGAGCATATAATAAACCTAAGGCAATCATTCAAAAGAATGAGAAAACATGGATTGAAAATAAATCCTAGTAAATGTACTTTTGGTATATCTACAGAAAATTTTCTTGGTTTCTTAGTCCAGAAGAAGGGTGTTAAAGTTGATAAAAAAAATAAGGTGAAGGCCATATTGGAGGCTTCACCTCCTTCAAACAAAAAACAACTTCAATCCTTACTGGGAAAGATAAATTTCCTTCAAAGGTTTATTTCAAACCTATATGGGAAAACCAAGATTTTCTCTCCACATGTTGAACTCGAGTCTGAAGAAGAGTTTCATTAGGAGAAAGAGTATCAAGAAGCTTTCGAGCAGATTAAAAAGTACCTGAAAAATCCTCCAATAATTACCCATTCTACTCAAAGGCATCCTTTGAAGTTGTATATTTCACAATCTGATGAGACCAATGGGAGCATACTGACCCAATAGGATGAGAATGGGATTGACAGACCCATTTGCTATCTCAATCAAGTCTTGAATGATGTTGAAACTAGATATAATGCAATGGAAAAGTTATGTTTAGCAGTATTTTTCTTGTACTAAGTTAAAATACTATATGAAGATTTCCTTTCAAAAACTGATATGATAAAGTACATGTTATCTAAACTTATCTTGCATGGTAGAGTAGGTAAGAGGGTTTATGCTTTAACTGAATTCTCTTTGTAATACATGCCTCTAAAGGCAGTAAAAGGCCAAATATTGACTGATTTTTTTGGCTAAACACCCTTGTATGGACATCAAAGAAAAGGAGATCAATTTAGTAGGGATCAAACTCTAGAAGTTATACTTCATTAGAACGAGACACGGTCGAGGTGTTGTGGTGAAAATCACTTGGACACATCTCTCACACATCTTATCAAGTCAGTTTGAAGCAAATAAAAATAAAAATAAAAATAGAAGGGATTAGCCAAGTATGCCTTTCCACCTTGCTTATTTACTATAATCTTTACAATTCAATGCAAGTTTCATTATATTTCTTTATATTCGAGCAATTCTCTTCATTTTTTGATTAAGTGATCTTTTTTTATCATTTGATCTACTTTTAATTGTTTTCATTTATATTTCATGTGCTTTACTTGGTTTCATTACTTTTCAGTCAAGTTTATCTTTTTGCAAGATTAATTCTTACTTTTCTTACTTTCTTTCATTTATTCATTATTTTCGATTACATTGTTCTTTAGCATTTTCAGTCCATTTTCATTTTATTGCATTTCTTTCGATTGCTTTTAATTTCTTTCATTCTATTTTGCTTCATTACTTTCCTTGTACACTTTGCTTTTTATTTGTTCAATAACCTTGTCATTATTCATTGCTACATATTGCAATTACACATGTTATTTTTATTATTCACTTGAAATTAAATTATAATGTTCTTAAGATTGATAAACCACCAAGAGCTTAAGAGTCCTTGTGAGGAAAAGGTTCCCTTCCTAGATTTATAACAAGAATCAAATTGTCTTTTGAAAAAAATCAAGTTAAACAGGTGTATGCACCCTGTTTTGGCTTCTAAGATCGAGATCTTTTCAAACAACACAGCTTGGTGTTTAGATTTCGTATTGACTTCTTAGACAATTTGGATCTTGCATTGGCTTGTTAAACTTAGACATTTTTCAAACAACACAAGTTAGTGTTTGCATCATGTATTGGCTTCTTAGATGTAAGACATTTTCAAACAACACAAGTTGGTTTGGGTTAAACATTTCACATAATGACTTATCTGCTATCATGTAGGATGGACTCAGGTGCCAGTTCTTCAAGTGCCAACCAATTCAAGTTGGTTTACATTTTGCTTCATCTATCAAAGGTATATTATGCAATCAATATTCATTTTTTTTTTATGTTTTCATTCCACATTCTCATTGTTCAATTATTCTTAATTGATTTTGTTTTATTAGATTTGAGGTGAGATACTAAATGTGTTTTATAGACTTCAAAGATGAATTGAGTGATAGAGTTTGTTTGAGAGATTCTATTAGGATTGAGTTTTGGCTTATTTTGCATAAGATGTCTTCTACTGAATACTTTACGCATGGTTGACCACATATTCGAGAGCATTATCAAATAGATCATAATGGTGCTTTGCTTAGCTCTAAATGTACTATGTTGGCTATTCAGTCTTCAATTTTATAGTTGAGGATAGGAACCTTAAGGAAATTCCCTACTATCTTACTCCAACTCATATGTTTGAATCTAGCATTGCATATTTACCTAAATATAGCTCTTCTGATAATGATGATCTCCCAACTCCCCACATTGAAGAAAATCCCATGAAGCAGTGTGAGATTACACTAACTGCTTTTCAAAGTAGGACTAACACAATGGTATGTTATTAATACATTTATAAATTTTTTGTCTAATATTATTTATCAACCTTTCTTCCTTGTTTAATAACTACTTCATTGTCTTTCTTATTATTTGGAAGTAGAATAAGTTTGCAGCCAATGCTTTGCCAACTAAGCCAACCCAATGCATCATTCAAGGTCAACATGGCAAGTGATATGATGGTAAACTTAGGTGGCAAGATAGGAGGAACAACGGATGGGAACTTTACATATCAAAGAGTTGGTTGAAGTTTTGCATTGATAACTGATTGAATAAGGGAGATGTTGTAAAACTCTCAGTGGACAATGCTAATGGGGCCTTGATTACATGCAGAGATCATTCAGAAGTGAATTGTGTCAATTTTTGTTTGATGATGGTATTGCCTGTTGGTGGAGGTTTGTGGCCATATTTTCTAGATTTTATAGGTTTTTTTTGTTTTATTTTTGTATTTTTTTGCTTTCTATTTAACCTTTAGTACTTGGTGTAACATCTCATTCCTAATTTGCTTAAATAATTAATTAAATTAATAGAAAAAAATTCTTGTTTGATTTATTTGAGTATCTTTGTGCATTTCTATAATTTATGTGCTGATAAAAATAGTTTAACACATAAATTAAATTAAAAATAATAATTGGAATGTACGTACCATATTCAAATGAGTGAGAAAAATTGTGAAATTTTATAATTAAGTTTCAAATGAATAAAAATAATTATGGTAAAATTTTGGAACCTAAATAAATTAAATTGGCATTTTTAGTAAATCATAATAGTTTTTACTAGTTTAAAAGTAGCGTAGAAATTAAAATAAATATGATAAAATTATGAAAATAATTAAGGAATAAATTTAGATGATAATATTCATGTTATAATTAAGTTAGAACTTAAAAATTGCATGGAAATAAATTAGAATAAATTTAGAGGGTTAAAATCTTATTTGAGTTAAACTAAAAAGCAAAGTCATGATGATCCTTTGACCAATTAAATTTCATGCAATGGAAACTTCCTAGCTAAATTTAGATCTTATTGGAGGATAATAAAAAGTGATATGAGTGAGCCTAAGCTTGATTAGACTTAAACTAATAGGATTGCATTCATGTAGGTTACTCTTGAACTTCAAGTTACCTATCACAAATAATTAGGACCTAATTAGCACTAAGTGACTTAAGTTAAGATCCTATATGAATCCTAAGGAGTTCTAAAACATGATGAGGAGTTAAAATCATAAGGATTGAGGATTAGAATTTCATAGAAGCATTAGAACTAAACCAAATGACCAATGGTGATGCAAACTTAATAACTAAGCTCCCACTCCCTCACTAAAGCTAACCAATGCCCCCTCCCCCTCATCTCTCTTTTTTCTTCATTTTCTTTCTCCCTCACGCAAGCTCTATTCCATGGCAGCCAAATCTCTTCAACTTTGAGCTCTTGCATGGTGACCTTAGGAGTTTCGTCCTAATCCTGGCCAAAAGACAAAAATGATCCTTGCGGCTTCCTCTTCCAAGTGCACCGAATGAATTTTATTTTGGAGCATTTCCAACTCTTCCATCTTCCTCTCCACCTCACTGTCTTGGCTGTCCAGGTAGGGGTTTATGCACTTTTTCCTTCTCTTCATCTTGTGCTTGCTTCCATGATTTTAAATGCATGTGGTTTTGCTTGAAAATTTGATGATGGTTGGGAAGGATATGCCCGAGTTCCACGGGGTTTTATATGTGCATTGCTTTGTTAGCACTTTGAGCTTGAAATTACCATGTAATGCTTAGTTATGAACTTGGTCATATGATTGCATGTCATGAATTGATTGTATCTTTTTCCTTTAGCTGAATTCATGCCTCGTGTTTAACAGAGAAATTGGTGTTAATTTGTGTTTTTGTTGATGTTCTATGATCAATTCATGCTTAGTTGTATTTGAACTTCATGGATTACATGTGGAATTTGAAATTGTAGTTAATTTGGTGAGGATGGTGTTTTAGGTATCCTAAGGGGAATTGTACTAAATTGGTTTGAATTTTTATTTTAGCTAGAATGAACCTTAATCAACCTTATTTAACTTAATTGAGTGATTAGGGATGAGTGCAAGATTAATTTTGTGAGTTTTGATTGTGAACACCCAATTTTGTTCGGGAAAAAATATAACAAATAAAAAAAGATAGTAAATAAAACATCCTTGAAAAAAAATGAAGAGAAAGTGAAGAAAAAAAAATAGAAGTTTAAGCTTGATCCATCTTCATTGAATTTACTCATTCATTCTAGCCCAAGACCCACTAAATCTAAGCCCAAAATCCATAACCTCTAATCCCTAATGTCTCCCTATAAATCCCCAAGTAAGTAGCAAGTAATAGGGGAGCAGTCTCAACACTTCACATCTCATCTTCAACACTCATTTCACCAAAATCCACCCTCTACCACCACCATTACATAACCTTCACCATATCCTCCTCACCTTTACCAACACCCTCATCAAACGGCCAAACCATCGTGACTCATTCATCACCTCACCTTCAACACCATCAACCCATAACCACTTTCATCTTCACATACAACCCACACATCCACCTCGAGCAGAAACCTTTCACTACCACCAACTCCAAGCCCCCATCAACCACATAGCACCATCACCACCAAATTACCCTTGCAGCCTCTCTACTCCATTACCCATCCATCTAACACCCACACCACCAAATAAACTCATTCTCTGCGACCCATCATCACCCTTCATCTCCACCCGTCCACCACAACCTCCAAACCGTGACCACCACCACACTCCACCCTTCATCTTCATCATCCTTCACCGTAACTCACCATCACACCACCACGTTATGCAACCTTGAACCTCCACGTGCACCATCATCTTCCCCACACTTCACGTCCTAACAGCCACCAAATCTCCCTATAGAGCCACCGCTCACGACCTTTCCATCTCACCACCACACCTAACCCATCTTCATCATCCTCCATCCACTTATTAACCTTCGCTTTCACCACCACCCTCACTCATCTTCCTTCAAACCTCATAATCTTGATCTTCACCACCGTAACCCAACCATCCAAACACTTGCAAACATCACCAATACAACCTCCATTACAAACACCCACCATCTTCACGACCACCACCCAACAAAAACCCACCATTAACCTCACCAACACCATAACCAAACCAAAACCCATCAACCCCACACCGACCAGGTAAGTTGCCAGCAACCCTGTAACCACGCCGCTCACCCATGTCGCAACCCGGCAACCCAATAGCCCGCGCTTCTGTCTCGCCGAACTGCTCAGATCCAGAATCACCTCAACCGATTTCAGCCAGATTTGACCGACCCGCAACCGTGTGCCGCCCAAGCCAACCTCGCCAACAGCCCAGATCCCACTCCAGCAGCACCGCCATTCCGTTCCCCTTCGCCCAGATCTCCACCGTATTGGCTACCCTGCTCCTTTGTTTTGTGGTTTCTATTATAGAGACTAAAAATCTCTTCTTTAGTCATTTGTTTGTTTATTTTTTTTCTTTATTTTTTAATGACTTGTTGATGTTGATAAAAATATATCTGTTAAGAAAAAAAAAGTATTAAGAAGAATTCGGATGGGTTATTAAAAAGGAAATAAGAAAAGCAAAAGAATATTAACATAATAAATTAGTAAAACAATTTTGGTTAAGTTTTGTTTTAAAAGAAATAAAAAAATAAAATAATTGAACATTTTTAGAAAAATAAAATAAGATTAGTCGAGTTATGACACCTTGTTAATCCTGTAACTTTTATAGACAACTTGATGATTCATTTTTTTGTGTTCAAATTTTTTTGTGAAATAAAATAAATAACTAATCCATAAAGATTCAATTTTCTTTTTTTCAAATAAAAAAATTCATTTAATTGTAACAAATTTGATAATTAACGGGTGACTTCTCTAGCGTGATGCCAAATTTCACACATTCAAACCTTAACAGGATTAACTAAGTTGTAACGACTTGTTAATTCGAATTTTCAAAAAAATAAAAGAAAATAATTGTTTTTCTTTAATTAAAATCAACTAACTCATACTTATTTTCTAAAGAATTACGTGATTTTGAATTTCTCATCGCACCTGAGGATACGTAGGAGTGGAACTCTTATTCCGTCAAGCCAAAATTTAAATTTTCACAATTTGGTTGTTCTTTTTTTTCCTTTCTTTTAAAAAATAGTTACAATATTTTTAAGAGAAGTAAAATAAATATATTTTGAGATTATCAAGAATTTGTACAACTGGCTTAAGGTATCGTCTCAAGACGGGTGTGTTAGGGGTGCCGTGGGATTAAGTTTCCACCCTATGTATAACTGACTTCCGAATCCAATCTGGTTTCAAGATTATTTTTTAAGAAAGGTTTTTTAATTTTTGCTAATTTAAATAAAATTGGTAGCGACTTCATCTTCTATTTTCTAAAACCTTATAAGTTGTTATTTCGCCGTGATCACGATCGCGACATTGATCCATGTAGGTCTCACCCATATAGAGTTAGGAAGCTTAGAAGCATGGTTTGAAATCTAATGATGACAAATTAGACTTAATTTGTCTTAGAAATCATAATTAGAAATCAATTGGATCATTGATTGGTATATAATAAGCTTAGAATGTTGGTGCAACACCTTGGATGAGATAAATTAGGTGAATTTGGTTAATTAAATTTATTTACTAATAAAAATGATTAATTAGGTTGTAAACATATCAAGGCAAGGTTATTTGGCTAAGTTGATTAAGCTTGGTAATGAGTGTAAAATACACTTATCTTTTAAGTTTATTTATTAGAATTTTTAATTTATATTTATTTATTTTTTATTTATTTTTATTTTTTAATAATTATCTCTTCACCAAGGATTATTTAAATTTTTATGATAAATCCTCAGATTTTGTGCAAAAATAAGAAATTCTTAAATATAAATATTTAAAGGATTTGAATATTTTAAGAGTAGAATTATACTATTTATTTATGATATTGAGTAAATTCTGAGTCCACTGAATTAAATATATTTTTATTATGTTTTGTAAGAATTTAAGGAAGAATCAACTTAGATTCTTAATTGGAGCGCAAACAATCTCTACTTGATGACCAAGTATCTCTGCGTTTAATGCAAAGATCTCAAGGAGTTTCTTAATTTGAGTGAAATATTTGTTTCCTAATTTATATGGATTCAACAAAAAGGAATAAGAAACAATAGATTTGGTCAAAGATTAATTAAGAGATCCGATCGACGTGCTGTTTGCGGCATTGAAAAGCTAACATAAAATCCGACAAATTATCTATTGAGATCGAGGGCAGATTCTGCTATCTGGTAGGTGAGAAAATTCGTGCAAAAAAAGATACGAAAAGCTGTCAATTTTTCTATAGAAAGGAAAAAATAAGTTTAGCAAAATAACCCTCTTTCGGTTCGGAAAATACATTATATATATATAGTTTTGAGAGTCTCAAAGGCAGCGAGGAGACGAGCCCTAGGAGAGGAGGAGGAGCCGTCATGGAACTCTCATGGAGTTGAAAATTGAATAACCATTGAAGACGTTTTGGTTTCTTCTCTACAGTTCAATCATGATGAATTCTCTTTCCTCTTCTTATCTTTTCTTCTCTTTTGTCACGTGTAACTAAATTCATGTGTTGTTAAGGTGAAGATGTAACTTTATTCAATCGACATGTATTAAGATTGAAATTTTAATTAATTTTTTTTCTATTCAATTTAAGTGCTGTTAATAATTTGGCAAGTGTACCAAATCGTACAAGTAATAAAGAGTGAATAATGTTGTCAATCCCATGAGGATTGTGTGTCAATTATCAATGTAAACTTGGAAATCACTAATTGAACTAAGAAAATGATTTGATAACTTTGAATTGTATTGGTTTTTAAACAAATGTAAAAGAAATGGACTAAAAACAGAACAATTAACAAATTAAAGAATATTTTTGGATTTTTAAGGAGAAGAAAGTCTATTGAGAAAAGCGGCTAGGGTCTGAATCTCATTGTTTACCCTCTTATGCTACTGATTTACCCTCAATACAAGTGATAATCATGCATTTGAAGTTCCAATCAACAAAATAGGCCACGATCAATTCCTTAATTCAAAACCTCTTTAACCCAATCACAACTCCCAATTCCTTAGGTAATTGTTAATTCAAGTTAAGCATTAATAACAGTGATTTAATGGAACACATAATTACAATGATATATCCCTATATTCAATCATAATTATGTCAACTCTACTTAGGTCCAGCATTAAAACAAATTTTCCAATTTGAAGTAATACCCACATTCAAACCAATAATGATCAAGTATTGATTAGCATTAAGCAATGAGTAGAATGTTCAAATCCATGAATTAACTTGTAAAGAAAAACAAATCAGATCACATAAGAGTATTTACAATGTTCATCTGACCCTAGCCATAAGAAATTTAGCTACTCATAATGGAAAAAGAAGAGATGAGAGAAATCAAACAAATGGGAGAGGAAAAAGCCATTGATTCTTCAAGGTGTTGTTCCCAAGCTTAAATCATCAATGGAAATGGAAGAAAAAGGAACCTTAGTAGAGTTATGGGTAAAAACCCAAATATTTCTAAGTTTAGAAATGAAAACTCTCAAAAAGATCCGTAACAAATGTTTTTCAGGCTATTTACAATAAGCAGGATAACGGCCATCGCCTAGCGATGGCCTAGGCTCTCCTCGCGACGGCCTGCGTATGATGGAAAGCCCATTGCAGTCTCAGATCCTTGCGTTCCTCATCTCGCCTCGCGATGGATGATCTTCGCCTCGAAGTCTCCTCGCAATGGAAGTTCGAAGGCGATGACACGTTCAAAACAAAGAACAACTTCTTCCTTCTTTTTTTAGTTGAATCCACACCTGTTTCATTCAAAAATTGGAACTCATCAAGTAGTGAACTCCCACACTAATCATGCTCAAAAACAATTAAAACTTATCTATTTTCTTCCAAATTTCTTTAATTCTAAGCCCACTTTGACATCAAAAACTCACTTGTGCTAAGGATTCAACACAACCTCAAACTTAAAGTTTTGCTTGTCCCCAAGCAAACAACCAATTTGAAACAAGGATCAAAGGGGATAAAACTACATTTTTATTCTTTGTTCAAACAACCCTTTCAACAAAATCCCAAAATTGAACATTCCACACAAATTGCAACAATCATTGCACAATCAATTCACCTAATCTTTTGCATTCATGCATCCCATTCATCATAATTTTAGGTAATCAAAACCAATGATCCACCAAGAGTAACATATCAATTCTCACTACTCCTCTCCAGAAAAAAATGTTTCACTCAACTAAAGTGTTTAGAGGTGTAATTACACTCAATTCACATCACAAGCAGCATCTTACCATAAGCTTGACAAAGTTCTAGAGAAGTAAATGCAATGCAATGCACACACACACAAAAAGAGGTCTTTTTGGGTTGTAATGGGGCTTAGGTAAAAGTAGAAAATTATTTGGACAAGAGGCTTTTTGTACTTGGAAATAGACACAAGTCATTTCATGACACTCTTGAGCCATCCTTTAATTTATTCAGAACCAAATTCCCCAAAACAATTCGTCAGAATAAAAGAAATGAAAAACAGAATAAGATGTAAATTTTTTTTATATATTTTTTTTTCTATTTTTTTTCATTCTTCTTTGTTTTTCAAAATTTTTTATTTTTTTATATATTTTATTTTCTCTTTTTTTTATCATTCTCATATTTTTTCTTTTTTTTTCAAAATTTTTTTGTTTTGTTTTTTTTTTTTTTTTTTCAACATTGGACCAAAAAAGTCCACAACCACCCCAAACTTAAAACATTGCTTGCCCTCAAGCAACCCCAAACTTAAGAATGTGCCAAGACATGCCATGAAATGACCCATACCTAACTCCAAGTAAGTAGGGACAATGGTTTTCCAGTTTTTTGGCTTGTAATGAGGGTGAAAATCAAAGAAAAAGCTAAAGGCTCAAGGGGGTAGCAAAGGATCAAAGTATGCAGGTGGTTTATTTAGGCTCTAGTGAAGAACAAGAAAAGTGTCTCAGTGTGTTTGAACAAGCAAGCAAAAAACAACTAAGAACAAAGGCAAGTTCTGAAAAATGCCACATGCAAAGGAAGCACACATGAAGAAATGACAGTGTTTAGGCCCAAATGCTCACAAGCGATTGAGAGTGAGGGAAAACATGCTACAGTCAATTTCACTTTGATTAAAATTACCATGAGTTGCTAAAAAAGGACACACTCAAGCAAAATTTCAACTCCAAAATTATACAACTCATGCACAACTTAAGTGTCAAGTTTGAAATTGTTTTCAAAAATATCAAAACGCAAATCATCATCAAAAATCAAAAAGCAAAACTAAAACATCAAACAAATCAAATCAGACATGCACAACTAAATTGTGTTCAATATCAAAAATCAATCAAAAGAGTTTAACCAAGCATAGCAAAATAAAAACTAAAACATCCTTGGTTAACTAAACATCTAAATGTCATCATCATGCTCTGCAGCACCACCCTCGGCGCTCTCCTCATCCTCATTAGCAAGCTGGTCATCTTGGTGCTCACTAACTCCTTCCTCTGCATCAACAAGGTGTTCATCAACTAACAACTCCTCATCATCAGTAACCTGATCCGCCTGAATAGGTTGGCCTACCGGTTCCTCCTCAAGAGCTGTTGCAGCCACTCCAGAATCCCCAGCACCCTGGCTGTGCCCTCTAGACGGGTGCATCATACTCTGAAAATACTGATCTGTAGAAGGGTCAAGAGAGACATCAGTCAGCAAGGATAAATCAAATCCCCATTCCGGGGCCCGAGATCGTAAGATCAGCTCCATGTTGCGCATGGACTGGAAACACAAGGCGGTCAGCCTGCCAAGAGAGTGAATGGTTTGACTATGAAGAGCACACATCTTGAATAGCAAAGAAGCGATCTTTGAATAGCCGCCAAAGATGGTGACTCAGAAACTAGCTTCGGTGCCGCGGGCTCTTCTGCTTTTGACTCTGGTGCAGGAGCAGCAACTGATTTTGGTGCAGGAGCGACATCCAGTGGCCCAGATGGTTGCTTTCTAATCCACTATGATGTAATGGGTGCTTTGGGTTTCCCAATAGTGTCAGTATTTGAAGGCTTGACACCCTCCTTAGCACACAACAAGCAAATCAGGGATGGGTAAGCTAATGTGCTGGTATCATTATTCGCAATATGTAGCATCTCTTTAGCAATGATGTCCCCCACATTAATAGATTCACCTTTCATGATTGCAATGATGAGCTGGGCCCTGTGAACAATGATGTCAGAGGTATTAGAGCGTGGAAGGACGGTCTGATGAATAAATGCAGACCAAGCCTTGGCAAGTGGCTTGATATCAATACTTCTGAATCTCCGGGGAATATTGTCCCGGGTTTTGAACCATTCAGCTCCTGGCCTACAAAGGTACTCGAGCAACTCGTTGTAGTCAATCTCCCCGTTCGTCCTGGTCTTGTAAGTATACCCCCGCGGGATAGGAAGACTTAAAACCTCATTAATTCTCTCCCCGGTAAAACTGATTGTTTTACCTCTGACATAACTGACAAAGACTCGATTTGTGCCCGGAACTCGATAGGCATTGGCATAGAATTCACGTACAATTTTCGGGCAATGATCACTGACATATCGAGTCAACTTTGCCCATTTCCTCTGGGCAATCTCAGCTTATATCTCAGGTATAGTCTTAGAGAGGAAATCAAAAGTCCTGTCAACGATGATCTTCTTCTTGCTGATTATGGACTTGAACCGTTCTTGGTGTTCAAGGGAATGGTACAGATGTGCTGCAAAAGCAGGGTCTTCCTCCACAACTTGCTTTCTTTTCTTCTGCTTTCCTTGTTTTGAGGCAAATGCCATGTTCCTGAAATAGGAAAATATAGCATTCATCAACCTTAGGCTCATGCATTACCAATAATCATGCAAGTGACTCCTAAACTTAAGTCAGAGTATTCAACAAGCACCTTGGAAGCAATTTGGTATCATGTTATTGTCACACATGCAAGTAATGCGTCAGGTACACTCATCAAGTAGTTGAACAAACAAGGGAATGCACAGCATCAAAAACATGGCATGGTAATAACAAGAAGAAAAAGACAAGCATCCTTGTGAACTTTCTTACAGACACCTGGTGTGTGAAAAACATGCAATGGTTCAATTGAAACTAATAATACCCATATAATACCGAACTTGCATGAACCAAAATCACAAATCCACAGTTGCAATCAGCCACACAACACAAGCAAAACACTGACAATCAAGCACAACTCGTAGTACTCAACATGGTAACACGATGAGAAAAGGAAGGGAGAAGGACAAACACAATAATGACATGTACCAAGAGCCCTAGAATGAAGCTTGGAAAGAAGACATACCTGAGCAGGAAGTGAGGAGGAGTGAAGTGTAAAGAGAAAATATGGAGGAAAGAAATGTATAAAAGTGAAAGGAGGTGAGGGTTTGAGAGAAAACCCTAACAGAGCTCTGTAAAAATTACACGTGGGAAAACTTCAAATGAACCATTTATTTATAAAATGCGACCCATCGCTAGGCGACAACACAGTGTCGCGCCGCGAAAGATACAATTGGCAAGAAAAAGAATGGTTCACGAGAAGTCGCCTGGCGAAGAGCATCCGTTCGCCTCGCGATGGAAGTCAGTGAGTCCCTGCTTAAAATTCGCCCTGCGATGGAAGAGTTCTCGCGAGGCGATGAGCCTCTGGAAAAAAAAACTTGAATAGTTACACGTCCCATATCGCCTTGCGATGACCCATAATCGCCTCGCAATTAAAGTCAGAAGCTGGTGCTTGGAAATTCGCCTCGCGAAGGTAAGAGTACCGCGAGGCGATGTAAGTCAATATCAAATTGAAGGAAATTCGCCCTGCGATGAAGAAATATCGCGAGGCGATTGGTACTGGAAAAGAAACCTGAATTTACACATCCCAACTCGCCTCGCGAATGCTTCATCCTCGCCTCGCAATATAAGTCAGTAGCTTTGGGAATAAATTCACCGCGCGATGGGAGATCTACCGCGAGGCGATGAGCACTGGGAAGAAAACCTTGAATTTGCAACTCACATATCCCTTCGCGATGAAGAACCATCGCCTCGCGACAAAAGTCAGAAGCAAAATGGAGGAAATTCACCTCGCGATGAAAACTTATCGCCTGGCGATGGCACGAATGGAGGCACATAGAACCCTTTTGTCTTTGACATCGCCTCGCGATGAAGAACTATCGCCTCGCGATGTCTGATCGTGACATAGCTTTCCTTTTGTTTCTTGCATCTCGCCTCGCGGTGATGAGCCATCGCCTCGCAATGAAGGCTGAAATATTGATTTTGCTAGGCAAGAAAACACATTCGCCTGGCGAAGAGCTTGACTTCTCCATATTTTAACTCTAGCTCCCAACACTTCATTCCTTGCTTAAAAACAACACAATTGCAACATTATCCCTGCAGCAACAAGTATTAAATCAGATCAAAATTAGCATTTTATTTTGACAAAAACAAAACAAAGAAAATCGCTACTCAAAATGAATGCAAAATGATTAACAAAGAGAAAATGCTTGGGTTGCCTCCCAAGAAGCGCTAGGTTAACGTCATTAGCTCGACGCCTTATGATTTTTATGGTTCATGCAAAACAAGAGCAGCTTGTGCTCTTTCTATCACCCCACCAAGATAAGGTTTCAGCTTTTGGCCATTGACTTTGAAAATCCTTTTTGAAGCTGGATCCTCCGCTTCTACTGCTCCATAGGGTGTCACTTCTTTGGCTATGAATGGTCCTGACCATTTAGACTTCAATTTTCTTAGAAACAACTTCAGTCGTGAATTAAACAATAACACATGTTGTCCCAGATAAAATTTTTTGTGTGAAATGTACTTGTTGTGGTAGACCTTCATCTTTTTAGGAGCAGCCTGAACTGGACTCACCCAAGCACTATTCAAAATATGGTAAATCATTCTGGCTTCAAGGAGTTTCAGCACCTCCTTTTTCACTACTTCTTTCATTGTGGGATTTAATCTTCTTTGTAGCTGAACCACTGGCTTGAATTCCTCCTCAAGTTTGATCTTGTGCATACAGAAAGCTGGACTAATCCCTTTTAAATCAGAGATAGTCAATCCAATTTCAGTTTGATGTTCTTGGAGGACCCTTATAAGCTTCTCTTCTTCAGGTTTTGATAAAAGACTGCTGATTATCACTGGATTTGCATCTTGATTGCTAAGAAAGGCATATTTCAAGTGAGATGGCAAGGGTTTCAACTCTAGTTTTGCTTTTTCCTCCACCTTGTCATTACTCAGCTCTTCTTTCACCTTGTTAACAGCGTTTTCTGTTGGATGTGCTGCTAGATATTGGAAACACTCCCCAATGACTTCATCATCCACCTCTTCATGTTTTTCAACTAAATTCACAATCATTCTTTCAAGAAGTGTAGTTGGAGTATTTTGCTGAAAAGATTCCTCAACTGTAGTATCAATCAAATCCACCCTATAAGAAGTTTCTTTATCATCTGGGTGTTGCATTGCCTCAAAAACATTAAAGGTGACTTTCTCATCCTTCACTCGCAACATTAACTGCCCTTGCTGGACATCAATAAGGGCTCTCCCAGTAGCTAAAAATGGTCTTCCAAGAATCAGAGGTATCTCTGCGTCCTCATCCATGTCTAATACGACAAAATCAGCAGGAAATATAAATTTATCGACCTTCACTAGCACATCCTCTATGACTCCATACGAGTGCTTAATTGACCTATCTGCCAGTTGCAAAGCCATTCTTGTTTGCTTGACCTCACCTCCCCCAAGCTTCTTAAGCATAGACAATGGCATCAAATTTATGCTTGCTCCCAAGTCACAGAGAGTTTTTCCAATGGTCATGTTGCCAATAGTGCATGGAATTGTAAAACTCCTCGGATCTTTCAATTTTGAAGGAAGCTTCCTTTGAAGTATTGCACTACACTCTTCTGTCAATGCCACCGTTTCATCCTCTTTGAACTTCCTCTTCTTAGTCAATAATTCCTTCATAAATTTAGCATATGTAGGCATTTGCTCTAATGCCTCTGCAAAAGGAATATTGATTTGGAGACGTTTGAAAATGTCCAAGAACCTTGCAAACTGCTCCTCTTTCTCCTTTTTCTTGCTCAAGTGAGGATATAGTAACTTCACATATGGTGGAATCACTTGAGGCTTATCCCCATTTTGCAAAATCTGACGCTTTGTTCTCCTCAAGATGGAGTCTTCATCTACTAAGTTAGAACTATTTTTATCCCCCTTTTTCTGATTTTCAACCTCTGCTTCTTTTTCTTCTTTTTCATCTTCTTCTATATTCACAATGCCACTTTTTTTATTTGAGTCTTCATCCAACATCTCCCTCACATTTGTCTGAGCAGATCCTGAAACTAATGACTCCACCACGGCTGGTGTGATAGTTTTCTCACTTCTTAAAGTTATGGCTTTGCACGTCTCATTCTTGGGATTATCCACTGTATTTCCAGAAAATTGTCCCCTAGATTGTTCAACAAATTGCTTTGAGAGCTGTCCGATTTGGTTTTCAAGGTTTTTGATGGATGCATCTTGGTTTTTGAAATGAGCCTCTTGATTTTGGAAATTGGTTTGGGTCATATACATGAATTGAGTCAATGCTTCTTCTAAAGCAGAAAGCTTCTCTTTAGGTTGCTGTGGTTGAGGAAGTTTGCTTAATTGAGGAGCTTCATGTTGTTGCCAAGAAAAGTTGGGATGATTCCTCCACCCTGGATTATAGGTGTTGGAATAAGGAGTCCCTCTTTACCCTTGAAAATTTCCCATGTAATTAGCTTGCTCATTGGAATCACCTTGAGCTTCACAAGCACCATTCTCATGTCCTCCCCCACAAAAATCACACCTCATACATTGCATCACAGCCTTGGAATGATGAGAGTGAGAGGAACTTTTTTTAGAGCTTCAAGCTGTTTAGTGAGAACCTCCAATTGTTGAGAAACCAATTTGTTTTGGGCTAATAGAGCATTATGTGCATCTAGCTCTAAAACACCCCTCCTTGATTGCACTCCTCTATCATGATGAATGAGATACTCATTTGAAGCCATCGCTTCCACTAACTCTCTTGCTTCTTCAGCTGTCTTGTTATTCATTGTACCCCCTGCTGAAGCATCTAGCATCATCTTTGTATTTGGTCTCAACCCATGGCAAAATGTTTGCATTTGTATTAAGTCATCATAGCCATGATCGGGACACCTTTTCAAAAGCCCTTTGAACCGTTCCCATGCTTCATAAAGATTTTCTCCATCCTTTTGCTCAAAACTGGTGATTTCAGCCCTTCTTTTGATGAATTTGGAGGTAGGGAAGAATCAGTCTATAAATTTATCCTCCAATACATTCCAAGTAGTAATACTTCCTTGAGGAAGTGATTGTAACCAATCCTTTGCCCTGTCTCTCAAAGTAAAAGGAAACAATCTCATCCTCTTAGCTTCTTCAAAAACACCATTCAGCTTCAAAGTACCACAAATCTCAAAGAAATTGACCAAGTGCTGGTTAGGATCCTCATTATCCGCTCCAGAAAATTGATTCTGCTTGAGAACATTCAATAAAGAAGTTCTAATCTCAAATGCATTAGCCTCCACTGGTTGATACTCAATAGCCAACCTCTGACGGTTATTCCTCCGGCCAAAATCTCCCAAAGTCCGCCTAGGTGGTGGTTGTGCAGCCATGACCTCTATTGTGAGAGTATTAGAAGAAGGAGAGGATTCTTGTTTTTCTTGAGTTATTTTCTGTTGCTTTGCTTTCTTTGCTTGCTTCCTATTTGCTTTTTCTGTTTTCACAATCTCAAGATCAAGCAAAAATTCAGCTACCTTTTTCTCTCACATAAACAGAAAGTAAAAGAATAGCAAGTAGCAAATCAACGATATTCAAGAATGAAGGAAATTAATGCAATTAAATTGTAAACAAAACACAAAAGAAAATAGAAACAATTGTCCAAAGTAGTAACTCCTTTGCCTTACTGATAATCAAATCAACAATCCCCGGCAACGGCGCTAAAAACTTGTTAATAATTTGGCAAGTGTACTAAATCGTACAAGTAATAAAGAGTGAATAATGTTGTCGGTCCCACGAGGATTGTGTGTCAATTATTAATGTAAACTTGGAAATCACTAATTGAAATAAGAAAATGATTTGATAACTTTGAATTGTATTGGTTTTTAAACAAGTGTAAAAGAAATGGACTAAAAACAGCACAATTAACAAATTAAAGAATATTTTTGGATTTTTAAGGAGAAGAAAGTCTATTGAAAAAAGCGGCTAGGGTCTGAATCTCATTGTTTACCCTCTTATGCTACTGATTTACCCTCAATACAAGTGATAATCATGCATTTGAAGTTCCAATCAACAAAATAGGCCAAGATCAATTCCTTAATTCAAAACCTTTTTAACCCAATCACAACTCCCAATTCCTTAGGTAATTGTTAATTCAAGTTAAGCATTAATAACAGTGATTTAATGGAACACATAATTACAATGATATATCCCTATATTCAATCATAATTATGTCAACTCTACTCAGGTCCAGTATTAAAATGAATTTTCCAATTTGAAGTAATAGCCACATTCAAACCAATAATGATCAAGTATTGATTAGCATTAAATAATGAGTAGAATGTTCAAATCCATGAATTAGCTTGTAAAGAAAAACAAATCAGATCACATAAGAGTATTTACAATGTTCATCTGACCCTAGCCATAAGAAATTTAGCTACTCATAATGGAAAAAAAAGATATGAGAGAAATCAAACAAATGGGAGAAGAAAAAGTCATTGATTCTTCAAGGTGTTGTTCCCAAGCTTGAATCATCAATGGAAATGGAAGAAAAAGGAACCCTAGCAGAGCTATGGGTAAAAACCTAAATATTTCTGAGTTTAGAAACGAAAACTCTCAAAAAGATCCATAACAAATGTTTTTCAGGCTATTTACAATTAGCAGGATAACGGCCATCGCCTAGCGATGGCCCAAGCTCACCTCGCGACGGCCCGCGTATGATGGAAAGCCCATTGCAGTCTCAGATCCTTGCGTTCCTCATCTCGCCTCGCGATGGATGATCTTCGCCTCGCGATGGATGATCTTCGCCTCGCGAAAGCACGAAATCTCGCCTTGCGATGGAAGTTCCTCGCAAGGCGATGACACGTTCAAAACAAAGAACAGCTTCTTCCTTCTTTTTTTAGTTGAATCCACACCTGTTTCATTCAAAAATTGGAACTCATCAAGTAGTGAACTCCCACACTAATCATGCTAAAAAACAATTAAAACTTATCTATTTTCTTCCAAATTTCTTTAATTCTAAGCCCACTTTGACATCAAAAACTCACTTGTGCTAAGGATTCAACAAGTGCTTATTATTGTTCTTAAAGTTTTTATGAATTGATCACTCATAAATTGATCTAGTGAGAGATGTGTAGAATCGGAAGATTTGCATATGACTTAAACTATAAATAATAAGTGTCATGATTTATAATCATCTAGGAATAGAGGTTATAGGTTGTATGAGAGAATTGTGATATTTTTCATGAGAATCCATAGAGTGAAAGTCATACATTTAAGAATTGGGGTTTAGATCAAGGAGTTGAGTAGGCTTTGATAATTAAAGAGAATTAACTCACCAAGGAATTGAGTTTTAATTAATTAAGGGATTCTCCCCATCAATTGAATGACTAGAAATTAATTAGAATGAAGATTTCAAAACTATTTTATTGTCTATAATAAATTGTTGAATTAAGTGAAATCAGATCCCTAATATTTTAATTTTGTGTGTTCTTATGTGTTTTGGTCTTTTATAATTTTGTGTCTTTAATTATATTGAATCACTTTTAATTATTGGTTTCCTAGATAGTGTTAATATTAGAAAAATAGTATTTGATAAACTAATTCCTCGTGGGAACGATATCTTACTCATCATTTATTACTTTTACGATTTGGTGCACTTGCAAATATCACAGCAAGTTTTTGGCGTCGTTGCCGAGGAATTAGACTTTTATCAATATCATTAGTATCTAGGAAAAGTACTACTCTAGGCTTTGTTTTTTTTTTCGTTTTGTTACTTTTGCTTTAATTGTTAATTTCTATTTTTAATCATTAGTGGTGTTTCGTTTTATGCGATGTACAAGTGATCATAGTTCACTACTATTTGATCTAGAGATTGAAAGGACAATAAGAGAAAATAAAAGATAACGTCGAGCTGATGGCGTTAAACAAACGCTTTTTGAGAGGTAACCCAATTTTTCTTTCTTTTTCCTTTTTAATTTGTTTTCAAATTTGCTATGTATTTTTCTTCGATTAGTTATTTGCTTTTGCTATTATTTTGTTATTTTTATTTTATTAACTGACATTTTTCTATTTCTATTTTTAAGTTTGCTAATGTTGAGTCGGCTTAAATGTCTCCCCGAGTTCGAAACCTTTATAGGGAAATTTATATAGTTTTTCGGTCATCAAAGGAAAAGTTTTTTTCCTTTCTTTAATATTTTTAATTTCACATTTATTTATTTATTTATTTTTATTAATTTTATTTTGTCATCATCACCCCTATTGTATTTTGAGTCATTTTGTGCATGCCGATTTGTTAAATTGAATGTCTAATTATTGTTTGAATTGTGAATTGATTTGATTTCTTGGAACATCACATGAGAATTTGAGAGTTATGTTTATCTCTATTGTTTCAATTATTTATAAATGCATTTCTCATCTTTATGTTTGATAGACCTTAAAATATAAATGCATGTCAAGCTTAGAGAAAGTTTATAGGAATGCATGTATATGGATATGATTTGCATCTAGAAGTTGTTAGATTCTCTCTTGAAGCGAAATCCTAGGCAGTGCATGATTAAAGAAATGATAAGGGTCTTCTTTGGATCATTTGAGCCTTTCAAGGTAACCTGTGAACACAGTATATCCTTAGGTCCCTTTTGCAGCTTTGTTATTATTTGGCCTTTATTTCTTTTCTTTACACACATTTTCCTTTTCCCATACCCACATAAAAAAAATCTCTCTTACATAACCTTTGTTGAGTGCATATCTTGTATTATTTTATTATTCAAGCTTCAGTTATTTTTGTGCATGAAGTATTTATGGAGTTGAAAAAAAAATTTCAAAAAAAAATAAAAAAAGAGTCCACCCAATGTATTGCAAAGAAATAAGTTTAGGGGTAGAGATTATTAAAAAAAAGAAAAAAAGAAAAAAATAGTAAAGTGTTGATTCTTATGCTCCGTTTTGCACTTGTCTTACATTTTGTGGCTTAAATTTTAAAATTTACATAATTTTGTATCTCAACTTTTGTTTTCATTATCCTACCATTTCTTTCTTAACTCATACCATTGGCCTTACATTACAAGCTTTATAAAGTCTCTTTGATCTTTAGTTATCTGTTGTTTACATTAGTGGAGAGAAAGATAAAAAAAACAATCTTATGGATGCAGGTCTGATGTGCATTTGCATTTTTATAAACCAATCTGGGCTTGCACTTTATTAGTAGGAATTGGTTTTACATTCATGTCTATGAGAAGTCATTTATGCATGAGAGTTGTATGTCAGAGACGATGTGGCAATTGGATTATTCATGTGTGGTACTTTGAAATTAGATTGTGAAGCAATTTCTGAAGATATGAATGATTTTCAATAACCGGTATTGTCATTTTTGAGTCTGCATGTTTTGAGTTTTAGTTGTTTTCTTTTCTTTTCTTGTTTTTAATTCTTCCTTTTCTGTATTGCTTGAGGACAAACAATATTTAAGTTTGGGGTATTTGATTAGTGTAAAATACACTCATCTTTTGAGTTTATTTATTAAGATTATTAATTTATATTTATTTAGTTTTTGTTTATTTTTTTTTTTTTAATTTATTTTTAAATAATTATCTCTTCACCTAGGATTATTTGAATTTTTATGATAAATCCTTAAATTTTGTGCAAAAATAAGAAATTCCTAAATATAAATATTTGAAGGATTTGAATATTTTGATAGTAGAATTATACTATTTATTTATGATATTGAGTAAATTCTGAGTCCACTGAATTAAATGTATTTTTATTGTGTTTTGTAAGAATTTAAGGAAGAATCAAGTTAGATTCTTAATTGGAGCACAAACAATCTTCACTTGATGACCAAGTATCTCTACGTTTAATGTAAGGATCTCAAAGAGTTTCTTAATTTGAGTGGAATATTTGTTTCCTAATTTATATGAATTCAACAAAAAGGAATAAGAAACAAGAGATTTGGTTAAAGATTAATTAAGAGATCAGATCGATGTGCTGTTTGTGGCATTGAAAAGCTAACAGAAAATCCTACAAATTATCTGTTGAGATCGAAGGCAGATTCTGCTATCTGGTGGGTGAGAAAATTCGTGCAAAAAAAGATACGAAAAGCTGTCAATTTTTCTATAAAAAGGGAAAAACAAGTTTAGCAAAGTAACTCTCTTTCAGTTCAGAAAATACATAAAATATATATATATATATAGTTTTGAGAGTCTCAAAGGCAGTGAGGAGACGAATCCTAGGAGAGGAGGAGGAGCCGTCATGGAACTCTCATGGAGTTGAAAATCGAATAACCATTGAAGACGCTTTGGTTTCTTCTCTACAGTTCTATCATGATGAATTCTTTCCTCTTCCTATCTCTTCTTTTCTTTTGTCATGTGTAGCTAAATTCATGTGTTACTAGGGTGAAGATGTAACTTTATTCAATCGACATGTATTAAGATTGAAATTTTAATTAATTTCTTTTCTATTCAATTTGAGTGCTTATTATGGTTCTTAAAACTTTTATGAATTGGCCGCTCATAAATTGATTTTGTGAGATGTGTGTAGAATCGGAAGGTTTGCATATGACTTAGACCATAAATAATAAGTATCATGATTTATAATCATCTAGGAATAGAAGTTATAGGTTGTGTGGAAGAATTGTGGTATTTTCCATGAGAATCCATAGAGTGAAGGTGACGCCTTTAAGAGTTGAGGTTTAGATCAAGGAATTGACTAAGCTTTGATAATTAAAGAGAATTAACTCACCAAGGAATTGAGTTTTAATTAATTAATGAATTCTCCCCGTCAATTGAATGACTAAAAAATAATTAGAATGAAAATCCCAAAATTACTTTATTGTCTATAATAGATTGTTGAATTAAGTGAAGTCAAATCCCAAGTGTTTTAATTTTGTGCGTTCTTATGTGTTTTGGTCTCTTATAATTTTGTATCTTTAATTATGTTGAATCACTCTTAATTATTGGTTGCCTAGATAGTATTAATATTAGAAAAGTGGTACTTGGTAAACTAATTCCTCATAGGAACGATATCTTACTCATCATTTATTACTTTTGCAATTTCGTGCACTTGCAAATATCACAACAATTAGAAGGCTAAGTTGATGAATCTTGGAGTTTAGCTAAGCTGGCTAGAAACTAGGTCGAGCTAGCTTATGTGTGTGATGAGTTGTCTTATGTCCTGTATAAGAAGACGATAAAGGAATTGCTTATATACTTGTTGATGAAAGATTCAGCAATGAGTTATATCATGTGATGTGACAAATTCTATTATCATGAGATTGTGATATCTGTGGTGATATACATATTGCTCATAATGATTAAATGACTTGAATTTATTAGCATTCTGGCACCATCGTATAAATGAGAATCATGAATGGAATGTCATTGATATACTTTTGGAACTATTGAATTGAGCCAAAAAATAAAGAATGATGATATTGTGAAAAATCCTTTAGTGCTCAGATGAAAAGAAAATGGCACCATGATGTGAACATGATCCTCCCATGCACAAGAGGTGATCCTATGAGTTATTCTCCATTACAGGTGAAGCCCTAGTTATCGAGGATAGGGCTATGTGATCGAATACGATCATGTACATGATGAGTACTCAACCTAAAAAGCAGGCTATCACCAAATTTTAAACGGTAGGTGGAGCGGAGGACTCCCTACTCGTTATATGGATCTAAGATCCCACAGGAATGAGCTAATGAGAAAATGAATTGATGAAATGAGCATTGTAAGGTAAATGAAAGCAGTCATGACATGACATTGCATTAATCCAAGAGTATCAGTCATCACATTGCATTGCATCACACATTGGAAATATGATTTTGTTTACTGCTGTGGATTTATGCTTTGTTCTGGTTGTAACAAATTACTTTCTATGAATCTCTATGATTGATATTGTGCTTTGAGGTTGATCCTGTGCTTGATTTTGGATGATTTATTTATTTATTAATAAAATTAGAAATTTATATGGACTGTATTATTAAAATGAACCTCTGTCTCAATGATAATTAACTGTTTTGGCTTCTGTCACTTAGTTTATTATCTATAAATGTTTGTGAAAACCCCGCAATAGTTGGAATCATCATGATGACGCTTGTGTGTTAGTATTACTGAGAATTCTTAGAATTCTCACTCCATTTGTGTTTTTCGTGGTATTACAGCCCCTTCTGCTACTGATTGAAGATGCCATTATTGTCTATTTACTAGGAGCCGACGGAGTGCTAGTGAGTGTATGACCCAGCGACCAACTGTTATATAGCCTACGTGATTGTGAGGCTATATCTGAGTTACTCACTAGGGGTCATCATCCTGTTCCCGCCTGTTTGACATCGATGTTGGAGGATTGTTCTTTTCGTGATAGGCTACACCTAAGATATGGTTATTTTTATATTGTATAGTATACCACATCGGATATATGTATGCATGGTAGTTATATGTATGTCTATCAGTACACCTTTTGTTTAGCTGACCTAAATACTAATTTGGATTACTATAATTCTAATATATGAGGCACTAATGCCCATAGCTTTGGTACTTGTACTTCTGGTATATGTATGTATGGCCCGAGGCCAAATTGATGATAGCATAGGTGTAGGTACTGATGCCTGCATAGTAGATTATATATAGGCATGCCCGTATGATGTTCAATATCTATGTCATTTGGTTTACCAAGTAGAGCTACACTACTAGTTTTCGATTTTACGCCAATACCCGCTAGAGTTCTCCAAATAGGACTCAAGAGTATTTAAAATGGTCATAATGATGGTTTGGTAATCTTAATAAGTGAACTTATAAATTGATAGGCCATTGGCCTTGCTTATACAAAGTAAACAGAATAATCCCTCATAAGCTTATTAAAAGTATACTTAAACCATTTATGAATAAGGTTAACTAGGAAAGAAAAAAAGAGAGTTCATTTTTAGCTTGGTTTAGAGTAATATGTGACGTGCTTGAGTTAATTGCTTCAACTTAGGTCCCGATAAGTAATGAGATAATTATACCTAGGGTGTTACACTTGGGACAAATGAAGTGAACAGAATATGTAATCTTAAGAAGCAAGAGTCTTTTTCTTTTTCTTTTTCTTTTTTTGTTGTTTGATGCATTATTTGTATTCTTATGAGGCCCAGTTTTGATTCAAACAATTCAAAAAAAGAAAAAGAAAAAAAGAGGCCAACTTCATTATGAAATTCAGAACCTTATCTAATGAAATTCAATTTCCACCAGGAAGCATCAAGATTAGACATGGTTTAAAATTGCGTAGTTCATTTGGTGGTCGAACGATAAATTCTTGAGTTTGATTTTCTCTTCCCTACACTCTTTAATTTCATATTTGGTGACATATATATTTATCTATTACATATCTTGTTGATTCTTACTGCTTGATATCTAGCTTAATCATATATTCCAAGTTATATTTGAGTAATTCTTAATAGTTGTGCCTTTGTTAGACTTATTCCGGCGTAATTGTTTTTAAATTTGCATAAAATATATTAAAAAATCTATAATTATTTTAACTCTTCATATGTTTTTATTTATAATGTTTTATAGACTTTTACTCATTTGATAAAAATTTTTACCATCTTAAAGAATAATTGAAATTGAATTCATAACCAAAATAACATAATTATTGTTATCATAGTTATTAATAAGTCTTTTAAAGTTTTATTTAGGCATATATAAGTATAAGAAAGTAAGAAACTAAGTAATATATAAACTTAAATAAGTTTCGAATAAATTTTATGAAAATATTTCATATTTTTAATACCTCATCAATAATTAACTTTAATTTTAAACCCTTAATATAAGTTACTAATTAATTATAACTATTCTTAATTCAATTTTAACACACTATTATCAAAAGTTCTGATTTGCTTATTTTCAATTTTTTTCACAATTTTTTTTGTGGCAATTTCCCTCTTCCTAAATTTTTCCACTCTTTTCCTCAATTTTTTTCCCAATTTCCCCATTTCCCCACATAAAAGCTCCCATCTAACATTCAAGCCCCCAAATTCCTCTCAAACCCAAGCCCAATTTCCCCTCCCGTATACCCATTGGTCAGTCCCAAGATGACTTCCCAATTTTTTCTTCCTTTCCCCAATTCTCCCTACCTTTCCCCAAATCCTCCTTCCTTTCACTCACAGAACTCGGTCTTTCCTCTCCTTAGGTAAAGAGTCTCACTTAGTCTCCATCTCCATTTCTTTGTTTCTCACTTTCTCCATCTCCATCTCCATCTCAATCTCACAACGGCTGCAACTCACTCTTCTGCGCGTGCCCCTCCACCTACGGCTGCAACCTACTCTTCTACGTGCGCGCCCCACCCACGGCCGCAACCCATCTCTTCCTCTCTGCTTCCCAGTCCCTTCCTCTTCTTTTTTCTTGAGTCATTTTGACATCCTTGTTTTGAATGAAAAAAGCCGAAAAACCAATGACTGTTGAGCTGTCGCCGTAGCATTCGAATAACAACAATGTTATTCGTTAAAGCGAAAGCCACAACACCGTTACATTGCGGCCGATTCACGTGATTTTGGATCACAACGCAATTTTTGCTGCTTTTACCTTTCATTTCTCAAGCGTTGCCTTTTTTTTGTGCATTGCGGCAATTAGCTATTCTTTTGATGAATATATGTCAAGTGATATCTTTTGCCCTTATGAACTCATTTGTTGTTTATTATTTTGAATGCAATTTAGAACCCTGAGATTAGATAATCCTCAGTTGTCATAAATTGAAAACGCATGCTTTGTATTTTTCATTCACAGATAGTACTGGTAGCAAAGTTAACAGATACTTTGACTTGCCCCCTGGAAAGCACTGGATCTAAGTGGGGCATGCACCCTAGCAAAGGAATATTGTGGGAAAATTTCAAACATCTTTATACTTATAGTCATAGCTTAATTAAGTACATATCTATGTTTTCATTTGATCTATTGCTACAGCCATCCAGTAAGGAATCAAGCAGCTTAACAATAGAATGCTAGCCACTTAATCAGATAGAAATTTATGATATAAATTACTATAAAAAATGTGAAGCTATAATTCTTAAAAATTATACAACAAAGTTCATTGAAGCTCCAAACTAAATGGAGCTACTGGTAAATGGGATAAGAAAAGCATACCAGTTTGGTTATGATACTAATATCAATCAATGGAAAGTTTAATATACATTATGAACCAAATTATGTCTTACACATTTTCTGGTGGTGATTGATCGGAAGGCCTGACAAGGTGCTCTCTGATTTGATCATCATGTTCAGTAGAGGTCACCGATTTGGAGGATTTTTTAGCAGGATAGAGCACATAATGTTGACAAATGAAAACAATGTCAAAGAATACAGATACCTGCAGTTGTGTACACCATAAAAAACAATGTCATAAAAGCCTCGAGCAGCAGTGACCGACTTACCTAATAAACAAACATAATATACCGGGCGCAAGCAACATCCTACGTCTATGCAAAATGCAAAATTGGATTCTCAATACATGCGCCAACTATTCTGTTTGAGTAGTAAGCTCTTATATCAATAAATTTGTTTTCTCAACCAGAATAGAACAGTATAATTATAAGATTAGAAATTTAGAATACAAAAATGAAAATAAAACCAGAATAAGTACTAGAACCACAACTGCACGCAAAATATAGGGAAAGGAAAAGGAGCAAGCAACTATAACTTAAGAACGAAGCAAAATACTCCTCAAGAGAGTTTTCCATACCAGAGATAGCAACACTTTTCCTATATTCCCATAGAAGTTGACCCATGAATCTGAAAAGATGGCATTTAAAATATGTTAATGTGAAAATATAGAATCAAATGGCAGGACCTATCAATAGCAAAGATGACAAACCTTGATCTACTGATTGCACAACCATCTGTAAGTAGTTTGCTATCCCTCCAGAAAAATCAAGTAGAATGTTACCAATGCTGAAGCCATCAGTACTTTTTCTTAGGAAGTTCATGATTGCCTACATTCATAACACAAGTTATTAATAGGAACTAGATGGCTAGAAGCTGTGAAATAAATCTGGTCTCTTGACATATCATAAATAATGATGTACAATTCTCTTTAGTTTATTATAAATAATAAACTCAGGAAAAAAACAACTAAGGCACACATTTTCTCCTTCTTCACCAACTGAACATAAAGAACAAAATATCTGCAAATAAATAAATAAATAAATATATATATATATAGGGAGGGATCCATTTACACCTAGTATAAGTAAAAATACTTACACTTATTCGAATAACAAGTTCCAATCTCTTACCATTAAATTTATTTTAATCTAATGATTCTAAATAATCTAATTAAATGATAAGAGAGAATAATAAACACTCACATTAAAAAAGAGAAAGAATAAAGAAATGTGATTTTAATGAAGAAATAAATTTTAGTTATTAAGTCTATTTATTAACTTAAAAAATGATATAATATTGAATATAATTTATAATTTTTTTATATAATGTATTAATTTATTATATTTTAAAATTAATTAATAAAAATTAACTATCAACTTTTATACTAAATAAAAATATTTAGTAAATACTTCTTGAGTTTGATTTTACGATATGTTTAAATGAAAATTATCAAAATGATTTGAAATGATTGAATTAAATAGAACAGATAATGTACGGTTTATGATTACTTGGAGACTATTCAAAAGTTTGAGAAGAACCTAATGATCTTTTTCTTGGTTGATCATGAAGGGATACATGACGAATTACCTGATATTTTCAATGGCGATATGCTCAACCCTAGTCTTGCCTCATAGTAGATTATATATAGGCATGCACGTATGATGTTCAATATCTATGTCATTTGGTTTACCAAGTAGAGCTACACTACTAGTTTTCGATTTTTGCTAGCAATAAAACAAAATAGGACTCAAGCGTATTATTTGAAAGTGTATTTATTTTAACAAATTAAAAAATGAAGAATTTTAGTAAAAAAAAGGATTCAAAATAATTTACCTAGAGAGCATTATGCTTTTTTTTTCCTCGATCATGAACAAATGGCAAAGAACTAACCTTTTTACTAAATGTTATGTTTGACTCAGATCTTTCACTAACACCTAAAAACAAAGCAAATTACGTCTTTTATATTTTTTTATTAGCAAAATATAAAAATGACCAAATTAAAAAAGAGAGACATCCAAACCATTTATTATTAGTGACACTCATTTGAGTTCCATCTTAAAGAATAATTGTGATGAATAAGTTTGGTTATCATAGTATTAATAAGTCTTTTAAAATTATCTAACATATTAATATAAGAAGTCAATGACTCTAAAAATTCTTAAAATATAATTTTAAAAATTAGTTATACTTTATTAACCCTTGCTTTATAAGTTACTATAACTAAATAAAAACAAAAATATTATAAATTATATTAAATAATTAACTATTTATTATATTTTTATTTTTATATAATGTATTAATTTATTATATTTTAAAATAAGTTAATAAAAATTAACTATCAACTTTTTATACTAAATAAAAATAACTTTTACTAAATAAAAACAAAAATATTATACATTATATTCAATATTATATCATTTTTTAAGTTAATAAATAGACTTAATAAATAAAATTTATTTTTTCATTAAAATAGCATTTCTTTATTCTCTCTCCTTTTTAATGTGAGTGTTTATTATTTCTCTCATCATTTAATTAGATGATTTAAAACCATTAGAATAAAATAAATTTAATGGTAAGAGATTGAATGTAAGTCTGTTCACTTTCACTAAGTGTAAATGGATCCCCTGCCATATATATATATATATATAATATATACTATTTTCGGGCGCAAGGTGCTCTCTGAACATCATGTTCAGTAGAGTCACCGACACATAATGTTGGTAGCATTGTGTACCAGACATATTTACACCACCCAATAACTTTTTATAACATGTGATTTTTATCGATCTAACCGTTAAATTATAACTATCAAATACTTTGGTTATTTGTGTCAAATCTTAAAAAAATTGAATATCGATAAGAATATAATTAAGTAATTCTGATTTTCATATATTTCAAAAGGATACATGAATCTTAACATATATCAATGAACTACTAAAGGAACGATTTTGAATAATGTAAAATTTATAGATGTGATTTATATTATATGAACTTTCAATCCAATAGTAAATTTAGTAAAAAATTTGCACTTATTTAATAAAAAATTATTCAATGGTGTAAAGTCATTTTAATCTAATGACTTAATCTAATTAAATGATGAGAGAGAATAATAAACACTCACATTAAAAAAGAGAGAGAATGTATGATTTTAATGATCCCTCCTCTATATATATATGTGACTTAAATATATTTTTGGTCCCTCTAAATATATCATTTTTTGGTTTTAGTCCTCAAAAAATTTTGTTATGATTTGTGTCCTCATAATTTTTAAAGTGAGTAAAATTTGTCCCTGCCATCATTTCAAAAGTGAGTAAAATTGGCTCAATTCAACCCCCTCGTATTAAACTTCACTTAGCCCTTGAAATGAAGAAGGTTTAAAATGAGGGGGATTGAATTGAGTGAAATTCACTCACTTTTGAAATGAGGGTATGAATCAATTTTACTCTTGAAATTACAAGGATAAATTGTAGCAAAATTTTTGAGGGACCAAAACTAAAAACTGATATATATTAAAGGGACCAAAATCGTAGCCTATATATATATATATATATATATATATATTCCATAATATGGCTTTCCCAACAATCTGCTTAAGTTTTAACAGTTTATTATTACAGGTTACGTACTACATCAGTTATGATGCGAACTGAAATATGATGAACTAGGATAGTACTATAGTTTACTTTTGCAAACCAGTCTCTTTTGGTGACATGAAATTTATGTCTCAATACCAAATTTTATACCACAAGCACAATGATAGAAAAATGGTGTTTCAAAAGTCTCTTTAGGAATACTTCAAACTATTAAAGGATACCATGACTAGAGAGACATAATCCAGTTCCACCTTTACTCATTCCATCTAACTCGTTTTATATTTCTATATTTAATAATTTGTTTTTTCTCTCACAAGAATGAAGATGTTAAGTTGAAGTAGTAATGACTATGGGACTTATGAATAAAACATGGAAATAGTTTCATCTGCATTTAGGAGCACAACCAATAAACTAGGGTCTGCCAATAATTTCTTTTCTTTTTTTTAATTTTATTTTGGTTTAAAAAGAGACATGGTATTTCAATAATCATCTATAGAATAAAAGAAGACAATTAAATTTGAAAGAAATCCTAACCTGGGGAATATATTTTATAACTGTCATAAGTACTTGAATTGAGCTGCAACATGATAAATATAAACAAAATGTTAGAAGGAAACTAAATCACATCCACATGTCAAAGCATGGTGAAAACATAGTAATAGGTGGGTGGGCAGGGAAGAACAAAGATACTTCCAGAGACTAAGGCAACCTGATACTTTCTGATTAAAACAAACATAGACTGTAGCACTACAGCAAGTGTGGGTCTGAGTCCCTGAGGTAGTTCAAAATACAGAATAAGGTTCTAAGTTTTGCACTAAGATAATACAATAAGCAAGGAGTCCATAGTGGTAGGATTGTAGGAAGGCCAACACAAAACAGAATGCAATTGTACACTTGACAGTTAGGTCACAAAATAGTAAATAAAGTAGGAGTGAAAATGGACTATTTTAAAACGCTAATCATAAAATGCTCTGAGAAGTTAGGTCACATTTCTATACATGGCATCATGGTTTTAAATTACAGTTACAATCGCATTTTCTATTACGTTACATTTACCGCAATTGCGGGAAATTGCAAGGAAAATGCAGCCGCAATTGCAGTCGCGATGTGGTTGTGGAAACAACCAAAACCGAAATATTGCGGACTGCTATTTAAAACCATGGGTGGCATATATAAGATCAATAATTCTGTAGGGCTCTCATATTAGAACTGAAATACTCTGTCAAAGCATCAACTTCATATGCTCCTTATAACTAAGTGCTGACTAACTACATATAGAGCAAGCAGAAATTATTTGCCAAGACTGAGCACATCATCTCCTAAATTACTGAAAAATGAGAAATAAGCTTTCTCCTGATGTGTAAATAGCATGCCAGTTAGAGATGAATTGGGATGGTCCCAAGAATGCATTGAGAAAATTACCGTATAGGAGCTCCATAAATTGGTAACAAACTAATTAAGAATCAACAACATCAAATCTCCAGTTGAAAAATAAATTACATATGATATAAAACTCAAAGCACATCCATGCATATATTCTATGGAGTTGAGTTGAAAATCAGAAAGTAGGAAACAGATGCAATTAACCATACAAGCAGAGACAACATACTTGAAGATGGAGAGAAGCCAAAGCCAGGAATGATTAGGCAAAGCAATAAAGAAACAAACTGCAGCAGTTAGCCAAGCAACAGAGACAATTCCAATAGAAATTTTGGAGACTTTCTGACTTCCACGCTACAATGAAAAAAATACTAAGTTCAGCAAAATCGAGAATTCAACCCATAGAACAAAAAGGAACAACACTCTCAATAAGAAGAATTATCGTTCTTACTTCGTAGATTGCAATCTGGAACAAGGTAATTGCTGTCAGTAGAACAGCATGGATTGAAAAAGCAACATCATTTGCTGCCACAGGTATCATCTGAAATAGATAAAATTAAAAATATAAGACTGTTAGCTAAATCCCCTGCATAAAATACTTCATCAGCTTGATGCCTTCCCTTCCTGCAACTTGCAGAAAACTAGTCCTAAATTGACCAGAATCACCAGAACCTAGGATTATTGTCCCAGCCACGACCTTAAGTAAGCAAATATGTTTAAAATTTTTATATACATAAGAATAGACATTACTTACACTCAGACAATTCTAATTATAACAAAAAAATGTCGGATTTGCACTAACAAAGAAAGTGGGGAAAAAAAGACAGAAATAAAATATATGAGACTACAATAGTTCCAATATAGAGATTACAATAATTCCTGGAAGAGAAGCGCCTATCTGTTTTCTTACCATGTACAAAATATATATATGCAAAAAAAAAAAAAAAGGATTTCTCCTTTTAGCATGATGGCATATCATAATATAAACAGTTGAAAGCAAAATAGCATAATATAAACAGTTTAGCATCATAGATAGATCGTCTAAAGAAACGAGTTTTCGTGCAATTTCATTGAAAACCGATTCAAGTTAATTCGAGAAGTGGATAGCAGAGACAGAAAGAACCTCCCCATAACCGTATTTCTCGAAGTATTGCTTCTGAATAGCAGAGCTGAAGTAGAGAGAAGCATTATATATCAGATAGGAACTGTGCTTGGTCAGATTCAACAGCACAAAATCGAAGTTGAGCCCCACCACACTAAATTCAACAAAAAAATCAAAAGAAAAGAAAGATCAGCGAAGGGTGAAGAAGAAAAGAATCAAACACTGAGGATCAAACACAATAGAATACAGGGGATGAAGAAGGAAGAAGATGGTGTGAGTAGGAACCTCTTCCTGCGAAAATTCAAGATGACTTGAGGGTAGAAGCTGATGGACCAGGAAACGAAAGCGAACCAACCCAGAACTTCGTAGGTGACTTGGAGTGGAACTGAATTCCAAGATGCCATTTTTGGTTTCTAAGTTCTATTTTTTTGGTAAACGGTTTCTAAGTTCTATACCAGCACAACAACAATCTCAAACTGAAACTGCATTTTCTGCGTGGACCCTTTCTTAAAGGACACGAATACTGACGTAGTTACCAACTCCTTAAATTCTAAAAATTCACTCACATTACGCCGTACTTAACCACCCCCCCCCCCCCCTCCCCGGACCCAATATATTCCAATGCTGCGTGTAAATTGGTTTGAATAATTTGACTTTTCTAATGAATTTAAATTAAATTAATTAAATTAGTTTAGTTTCTTTCTAGTATATTGATTGAAAGTTTTAAATTCAAAAATTGAATTAAATTAAATCAAATTATATATATATATATATATATTATATATAATATTTTTCTAACACAAATACATTATAGTAACAAATCAGAATATATAATATCTAATTTAACTAATTAATTTATATAAAATACAATAACTAAAATAAGTGTAGAAGCAAAAAAAAAAAATTAAAGAAAATGTAACTTGATTTAATTCATGTTATAAGTCAAGAGTTTTAAGTTTTGACCACAAAATATTAACATGACAACTTAACTCAAAAAAACTTTATAATAATAACAAATAACAAGTCTAGAAGTATAAAAAAAAATTCATTCAACTTGAAACTAACATTCTAAAAGTTGTATTACATGTAAGTTCTTGCTGTGAAGCAACTTAACACAAAAAAATTTTATAATACATTACAAACAAAAAAGTCTAGAAATATATATCATAATTCACCATTAAGGTCATATAAATTAATCAACTTATGTCCTTATTTATATAAGAACTAAACACTTGGTTGAAGATTCTAAAATAAATAGAGTACCATACATCAAAGGGACTGATTGAGTGTATTATCAGTAGATTAGGACAATGTGCCGAACATATAATTTTAAAGTTTGTACTTTGTAATGTACTTATTGAAATAAGTAGGTTTAATTTTATTTCTAAAATTTTTTCATTTATTATTATTTTTGTTATAAAAAATTAATTATTTAACTAATTTTTGTATATAGAATAAAAAGTCAACCCGATCACCCAAATTAAACTAATTCGTAAATGTTCTGTTTGATTTTATTCGGGTTTAAAATAAAAAATAAAAAATACAAACCAAACGGAACCAAATATTTTAATTGATTCAAATTTATTTTTTTCTAAGAATCGAACTAAACTCACCCGATTACACTCTTAATTCCAATCTACCTTTGACAATAAAGTACAAATGAAAATTATTGGGGAGAAAATTAAGAAATTATATTTTTATATATTTATGATATATTATCTAAGTATTTATATTTTTATAAAATTATAAAGCGTTAATATTTTTAGCAAACGATTATCAATTCTATATATTAATATCTAAATTGTACTATTCACTAGCATATATAAATAAATTATGTATTTGGAATTTCAATGAATAATTTACATTAAAAATAAATTAAAGGGAGTAATTATCTTTTATTTTGTTAATAGATTAAAAAGTACTTATAATTTTTTTAATAAAATTGAACTCAAAACCAAAGAAACCTAACTTTTCTATGAAACTATAATTTTTCCTATATTGATCTTACTATCATTTTTTATCAATTAGATTCTATATTTTCTACAGTGTTTATTCCAGTAAAAAATGATTTTAGATTTATTTACAAGTTATACATATTTTTCACATTTTTATTTAAGGGTGACAATTAAATCCATTAATCTATCATCTATTCAATCCATTCATATCTAAATCAAATCGAACCCTTCTAAATATATTAATAAATTTAATAAATTGATTACTTTTAATTAATGAGGTTAATAAATTACCAAAATATTTATTAGATATCCAATAGATATCCATAAGTTTAGATATTAAAATGTATTTAAAAACAAAAGGAGTCAAAATACATTTAGTTGAGAGAAATACAAATTGGTGAATGAAACGTGTTTAGATGAAGGAGAGTCCAGATACATTTATTTTAGAAGAATAAACTGTATTGGGACAGAATAGTGTTTAGATGCATCTTTTTTAGAAACCTTAGTTAATTTGTATGTGTGTGTGCGAGTGAGAGAAAGATAAATAAAATATGATTTCAAATTAATGAATGAGTTGGTTATTCATTTATTCCATCATTAAAATAGACTAATAAATAAATTGAATATCTATTTTTTAAAATGCGTATGAACTAGATGATTTTTAATAATTTTTTAAAGAATCTTAAAAGGATTAATAGGTTTTTTTTTTCATCCATCTATTATAATGCAATTCAACATTCATGTAATAAGTCCATTTATCATCTTAATTTTATTTAAAAACAATACATGCAACTTTTGTATATATTGAGGTTTTTCAAATATCATGAGAATATACGTTTAAAATATTTTGCCAATTGTAAATTTTTTTTATGACCAATTGTAAGTATTTTAAAATTATATACTACAAGCAATATATAGTAATATTATGTTAAAAACATGTCAACTAAGAGAGATTTTTAAGTGTTTTAGAGAAAGGAAGATTTATTACTCTTTGCTTTTTATTTTAAGTGTTACTTTAGTATAAGATATAAGAATTAAGAAACATTAAATCAGACTTTAATTGTGAAATTTTTTTATTAAGTAACCCTTATTCATTTCAATTAATTATCATATTTTACCTTTCATCTAATTTTTATGAGTAAATGAGACTATTAATGTATAAAGGTAGAGTTAAAAAAATTAACAATTAATATTTTATTAATATACAAAAGTGACACTTAAAATAAATTAATTTTTTTATCAAAATAATACTTAAAATGAATCCAAAGATTTTTATGTATCATTTAATGTGTGCTATTTTAGTAGCTAAAGCATTAAAAATATTTTTTTAGTTGATCATTAAAAATATAATTAAAATAAGATATAAGAGATAGTAATAGTTTACGTATATAAGGTAGTACATATTAAAAGGACTAAAATTCTTCACTTGTGATTTTTAAATTGATAAAGGGGTTTTTTAACCTAAAATATATTAAATTCATGGTGATTTGCCAAAATTATTTGGGTAAAATTAAAAAAAAAACCTCGAACTTTAGTTAATATTCAAGTTAACCCTGACTTTAAAATTGGTGTAAAAAATCCCTTAAATTTGTTATATTGTGTTTATTACACACATGATTAACCTTCTGTTAAATAGTTAACAGATATACCATGTGATTAGCACATGATTGAACAACATCTCCAAATCAAATGAAATTCCCAATCCACCATGTGTTCTATTACAAAAGCTCTATTTTCCACACTCAAAATTTCTCCCACAACACTCAACCTCAACATCTTAGAAGCCAAGTTCCCAATCACAAACCAGGCTGTAGTGTAGAACAGAAGACAAAGCAGAGAAATGGAAGAGACATAGAACAAAAGAAGCACAGGCAAAGTCGCAGGTTGTAGTGCAGCGCAAGGTCACATGACCTATTACATGAAGAAGAGAAACCCAGTGACAAGAGCCGAATACTTGTCAAAAACCCAACCAGAGCAACCTTCGGCGAGGACAGTGACGAGGCTGAGTTGATCGAGTCAAAACAGAGGAAACAAACCTCACCCCGGCGGAATCACTTGTTAGAATTTTTGTTATATACATAAATTATATTACAATTTTATAAAATTCAGGTTATTAAAATACTTTTGTTTAATCTAAATTGTAATAAGTATTGTTAATGAGTTTATTATTGTTAAAGCACTGTTTATACGTGAGTTTTGTTTTATAAGTTTTATATATGAGTTTATCATATTGAATATGTTTAACTTATTTTAGTTATTCTATATATATCAAGAGAGACTTCTATTCTTAGCCATTCTAGTGCGTGTAATTATTCCATTGAGAGTGACGCGTGAACGACTACTATGGGATACCTCATCAAGATTGATTTTAGGCTTAAAAACACTTTTAGTCTCTATACTTTTTTTTGGATTTGAATCCCTATACTTTCATTCTGTTTTCACGTTAGTCTATGTCGTCACATGTCATGATGACACCATTAAATTTCGTCCTATGTGACAAACGGAATCCTACTTTGCAGCAATACCAGATAAAAATTAAAATTTTTAATCCATCTCATTTTCCTCTAATAAATTTTATAAAAAGTGAGAAAAATTCTCAAAATCTAGGGTTTCTCCATTGAAATTGTGTAGCTCAATTTCTTCCTTCTTCATACTCAACCATGAATGGCAACAGCTACAACTCCCATAGCTCACATTGTAGTCGCTCCACTTATGGGAACCACCTGATCACAAGCATGTTCTGTGCTTGTGGTGGTAAGGTGGTGATATATACTTCAAGGACAGATGGAAATCTAGGAAGAAGATTTTTTAGGTGTCCTACTTACAGAGTAAGGAAATTTTTTATTTATGATTTGTTTCTATTTTTACTCCATTGATTTGAAGGAGTTTTTTGTGATAGACAAATTTGAGTTGTGGTTTATTTGAATGGTTGGATCCACCAATGCTAAATAATGTAAGGGAAGTTCTTGAAAGGCAACAACGAGTGGTTCGAGGTCTGAAGAGAAAACTAAGGATGTCCAAGCTACTGATGGTGATTTGTTATGGAATGACAGTGGAATTGGTGTTGTTTTTCATGTGGATTCAATATGGCAGAGGAGTGTTGTATCAGCTACTTTGAATTGGCTCTGACTGTTAATGTATGTTGGTGGGTAGATGTTTAGGGTCTGAGCAAATGTATTGGGTAGTTTAATTGAGCAAATGAGTTGACTTATGTAATCCTCTTTTGATCAATTAATTAAAAACTTTTGAATTTGACATTGTCTGATGTTTACTTATGCAACCACAATTATGTTGACATTAAGGACCAAGTAATGAAATTACAGAGACTAAATAACTGATTGGTGTCTATAGGGACCAATACACAAATCATAGGAAAGTACAGAGACCAATACACAATTCATATTCAAGTATAGGGACCAATACACAAATCATATGAAAGTATGAGGATGAATTTGATCATAATTTAAGAGAGTACAAATAGTCACCATTAACAATTAACCTTGTCAATAATATATAGGGACCAATAAAAAAATCATTAAAAGAGTACAAATAGTCACCATGTCATTAAAAGAGTACAAATAGTCACAATTAACCATAATTTAGTCATTAACATCAATATAATAGTCATTGTAATTGTCAATATAATAGTCATTAACCAATATACATCAATCCACAATTGTCAATACATTAGTCATTGTCAGACACTAGTCAATATATAACCAACATCAGTAATAACTCACTGAGCCACAAAAAATGACAAGCCCCAAAAGACAAAAAATATAAAAAAACAAAAGACAAGTGTGGTCCATTGGCCTTGGTTTCCTCAAACTCGGTGTGGTCCATTAACAAACTTCTGAGTGCCTTACACATTTTCTTATCTTTGTCCCTGTGTCATAGTGCTTTGTGAGCTGGCTAAAGCAGCCTCTCTATCTACATAAAAGCTCCTTTTACCCCCATTTTAGGCCTCAATCTTGAAGCAGATTCAGTACCAACAGATGCATTTGCATCTTGAGCAATTGATAAAAATTTTGCACGTCTTGTTAGTACTCCTCTTACTTTCCAAGGAATAGAGTCCCTCATCCCTCTGATACCTTGTTTGAAGCAATATATCTTAATATTTCCCTTATACCCCAAGTTCTTAAGGACTGCAATCAATTCTTGCAATGACCACAAATCCTCTTCACAATCCTTCAAAGTGTGCATTCTCCCACCAATATACCTCACTTTCTTATAAGGGAATAAATGCCCCCATGGTATATGAAGGCAGTGAACTTATTAGGTAGGTCATCTAAGAAACACAGCAAATCAGAAGTTACAAAACTAGTATTACAATTATAGCAATACAACAAACACATCAAATACATCAAACATATCAATTATGCAGTAACACACCAAGGTAATTGAAACAACAACCATAAAAGAACCAAAATAGGACACAAGCTAAATGGGATGTATTGTCTTATTAGGATTATGCAATAATACATCAAATATCTATTCAACATGTTAGTGACACAAAACACCCCCACACACTTACAAAACACCATAACTGATACAAAACTAAAGGTACAATCCTAACCCTAACAAAAACTAAACACTAACAGAAAATTAGAAGTTACAAAATGGAATTCCTCATCTAAGAAACAACATGCATTGAACATAAATGGGTAATCACCCTTTCCATTGACATTGCACCTTTTCCATTTTTACTATATCACAAAAATCAAAACCACATTACATACATTTATCACAAATTAATGCCCAAAAAACCTAGCATTTTGGGATAAACACCATTTCCATTAGCATTACACCAAATGCAACAAATGAGTTTTTGCTAGAAACTTACAAGCATGAGGTTGTTCTTCCTATGACGAAACTGATTCAAAAATTTCATGGAGTGTGACTTGCGCTTTTTGCTTCTTCCTCATGATGAATGTCACCGAATGAGTGAAGCAGTGCAAGATGGAGATGGCGCTGGAATGGAAGTACGAGAAGAGGGTGAAAAAATTAGTGAGGAAGAGGAAGGAAGGTTAAGATGGTTTTGGAAAAATGAAGAGGGAAGATTGATTTATTTTTATGTAATAGTTTATTATTGTTTGAGGGAAATGAGGTGGATTAAAAAATTTAATTTTTATCTGGTGTTGCTACCAAGTAGGATTCTCTTTGTCATGTAAGACGAAATTTATGGTGTCATCACGGTAGGTGACGGCAGGGACTAAACGTGAAAACAGAATGAAAGTATAAAGACTCAGATTTTTTTAAAAAAAAGTATAAGGACTAAAATCCAAATAAGGTGAAAGTATAGGGACAAAAAGTGCATTTAAGCCTTAATTTTAAGATTTCAACAATAACTTTTTTGTCAGTGTCTTTTTAAAATAATTTTAAAACTCTTTATATATTTTGATATGTCATAAATTTTAAGATTAATAGATCTCAAAAATTTTAGCATCACTCCCCTTTGCCAATGAAGAGGAGGCAGTGGGGTATGGCCAGAGGAAAACCCCCTTCCTCAGAGCCAACAAACATAGGACTTGGAGGAGCTGGGTCCCTCACATAAGGCTTACGCCATGGCCAGTAGCCCTGATCATCTTGACGAGGACAATGGAAGCATTGGCGACATCTCGCTGCAGTTTGTGAAGGAGAGGGAGGGAGGAGAAGCCAATGACGTGTAACAGTACTCGCGACTCCATGAGAATGATTCTCAGAAGGAAGAAAGTGAGATAAAGCGAATAAAAGTAATGATTCCGATTGAAACATGTCAACGTAGAATCTGCCATTGTTGTGCTGAAGTCGTGCAATTCTAAATGATGAATTGATGATAGTGTTCTTTCATTGTCATGTGACAAAAACATACAAACTCTGTTAAGTATTAGGCAGAAGTTAATTTAGTGGGATAAAATTTTTTTAAAGTTAATTTTTTTAAAATAAATAAATAAGAATATTTTTTATTTAATAAAGTGTATATAAATCTAAATTCACTAAATAATCTAATAATAGATATATTTTTATTACCTCATTTTATAAATAAAATCACTTTATAAAAGTACTTTCTAATTTAGTGTATTATTAATGCAATGTAAAAACCTCAAGAAGTATTTTACATCCATTTTAAAGTCAGGGAATAACTTGCACATTAATTATAATTGGAGGGGAGTTTTTTGAATTTTACCCAACTCATTTATATGACATATTATTTAGAAACACAATTAAATCTATGATTATATTTAAAGAATAATGCGCTAGTTATAACAGAGTTTTAATATATCAATTTTATAGAGAGAAAAATTAAAAAAATAGCAGAAGGAACAAGTAAATTAAAAAAATATTAAATAATTAATGGTGAACAAAAATTAATTTTAAATGCAAATTAAAGTGAAGCAAAATAAACAAATTGAGTTTCTACCTAATACAAGATGACTAAGATTCAAAATTTACTAAGATTAATTTTTACATTAACTATATCAAATTATTATATCCAAATAATTTAACTTATAAACATTTAAAGGCAAACATATAATTACGAAAGATTTATCAATAAAATATTAAAATAATAATTAAATATATAATAAAATTTTTCTAATTAATAATAAATTATCAATTTATCAAATATATCCCTAAATAAAAAATTATAATTGATATTAAATAATTATCACTAACACTTAAATAATACAAATAAATTATAAAATATAAAAAATATGACTAAATTCATTTAAAATTTTATTCATATAATTTTATAAAAAGTAAAATTAATAAATTTTAAATTTTAAAATAAAATAAAATAATTAACATAATAATATTAAAATAATAAAAAATTTATTATCCTCTTAACATAAAATTTTTAACCAAACAAAATAAAATTAGAATATAATAAAATTATGTCACTGAAATTTTCTATTATCCGTAACTTCAAAATTATCTCTACATTGAACCGCTTCGAAAAAACATGCCGCCGTCTCATTCTTTCTTTTCTTGCCTCGAGCAACGTGCCTTATCTTCTTCTTCACTGTTAGTGTGCTGCGGTGTACCAATTCTCTTCCTTGAACGGCGTGTCCTTCTTTGCCGCTAATTCTCAATGTTTTTTTTTTCCTTTGTTGTGCGGTACAATAATTTTCGTCAGTGTGCCTCTTCTATTGTTAGATTTTTTTTTTCAATGTATATTTACTGTTCCTCTTCTATGAACCTAATTGAATTTTCATCTTCTTATTTATTATTTATTCATATTAATTTATAAAATAAAATAATTAAATAGTTAGATTAAATTAATTAAAATAAATATAAGAATAAAAATATTATCAAATTTAAATATATAAAATATATAAAAATTATTATTTAAGAATATTTTAAAATAAATAAAATTTAATTTAAAAATACACATTAATTTTAATAATTTTTATTTATATTTTAACATTTTAATTCAATAATAAAATATTTAAAAAATACTTTTATATACTCATCAATTCATAAATACATTTATTATTTAGAACATATTTATTTATTTTGATATTTTTAATGACAAAATTAAAAATACTTATTAAGAAAATTAAAATAATTTTTTTAAATAAAAATATAATAAATAAAAAAATTTATTTCTAGTCCATTGAATTTATTATTTTCGTTTAAAAATTTTTATTTTAATTTATTTAACAAATACCTTAAAAATAATTGTTAACAAAATGCTTTATAAAAATAAAAATGAGCGTGGGTAAGGTTTGAAATTTGAAGAAATGGACAGGATTACATACCTTTTGTGTTTATACATTCCAATAAAATGTAGTTGTCTTGTTTACGCATTCCTATGATTCTAATCTATGCAACACGTTATCGTGTGTCATTGGTCTATCGCAAGCTCGTACTACTTTAGGACATTATTGCGGTCAGATTCAACCTGCGAGTGCAGGGATACCTTCAGCAAAGTACTATCTTCTTGAGGTTGATATTTTGGCTGCCCCGATTTGCGTAGGTCTGATCTGCAATGAACTATAGGTAGACAGACTTCTGCAAGTCTAAAAGAATAATGATTATTTTATTTTAAATAATATTTATATTTTTTAATATTTTTTAAAGTTAATTAACAAAATATAAATTATAAATTAATAGATATATATAAATATATAATTTTTTTAATTTAATTTTGTTAATTAATTTATATATATTATTAATTATTTTTTTATTTTTTATTAATTAACTTTTTATATATTTATTAATTAATTTTTATATGTTATTTAATTACAAATTTATATTTTATTAATTAACTTTATATAAAATAAAAAATAATATGATTAAAAATAAGTAAAATTATCAAAGTTACCTATAAAATAAATAGATCAACATTTTATTGGTCTGCCTTCACCTTGGTTGGACTATGGATCTCACATATTGATCCACAATTCACACACTTTTTTTTAAACCTTTTAAACAGCATAAAATAAAAAATAATACCTAGTTTTTAAAAATATAGTTTAGAAAAACATTGAAATCCAACTTTGTTATTAAATTCAACTCAAAAATGTCATTTTTAATTAAATAATGCAATGCAAGTTATGATTGTTATGCAACAAACTAAAATATGTCTTATACTTATTTTCATTAATCATTATATCATACTAAATTGATTAGAAGTTCAAAGACCTAAATGACTAAATCAAACACTAAAACATCTCAATGCATATCAAAGCCTAGCAACCAATTCCTTGTAAATATCGAGGCTTGCACATTTTCGAGAAGAAGAGAACTTTGGTATTTATTGAGAATACGAGAACCAATATTAAATGTTGATTTGGAAGCTACAATTATTATTAGAATGCTTAAAACATCACAAGTCATCAATGTAAGATCCAGAAATTGATGTTTATTGTCCTTCCAATATTGCAACATATTAGATTTTTGATGGTATTTTGGAACAAGCTTTGGCTCATCCTGATAAATGTCCAATTGTGACTTGCCAACTTGTGTAATAATTTGATTCTCATATTCAATATACTCCTATATATAACAAAGAAACAATGATAAAATTAAACAAAAATTAAACAAAATAAATTATACATGTGAAAAAAAACTAAATGAAAATACTTACATCAATAACAATTCAAGGCGTTGGCAATGAGTCTCCAATACCACTTCTACTTCCACTACTACTAACACTAATAACTTGAAGAACTTGAGCTTGAGAAACACCTAAACTTGACTCTCCAGAGGACATTTTGACATACTCATTAAATAGAGTGTTCAACTTATGTCTCACAACTTTCAATTTTGCTTCGCAAGCTATTGAATCTAGACCAAGCTTTGAATAACAAAACTCCAAAAATGTGACCTTCATGCGAGGATCAAGCATGGTGGAGAGAGCAAGCACAAACCTATAATCACTACAATACTTGTTAAACTTCACCTTCATCCTAGTTGTCATATCCCTAATAACCTCATCCTCATTGTTCAAAATTTCAACCAACAAACACTCATTCTTCCACACTTGCATGAAATATAAGTTAGATGTTGGGTATGATGACCTGGACATCAAACTAGTGATTTCACAAAATGGACGCAAAAATTCACACATTTCGCTCCTCTTATCCATTCTTCACTTGTAGGGCAATACTTATAGTTCCTATCATGCAATGGAAAGCTATTAAAGGCACACTGATATGGAAGTGCACTTTCAAGCATCATAGAAGTAGAGTTTCACCTAGTAGAGACATCCAAACGCAAACCAATACCAGTATTTATACAACCAACTTGTTGACACATCCTTTAAAAGCATTCATTCTCCACTCCGATCCCTTAACATATTTGATGTTCTCCCTAATTTTGTGCAAAGCACCACTAGTAACTTTCAAACCTTCTTGAACTATCAGGTTCAAGATATGAACACAACATCGAATATGAAAAAAATTCACCCTCACATAACAACTTATTAGTTTGCAAAAGAAGCCTTTCCTTCAACATTTCTTGTATGTTGTCATTAGAACTTGCATTATCCAATGTTAAGGGAAAAAATTTCACTCAATCCCCCACTTTTGCAAGAATTTAAATACAGTCTTAGCCAATTCAATTCCGAAATGTGGAGGAAGAAAATGAGCAAAATTTAGAATTTTTCTTTTAAGCTTCCAATTTTCATCTACAAAATGAGTAGTTAAAGAAATATAGCTCTCCGTAGTACATGAAGCCCACACATTGGAAGTCAAGCATATTCTACTTGGAACACAAGACAACACTTCTTTTAATTTATTCTTTTCACGCTCATACATATTAATAACCAAGCCCATTGATTGGTCTGCAAGTCTGCGGACCAAAACTCATTTAACCGCGAGTTAAAATGGATTGAGCTAATAAGCCCGCATTTAAACGGACTAGCATTTTACTTTGTCCTAACCCACGTGGACTGCGGGTTATGTGGACCGGTCTGCGGGCTTGGGCCCATATACCCACTTCTACTCTCTTCCCCTCCGTAGTTGTACAATCAATATGCTCGCTTGTTTGTATCAAACAATCAGAGGTGCTCAACTAAATGAGTAAACCATTAGTTTTTCACTTTAAAAATTATTATTTTTGTCATTAAAATTATAAATATAGATCATATTAGTATTTAGAATTATAAATATTAGTTAAATTAGTTTTTAAAATTGTTAAAATTTATATATTTTAGGGACTAACATAACCTGGTACTTACAATTTTAATGATTAAAATGATAATTTCTTAAAATTAGAAACTATTATGATCAAGTATTTACAATTTTAAGGACTAAAATAGTAATTTCTTAAAATTAGAGAATATTATGGTGATACATATAATTTTAGGGACTAAAATAAAATTTTATTCTAAATTAAATCTTAAACTTCAAATAATTTATTTTAATAATTAATTTAATTTATAAATAAATTTTGGGTTTAACAAATGCCACATATTTATTAGCAAAATCTAGGATTTATTTAATACTTTACTTTTTATTTAAAAACTAGTATGTTGAACCCATACAATGGACATGGTAATTAAGATAAATTATATTTTAAAATATGTAAATAAAATTTTTATTAATTTTAAGGCATAAATATGAAAATAAAGAATCAAACATATAACAAAATAATTTCAATATAAAATTCAATTATGAAATAAATACTTTATATAATGTTTGATTGATGTATGACTTTTTATGTTATATAAAAGGTTATTTTGCTGTTTAAAAAAAAACTTATTTTACAATAGTACATGAGATGATATAAGATATCTTCATTTTAAATAATAATAATTTTTGGTATCCTGCAAATAAAAATATTTTGTAACCATCAATGAGAAAAAAATAATAATAACAGAAGTGGAGCATTCATATAAATATGCAGATACATTCGCAATTCGCAATTCGCAATTCAGTACCAAAAAAAATATAAATATGTAGATAGATGTAACAAATTTTTATCAAAATAAATCCATGAATTTAATTAGCTAATATTTAATTTTTTTGAAACATTTCTTTATCTGTAGCATTTTTTTATTGTTCGACAAAGATTGTCGTTACCATCAAAAATCAAAATTTTTAAACCACTCATCTACTTGACTCTTGAAACAACGATATAAAGCTGATTATGCGTACAAATAGGCTTCCATAAAAAAAATATTTCATAATAAAACATATTTAATTAATGTTCTATTATTAAATTATATTTCAATTAATTTTATTATATCTTCATTTAAAAATAATATTATATTTTCATATAAAGTTTTCACTCTATGTAATGTAAATTTTTAAATATATAAATATTATAGAACAAAACATATATTAGAATAGAAGTCATTTTTAAAAATATTAATTTAATCTATTTTCCGTATAATTTAATTCCAATTAACTTCATCATAGGAGAAACAAAAATAATGTACATATTAAAGAAAACCATAGGAGAGTAGTGATTGAAAGTAAACATTTGTACCACAAAGATAAATTATAAAAAATTATTAAATATAAATCTTGCAATTGAAAGAGATAATGGAAATTGAATGCCATTCTATAATAAGGCAGTATTAAGTCCATTTATGAAATATAAATTTTAGTGCCAACATTATTCTCTATCACTATTGTTCCTCTAATGACTTCTTCTGCAATTCATTAACAATTAGTTTCAGTCTAATTAACAATTTAGCTGCTTGATCAATATTAGTATGAAGAATTAGTGCAATACAGCTGGAACATATCTTCACAAGTGGGCTAGAGAGATTCGCCCACTAAAAGAGCTTAAGGACCATTTTAAAAGAAGACCACCTGACATGTTTTCGTTGGAACACTCTATAACTATTTCATGGTTACCAAATTAAGGGGTAATGTTACACTTTTCTCACCTTCATAACCCTTATAAAAGATGTGATCACCATTGTAAAAGGGACTTTTTGACTGAAATCACTCAAAAACCAACCACATTACTTCCATGATCTATACTCAAGAGATTGGATAGAACATTGACGTTGTTTGTAAAATTTTTTGGTAAACCTTCTAGTAATTTTTGTGAGCAGCAAGATTGGTGGTAGCATGATGTTATAGTTGTTGCATTCTTGCTTCACACTCTAATAAACCCATTTTCTTAAGTTCTATTGTGTAGATAACCATTTTCTTAAGTTCTTTGTGTAGGTAAGATCCTTGTCTTTATCTTCATATTGATATACTATTTATATTGATTCATTACTAATTCTAGTTTATTTTTACGTTGTTGTTGTTTGGCTACATTTCCAATTTTTTTGTATCTACTACTTTTTGGATTAGATTTGGTGTTGTTGTTCTGGTAGTTGGTTGGCATAAATGGCTCGGACAAGACAGAATGAACCACATAATGATGAGGGGATGCGGGTCACAAAGACCTAGTTATTCGTGAAATGCAATGCCAATTAGAAGAGCAACGACAGGAGATTACTAAGCTTAGAGAGGAGCATGCTTGCAACAAGCTATCTCATCAACAGCTCGCAAAAGAGGAGGAAGAGGAGACTCAGCAAAGTGATCATCGAACAAACTAGGAGCGAGTTCAAAATTCCCGATCAATCCAAAGGAGTGTTAGAAGTGGAGTAGTTAAAAACCCTGGTTTCACACCGCATCCTTTTACAGATCTTATCATGTCAATTCCACTTCCCCAAAATTTTAGAATGCCTATGGCGATGGAATTGTATGATGGATCGATAGACCTTCAAGAGCACCTTGACATGTTTAATTTAGCAATGCTTCTAACTATAGACTTAGATCCGATCAGATGCCGAGCATTTGCAAGCACGTTGAAGAATGCAGGGTTGCTATGGTTCTCTTCTTTAGAACCACAGTTTATACGCGATTTTCCCGAGCTGGTGGAAAAGTTTCTGAATCACTTTTCTACAAGCAAAAACCATCAGAAGATGTCATCTAGTCTTTTCATTATTTGATAACTACATGGAATGCAGTTATTTGGACCTTACCTTTGTGGTAAAATGAATGCTATTTCCTTGTTTAAATGCATATTTGTAGGGTTTTGTACTTATATTTGTCATATTTTGATTCTAAATCTTTCTGATGTGTTATTGTGCAAAATTGAGCTTTAATGATTATGGATTAAATAGATTTGTATATGTCACTGATTTGATGTTTTCTCTATGATAAGAAGGGTTCCAAACAAGGTTAAATATGGAGCAATTGAGCTTAAAGAGGAAGAGGAAGCCAAATTGGCATTTCAGTGGTCACCACCGCGGCGCAAGCATGTGAGCGCCGTGGCGCAGAGAGCATGCCATACTTGGACTCTAGGCAAGAGCGCCGCGACTCAGATGAAGTGAGCGCCGCGGCGTGAGTATGTGGACGCCGCGGCGTGGAGGCGGCCAACTGAGCCTATAAATAGATTTTTCACATTTTTCTCTGTGTTCTGGCCGTTTTGGCCATTTCCATTTCTAGTTTCTCTCTTTTAGTTAGTTTTAGTTAGTTTTAGGTTAGATAGTTTGGCTAGATCTTCATTTCTAGTGGATTGGAGTCAAGGATCAAAGGATTAAAGGAGGATTCAAACTTCAAGCTTCAGAGACAAATCTAATGAGCTTCTTTCTCTCTTTTCCCTTTCTCTATTCTCTTCCTTATCTTTTGTATAGCTAAGCTTTGTTTAGGAATACTTTGGATTCTTTCATTTATATTAATGATGTGTTCTTCTCTGAGTTTGTGTGGATGTTTGATTATGGTTCAATCATTATCTGTTCTTAATGCTTATTGTTGGTTGGCCTCGATTGCATGATCCTAATATTGGCAAATGAACTAGACATAGAGATTTGTTGATATGGATATGGTGTGGTTGATACATGTTTGGCGATGAGTTGATTCGTTAATAGGATAGAAATATACCTATTGGCCATGTATAGTGGGAGATTGAGAATAGATCGTTCATGAGTGGATGTTGTACTAGATTTCAAGGTAACTTGGTGAGTTAGGCAAGTAGAAACCAGGGTTGATTGACCTAGACATAGGCTTTTGACTACATCAGATTCTCAAGCTAACCTAATCAATGCATTTGTGTTTATGAGGAGGATTGCATGCTGTTGGTAGATGTAGGGGGTGAAGGAGGATTTCCTGAAACCTAACCGTGTTTATGTTTATTGCTTTTGTAGATTAGGTTTAGTTAGTTTATTGCTTTCTTATTTTTATGTCCTTGACTAGAATGGATTAAGCTATTGGTTGGTACTTAACTTTATAATCGAATATCCTCGTGGGAATGAACTTTTACTCTGTATCTGTATTACTTGAGCGATTCGTGCACTTGCGGTAGCAACCAAGTTTTTGGCGCCGTTGCCGGAGATAATTTTTATATTGCTAATATCAACAATGAGGTTGATTAGTTCTAATTCAAGTTGTATATAAGCTGTATATAATCTATCTTTTGTTTATGTTTTATTTTAGTTTCAAATAAGAAGCCGGGTGATTTCATTCATACGAGGCCCTTGAGGGACTTCGCGACTCCTGAAAGGATAACCCTTGGATCAAGTTCTTGAAGACTACTCATCCGCAATACTTCAATTTTGGTGACAAAGTCCTACTGGGGTTATAACTCAGGCCCTCGTGGGAGGGAACCCCATGTTTATGTTTATGTTGTGTTTTTATTTTATGCATAAATAGTTAGTATATTATGTTTTGTATGTTTGTATATACATGTTTGTGTTTTGTTAGTTTTGTTAATATGTTTTTATTAGTATTTTAGTGTATATATGTGTTAGTTGTGTTGGTTCTTGTTTGTTTATGTTTTAAGTATTGTTTGTGTTAGTTTGTATATAGGTTTATATGTTAATTAGGTTAGTTTAATGTTTTAGTTTGTTTTTAAGTTTTTAAGTTTGTTTTAGATTATAAATAGGTTATTATATTGTTTTTGAGTTAATTTATGTGTGTTGTACATTTTTTTAATTTAGCTTTTTGAACAAGTTTTGTTACAGCTAGAGACCCATAAGAGCCAAATCCAGCAGCAAAATTGTGTTTGCTGCTAAATTTAGTAGTTTAGGTTATCACACCGCGGCGCAAGTTAGTGAACGCTGCGGCGCATGGGGCGTTTTCTGCAGAATTCTGCAGCTTTTTGTGAGCGCCGCGACCCAGGCATGTGGGCGCCACGGCGCTGGTCCCCTGTTTTTGCTGTTTTTATTTTTGTTTTATTATTTTCTCTGTTTTTTTAGTATTTAGTAATGCTCAGTACTAGTCTCAGGTTCCCTATAGACCATGTTCATTAAAGATACATTTCATTTTAGGTTTGGGGGAGTATCTTTACATGTTTTGTTGCTTTTATACTTAATGTTAACATGTATTGATATTTTGAGTATGCAGTGGTTTTAGTCAATATATTTTCATGATTATATATTGTTTTGACTATCACTGATGTGCTGATGACAAAATTTTCAATTTTCACTGTTTGCAAAAGATGTTGTGCATGCTTGAATTGAAAGTTGAATCTATTTGAATGCATGACATGTTGCAAGAATGCTGGTGTTGTTTTTGGTTGTTCATGATGTGAAAAGTTGCTATTTGCCCCCTTTTCAATGAAACCTTATGTGATTCTGAAGCATGTGAAATAATTTAGTTGCTTTTGATGCATGATTTACATCTCACTTAGATGCAAGTGTAACTTTGAAAATGATAAGAGTGCATGTTTTGAGAATATTTATGGATGTACATGTAGAATTTTGATTATCTTAGAAATTGTTTTTGAACTCTCTTGAGGCGAAATCCTAGGTTGTGCATGATTGAGGAAATGATTAGGGCATTGTTTGGACCGATTGAGCCTTAAAAAGCTTACCCTGATATGATGATATCCTTCGGTCCCTTTTTGAAGCCTTATACTGTTGGCCTTATTTGTTTTTCACCACCATTGTGATCGTTAACCTGTTAACCATTCAAATGCATGTGAAAGCATGTCATTTTCTTCTTACCCTTATTGTTTGTTGAGTATATGATGTGTTATTTCTTGAAATGAGTCTGATGATTAGGGGTATGAAATATTCAATTCAAAATGAGCCTGAAGAAATCAGATGCAAAACAAAGAAAAGAAAAAGCAATGCTTTGCAAAATAAAAAAAATCAAAAGAAAAAAATATGAAAAGAAAAGAAAAGCAAAACTTAAGAAAAGTAAAGTTCAAAAAGCATCGAAAATGGTTCTAGCAAGTTTTATGATCTCACAATTGAATACCCTGTTAATGTCAGTTGTGGCTCATGTCTTGAAATAGTATATTATGTGTCTCAATATTTGTATTGTATCTTTTCACATTCATTTCTTTCGCTCATACCATTGGCCTTACATTATAAGTTGATTAAGTCCCTTTTGATTCTCAATCTTGTGTGATTTACATTAGTGGAGAAAGAGTTGATTTACAATTTTGTGGATTCTGTGAATCATATGCATGTATGTTTGTAAACTTATCTTGATGTGTATGACTTGATTAGGATAAGTTTATCTTGCATGTTTGTGATAAATGTGAATTGCATGATAAGTTGTTTGGATTGTGAGCGTGTTAAGGATTATGTTTGTGTGGAACTGTTTACGGGACATTTGCACTTTTTAAGGATTGATGCAGTCATTACACACTAGTATTTATTTTAAAATGAAAAAGAAGATTGAAATATATTTGCTGAATGAAAAATTGATTTTAATGTTTAAGTGATTTACTTAGTTCTATTTGGTTTTGCTCGAGGACTAGCAAATTGTAGGTTTGGAGGTGTGATAACTACATGGAATGCAGTTATTTGGACCCTACCTCTGTGGTAAAATGAATGCTATTTCCTTATTTAAATGCATATTTGGAGGGTTTTGTACTTATATTTGTCATATTCTAATTCTAAGTCTTTTTGATGTGTTATTGTGCAAAATTGAGCTTTAATGATTATGGATTAAGTAGATTTGTATATGTTACTGATTTGGTGTTTTCTCTATGATAGGAAGGACTCCAAACAAGGTCAAATATGGAGCAATTGAGCTTAAAGAGGAAGAGGAAGCCAAATTGGCATTTCAGTGGTCACCACCGCGGCGCAAGCATATGAGCGCCGCGGCGCAGAGAGCATGCCATACTTGGACCCGAGGCAAGAGCACCGTGACTCAGATGAAGTGAGCACCGCGACGTAAATAGACCGACCCATTGGGCGCTGCGGCATAAGTATGTGGGCGCCGCGGCGTGGAGGCAGCCAGCTGAGCCTATAAATATATTTTTCACGTTTTTCTCTGTGTTCTGGCTGTTTTGGCCATTTCCATTTCTAGTTTCTCTCTTTTAGTTAGTTTTAGGTTAGATAGTTTGGCTAAATCTTCATTTCTGGTGGATTGGAGTCGAGGATCAAAGGATTGAAAGAGGATTCAAGCTTCAGAGATAAATCTAATGAGCTTCTTTCTCTCTTTTTCCTTTCTCTCTTCTCTTCTTTATCCTTTGTATAGCTAAGCTTTGTTTAGGAATACTTTGGATTCTTTTATTTATATTAATGATGTGTTCTTCTTTGAATTTGTGTGGATGTTTAATTATAGTTCAATCATTATCTATTCTTAATGCTTGTTGTTGGTTGGCCTCAATTGCATGATCCTAATATTGACAAATGAACTAGACATAGAGATTTGTTGATATGGATATGGTGTGGTTGATACATGTTTGGCGATGAGTTGATTCATTAATAAGATAGAAATATACCTGTTGGCCATGTATAGTGGGAGATTGAGAATAGATCGTTCATGAGTGGATGTTGTACTAGCTTTCAAGGTAACTTGGTGAGTTAGGCAAGTAGAAACTAGGGTTGATTGACCTAGACATAGGCTTTTGACTACATCAGATTCTCAAGCTAACCTAATCAATGCATTTGTGTTTATGAGGAGGATTGCATGTTGTTGGTAGATGTAGGGGGTGAAGGAGGATTTCCTGAAACCTAACCGTGTTTATGTTTATTGCTTTGTAGATTAGGTTTAATTAGTTTATTGCTTTCTTATTTTTATGTCCTTGACTAGAATGGATTAAGCTATTGGTTGGTACTTAGCTTTATAATTGAATATCCTTGTGGGAACGAACTTTTACTCTGTATCTGTATTACTTGAGCGATCCGTGCACTTGCGGTAGCAACCATTATTCGTCAAGGCAAAAGCGAGTCGTTAAAAGATTTCTTGAAGCTATTTAATTCAAAGGCAATTCAGATCAGAAACCTGAATGTAGCGGTGGCATTGCATACGATAATGGCGAGGTTAAAACTTGGTAGCTTTGCAAATTCACTTGCTAAAAAAGATCCACAGACCTTGGAAGAATTACTTGAGAGATCATAAGGATACATCAACATAGAAGAAGCTAACTAAACTTAGGCGGAGGCTCAACGATCAGTTGAAGCTAATCAATAAAGAAAGAATGAGTCAAGAGAAAGACCCTAAGTGCAATATAATGATTGAAGAACTTTTGCAGGGAATAGAGGAAGAAGGGGCTACCGAATCAAAAGAATAACACATGCAAATCAATTCAGAAGGCCAGAACCAATGAACTGAGCCTTGTTGACAAAGAATCCAAGAAGATTGTGATATGATGAATACACATCCTTAACACCAAGCGTGAAGTAATATTGGAAGAAATATATAGTACTAGTCTAATCCAGTTTCCAATGCCACCAGTAGAAGTCCATCCAAATGTAGACCAATCAAAGAGGTGTGAGTTTCATCGAACTTATGGACACATTACCGAAGATTGTTACATTCTACGAGATAAAATTGAAGAACTGATCAGAGCAGGGCACCGAGGGAAATATGTTTTCAAGAAGAGGGAACGATAAAAAGATTGGGGAAAGACTAACAATTTTGATGAATGAGGACTTTCGAATTTGAAAGATGATCAGAAGAGAGATAACAAAGGCAAAGTAGCCACAAAAGAGAAACTAATTTATCCAAATCAAATTTAGGTAGTAATTAATACCATTTTAAGAGGATTTGCAGGAGGTGGACCAACAAAGTCTGCAATAAAGAAGCATTTGAGAGCAGCACAATTGGTTATGATGGTGGAGGGACTAGCAAGAGAAGTTTTCCTAGTCGTAACAACCCGATCATATCTTTCTCTGATTAAGATTTTCAAGGAGTCGATAGAAATTAGGACGACCCGGTGGTAATTTCAATTGTCACAGGAAACTTCATTATTAAAAGAGTGTTGGTTAATTAAGAAAGCTCAGCAGATATACTATATTATGGAATTTTCAAGAAGCTGGGGTTATCGAAAATAAGCCAAAGCCATTCTCAGGAGGTTTGTTTGGCTTTTCAGGGGAAAGAGTAAACATGAAAGGATATATTAAGTTAAGTACAACCTTCGAACTAAGTACAACTCATGGGAACAAGAATATTGTATTAAGTAAACCACTCTTTTTTAGAACTATTGATATACAATTCTTGGTGGTAGATTGTCATAACCCTTATAATGCAATTTTAGGAAGATTGTCATTGAATGCTTTAGGAGCAGTGGTTTCAACACTGCATCTAGCCATGAAATTTCCAACAATGGATGGTATGCTGGGAGTAGTACATGTCAATCAAATTGAAGCAAGGGAATATTATAATGAATATTTGAGGATTAGAGAGGAGGAGAAATCAGAAAGCCCTAGGGAGAAAAAAACAGAGAGTCAATGTCATAGAGTTAGACCCTAGAGAAACTTTTGTGTAGATAAGACCTCAACTGCAAGGAGAATTAGTAAAGCTGTAAGTGGGAAAAATTGATCAATAATTCACTAGAATTGGGGAAAATCTATCGGAGGAAGAGACTCAGAAGTTAAAATATTTTATAGTTAAAGATTCATATTTGTTTACATGGAGTTCAACAGATATGCCTAGAATTGATTTGGAAGTGATATTCTATAAGCTTGCAATTGATCCAAACGTTAAACTAGCTGCTCAGAAGAAAATGAAGATCAGCTCAGAAAGATAAAAGGCAGTAAAAGAAGAAACACAAAAGCTTTTAAAGGATGGATTCATCAGGTAAATGCAATATACTACTTGGTAGTCAAACGTCATAATGATCAAGAAATCAAATAGAAAGTGGAGGATATGCACTAATTTCACTTATCTTAGTAAAGCTTGTCTAAAATATGCATACCCTCTTCCGAGCTTTGACATATTAGTTGATGGAGCATTAGGATACAAATATTTAAGCTTCATGGATGCATATTTGAGTTATAATCAAATCCACATGCATCCAGATGATAAAGATAATACAACTTTCATCACTGAGAATACAAATTACTATTACAAAATGATGTCGTTTGGTTTGAAAAATGCTGGTGCAACCTATCAAAGATTATTGGATAAGGTTTTCAAGGAACAAATCGGGAAAAACATTGTAGTATATATAGATGATATGGTGATAAATAGAAAATGGGGATCATTGCGAAGATTTAGATGAAGTTTTTTAGCAATTGATAAAGTACAATATGGATTAAATCCTGAAAAATATGCTTTTGGTGTCCAGGCAGGGAAGTTCTTGAGTTTTATGTTAACCAAGAAAGTAATTAAGGAAAACCTTGACAAATGTAAGGCTATCTTTGAGATGAAGAGTCTGATAAGTGTGAAGGAGGTTCAAAGGATAACTGTGTGGATCACCTCGTTGGCTCATTTCTTGTCCAAATATTTAGACATTGCTTTTCCTTTCTTCCAAATGATAAAGAAAGTCAAGGGATTTTCCTAGAATGAGGAGTGTGAGAAAGCGCTTAAGCAGTTGAAACTTTTCTTGTCAACACCACCAATCCTAACCCAATCAAGCCTGAGAGATGAATTATTCTTATATTTATTAGTAATTCTAGGGCAATTAGTTTAGTGTTGGTGAAGGAAGAAAGAAAAAATAGAAATCGATCTATTTTGTGATTTGAGTCTTGCAAGGACTATAAACAAGGTATCAAAAGATTGAAAAGGTGGCTCTATGTTTGGTTATCTCGGCAAGATCATTAAGACCATATTTTCAAAGTCATAAGGTGACTGTCTGAATGGATCAACTAATCAGGCAGCTTTTGGAAAAACCAGAATTAGCAAGAAAGATGATTTCTTGGTCAGTTGAGTTATCAGAATTTGATATCCACTATCAACCAAGAGGATCCGTTCGGTCTCAAATGCTCGCTAATTTCATTATTAAGTTTTGTAGAGAAGAATAGTCGAGGTCACAGAAGACCAGTTAGTAGATTTTATATATGGACGAAGCATCAAATATGAAGAGTAGCGGAGTAGGTATAATATTGGAAGGAATTGTAGAGCAATCTTTAAGGTTCAATTTGAGAGCAAGTAATAATCAAGCAGCGTATGAAGCACTAATTACTAGAATGAATCTTGCCAAAGAGATGGGGGCTTAAGTGTTAACAACTTAGAATGATTCACAGTTAGTCTCCTAATCAAATCAAAGAAGAATTCCAAATTTGCGATCCTTAGTTAACCAAATATTTGGAAAAGGTGAAGGGTTGATCTAAGAATTTTCAAGCATTCCAAATAGAGCACATTAATCAAAGTCATAATGCTCGAGCAGACCTTTTAGCCAAACTTGCCAACACAAAGGGCACAAGGAACAATTGAATGGTGATTACTTTGAAAGGACCAAGTATTGACGAAATACAAGTGATGATGATAGAGGTAGGAGAAGATTCTTGGATGAAGCCGGTGGTTAATGCATTGCAAATAGGAAAATTTCCTGAGAATCTAAAGGAAGTTGCCAAACTCAGGCGAACAATAAGTTTTTATGTCATACTTAATGATCAGCCATACAGAAGAGGTTTTTCTATGAATTTGCTAAAGTGTTTAGATCGAGAACAAGTAGAATATGTGTTAAGGGAGATTCATGAAGGTATCAACATACAACATTTGGGAGTACGAGCATTAGTGGCAATGGTCATGAGGGCATGATACTATTGGTCAAAGATGAGAAGAGGCTGTATTGAACATGTCAAATAATGTGATAAGTGTCAGAGGTTTTCTAACCTACACCTAGCACTGCTAGAAGAGTTGCATTTCATGATGGCTACATGATCCTTTTACATATGGGGAATAAATATTTTGGGCCCATTTCCTTTGGCCCTAGGGCAGGTGAAATTCTTGTTAGTAACAATTTACTATTTTACAAAATAGATTGAAGCTGAACCACTTGCAAGAATAACTACTCAAAAAGTTGAAAAATTTACATGGAAGAAGATCATATGTAGATTTGGCTTGCCTTTTGCTATAGTAACTGAAAATGGAACATAATTCATCTATCAGAAGTTCAAAGCTTTTTGCCAAAGGTTGGGAATAATACAGTGCTTTGTTTCAATGGAACATCCGCAAGCAAATGGACAACCAGAGTAGGAAAATAAAGTTATCTTGAAGGGGTTAAAGAAAAGGTTAGAATAGGCTTGGGTCGAGGAATTGCCGAGTGTTTTATGGGCATACCATACAAACCCACAATCATTAACAAATAAGACACCATATTGGATGATGTATGGAGCTGAAGCCATGATACCAGTAGAAGTGGGGGAAACAAGCATTAGGAGAGCCCAGATCAGTGAAGACTTGAATGATCAAGCTAGAAGAGAAAACCTTAAGTTTCTTGATGAGGATCGTGAGGTATCTCAAATATTCCATATAGTAATTAAAGGATGGATGGCTAGAAAGTATAACTCCAAAGTATTTAAAAGAAGTTTTTCAAAAGGAGATCTTGTAATGAGGAAAGCAGATATTGGAGGAAAGAGTAGGAATGAAGGAAAATTTGCCCCAAATTGGGAAGGAAGGACCATATAAAGTCTTGAAGAATCTGGGCAAAAGAGCATATAAGTTCTCCGAGTTGTTAGGAAAAGAAATAGCTCGATTATGGCATGCCTCGAACTTGAGGCGATATTTTAGTTAAAATATAACTTGTGATGTAAAGTGCGAAGGGTGTATTCTTTTTCTTACCCTTATGATTTTTTCCCATTAGGTTTTTTTCCTAAGAGTCTGTTTAGATAGCAGAATTAGAATTGAAATATAGAATTTTAATTTCAATTCTAAATCTTTCAGAATTATAATTAGTTTAGAATCTTAAATTCTATGTTTGATGTGTCAAAGAATTAGGATAAGAAATTGTAATTTTAAATTCAATTATAATTTTATTGTTTAAAGGTATGATAAAAAATATTTAAAAATATGTACAAAATTAAAATTAATAAAAATATTCATACAATAATATTTTTATAATATAATAGTCATATTTTTTCATAAAGAAATTTTTCATGATTTTTTTTAGAAAAAATAATAGCTATTATAATAATTTCTATATAAATATAAAAACAAATATAAATATAGAATCTCAATAAATATGATTATTTATAAATAAATGTGGAGGGAGAGAGAGAAAGAGTTTATTTTTTAAGTTATGGAATTAGTAATTCTTAAAGTATAGCCTAAAAATTGAGAAATGTTTAACTTAATTATTTTTCAATTTCATGAAATTGGTTTATGGAATTATAATTCAAATTCTAAATGGCATTCCAAACATAAAAATTAGAATTAAGAGGTTCAAATATAATTCTAAGTTTTAATTCTATGCTCAATTCTAAGATCCAAACAACACTAAGGGAGGTTTTAACTAGGCACATCCGTCACAGTGAATAAAATCCCTTTTTATCATGTAGCATTCAATGTCTTATAGTAAAAATTTACATATGAACACCCTAATCGAGCAAAGGATCGGTTAGGAATACCCTCGCCTTCCAAACAAAACGAGGATGAACGGTTAAAATCTCATGCTCAATGGAAAAATTTGAGTAGGGTCCAATCGAGTAAATGATCAGTTGGGAATACCCTCGCCTTCCGAACAAAATAGGGATGACCAGTTAAAACTCCATGCTTAATGGAAATATCTAAGTAAGGTCCAAAAGATTGGTTGGGAATACCTTGGCCTTCCAAACGGAATGAGGATGAATGATTAAAATCTCATGCTCAATGGAAAGATCTGAGTAGGTGCAATCGAGCAAACGATTGGTTGGGATTACCCTCGCCTTCTAAACATAATGAGGATGACCTAAGACAACTTAGAAAAAGTTGGGAAAGAAAATGATAAAGAAGTTTTTAAATATGCCCTTGCCTTCCAAATGGAACGAGAATGATCTAAGATAACTTAGCAAAAGTTACAAAAGAAAATGCAAAAGAAGTTTTTAAATATACCCTTGCCTTCCAAACAGAATGAGGATGATCTAAGATAACTTAGCAAAAGTTGCGAAAGAAAGTGCAAAAACGATCTAAGGTGACTTATAAAATGTTATAATGATTAATAAGATCATTTTAAAATTACATTGTTAAGAAGCGAGATCAATTGATTCTATAAATTCTAAATGCAATATATTTGGCAAAAAGTAACGTTGAAACTCTTAGTACAAGGCAATGTAAGATGATATTTCGGGAAGAATAGAAAATCAACATTTGCATTAGTTATAAGAACAAAAACCCAAAACAAAAGTAGTACCAAAAAAGGCTATATTGATAAGAAGGGTGGAACGAAGCATAAGTTCTTGCAACTATCCTAAAAATAAAAACAAAATAAAAAAATGGCATAAAAAATTTGCTAATTAGGAAATTCAATCTTTTATAGCTCCATCATAAGTCGGGGTAAGTGGAAAGCTGGCAGGCTAGTTCTTGGTTTGGTCCTCAGCAAGTTAATTGGGTTGGTGGGCATCCACTACATTCCCTTCTGCTTCATTCTCTTTGGCTCCATCAAACTTGTTGCTCGTTTCATACATTGGCCCGACAAGCTTACCATTTTCAATTCTTTTCAAAGGACCATAGACCCCAAAGTCAGCTGTAAGGAAAACAAACTAAGACTGAAACGTAGCTTTCTTGAAGCCATGATACATTTCACCACCTAACTTCTTGCTCAGCTTCCCATAGGTCTTGCTCCAAGTCTTTAAAAGAGCGACATCTCCGTCCGCCTTTTTCTTCAAAGCCAAAACCTCAACAGTAAGATTAGTATTTTGAGCATGACGTTCACTTTCTCAGCAAGCTCAACCCTTTTTCTTAGCAGTTGAGAGCTTCTCAGCAAAAGGAGATAAAGAGGAAATCCGCTCATTCAAGTTGGCCACCGAGCTTTCTGAAGCCCTCACCTAACTTAAACATATGTCTACTTCAATAATTTACATTTTTAGATCTTTATTTTCGGAGAAGGTAGAAGAAACATAACTCAACTTCCCCTTAAGATCGACATTTTGATGCTTCAAGGCTTCAAAGTCCTTCTGGGTTCTCTGACCTATACTCGCCACCTTTAGGCCATGGTTCTCAATCCAAAAGTTGAGTCCTTCGGACCCAATGTCTGAATACTTTTCTATGTTAGCAAGAGTTGAATGCTATTGCCTAATGAGTTGATCAGTTAGAAAGCAAGGATCCCATATGAACTTCACCTTGTCCATTAAGGTCGGGAAAGAAAAAACATAGTCTCTCAGCGCCTTATTGGATAACTCAGGGTTGCTAAAAGGAAAAGATATCACTTTAGAAACTTTCTCTTTTCCTTTTTCCTCTAGAGTGGGGATGAACTCGAGCAGTAGAAGGATCTTCTAGTAGATCGTCAGGAGAGGAAACAGGAATAGGTTCATTAATCAGTTTAACACGATCACCAGAAGGAGTAACAGATGGTTGAACAGGAAAAACTCCTTGGGAGATGACTGAGTCCCCCATGTGACGAGACCATTTCGACGCACGATCAGACTGGGTGGCCTTAGAGGACTCGTTCTATTGAGAATAAGTGGTTATTTCTCAACTCTTTCTCCTCATTTGTTTCTCAAGAAGAATCTATTCAGCGGTAGGAATCTTTGGTGGAACGGGAGGATTCATGTTTTCTAAAAAAGAAAAGAATAAAGTATAATAAGAACACATATAAAAAGATAAAAATTAAGAAGAATATACTTGTAGAAGAAGAAAGAGGAAGAGAGAAGAAAGAGAAAATAAAGAAAATAAAGATAAACTCACGAAAATAAGAAGATAAGGCATCCAAGTCATGCTGAAGTTGAATAACTTTAGGGCAATGGGAGAATGTATTGCAGATAATCTGCCAATATCCTTCGGTCTTCTTGAGAAAATCTACACTGGGAATGGGAGCTTCTTTCAACCTTTTAACCTAGAAAAATTTAAACTTGAGTTGATCATCAAAGTCAAGAAAAATCGAATAGACGCTAAGCGATGGAGTGACCTAAAAATAATCGCTCTTGAAACTTTTGAAAGAAGAATTAAAAAAGTATAAGTATTTTCTTCCCTCGGTTGCTTGTAAGAGAGATTAGCCCATTAGTCGATCTAGAAGCATGAAAAAGTAAAACTTCGGAGCAATAGGAGTTATACTCAAATAGTTACATAAAAGTTTGAAACTACAAATAAAGGCTCAGTTATTCGGGTAAAGTTAGAAAGGAGCAATGTCGGGAGCATTCAAAATATCAACATCAAGTGGTGAAAAAGGTAAAGAAACTCCAATCTGACTAAATGTAACTTCAAACATCATAAAATTGCTAGTATGGGAAATTGGAGGAGTCGAACTACGGACATAATCGTCGACTAGGCAAGGTTCTAGAATGTATGAACCCTTAGCGTCATCCAGAGTGATACAAGTGGATTGACATATTGACTCAAGGGTTGGAGAATTGGTGTACGAAGATGGGTACTTTAACACTTCTTCGCTAACCTAGGGGTACTTAGATACTAACCTTTTAATATGATATAAGAGCCAACTCTGATTACCCTTTTATCATAGGGATTGGATCATTTGGTTTCTCTGATTTGAGAATTCTGATCTCTAATGACTAGTTCAACCAGTAGCAGTACAAATACATGCTTCAAACTCCATAGTTATCCTGACTGGCATCCAATGGATAAGGCGGCATCAAAGAATGAGAACTCTAAGAGTAATTTTGTTGCAGTTGCTGGATTTGTTGCCAAGTTGGGTATATTTAACTCTACCTGTAGCTTTCCAGTTTTTGCTAGTAGTAGTGGTTGCATAATTGATACGGGTGCTACTGATCATATGACTTGTGACCATTACAAGTTTACTCATTTATCTCCCTATGGCTCAAAGCCAAACATTGTTAATGTCAATGGTGTTTCATCTCCTATCTTAGGTGTTGGTACTGTATATTTGTCCCCTTCACTGTTCATTTCTAATGTCTTATTTGTTCCTTCACTAAACTGTAATATTCTTTTTGTTATTCAACTTACAAAGTCTCATGATTATGTTGCCTTATTTTTTCCCACTTTGTGTTTTTCATAATACTCATACCAAGGAGAAGATTGGCAGTGGTAAGAAGAGTTCTATGATTCTAATTACTAGATCTGGGTTTAAAGGTCGTGAATAATAATTCTAATGATTCCCATGAACTCTACATAGTAAAAAACCAAAACTCTATTCAATGTGGATATCATAACTCTGATACCATGTTGAAAGAATATTTCTGAATATTATTATTGCTTGAATTTCAATTGTATAGGTATGATTTACATTATATAAGCTTATGTCAATAACTACTTGCCTAAAATAGAACTAAATTATAGGAAATAAATTTTTCCTAATATAAGAATAAACCTGTCCTAATAACGAAAATAAAGAAATAAATCAAATCTGTCTTAAGATATCATCTATGATACTCGAAAATATTTTAAGATATAAGAAAGATATTTTGAGATATTTTTTAGATATTTTAACATAAATGTCTTGCTCCCTTTAGAAGATTATATGTTTCTAAGGATGTTATTTTCAATGAATACAAGTTCCCTTTTTCTTCAGTCTCCAATCTTGTTGTTAATGTTTCACCTCAAACTTCTTTAACCTTTAACAACCCACTAATTTCTTCCTTTCCCACTTCTTGTGCTGCTGTCAGATCAATACCATCTACTAATGTTATTGCTCATGGCAGCCTAGTTTCTGATTAGTGTGTTCAAATAGCACATGTTGCTCCTGATTCTTATGTTAGATCAGTCATGATCTAATGGCATCTACCAAACTTACAAATACTGACTCAGCAACCAATATGTCTACTGATCAGATTCCATCACTTTCTGTATTATCTTCTCAACCTCATAATAGTTCTCAGTCTACACATCTGATGGTGACTTGGTCTAAATAAGTCATCTTTATGCTTAAAGTATGCATTAATGAGGAGTCAAACCTAGTCTTTGGTTCCATTGCCCTCTAATAGAGCTACTATCAACTGCATGTGGATTTTTAGAATCAAACAAAATATTGATAGATCAATGTAGAAATACAAAGCCTGTTTAGTAGTAAAGGGGTTTCATCAACAACATGGCTTTGATTTATAGGAAACTTTTCCTCCAATAATCAAACCAGTTACATTGAGGATTCTTCTTACTTTGGCTCTTACAAATCGTAGGACAATTAGGAAATTAGATATCAATATTGCCTTTTTAAAATGGTACACTTAAAAAGGAGGTATATATGGTTTAACCACAAGGTTTGGAAGCTGCCAATAAGTCCCTAATATGTAAGTTACATAAAGCTTTATATGGGTTCAAACAAGCTCCTAGAGCTTGGTTTGAGAAGCTTACATCAACACTGCATAAGTTTGGGTTTGTCACCAATAAATTTGATCCTTCCCTCTTCATTCAGGCTAACTCACGTATATCTTCTTATGTTCTAATATATGTAGATGTTATAATAACTCACCGCTACCATTTTCGATTCACCATTCCCCTGACCTTCGTTTTTGACACCGCCGACACCATTAGAACTGTTGTCCACTAATCTACCGACCACCAAAATTTTACTTTCAATCGCTACCACAAGCGTCGTCATGTGCCACCTTCTCCTTTTGTGTATGTCTCACACACCAGATCCAGCAGAAGTGACCAGTTGGCTTATGACCTAGTTCAATTGACCCACGACCCACGGACGTGGCGAAGGTGCTGATGTGGCCTGCTAACCTGGTTCATCTGGCTGACGTGTCATCCAACACGTTGATGTGGCAGTGCTGACTTGACACCAGGCTCTTCCTAAGGTTTGCTACTGAGATCTTTCCATTTTTAAGGTTCTTTTTGTCAATTTAGCTCTGAAAGTTCAATTTTTGCGTTCTTCCTTAGTATAATGGAGAAACCAGACATTGCTCAGTCTCCTTCAGTTGTGCTTATTACCCCCAGATGTTGCAAATATTGTAGATATTATAAAGACCCAAGACACTTAATTGAGAATTGTCCCACATGTCCTCCAAGATCTAATTAGAATAGGTTTCAACATCGTCCTAGTTCTTCTAAATTTGTGCTTATTACTACTACTGCTAATGGATCCCCAGGTTCTTCAGCTACACTTATACTGCCTTTTCTGCTAATGATCTCATGTCCCTCCTTAAGTGTCTACTATCCAATTATGGTAATACCTCTTTTGCTTTATCAACCACACTAGGTAATAATAGATAGTACTTTGACTCTGCTTACTATAATTATATGACATCCACATCTCAGTTATTTTTATCCTTATATGTTAATGATATTGCACATTCTATACATGCACTTGATGGATCTTTTATGAATATTAGTCATAAAGGTTTTGTCTCTCTGTCGACTCTTAGCTTACTTGAGCATATCTCATTCTTAAATTAAACTTCAATCTCATTTCTGTTGGTCAATTATGTGATCTTAGTTATGAAGTCATATTTTCTTCTTCTGGTTGTCGTGTGTAGGATCCACAGATAGGACAAGTCATAGGGACTAGATGTAAAGTCAGAAGACTATTTGAACTCACCAACCTTCATGTTCCTCTTGCCTCAAATCTTTGTGCAGCATCTACCCCTTCCTCCATTCAATCGTGATACCAACGTCTTGCTCATAGTTCTCTAGGGAAGTTGCATCTCCTCTTATCTCAAGGAGCTCTAGGTTTGGTTAATAATGAGTCTTTTCACTGCATTTCTTGTCAAACTACTAAATAATCTACAATTTCTTTAAATAAAAGTACCTCTATTTCTAAATCTCCTTTTAACCTTATGCATTTTGATGTCTGGGAGCCTACCCCCACACCAACTATAGGAGGTAATCGATATTTTTGTAATATTTATTAATGATTTTTCTCATTTTACTTGGATCTATTTAATGAAAAATCATTCAGAACTTCCTCAAATTTATATTAATTTTGCTACTATGATCAAAACTCATTTCTAAAAAATAATTAAAGTTTTTCGTTGTGATAATGCTTCTGAATATAGTGATTCAAAACTTCTCGCCTTTATTGCTGAACAAGGTACACTCTCTGAGTTTTCTTATCTTAGTACCTCTCAATAATATGGTTGTGCTGAAAGAAAACACCGTCATATCCTTGACTCTGTTCAAGCTATGCTCATATCCTCTTCTTGTCCTGAACGTGCTTGGGGTGAAGCCACTCTCATCGTTGTCTATGTCATCAACCGTATTCCTTCTTCTATTTTGGGTAATGTATCTTCCTTTGAATGTCTTCACCATACTTCTCCAAATTACAACTCTCTTAAAGTTTTTGACTGTGCTTGTTTTGTTCTCCTTCAACCCCATGAGTAATTGATTAAATTGATATTACTGTTTGTTAAGGAGCTTAAGAATCATGAAATTGTTGAAGCGACTAGAAGTAATTATGTAGATACCATATAAGAACCCAAAGTTGTTGAAGTGAGTAGTAGGAAATCTTTCGTTGAGGTAAGTTTTTTCTATTGACTACTAAATGTCGTTGTAGTTGGCGTATTATAGAGTGTAATTGGTGCTTATTTCTTTGTGTGATTTCTCTTAACATCTTGGTTTAATGGTTTTGTGTTTGTCAATAAACTTCCATGCTAATTACTCATTATGTACTACTGTGACTTCCCACAGAGTCTAGGCATATTTATTCTAGATTGGTTCCTTGGATTATTTTTTGACAATAATGAATAAAAATTACACGAGATTTACTATTCCAGCCAACAAATACTCACATATATAATCAAAAGCTTAAGCCTTGAATGATGAATTGACCATGGCCACTAAAATTCAATTTTGAAGTTATACATCAATTTGAAAACTGCAACATTTGGAATTAAATGTCCATGATTATATCAAGGATTTTAGTTTAATGTAGGTAAGATTGGACAAAAATCTCCTTTAGGATACTTTACCAAGATAATTATTAGATCAAATAAAAAAAAAGAATTGTTAGATAAATAAATTAGTCATAGAACTATTGCAATTGGTGCTTATTTCTTTGTGTGATTCTCATTGTAGTTAGCTTATTATGAAGTGTAATTGGTGCTTATCAATGTTGAATACTACTGTATCATGCCTTTTGTTTTCTACAAAAATTTTGTGTTGTGGTTGTGTACTGTAATATAATTCATGTGAGTACTTCAATTATACTAGTTTATATGTTAATGTGTTTTACATTTTGATTAGTTAATGAATGTTGAATCTTCCATTAATTGTTGAATTCAAAGTTTTTGACCATATGATTCACAAAAATTACTAGATGTTGATTTTTTTCTAAAGCTTATTCCAAAAGAAGGTGCTTTTGTTGGAGGATATTTGATATTTGCACAGTCCAATGTTAGTTTGTATTTTGTCCTTCACTCTGAGTATGGACTTGTTAATTCAATTAAGGATGCTGGATTTATTAGGAAATTGAATTCAAAAGCATTGAGTTGATGTTTGGTTGTTGTTAAGCACATTCTATTTTTTTATTTTTGTATAATTCCATTATATTTTAGCTTGTATTTGTTTTTATAGTTTTAGGTTATTGGATAGAATGTCTTCTAAGTCATCTACATATCAAAGTCATAGCTATGGACAAATTGGAGCGAGAATGTGCTATTATGGTTAGATGGCAACTATTACCACCTCTTGGCCTGATAGAAATCCTGGTAGAAGATATTACCATTGCCCCATTTTGAATGGAAAGGAGCGTGTAAGTATCAGTTATTTTGTTTTTGTTTTGGTATTAAGTTTTGTCTAAGATTTCATCTACAAGTGGAATATTAGTACCGTTTTTGTGTCAAATGGTCCTTAGAGTATTTGCAGACAATTATGATCTAAGAGTTTGAAGAAAATAGCAGTTGTCCAAGTATTTTACCTTTTATATTTTATTATTAATTTTTTGGTTGTCTTAGAGACTAGTTAAAACATTTTTATTATTCCACTTGTTTCTATTTTGGCATTAAGTTTTTCCCCATTCCTCTTTTATTTTTAAATAGAAGGTAGCATTTAAGCATATTGTGTTTGTATGTGTATAATTTGGCAGGCCTGTGAAAATTTTGATTGGGATAAACCCCCTAAAGAGCGTTCAATGCCTGAAACATCACCAGTTGGGAAAAGATTTGGTAGGAATGAAAATGAGACAGAGATAAATGACTAATGACAATAGTTGGGCAGAATGGAGAATGTGATTGGAAGATTGCAAGTTGTAGTAGCTGAATGCAAGAAAAAGGGTGAGATCCATTTGAAGTTACTGGTAGGAACTTGGATTTTGATAGCCTTATTTATTGTTGTAGTAGTTATGAGAATGTAATGTCATGGTTCATGATGAAATAATGAATGAATTCACAACAATCCTAGACATCTTTAGTTTAAGTTTAAGTTTGTGATTTGGACAGTGTTGCATTGCTGAACTACTTTTTATTATATCTATGTGTTGATAATTTGTTTAAATTATATGCAAAAATTGTTATGATTTTCTTTACGAGCTATACAATGGGCCAATGGTCCACTATATATATGCATGTTACACCCAGTAAGAAATTGGTTATTTAAGAATGAGCTATATGATGGGCCGTTGTGAAGTTTTTTCTTGTTATTTTCTGAAACAAACGATAAGTTAGCCTAATATTTCCTGATCTTTTTCCACTTCATATAAACAAGCACTCTGCCATTGATTTGTTTCTTCTGTATATGGCAATGAAAACAAAAGCATAAGATAATTATATATTCATTATATACCTCAACTTCAACTTTTCTGTCAATCCATTTCCTTACTAAAAAAGAGAGTATAATTCATCACAGTTAGCAATTATCTGTAAATATTTTGAAACTTCTATCCTTTCAATAAAATGTCACGACTTTAAAATTTATTGCCCCTCAGAGCCTTTTCACTGAAAATTACTTTTAGACTCTACACCATCTCATTCTTTCTCTCTTAAGTTTATGTATGCTTCATCAGGCCCAAAAGAAGCACCAGTATCACAGTCTTCACCACTGTATACTGTAGAGGCACAAACGGTGTGTTTTCTCCCTTTATATAAATAATTGCAATGTATGTGCATCATGGTTTAATATCCTTTATGTGTGATTAATCACCTTCTGTTAAGTGATATTTTACTATTTTTGTTTAAAAATTTTACATGTAAGTAGTTATAAAATTTTTACATGTTAAGTGATATATTACCATAATTATTACCATGTGTCTCCATTTTAACTATGCTAGTATCATTAAATTAAAAATGGCTTAGCACATGTAAGTAGTTGTTTTGGAAAACATGGTAATCAAAGAAAACAAAAAATGGGCTGAGAATTTCTATAACCATTCATCATCTTCAAAGGCTAAAGACATATAGATACTAATAGTTATGTCAAGCATATAGGTAACTAGTAATTATGCTGATTATCAAAATTTTTAAACTAAGGTGTTCCAATTGCATCAAAAGAAAATATAAGACATGTCCAAGTACATTTGACATAAAATCAATTCATTTGTATTTGGTTGTTGATCTCTATTAGTTCATTCATTTTCTCCATGGCCAAGCTGATTACTTGTTCATGTTTGCATTTATATTGGCCCATAACTAAGTCCAACGCAATCCTCATCCTCATTCCATCATCAACCTATGACATAGACGACCAAGTATAGGTTATAGTATCTTATTGCTATTAAGCAAGCTTTGTAAAAAAATTCAAATGAATGAACTTAACTCACCTTGATGTTGAACTGGTTTTGTAGATTCCTTTTTGAAATTTGCATCATCCAGGCTACAACCTAAATTCCACAGTCATTCTTGTTAAAGTGATTGAAACATTAATTGTCTAACCACTCTAATTGCACTGATTATTCTCTATTTGATTAAAAACATAACACAAAATGGTCTTGTCCATACGAGTCATCTCTCTACTAACCCAATCCAACAGGTTCAATAATCTCAAACTCAAAAAGGATAGGCTTCTTTGGTCAACAGAATTTGTAAAAGGAATCATCATGCAACATTTGTTCTGTAAATAGTCCCTGAATCAGTCCATATCATTAGGACGAATAATAGGTGTTAAAATAGAAAATTGTAGTGGAATAACAAAATGGTAAAGAGTTAATTTAGGACTTTAACATTACCAAAATATTTAAGCTTCTCAACTTGGATTCATATTTGTTCAAAGATGGATTGGAATCCAACAGAATTAGGTGTGATTCTGACAAGTCAATCACAAGTAGAAACCAGTGATTGTTATCCTTATTAATTGGTACTAAGATCTATAAAATTGATAATTAATAATGATAACAGTTTTCATGTACATTTTATTATTATAATAACATCTAATTTGTTTGTGTACCTAAGACAAATAGTTAACTTTTCCCATAAATTCTTGCTGATAGTAAGCAATGATTTTTTTGGATCTTTATGCCAATTCAAGACATAATCTACAGTATTGCTGGCAAGTATGTTTTATATAATTATTGATAGTTAGAATTTAATTTGAAATTTAAAACAAAATAGATGGCTTACAGAGAACGTGGTTGGAAGGAACCAAATTGTGGAATGGTTATACACTAATTTATGATCATGTGTAACCATACAAACAAGCATATTAAGTACTTGTATGTAATATTAAAGCCAATAAGTGCTACTACACAAAATATGTAACATTTACATTAAAAAGTACCATGTTTTAGGTCTTACGTCTTAGTCAACTCTCTATTTGGGCATTAGCATTTTCAATGTATGTCTAAAACCATCACATAATAGTGTTGTACTTAAAATTTCGGTCCTATAATGGGATAAATAGAATTAATGGATGAATAAGATTGTTGCCTATAAGAATATTATCACCTATTTAAAAATTTTAACTTACTCATCACATACATTGCTTTGAAATATATAAACTGCTACTGCAACCGCTACTTCGCTTAACCCCATTTCTTTTGTAGGCCTAAATAGTACTGGTACCCACTACAATTCAGTTGATTAGTTAGACATGGAAAAATAATAAATATATAAACACATACATACACATTTATGTTTGGAAGCTCCACTCCTGGACGTTGTAGGCTTTTTTGAGACATTGCAGATTTAGTTGAGTTGTTGACTATGAAATCTGGGCTTACTTGTCTTCTGGATTGCATTGCTGTTTTGGTGATCTTATTGATATTATTTGTCTGACTTTCATTAGGCCCCTTGTTGTTTCTCATCGTTGTCTTGTTTACCTCTTCACCTTTGTTGTTGTAGTCATACGCATGAGAGTTTTTGAGTTTCTTCATTATCATGTCAGTGCAACTAATCGTAGTTGATAATGGGCTGATTTATAGTACAATGCTATTGTGCGTTTGGTTGACAATCATATTTGTCAGTACTTGGAGGACTTGCTTCATCTCTTCCACATATGACCCTAACATGTCAACTTTTGCCAAAACAATCTATGCAAAGTAGGAAGGTGCACCCATATTTAATTTAATATGTCATTTTTCAATAAATACTAAAAAATATTTAATACAGATGTACATTTACCTCATCCTTGTCATTGAGTACTTCTCTCTTCAAATTTGGAATGCACGCTTCAGTTGGATTCCTCATAAAGTCTTTGTGTCTGATAGATATTTTCATGTTAATTTTGGATTCAAAATTTAACTATCTAGTAATCGAGCAAGAAAATTGAAAGGCATCGAGAAATTGTTTCTATGGGTAGCATCATTGTAATTGTTTCTAAATTAGTTGGTTGCTTGGGTAAACTGATGTGTCTGTTTGTTGGTCCGAGTCTTTTGTGTGGTTGAGGACATCCATTCTGATCCTCTTTGATCCTTCTCCTAGAGGACACCTTATACCCATGCCTGTGTAATGGATTGTTTTGGATGAACACAAGTGTATGATTTAGTCCACAGTGGGTGTGATGTTGAAGGTGAGAGAGTTAATACATATTATTACCCTATAACATAGTTAAAAGTTGGAATTATCAACTGAAACAATATTTGGTCAGATGTCCTTTGATAGTGTAAAAACTTGCACCAATTAGTTGAGACATTGGTTATGTTGCTGACTACATGCGTGTGGGTTACCCTTTAAAGTCTGTACCTGTTATCGATGCAACTACAATTCCTATGCAAAAAATATTAGTTGTCCAACATTTAATTCCTATATATATTTATTTTTTAAGTTTTTTTACTTGATTTTTTTAAAGTTTATTGTACATTAAATTAAAATAACTAGTACTAAATTTTGGAAAGAATTGATAGCAAGTATGAAAATTTTAGATTATTCCAATAAAATATGTGGGTTAAGATTTTTGGGTTTTAGTTTTATTTTTAAGTTTATTCTACATTAAACTAAAAATACTAGTACTATATTTTGGAAAGAATTCATAGTCAATTTTTAAATTTGTAACTATTTCACTAAAATACCAGACCTGAAGTTGGTCAGCTCTATTTTTTTTTATTTGAAGTGAAATTACATTAAATTAAAAGTAATACTTCTATAAATTGGAAATAATTGATATCCAATATTAAACTTGATTTACAATTGTATGTGTTCATATTTAATTAGTAAGAATTTTTACAGTTAAAGTTAATGGATTTTCATAAATAAATGTTATTAATCATCAATATTTTATTTTAATATCAATTGGGCTTGTCTCTATACAGTAGATAACTTATTTAAAAGTCTATTTAGCATTGCAAATATTAGCATGCATACTGCATGAGCAAATATAATGTATACAGAAAGCAATAGTTGACAAGATATTACAATAACAATGTGCTAAACTGATCCATAAAAAAAAATCCAATCTAAACCAAAATCACTCTTCCATCTTACTAAACAACACTTATAATCTAATATTGCCATAATTCTGGGTTTAGGGTTTAGGAGATCTAACAAGTATGCATGCACTTATTTTTCATCTGAATGGTTTTCAAACTTTGAAATGTCAATCTTGTGATCTCATTTTTTTGCTGGTTATAAGGCTTCAAAACCAAGTCCAGTGCAATCCTCATTCTCATTTCATCTTGAACTTGTCTGAAAAAGACCAACACATGGTCAAATAATGGCCTTTTAAATGGACAAGTAACAAAAAATTAAAGAACGTACATGTATATTACATTCCTCAAAATAGTCGCTATTCAAAGCTTGCATCATCTAAGTAGCCACAAATACAGCACAATCATTCCTAAAATAACCAAAAAAAAAAGTTACTGACCTTATTAACATATTTTGGTATGCATAGAACTAATAGTAAATTTAAAAAAAAGTATAAAACTCACATGAGCCATCTCTCTATGTCTCAATCCCTTTAGGTTCAAAAACTTGGAAAGAAGAAATATTTGGTTTTTTAGTAGAGCGGAAGTTATAGAATCTCTCATCCATCTGCATTTCCTCTAGAAACATTGTCTATACATGAAGGTTTTATAAGATGTAATTATATGTGAAAAAACTGGGATTGAAACCTATGGTATTACAATGTTACATTACCAGTATCTTAACAGATGTCTTTCTTGAAAAATGGTTTAATAGGTTGGGCTTTGAATCTAGCAAAATAAGTTGTTTGCTGATGAGGTCGATTACAAGCAAATACTAATGCATGTTTCCTTCATTGATGGGAACACAAACCTTGAAACATATACACCACCAAACTTGTTAGGTACTACAATTATGTTTAAGTAATACCCTGGAAAAATATGTTAGGCTTGTATATGGTTACGGAGGTAGCCTAATACATACTTAACATGTCTGTGTAGTTCTGTGACTGTCTGAGCATATGTAGGCACTTTGTTGTAACACTATGTGTGAAATATAGCTGTTATTTGCTCCGAAGGTGACTTAAACTGCTTAGTTAGTGAAAATAAATGTGGAGAGCTTGTTTCCAAGTCACAAATGTGTGAACTGTGCTACAATTAAAGTTTGAGGTTAATCAGAGTTAGTTTGACATTTTTAAGCATACTGATTATATGTTTTAATGCCAGTTTGACTAGCAGCTAATATGAAAAAATAGAGAAATAGTGAAACAGAATTTTTGATGAATCTTAGGATTTATATTTGAATATGTTGGAAGCTAGGAAAGTAGATTTTGTGAAATCTAGGTGTTCTTAGCAGATCAGGAGTTTTAATGCTTGGCTATAAAAAGCCAATTTGGATTTCTCTTCCTCATATCTCATGGCTGAGAGAGGAAACAGAGAAAGAAAAGAAAACAAAAAAGAGAAGAGAAAAGAGAAAGAGAGAAACCGAAGGTGAAGAGAAAGAGGAAGAGAAAAAAAAGAAGACGAAGGAGGACTCAAGTGGAGGCTTGACTTCATCTTCATCTTCTTGATCTTGAGTTAGGGGGAACCTTGTTTTGACTTCTTGCTTTCATTTCCTTCATCTTATTTCATGAGTTGGTTTGATGGGGGAATATGGTTTTGAAGTGTGATGTTTATGTTTATGGTAATAAATACCTGAATCTTGTTAGAAAATTTGAGAATAGCATGTTTTTGGTTTGCTGACACATGAGAACAGATTTTCATCACTTGAACACCCTTGGTTGCCATTTGAGTTGAAAATGGGGGTTTTAGGTTTAGGTTGATGAATGGTTTGTGATTAGTTGATTTTTGTGAAATTGTAGTTGTACAGTAGTTACAATATGTAGTTGAACATTGTGAAAGGTTGGAAATCACTTGGATGTGAAGTTTGAGTGATTGGAAGAGGGGTAGGTTCCAATGAAACAGTACCCGGATATGCAGAACTCTACAGAATCCATGTTCTGCTGCTCACGCTGCGGCGCACGGTGTTTCACGCCGCGTCATGCGAGTGATGCATGCCCAAAAATTGGAACCCGAGGGCTGGGTACCGTGGCGTGGATGTGTTTGTGCCGCAGTGTGAGATGGGGCAGAGGCCATGGTGCCGCGACGTGGCCGTGGTGTGTCGCAACGTGAGCTCTAGTTTTGGATAGAAATTACTGTGTGATGCAATGGAGCCTGTGAATGATGTAGTTTCTTCTCTTATGCTTCCTTACGAGTGTTGGGACTCTAATAGGAGTATAGAGTGAAGTGTTTGTGAAATGAACTTGAGATGCATATAAACCAATTGTGGAGCTAATTACGGGAAGTAATTAGTAATTGTATTGCATGAGATATTTGTAAAACATATTTGAGGTGGGTAATATCCTCTCTATGTTTGTTGAGTAGTGGAGGTGAGTAATATCCTCACTACCTTTTTGAAGTTGAAATATGATGAGAATGACAGATAGAGTGAGTATATAAGTTTTTTTTAAAAGAATGTGTGGAAACCTTGTGGAGATGGATTTTCATATAGCTGGAAGCATTAAGTACAATCTTGTGTAGTCTAATACTCGGTGTGGTGTTGTGTGTACTTTATAAAATCACTTTGCATGATTTTCTCACACACTTGCTATTTGCACATATCTGCGAATAGTATATGAGATGGTGAACACCCATTGTTGAAAGGTGGAATAGTCCATTCATTTTCAGGTGGTATATGAGATGGTGAACACCCATTGTTGAGAGGTGGAGTAGTCCATTCATTGCCAAGTAGTGTTAAATGGTCGGAACCATACTACTCAGGAGAAATACAAGGAACTGAGTTCCTGTGAATAGTCAAGTTTCATGACATTGCACTAACATTATTTTAATCTCATCGCATAATCATTGTCTTAGGACATGTTATGCATAAACATACAACATAACAAGCATTGCATTTGTATGGTAATTGTACAGGCAATTACCTTAATCAATGATATGTACGATTGTATGGGCGGATGTATAATATCGATTATAGTTGTTATGATGAGACAATGGTTATAGCCACTGGTGTGATAGTGGTTGTAGCCACAATTGTGTGTATCTCTGAGATGGAGATTGTTGTGTTTGTATCTTCGGGATAGATATACTGTGTTTTTGTGAGGATTGCTTAAAAATTATTTGTGATAAAAGAGTTTTTATATAAACTTATAAATGAGAATCTATTTCGAGAAGAGAAAAGACATAGTTTTGGCTTTTGCCACCTTTCTAGCTTGATGAGTATGAGACGTGAGTTTAGAAATGTGTTTTTTCCTGAAATGGCTAGAATGATTGTGATAACATGTTTTATGGATTAAACTACTGAGAATGTGCGATTCTCACCCTTTGTGTGTGTTTCTATGATGATTCCATGGAGGATGTCTTATGGAAAGTGAAGTGCAAGCAGGAGTTTGGAGTGCTTAGCTTAATGTAGCTAAGTAGTTTCTTTTGATTATGTACGTATTGCATTAGTGATAAATACAGATATTGTGTATTCTTTATACATTCGAGGCTCATATTTTCTATATAATGCCGATATGTTATATTGGAAATTGCATAACTGTAGTAAGTAGCATGCTTGAATCTAATCACTGTAGTATACTTTGGCTATATTATGGTTATTAAATTCGGGACATTACATTATGGTATCAGAGCAGTTCATCCTGTTGATCTGCGGTATAAACTGATTATGCTTAGATATGTAGAAGTTTTTCTGTGTGTTGTGCATTTCTTTGTCTCTTGTTTGAGGTGTTGGAAAAGGATTGCATGACTTACTTTAGGTTGGATGTTAGTAGCCACTGTTACATGGTTCTATGATATTGAGGATTGACATACTCAATATGTAATGTTCTATGCGGACAGGAAACTATGACTTCACCTAGGCAAACTAAGAGCAAATGAGTTCTTCTAATAAGGGTCCAATTGGTATGATTGACCTCATTAGGATTTGTTTGCATCTGCACCCTTTGTTGTGGTACCTCTAATGTTAGTAGAGCCCATGTGTTGGATAAAGGGTTGTTAGATAAGGCTTGCAAGGATTATGGATTGAGGATTCCAAGATTTTTGAGGAAAACAAATTTCTTAGGTGAAGAATATCTAGCATAGGTTTGGCTTAGGAGCTAGAAACTTGCACAAGACAAGATTGTCTTGAGTTATTAATGATGAGTTGGATACCACTAGGGGAGGTGGAATCCTTCGAGAGTGATGTCTGATGGAGATCTTGAAACCTTAGTTGTGAGAGACTAAGTGTTGATGATGAGCGAATTTTGGGGACAAAATTCTAAAAAGGAGGGGAGAATTGTACCACCCTGAAAAAACATGTTAGGCTTGTATATGGTTACAGAAGTAGCCTAATACATACTTGACATGTCTGTGTAATTTTGTGACTGTTTGAGCATGTTTAGGTACTTTGCTGTAATACTATGTGCGAAATATAGTTGTTATTTACTCTAAAAGTGGGTTAAATTGCTTAGTTAGAGGAAATAAATGTGGAGAGTTTGTTTCCAAGTCACAAATGTGTGAACTGTGCTATAGTTAAAGTTTGAGATTAATCGGAGTTAGTTTGACATTTTTAAGCATACTGGTTGTGTGTTTTAATGCCGGTTTGACTAGCAGCTGATATGAAAAAATAGAGAAATGATGAAATAGGATTTTTAATGAATCTTAGGATTTATATTTGAATTTGTTGGAAGCTAAAAAATTGGATTTGGTAAAATCTAGGTGTTCTTAGCAGATCGGGAGTTTTAGTGCTTGGCTATAAAAAGTCAATTTGGATTTCTCTTCCTCATATCTCACGGCTAAGAGAGGAAACAGAGAAAGAAAAGAAAACATAAAAGAGAAAGAGAAAATTGAAGGAGAAGAGAAAAAGAGGAAGACGAAGGAGGACTCAAGTGGAGGCTTGGCTTCATCTTCATCTTCTTGATCTTAAGGTAGGGGGAACCTTGTTTTGACTTCTTGCTTTCATTTCCTTCATCTTATTTCAAGAGTTGGTTTGATGGGGGAATGGGGTTTTGAAGTGTGATGTTTGTGTTTATGGTAGTAAATACCTGAATCTTGTTAAAAAGCTTGAGAATAGCATGTTTTTGGTTTGCTGGAGGCATAAGAACATATTTTCATCACTTGAACACCCTTGGTTGCCATTTGAGTTGAAAATGGGGGTTTTAGGTTTAGGTTGATGAATGATTTGTGATTGGTTGATTTTTGTGAAATTGTAGTTGTACAATAGTTATAATATATAGCTGAACCTTGTAAAAGGTTGGAAATCACTTGGATATGAAGTTTAAGTAATTAGAAGAAGGGTAAGTTCCAATGGAACAGTACCCAGATCTGCAGAATTCTGTAGAATCCATGTTTTGTTGCTCACATCGCGGCGCATGGTGTTTGACGCCGTGGCATGCAAGTGATACACGCCCAGAATTTGGAACCCGAGGGCTAGGCTCCGTGGCCTGGATATGTTTGTGCCACGGTGTGAGATGGGGCAGAGGCCAGGGCACCGCGGCGTGGCTGTGGTGTGCCACGGCGTGAGCTGCAGTTTTGGACAGAAATTACTGTGAGATGCAATGGAGCCTGTGAATGATGTAGTTTCTTCTCTTATGCTTCCTTATGAGTGTTGGGACTCTAATAGGAGTATAGAGTAAAGTGTTTGTGAAATAAACTTGAGATGCATATAAATCAATTGTGGAGCTAATTATGGAAAGTAATTAGTAATTGTATTGCATGAGATGTTTGTGAAACATATTTGAGGTGGGTAATATCCTCTCTATGTTTATTGAGTAGTGGAGGTGAGTAATATCCTCACTACCTATGTGAAGTTGAAATGTGATGGGAACGACACAGAGTGAGTATGTGAGTGTTCTTAAAAGAATGTGTGGAAGCCTTATGGAGAAGGATTTTCTTACAGCTGGAAGCATTAGGTACAATCTCGTGTAGGAGAATACTCGGTGTGGTGTTGTGTGTGCTTTATAAAATCACTTTGCATGATTTTCTCACACACTTGCTATTTCTACGTATCTGCGTATGGTATATGAGATGGTGAACACCAATTGTTGAGAGGTGAAATAGTCCATTCATTGTCAGGGGTATATGAGATGGTGAACACCTATTATTGAGAGGTGGAGTAGTCCATTCATTGTCAAGTAGTGTTAAATGGCTGAAACCATACTACTCAGGAGAAATACAAGGAACAGAGTTCCTAGGAATAATCGAGTTTCATGACATTACACTAACACTATTTTAATCTCATTGCATAATCATTGTCTTCGGACATGTTAGGCATAAACATACAACATAACAAGCATTGCATTTGCATGGTAATTGTATGGGCAATTACCTTAATCAATGATATGTACGATTGTATGGACGATTGTATAATATCGTTGATAGTTGTTAAGATGAGACAGTGGTCGTAACCATTGGTGTGATAATGGTTGTAGCCATAGTTGTGTGTATCTCTGAGATGGAGATTATTGTGTTTGTATCTCTGGGATGGAGGTGCTGTGTTTTTGTGAGCATGGTGATTGCTTGAAAATTGTTTGTGATAAAAGATTTTTTATATAAACTTATAAATAAGAATCTATTTCGGAAGAGAAAGGACATGATTTTGGCTTTTGTCGCCTTTCTAGCTTGATGAGTATAAGACTTGAGTTTAGAAATGTATTTTTTCTCGAAATGGTTGGAATGATTGTGATGACATGTTTTATGGATTAAACTACTGAGAATATATGATTCTCAGCCCTTATATGTGTTTCCATGATGATTCTAGGGAGGATGTCTTATGGAAAGTGAAGTGCAAGTAGGAGCTTGGAGTGCTTAGCTTAATGCTGCTAGGTAGTTTCTTTTGATGATGTACGTATTGTATTTGTGATAAATATAGATATTGTGTATTGTTTATACATTCGAGACTTATATTTTCTATATAATGCCGATATGTTATATTAAAAATTACACAGCTGTAGTAAGTAGCATGCTTGAATCTAATCACTATAGTATACTTTGATTATATTATGATTATTAAATTCGGGATATTACATTTAACATGTACTAAACTAGCATTGAAATGGAGTGTCAGTTGCATTTCTCACCAATCTTAGGTAATCAACTTTACCTATGAAATGAGGGTGAAATTGGTCCATAAAAGTAAATAGATGTGTGCTCCAACTCAACCCAAATTGTTGCAGTTACCATCAAAACTTACACTATTAATCAATTTTTATTTAAATTAGTTTTGTAAAGATAAATTTACTTATATATATATATATATATAAAAAAGCTTATTGGTAAGAACCAAACTGATGATAATCTAGACCTTGCTCACTCTTCATGTGTCAGCATGCATGCCACTAGATTAAGAATATGTTTATTAAAAAAATGTGTTAATGATTTGAGTGCCGAACTCAACCAAAGAACAAAATTCCAATTCCACTAATAACTTGTAGCACAAGGCAATGAACTGAATCGTCACTTGAGGATCAAGATACCAATCAAACTAAATCAAGATCAAACAGGGGGGATTGTGTATGCAGAATGTAAATGTAATAATTAAATGTAAGAAAGAAAATTAAATTACAAAGCAACCAATCCAAGAGACCGTTAGAAACCTAGTTGGCTTGTCATCGATTACTAAACATGCATCTGAATTGAATTAATTGGTTAATCTATGATTGACTGAAATCTCTGTATTAAACACTAGATAATCACCTAGAATTTAACTAGCAAACAATTCATAAACCTGTGATTGCTAGAATTATGCAACTTATGTTAGTTTAACAACCAAAATTCAATTAACCCAGATTAACAAATCTGACAACCTAACCGTCTTTAATTCATGTGACTAAACTACAATTAATCAATTACAATTTAATCACAAATCTTAATTAGGATTAAGGATTCAATCAGATCACATCACACAATAGAAATCTCTAATCATGTAATTCGAAATCCAAATCAAGAGAAGAAGAAGATAATTAATTATATTCAAAATCAAAATTAGGTACAAAATTTCAAAGCTAAACCAGAATTTCCTTAAGATCCTTACATTGATCTTAGATGTTTAGTTCTCCATGGCTGCCGCACACGGTTTGCAAAAGAAAGGAGAAAATTCTAGGTAGAAGAATCAAGTAGTACGGCTTATGGTTTGTATCTATCTCGGGTTCCTTATCTATACAAAAATATCTAATCTAAAAATTAAGAATCCTAATTTGCCCCTAGGTTAAAGTTAATCCTCTGCCTTTTAGCTTTTCTTGACCACCGAAATCACTTGAATTTGGCTTAAGATGAGAGAGTTATGCCCAAATCACTCTTAACAGGTCTCTGATCCCATTAGCTGACGTAAAAGGATGAAAATACCATCAAAATGTGACATAACCCATGTTCAGACTTCCAAGCCCAATTCGGTCTACTAGATATTCGATTCATCTTTGGGATTCTCATGAAAGTTGTAGAACTCTCTCTTATCTTTCCTACAAGATAAGATACATGATTTTTAAATATCTAGAACTCAAGATATGGCCGAAATACAGAAATAATGTAAAATCTTAATAATGCTAGAAAGATCAATAAAGCCCAATTTGAGCTCAAACTTACAAAACATGGTCAAGCTCAATCAGTTAAGTACATGGAGAGTGTCAAGGACTAAAAATGAGGGTTTATTAATGTATGAAATCTGTGATAATCAATTAATCATGCGATTAAAGTTGCAGTGAGATATACATGTTTGTTTCTAATATATATTGGACTTACCTCATGGTCCAACATCCCCTTAGGCACTAGAGTTTTGAAAGACTCTCTATGGCCATGACATAGTCCATTTATGGCTAGAATCTCCTTGCTTTAGGAAAAAAATGTTTCATATAACATAATTGAGTTAGAGTACTTTATCATCCTTATTATGTAATAATAAAATTCAGTAATACCAAATTATCAAACATATTTACTCACTCATCACAATTGTTATTTGCAAAAATATAACCATATACAACAACCTCTACTTAGTCAAACTTCATCTTTTTGGTAAGCCTAAACAACAAAGGCACCCACTGCATGATGATTGACATGTTACTCATATGATAAATTATATAAAATTACTTGCATCATTAGGTGGATTTTCATCAGTCATAGATGATTTACATTAGGAAGCTCTATCCTTGATGTTCTCATAGGGTTATGCAAGGTTGTGGATGACTGTTGAGCTTGAGACACAATGTAGTAACCATCACTGTTGGGACTCAACCTACCTTGGAATCTTGTGTTTGAGGTAAAAATTATTTTTTTCGGGGTGAAGAGTTTCTTTCCCACAGAAGAACCATTCTCCTTCCCCCCTCCTGTTCTTCATGAAAAGGATCCTTTGATAACATAGAGTTGTACTTATTCTCTATTTGTGTAGCATGCATTGGTTGATTTTTGAAGCATCCATCAAATCCACTGTAACACCCATGAAAACATGATAGACTTGTATATGGTTATGGAAGTAGCCTAATACCTGATTATCATGCCTGTTAATTTTTGGTGACCGTCTGAGCTTGTTTAGTCATTTTGTTGTAGCTCTATATGTGAAATATAGCTATTTTTAGCCCCAAATTTGACTTAAAATGTTTAGTTAATGGAAATAAGTGTGGAAAACTTATTTCTAGGTCATAAATGTGTAGAAGGAGATGTGGTTAAAGTTTGAAGTTAATCAGAGTTAGTTTGGTATTTTTACGCACCCTGGTTGCGTGTTTTAATGTCGGATTGACCCTAACAGATATGAAAAATTATGGTAATGGTGAAACAAGATTTTTAATGAATCTTAGAATTTCTTTTAAGCTTGTTGGAAGTTAGGAATCTTGATTTGGTGAAATCCAAGCATTCTTAGAAAATTGGGATTTATCTGTGTAGTCACTTAAGTGACTAAATGGTTGCACGACTAAGCTAGTTTCTGCCTTGGCCTATTTAAGCCACCAAAATGAGATAATTGTCTTATTCTCCCTTTTCTTTCACAGCTGCAAACAGGAAAGGGTAAGGAGAAAGGAAAGCAATGAGCCAAAGGAGAAGAAGCATCATCCAAGCAAGGGAGAGAACTTAACTTTGCAGAGGAACGAATAAGTGATTTCAATTTCTGAAGATTAAGATAGGGGGAAACCTTTTTCTTGCTCCTCTTTCTTTTTCTCTATTTTTTTCATAGTGATGGCTTGATGTGAAGATTGATTGTTGAGTATGATTTAGTGTTTTTGGCTTGAATCTTGTTTGAGAACTTGAGGATGGCTTGTATATGAGTTGTTGGGTGATTGGAAATGGATTTTCAGCCCTTGTATACCTTAAATTCCATTTGAGTTGAGATTTGGGGTTTTAGGTTTTGTATTGGATGATTATCCATGATCCATGGTTTTGAGTGAAATCAAAGTGGAGTAAGAGTTGCTATGTGTAGAATCTGTGTTCTGCTATGGACACCGCGGCGTAGCACTTGGAGTGCCGTGATGTAGGGAAAAATAAAAATGCGCACCGCGGCAAGGCACTTAGGTGCTGCGGTGTGGGCAGCATTTCTTGCCAATAATTGAAACTCGAGGGTTGGGCACCGCGATGTAGCACATGGTGTGCCACGGCGAGGGAGCGTGGAAGCAAATATGAGTTGTGTTTGATGCCATGAAGTTTTCCAATGGTGTAGTTTCTTCTTTTATGCTTCTTAATGAGTATTGAGACTTTAATAGGAGTATCTAATGAAGTGTATATGTGGTGAATGTAAATCAATTAGTATGTTAATTATTGTGGTACTTAACATCATTGTATTTCATGTTTGTAGTTAGGAATATAAATCAATTGGCATGCTAGTTATTGTAGTAATTGACATAATTATTGTTCCATAGCTATGTTGATGAGGTTGAGTCCACATTGTTGGTGATCAAATGTGATTTTGAATGAGAATATATTTAATCCTTCCTATCACAGTGATTATCGTAGGTGATCAAATATGATTTTGAATGAGAAGGTATTCAAACCTTCCTATCATAGTGATCATTGTTGAAGACCACATTGATGAGGACGGTTCAATTTCCTCACTTCCCAGGATGAAGACTTCTGGAACTGGATTTCCAGTGCTTGTTCAAGATTTGGGAGAGATTCTTTTTTGTTCGAGACTCATGCATGACACAACATTACCATGGAACTGGGTTCTTGTAAATGGTAGCATACATTATACATTACATATTTAGGTTATTGCATAGGCATGAACATAAGGTATAATTTGGCATAGCATGGCAATTGAATGGGTAGTTACTAATCATAACATAATCATGCATTACAATTTTATGGGCAGTTGCGTATTCTGTATGTGAATGTATATATGTTGGTTTTGGAATACTTCTATTGAGAATTGTGATTTCTCACCCCGATTATGTTGCCATGTATATCCAAGTGCGAGTTCTTCGAAAGGGAAGACGAAGATGTATGAAGATTAGTATAGTTATAGGCTTGTTGTTGATAAAGCTTGTATATTATGCTAGATCTTATTATTTTGAAAGTTTATGTATTACAATGTGCCCTCAGAGGCAATGATGTATATATATAACTTCTGTTATCGTGGCTCTTCATAATTATTTATATAAATGTTATGGGTTTAGTTGTTGTATGTTAGAAGTAGCATGACCAATATTGGTTATTCTTCTCTATGACGATATATCTGGATAGAAAATATTAGGATGTTACAATATGGTATCAGAGTAGTTCATTCTGTTGAGTCGGGATATGGACTGACTATGCTTAGACATGTGTAGTGTTGGTTGTACATTTCTTGTCTCTTACATGTGATTGTTTAAGTGAAATTGCATGACTTGCCTTTGATATGTCTGTTTTAGCTACTATTGCACGGTTACATGATATTGAGCCTAACTAACTCAATATGTAATGTTTTGTGTTTATAGGAACCTATGGCAGCACAAGGGCGACCGCGTGGGAGTAGGAATAGGAACTTTGTGAATGAAGGTTCGAGTATGGCTGAGGTCGTGATGGCAATGGCCGAAGCGATGCGTGAACAGATGACTGCAAATGCCACAACAATGAGGGAGCAAGCAGCTGTAGCTGCAACTGCTAGAGTGATTTAAAGGCTAGAGGCTAATCAAACATTGCCTACACCACCACCGGTACCACCACCGAGGTGTGAGGTACAAGGGGAGAGAAACCTGGACTTTCATGACCTTTCAGAGTTTAGGAAGGCAAGTCCACCATCGTTCAGAGGAGATTATGACCCAGTAAGGGTTGAGGAGTGAATAACGGAGCTAGAAAAGATTTTTACAGTTATGAGATGTTTAGAGGAGCAGAAGATGTCTTTTGCGGCATACATGTTGAAAGGGGAAGCTGAGCACTGGTGGAATGGTGCAATGAGGATGATGGAGGTAGCTGGGACCCAGGTTTCTTGGGAGGTATTCAAGGTTATCTTTTTGGAGAAATACTTTTCACAAACTGTGCAAGAAGAGAAAGAGATGGAGTTTTTGCAGCTGCAGCAAGGGAACATGATGGTTGGACAGTATGTAGCAAGATTCGAGGAGTTGTCCAAGTTCTCTTCTTCACTCCGATATAATCCTAATGATACTTGGAAGTGTGTGAAGTTTGAAACTAGTTTGAGAGAGAGTATGAGGAGGTTAGTGAAACCTTTTGAGATCAGGGATTACCCTTCCTTGGTTAACAAATGTATAGTTGTTGAACCCTTGAGTTTTAGACCACATCATGAGCATTGATCATAAGATTCCTACAAGCGGAAGAGTACATAAAGTAGATCAGAGGAGAGTATTCCACAGCATAGAGATCAGAAAGATAAGGAAAACAAGATCAGAGGGTCGGTCGTGATTAGCTATGTGCTAAATGTGGTAGACACCATGGAGATAAAGCTTGTGTAGCTGATTAATTAACATGTTACAAGTGTGGTCAGCCGGGCCACTTTGCAAGAAATTGTCCTCCCAAAAAGGAGGCAAAGTCAGAGGTTAGATCGGAAAGAGTCTACTATTTGGATGCCAAGGAGACAACACAGTCTCCGGGTTCAGGTAAAGGTGAGCACATGGTTGTACTTGTTGAGTAATTTTGTTTTCTTGAGGTTTGGTTGTACCTGTTGTTGTGTGTGAGTTGTTTGGGGTTTCTTATCATAGGTAAACTAAATTTTGAGGGTAAAATTTTAAAAAAGAGGGGAGAAATGTAACACCCATGAAAACATGATAGACTTGTATATGGTTACGGAGGTAGCCTAATACCTGATTATTATGCCTGTTAATTTTTGTGACCGTTTGAGCACGTTCGGTCATTTTGCTGTAACTCTATGTGTGAAATATAACTATTTTTAGCTCAAAATTTGACTTAAATTGCTTAGTTAATAGAAATAAGTATGGAGAACTTGCTTCTAGGTCAAAAATGTGTGGAAGGAGATATGGTTAAAGTTTAAAGTTAATCGGAGTTAGTTTGATATTTTAAGCAGACTGGTTATGTGTTTTAATGCCAGATTAACCCCAACAGATATGAAAAATTATGGTAATGGTAAAACAAGATTTTTAATGAATCTTAGAATTTATTTTAAGCTTGTTGGAAGTTAGAAATCTTGATTTGGTGAAATCCAAGTGTTGTTAGCAAATCGAGGTTTATCAGTGTAGTCACTTAAGTGACTAAATGGTTGCACGAGTAGGCTAGTTTCTGCCTTGGCCTATTTAAGTAACCAAAATGAGATAATTGTCTCATTCTCTCTTCTCTTCACCAATGCAAACAGGAAAGGGCAAGGAGAAAGGAAAGCAATGAGCTAAAGGAGAAGGAGCATCATCCAAGCAAGAGAGAGAACTTAGCTTTGCAGAGGAACAACTAAGTGATTTCAATTTTTGAAGATTGAGGTAGGGGAAACCTTGTTCTTGCTCATCTTTCATTTTCTCCATTTTTTTCTTAGTGATGACTTGATGTGAGGATTGATTGTTGAGTGTGATTTGGTATTTTTGGCTTGAATCTTGTTCGAGAACTTGAGAATGGCTTGTATATGAGTTGTTGGGTGATTGGAAACGGATTTCCAACCCCTGTATACCTTAAATTCCATTTGAGTTGAGATTTGGGGTTTTAGGTTTTGTATTGGATGATTATCCATGATCCATGATTTTGAGTGAAATCAAAGTGAAATAAGAGTTGTTATGTGTAGATAGACTTTGTGTGATGTTGGAAATCACTTGAAATGAAGTTTTAAGTGATTGGAAGATGGTTTAGTTCCAATGGAACAGTACCCATATTTGCAGAATTCTGCAAAATCTGTGTTTTGCTATAGGTGCCTCGGCGTGGTACTTGGGTGCTGCGACATGGGCAGCATTTCCTGCCAGTACTTGAAACCCGAGGGTTGGGCATCGCGGCATGGCACATGGTATGCCACGGCATGGGAGCCTAGAAGCAACTATGAATTGTGTTTGATGCCATGAAGTTTTCCAATGGTGTAGTTTCTTCTTTTATACTTCTTAATGAGTATTAAGACTTTAATAGGAGTATCTAATGAAGTGTATATGTGGTGAATATAAATCAATTGGTATGTTAATTATTGTGGTACTTAACAGCATTGTATTTCATGTTTGTAGTTAGGAATATAAATCAATTGGCATACTAGTTATTGTAGTAGTTGACATAATTGTTGTTCCATAGCTATGTTGATGAGGTTGAGTCCTCATTGTTGGTGATCAAATGTGATTTTGAATGAGAATATATTTAATCCTTCCTATCACAATGATTATCGTAGGTGATCAAATATGATTTTGAATGAGAAGGTATTCAAACCTTCCTATCATAATGATCATTGTTGAAGACCGCATTGATGAGGATGGTTCAATTCCCTCACTTCCCAGGATGAAGACTTCTGGAACTGGGTTTCCAGTGCTTGTTTAAGATTTGGGAGAGATTCATTTGTTTTGTTCGAGACTCATGCATGACACAACATTACCATGGAACTGAGTTCTTATAAATGGTATCATACATTATACATTACATATTTAGGTTATTGCATAAGCATGAACATAAGGCATAATTTGGCATAGCATTACAATTGTATGGGCAGTTGCTAATCATAACATAATCATGCATTGCAATTGTATGGGCAGTTGTGTATTCTTTATATGAATGTATGTATGTTGGTTTTGGAATACTTCTATTGAGAATTGTGATTTCTCACCCTGATTATGTTGCCATGTAAATCCAGGTGCGAGTTCTTCAAAATGGAAGAAGAATATGTATGAAGATTAGTATAGTTATAGGATTGCTGTTGATAAAGCTTGTATATTATGCCAGATCTTGTTGTTTTGAAAGTTTATGTATTACAATGTTCCCTCGGAGGTAATAATGTATGTATATATATATAATTTCTATTATCGTGGCTCTCCATAATTATTTGTATAAATATTATGGGTTTAGTTGTTGTATGTTAGAAGTAGCATGACTAGTATTGGTTATTCTTTTATATGATGATATATCTGGATAACAAATATTGAGATGTTACATCCACCACAGGCGTTTGGGCATTATTAATTACTTTAGTTGCAGTAGAATTCATTGGAGTCATGAAGTAAGTCTTTGTGAGTTGGATTGTTGTTGTTGTGGGACTTGTATTCCCTAATATAGGTATGGGAAATTGACTCAACATTGGTATCATTTGGATGGGGCTTTGGGTTGCAATTCTTTCGGCCAGGTTATGAACTATTTGCTTTACTTCCTCAACAGTAGACCCTAGTTGGTCGACCCTTGCCAATACAACCTAACAAAACATGGTCCCTATTTATGAAGTGTGAAATAAATGAAGGGTTTATGTCATAATGAAAGTAACATTTGCTTCCTTAGTTTTTTCATTCTCTGCATACTTCCTTTCCCTAATGTTTGTCCATTCTAAGCTTTCATGTTGATTAAGTTAGAACAAGAATAAGTTTAACAATGACCATGCACGTATATTCCATGAAAAATGGTTAAGTCTTAAAAACTCACATTGATTATATATGAATAACAAGTGTCAGTTTCAGATCCATGTTCATAGGGGTATGTGATAGTTGATCATTGCATTTGCTAGTGACCTCTGTCTTCATCCTCTTGGTACCGATTTTGCCTCTACGTGTTGAAGGTCTACCTTGACCAGCCATTGGTTGGCCCTCCAATATTTGACTTTGTATAGTCTATTATGTTGAAGACAAAAGGTTTATGTAATGTGAGAACTGTGTAGTACAATCATATATAAAGCTATAGTATGTGTCCAGTAGTCAGATGCATGTGTGAGATTAATTACCAGTGCCCCATTATTACCACATGCACAAATAGCTGCGTTCTATGCTAGCTACAACTAGGAAATCACGTACTTTCTCTCCATTGTTTTGGTGTGGGAATATTGTAGTTGACAGAGCACTTTGTTCAGATGGGATAATAGGGCATTAAGTTACCTACTCCAATCCCTTCATAAGTGTTCCAAAAAAAAAAACTTGTAATACATGTTCGAATAATATGATATGAACCCTATTGTACAATAAAGCTCCAATCTATGTATATATATATATATATATATATATATATAATCAAACAATCTATCTATATCTACATATGTTAAATAAAAACTTATAGTATTTAAAAAAACTTAATAAAGCTCCAATCTATGTATATTTTTACTTTAATATGACATTTTAGTAAAATTTAAAAGTATAAACTTAATAATTTTAGTAGTTAATTTGAATTTTTTAGGCTTGCAAGCCAACCTGCATCAAGGAATATCTTTCTAAGCTTCAATTTTGTTGACCTATCTCACACATTTTGTTAGGTTATTCAGTATGGCCAATTAGTAGGCTCAGCCCACTTTGACACCATATGTGTTCAAAACTATCAAATATTTTATATCTCAATTTTTAATTAATTTTAATTCATTTTATTGGAGAAATAAAAAAATTAGGACTATATAACTATACGTGGTGCACCAATCATTTGATAGTATAAAATCTTATACAATATATAATTTATACTATACTATCAAGTTTTATACTATTAAATTTTATACTATCAAGTCCTATCTTATACGATATACCGAATAAAGCCTTAATGTTTATATTTTAATTGACATCAGTCTAAATATTTGATTATAAAAAAAACTTATTCTAGGAACCTGCGTTGTATTAATTTTATATTAATTATATATACATTAGAAAATAAAAATAAAAAATCATGAATCCAAATGTAAGGACTATAGAATTTTTCATTTTTTTTGTGTGTAACAAATTGCTTATGCAATTTCGGGCTAAGGGTAGTAGTTATATAAAGCCTTCTCTAAAGTGAAAACTACTATTTAATAATTTTTTATTGTAATTTTTTGTCGTCTCCTTTTATCTATCTACTATTTATCACTATCTTTATAAATTATCTTGAAATTTCATGTCAAATGGTCTTCTATTCTCATGAACATAGACTTTTGCAAACTATCAACTTATTCTTACAAAATCTTTTTTATAAACACTATGAGTTACATTTTTTTATTATGAGGCGCCCCCGAGCACAACTCATTGCAAGTCCTATCTACATTTAGGGTCGTAAAAAAAGGTCAAACTCGTCGGACTAGCCCGTTTACCTGCTAAGATTAGGTGAGCTAGGCCTAAAAGATATTTTAACCCATTTAAATCAATAAATTTTTGACCCAGCCCGTTTAACCAGCAGGATGGCCCATTTACTTGTTTACCCCAATTCCCCAAACCTGCATGTGCCTACTACCTATCATTTGTATGCGGTGGCTGAAGTTGTAAAGTCCCAAATCCAATACTAATAGTATATCCAGAATTATACAAAAGTAATTAAGTTTAGGTAAGTTACTATCTACTAAAAACATTTTCTAACATAACAATAACACACACACACAAAAGCCTCATGAAGGATAATTAATACACTTATAACGATATTTCTCATAAAAAAACATGTACATTATCTACCAACTAGGTCTTTCTAGGTACAAATATATACAAAGTTACTAAAATACTTAATATACAAATAGATATAAAACTATTATTTCAAAAAGTAAGCTGAGCTTTATAGATCCTTGTCCAGTATCTTACTTTGCATAAGTCTTCTTCCCTGAAATTATCATGGAAATTCAATTCATGGGGTAAGAATCTTAAATTGTCACTAGATCAAATATGTAAACTGTGTCATTATAACAATTTCAGCTACTTTGGGGAAATCAAATAAATCACAAGTTATTATAGAAAGGTGGCTAAAGCCAAAAGGATTTCCTTTCTCTTCCCGAAGTAGAAAATCTCTTTTAAATTATTTACCAAAATCATCCAATCATTATTCAATCATATCTAAAGCATCAAAGAGGTAAAGAGGGAATGTCCATCCTCGTACTACCTTAATAATGAGGGAATGTCCATCCTCAATCTAAAGATTCAAGTCGAGAGGAAATCATCCTTCCTCATACTACTAATCATCTAGAGTCATCTCAAGTTGAGAAGGACTGTTCGTCCTCAACTACCTTGATAGGTAGGGAATCATCATTCTTCACACTATCAATCATCTAAGATAGGGAAGGAATCATCCTTCTTCATACTACCCATCATCTAGGATCACTCCAAGTAGAGATGGAATGTCCATCCTCATCCACCATCCATCTAGGATAATTTCAAGTAAAGAGGGAGGGAATGTTCATCCTCAACCTCAATTACTAAAGTAAAGTGGGAGGGAATGTGTAATACCCTTAGTAACATGTTAGACTTGTCTATGTGTTCAAAAGGTATCATATAACTTGCTTAACATGCCTGTGAAGTTTTTGTGACAAATTGAGTTCGTTTAAGCACTTAATTGTAGTACAAAAGTTAAAAAATAGCTTAAAATGACTCAGATAAGGGCTTACAAGGTTAAGTTGAGGGAAACAGGTATGGATAACTTGTTTCTAGGTCACAAATAAGTTTAATAAGATGCAATTAAAGTGTTAAGAGAATCTGAGTTAGTTTAGAATTTTTAGGCATATTGGTTGTGCATTTAATATCAAATTGACTAACAGTAGATATGAAAAATCATGAAAATGGTGAAACAATAATTTAGATGAATTTTATGATTTATTCTAAAGTTGTTGGAAGCTGAAAAATTTGAATTAGCATAATTCGAGTATTCTTAGTGGATAAGGAAGTTCCAGCAAAATATCCTAAAGGATATGATGATCATTCTCTCATTTCTCTCTCTCGGTTAAAGGCATCAGAAGCTGCAAAAATAGAAAGAAAAACATAGAAGAAAGAAACGAAGGAAAAGAAGAGAGAAATGGGAAGAAAGGAAGAAAGAGAAAGAGAAAGAGAAGAGAAAGATCAAGATCAAGGATCAAAGCTTGAAGATTGATCATCCATACAAGAGGTAAGGGGTTTCAATTCATTATTCTCCTCTTGATTCTCATTGAATGAAGTTTGGGGTTTTTGAGTAGAAATAGGGGTTTGGAGAGCCAAATCCATGTTCTTGGCTTGGTTCTTGATTCCAAGGACTAGGATATGATAGTTTTATCTTAGTAAATGTAAGATGGCCATTTATAACTGAAGATCATCCATTAGGATTCATAGGGATGAATTTGGAAAATGGTTGGAGTTATGTGGTTTTGGACCTAAATCTATGCCTAACAGAATCTATAGGTTGTATAAGAGGTACAACAAGTTTAGGAGCCTAGATTGGTGCTAGAAATCACAAAGAAACCAATATTTGATGATTGGAAGTTAAGATGAGAGTTATAGAACAGTTAGAACAATCTGCAGAAATTTTGCAAAATTGTTATCATGCGGAGAGTCTCCAGACGCTCCACATAGAGTGCCTAGACGCTCGTGTGACAAGGATGAATGTTCGTGTAGCAGGGCGCAGAGCGCTTAGGCGCTCAGTATAAAGCGCTTAGACGCGTAATGCCCAGGAATTTTTTAGGCACATCAGAGCACAGAGCGCCTAGACGCTCAGACAAGAGCATTTAGGCGCGCTGCGTGCGACAACATAAGGCTGTTCCCTGCCTAGTGAGCACCTAAATGCTCAAGGAGAGAGCGCTTAGGCGCCCATGGCAAAATTCAAAAAAAATGTTATTTTTTATGTTTTGAAGTTTTAGACTAGATGTGATCATTAGTAAATGTTTCCTAAGATGTGTTAAGATACAAATAGGGATAGTTTGAAAGGAAAATTATGAACTAGTAAGTTAAGAGAAAGCATAAGCCTTTGAGCATTCAAAAAGGAAGGATTGCCCTAGGTAAGAACATAGCACCTTAGGCAACCTAGTGTTGCATTAGATATCACTCAAGATGTGATGAGATAGTAGAATGGAGACAAGCATACTAGGATAGATTATAGGATTCACTCTAGTAAGAATAAAGAAGGTATGAGCCTTAGGATGTCCAAGAGTAATGGATTACCTTGGGAAAGTACCTAGAACCTTAAGCAACAAATGGTTGCAAGTATGAACCACTCTTATGTTAGGTTCACTTAAGTGGAAATAAGGTTATGTATTTAGTTCAGAAGAGGGAATGTTATGTACTAAGTCTCTAGTTAAACAGGACCTTATGCAATGTAGAATACACAATAGGATGAATATTGACTTGTAAGCTTGTTGCATTCATTATGTAAGCAAAGTTCTAGTGAAATGCTCATTTATTTCCTTACACAAGGTTTGAATGAGGCATTAGCTAAGATAGACTCTTTCACTAGGATGAGTTGAGTCTATAAGAATGTTAAGATGATGTTTATGTAAGAGGTAAACATAACACTATGCTTTTTACAAACTAGTTACTTAATCTAGCTTGTATGTGAAAGCTATGAGAACCTTAGTGCAACCAAGAGTAATGGTTTGCCATAGGTGAGTATCTAACATCTCAGCAACATAGTGTTGCATTGAGATCACTCAAGAGTTATGAGTGATGATGTGGTGTTTAGATATAAGTAAGTATGTATCTCTATGAAAATGGTCTAGTAGTATTGATCTTAGTGAGCATCCTTTGATGCCCATTCATGAAGATCAAGGGAGATAAATGGGTGTTCAAAAGACTCTTTTGAATAAGGACATAACCCTAATATCTCGATAGTGCCAAGGCCAAGGGAGATAAGTGGGGAGTCCATAAGGTTCTTTTGAACAAGGATTCATCCTGAACTTTTTAGCATGCCAAGATACGTGTGATGTGAGGATGAACTTTCCCTCTATTATCCATGGGATAATATATTGAACCAGTTTCTAATGAATTTGTTGGTTTTCAAAATAAACCCCTGCATGTATTTCAAAACAAAACATTACACAAGCATATTTTTAGGATCTTCTTAGGCATAATCATATTGTATATCATCTGCATTTGTATTTACAGACAGTTGTATGTGCATTGTTTGTTGCTGTTGGTATTCATAATTGTATGGGCAGTTATCTATATCCAATAGTATGTGAGCTATCGGTTTAGACCACACTATATAGTAGTGTGCAATTATGAGAATTAGTGGAGGAAACTCCTATATTTGTAATTATAACAATTGTTATATTTGTTATACAATGTTATAGCTAGCTGGTATTAGAATTACTTTTACTGAGAATTGTAATTCTCACCCCAATTATTCTTCCATGTAAATTTAGGTAAATACCCTGTTATAGGAAAGAAGATGAAGCATGAAGACTAGTATAGTTTTATATGCTTTAGTAGACAAAGCTGATGTATAAAGTTTATGTTTGTTTTGTATGTTTTAAGTAGTATGTATTACAATATGGCATTTTGTGGCAAGTGTTGTATATATATGTATGAGTTTATGTTTTTCCACTATCTCTCTAGGCTTTCTATAATTATTCAGTTGTGATTATGGATATATGTTAGTATGCAGTATGTAAAAGTGACGTCTCTAGTACTGGTTATCATTATATATCTCTGTATATCTAGGATATATCTAGATATCTATATTAGGATGTTACATTATGGTATCAGAGTAGTTCATCCCGTCGAACCGGGGTATGGACTGACTGTGCTAAGGCATAAGTAGCAGTTTAGTATAATATTAGACATTATTTTATCTCTTTATGTGATATGCAAATGGGATTGCATGACTAGCCTTAGCTATAAATGCTATTGGCTATTATCGCACAGTTACATGATATTGAGTATAGCTAACTCAATATGTATTATACTGCGTGTATAGGAAACTATGGCAACTACCGGGCAAACCTATGAGACTAGGAGACTGGTAAATGAGGAGATAACTAGAACTCTTAGAGTAATGACTGCTATTTTGAGAGAGCAGACTGCCATTGTAGAAGTTTATCAGAAGCGATAGAATAGAACTCACGTAGTTAGTTGCGGGAATGAGAAGGAACTTATGAGACATCAGTATTTCTCAGAGTTCAGGAAAGTTGCTCCTTTGTTTTTCAAGGGAGAGTTTGGTTTAGTCAAAGCTAAAAAATGGCTTCTTTTGATGGAAGAGATCTTTGAGGTCATAGCAGGCACTGATGGATAGAAGGTGACCTTGCTTCGTATGAGTAAGTAGGTGAAGCCGAAAGCTGTTGAGTGGAAGCAGAGAGGTTACTAGAAGGGGTTGGTACTTGAATCACCTGGTAGGTGTTTAGAGCTGCTTTCCTAGATAAGTATTATTCCCTTGAGTTATGGAAGGCAAGAGAAATTTAGAAATTTCTAAGGTTTGAGCAATGGGATATTACTAAGGACCAGTATGTGGAGCAATTAGAAGAATTGTGAAGCAAAAAGGAGGTTAAGGACTTCTTCGCTCTAGTTAGTGAGTGCAGAGGTGAAGTAGCAGATAATCTCAGAGCCTTGACGGAATAACAGTTAGAAGGTTCCCCAAAGAGGAAAAGATCAGTGAGGGTGTCTCTGGGTCTCAATTTTTATCAGGAAAAGAAATACAGGTTCAAGTGGTAGCTTGGGGAATGATAAGTATGAGAAAGGTGCCTTCAAGATAAGCAACTTTAAAGGAAAGAGGTAAATCAGACTCCAAGGTACCAAGATACGCAAGTAGAATATAGATCAGAGAAAGCAGCGGAGGTGACAAAATCTTCCAACTTAGTATAAGGTAAGAACACATGTAAAGAAAAATCTTTTAAGGTGTGTATAAGGAGAGTATGGATTTACTTTGTAAATCATGTTAGTTTACTTTATGAATCTAGCTTGCTTACCTTGTTAGTATGGTTTGGTTATTTTATAGACAAATGATGTTATGTTCTTGTTTAGTTTAAATGTGAGACTGTGTTCATGTTAGGCAGTTGAATGAAGGAACTATCAAGACTAAATCTCTTTGTCTAGAAAGGATGATCGAGTAGATCAGTTGAGAGAAGTTTTGGGTTTTCGAACGAGATGATCTAAGACCTGGTTGTCAGAAAAGTAAAGTTGAGAAGAGTATATCTCAAAGAGTTTTCCAAGATTATGAAAGGACATGAAGAGAATGTCAAAGGTAGTTTTGAAAACTTTTGGAAGAGAAGTGATTAAGTGCCAAGTAAACCGAAAGTCAGTTTTGGGTTACAAGTGGTACAGTTTAAGGGTCATGTAATTTCTCAATATAGGAAACTACAGAGAACCCTAGCAGAGTTTAAGCAAAGGTACAATGGGAAGAGTAACCATTGTAACCAAGGGCAGAGAGTTTATCAGTGGACTTTTTTAGTTAGTGCTACCCAGATTAGGGTAGCTAAGAAAGGTAGTACTCATCAGTGGACTCTAAAGAGTGAGTATGGTTTCCAATAGTTGTAGAGGAGGTAGATTACTACGTTAGTGTTGGTAATTCTAGATTCCCATGAGAACTTTGAGGTAGTCAGTTATACTTTGAAGAAGGGACTGAGGTGTGTTCAAATGCAAAAGAGGCAAATAGATACCTATGCATCAAGGCAGTTAAACCTGCACAAGGAGGACTACCCTAGGTATGATTTGGAAATTGCCATAATAGTGTTTGCCTTACAGTTTTGGAGACATTGCTCATAAGGAGTCTAGTTCGAGGTGCTCAGCGATCATGATAGCTTAAGAATGCTTGTTGATTAGAGGAAGCTGAACATGAAGCAGAATAAATGGATAAAGTTTTTCAAGGCTTATAACATTGAGTTATGATATCATTCTGGTAAAACTAAAGTAGTGGTTAATGCACTAGATAGGAAATTCCTACAAGTATCCCAGATGATAGTCCAAGAGAGAGTGAATTTCTTGAGAGTTTCAAGAATTTAAGTCTTGCAGTGACTATGATGCTAGATAGTCTCTCAGTGAGCAAGGTGGACATAGTAAAAGGCCTAAGGATTCAGATTTTTAGAAGCTTAGAGGGAGAATGAAATTCTAAGGGATAATAAAACTCTAAGGGACAAGAGTGAGCAGATCTTCTTTGGAACCCAAAAGGATTTTTGAAATAGCAATTGATGGAATGACGAGGTTTAGAGACAAACTTTGTATTCTAAGTATGTCAAAAATCAAGGAAAAGATTCTAGAAGGAGTTCATAAGAGAATGTATACCATCTATCTAGAGGCTACTAAGGTTTTTCAATAGTTAAGAAAGATGTATGGTGACCTAGTATATTAAAGAACATAGCAGAATATGTTAAGCATCGGGTAAGGGTGGAGAGGTTAAGTAACCTGCCCACCTTTCGCTAAGTAAAGTTAGCTATTTTCTAGATAAAATGGTTCAACTACTTTTGAAAGAAATAGTTAGGATGCATAGAGTTCCAATGAATGTAGTATCTGAAGGGGATACTAGATTCACAGTTGGTTTAGGAAAAACCTTTCAAGGAGGAGTTCAAAGTTAAGTTATGTTTTAGTATAGCTTTCCATCCACAAATAGAGGGGTCAAGAGCTTAGAGATAAACATATTTCCCCCAATAGAGGTGTAGTTGGGAGAAGCTGGTGCTGAAAAAGGATTACATGGTAGTAAGAATTTCATGTTAAGAGAGTTTACCCGGAGTTGTTTGCATGAGGTGAGTAATTTTGGGGACAAAATTTTGAAAAGGAGGGGAGAAATGTAATACCTTTAGTAACATGTTAGGCTTGTTTATGTGTTCAAAAGGTAGCATATAACTTGCTTAACATGCTTATGAACTGAGTTCGTTTAGGCACTTAGTTGCAGCATAGAAGTTGAAAAGTAGCTTAAAATGACTCAAATAAGGCTTATAAGGTTAAGTTGACATAAACAAGTATGGATAACTTGTTTCTAGGTCATAAATGAGCCAAGTAAGATGCAGTTAAAGTTTCAAGAGAATCCGAGTTAGTTTGGCATTTTTAGGCATATTGGTTATGCATTTAATACCAAATTGACTAACAGCAAATATAGAAAATCATGAAAATGGTGAAACAATAATTTAGATGAATCTTATGATTTATTCTAAAGTTGTTAGAAGCTGGAAAACTTGAATTAGCATAATTCGAGTGTTCTTAGCAGATAAGGAAGTTCCAGCAAAATATCTTAAGAGATATGATGGTCATTCTCTCATTTCTCTCTCTCTCTCTCTCGGTTACAGGTAGCAGAAGCTGCAAAAATAGAAAGAAAAACATAGAAGAAAGAAACGAAGGAAAAAAAGAGAGAAAGGAGAAGAAAGGAAGAAGGAGAAAGAGAAAGAGAAGAGGGAGATCAAGATCAAGGATCAAAGCTTGGAGATTGATCATCCATACAAGAAGTAAGGGGTTTCTATTCATCATTCTCCTCTTGATTCTCATTGAATGAAGTTTGAGGTTTTTGAGTAGAAATAGGGGTTTGGAGAGCCAAATCCATGTTCTTGGCTTGGTTCTTGATTCCAAGGACTAGGATATAATAGTTTTATCTTAGTAAATGTAAGATGGTCATTTATGGCTCAAAATCAACCATTAGGATTCATAGGGATGAATTTGGAAAATGGTTGGAGTTATATGGTTTTGGACCTAAATCTATGCCTAAGAGAATCCATAGGTTGTATAAGAGGTACAATAAGTTTAGGGGCCTAGATTGGTGCTAGAAATCACAAAGAAACTAATATTTGATGATTGGAAGTTAATATGAAAGTTATAGAACAGTTAGAACAATCTGCAGAAATTTTGTAAAATTGTTGTCATGCGGAGAGCGCCCAAATGCTCCATACAGAGCGCCTAGATGCTCGTGTGACAAGGATGAATGTTCGTGTAGCAGGGTGCAGAGCGCTTAGGCGCTCAGTACAGAGCGCTTAGACGCTTAATGCCCAAGAAGTTTTTAGGCGCATCAGAGCGTAGAGCACCTAGACGCTCAGACAAGAGCGCTTAGGTGCACGGTGTGTGACAGCACAAGGCTGTTCCCTGCCTAGTGAGCACCCAGATGCTCAAGGAGAGAGCGCGTAGGCGCCCATGACAAAATTCAACAAAAGAGTTACTTTTTATGTTTTGAAGTTCTAGACTAGATGTGATTATTAGTATATGTTTCCTAAGATGTGTTAAGACACAAATGGGGATAGTTTACAAAGAAAATTATGACCTAGTAAGTAAAGAGAAAGCATAAGCCTTTGAGCATTCAAAAGGGAAGGATTATCCTAGGTAAGAACATAGCACCTTAGGCAACCTAGTATTGCATTAGATATCACTCAAAATGTGATAAGATGGTGGAATGGAGATAAGTACACTAGGATGGATTGTAGGATTCACTCTAGTAAGAATAAGGAAGGTATGAGCCTTAGGATGTCCAAGAGTAATGGATTACCTTGGGAAAGTACCTAGAACCTTAAGCAACAAATGGTTGCAAGTATGAACCACTCTTGTGTTAGGTTCACTTAAGTGCAAAATAAGGTTGTGTATGTAGTTCCGAAGAGGGAATGTTATGTACTAAGTCTCTAATTAAACGGGACCTTGTGCATTGTAGAATACACAATAGGATGAATGTTGACTTGTAAGCTTGTTGCATTCATTATGTAAGCAAAGTTCCAGTGAAATGCTCATTTATTTCCTTACACAAGGTTTGAATGAGGCATTAGCTAAGATCGACTCTTTCACTAGGATGAGTTGAGTCTATAAGAATGTTAAGATGGTGTTTATGTAAGAGGTAAATATAATACTATGCTTTTTACACACTAGTTACTTAATCTAGCTTGTATGTGAAAGCTATGAGAACCTTAGTGCAACCAAGAGTAATGGTTTGCCATAGGTGAGTACCTAACATCTCAGCAACACAGTGTTGCATTGAGATCACTCAAGAGTTATGAGTGATGATGTGGTGTTTAGATATAAGTAAGTATGTATCTCTATGGAAATGGTCTAGTAGTATTGATCTTAGTGAGTATCCTTTGATGCCCATTCATGAAGGTCAAGGGAGATAAATGGGTGTTCGAAAGACTCTTTTGAGACATAACCTTTATATCTCGATAGTGCCAAGGCCAAGGGAGATAAGTGGGGAGTCCATAAGGTTCTTTTGAACAAGGATTCATCCTGAACTTCTTAGCATGCCAGGATACGTGTGATGTGAGGATGAACTTTCCCTCTATTCACCATGGGATAATATACTGAACCAGTTCCTAATGAATTTCTTGGTTTTCAAAATAAACCCCTACATGTATTTCAAAGCAAAACATTGCACAAGCATATCTTTAGGATCTTCTTAGGCATAATCATATTGTATATCATCTGCATTTGTATTTACAAACAGTTGTATGCCCATTGTCTGTTGCTATTGATATTCACAATTGTATGGGCAGTTATCTATATCCAACGGTATATGAGCTATCGGTTTAGACCACACTATATAGTAGTGTGCAATTATGAGACTTAGTGGAGGAAACTCTTATATTTGTAGTTATAATAATTGTTATATTTGTTGTACAATGTTATAGCTAGCTGGTATTGGAATTACTTTTATTGAGAATTGTAATTCTCACCCCAGTTGTCATTCCATGTAAATCCAGGTAAATACCCTGCTATGGGAAAGAATATGAAGCATGAAGACTAGTATAGTTTTTATATGCTTTAGTAGACAAAGCTGATATATAAAGTTTATATTTGTTTTATATGTTTTAAGTAGTATAAGTAGTATGTATTACAATATGCCCTTTTGTGGCAAATGTTGTATATATATGTATGAGTTTAAGTTTTTTCGCTATCTCTCTAGGCTTTCTATAATTATTCAGTTATGATTATGGATATATGTTAGTATGTAGTATGTAGAAGTGACGTATCTAATACTAGTTATCTTTATATATCTCTATATATCTAAGATATATCTAGATATCTGTATTAGGATGTTACAGAATGTCCATCCTCAATCTCAGTTACTATATAGTAGGGAGGGAATCATCCTTCCTCACGCTACTATTATTTAGATTATCACTAGATATGAGGATCATCTCCTTCATGAATCATTAGATATAGCAAACAAAGACTATTTTTCAAGAAGAAATAGAATTTCAATAAATCTCATCTTTTAAATATATTTAGTGCACATTTTCATCATTTTTATAATTCATCAAGTGCACATTCATGGTAAACAATGTCCTAACTCAAGATCTTATTCAATTTGATGCATATGGTATCGTATAAGTCTTTGTTTTAAGGTCTGCTATTCGAATAAGCTATTTTGCTATTCGAATAGCACCCAATTTCATGGCTTTCTAGAGTCTGTTATTCGAATAGCTCACCAGTCTATTTGAATAACATCTATTTTTTTAACCTTTCTAAAGTAATCTATTCAAATAGACCATGTGTTTATTTGAATAATAGCTTCAAATTCTCATTCTTATGCATTCTGCTAGTGACTATTCGAATAGCCCAGGGACTTATTCGAATAACACATGTTAAATTGCTTTAATAACACCATAAAACACAAATATTTGTCATCCTTTCACATACCAATTTATTTCTAATCATCATATACATCTTTCCAACTTCAAATCATGTTGAAAGACAATAAAATCAACAATAAAACATCAATATCAACTCTATTTATGATGCATATATCCATATTCAAATTTCATCTATTATCATCAATACTCATACATCCTTATCCTTTTTCATCAACCTAGTTGTTCATGCAAAATTCAAGAAAATATGGATAAAAGAGTATAAAAAATCACACAATCCCCCTACCTCTATTCTTATGTAGTTGTTATTCTATCCTTTTGCTTGTTCTTCCTTGTTTTCCCCTTGGGTCCTTCCCTTTTTCCTTTTTCCTTCTTTCTGTCTCATGTTCTTTGTCTATCTCTTTTCTCTCCATTTTCTTTCTTTTCTTTTTGTTCTTATCTCCTGCTGCCTTAGTTATGTGAAGAAGTGAAAAACAAGACAGGAAAGTGTGATGAAATGGTCAAAGGCGTTAAAAGAGAGAAAAAGAGATAGGATCATTTGACTTTCATGGTTTTAATGGAAGTTTTGTATTTCTTAGGGATACTTTAATATTCCATTATTGAGTTTCTCGACTTTTATAAGTGTTATAAAAAATTTTAGGATTTCATTTAGTCCTTAAACTCATCATTCCATAATGTTATATACACTGTTAACTATCACTTAAGCTCTATTACTCTTCTTTAAGTTAAGTTAAATCTAAGAAATTAAGTTAATAGACTCACATGTATCTGCCTTAACCTATATTCATTACCAAAATAACCTCCATCTTTACTTGACATCTCCACAAAATATCATAATTTTTCAGGTCACTTTCCTATTTTATTTGGGATTTAAACACTCATTTTGTGTTATTAAAAATATCAAATTAGCTTAGTTAATTCTCCAAGATTTACCACAAATCATTCTAATTATTTGTGTCTTAGAAATATTTTTTTCTTATTTATTTTTCTCATCTAAGTAATTTGTGTTAAATTCTGAGCTAATATGAATTATTTTTCATATCTTAGTTATAGTATCATACTTAAACGAGCCCAGAATAATCCCAAAATTAACAAATAATTGTCACTACTATTAATGAACTTCTATGTCAATTCTTATAACTAATAGGTTTCAGAGGATGTCATTTAATAGTTTTTTACTCTATTGAATATAAAATTAACAAATATGTGTAGGGGGAATTGGGGCAATAGTCTCAGGTTGAATTGAACCTAGCTTTTTACTATACTAAACAGGCTATTAAATGAACCGTTTACTCTAGAAGTTATTTGCAATAATCCAGAAGTTGTCAATTCAACCTAGTCTCTAGACTAAACATTTAGTCTCAGGTTAACAAATAGTTTATCTGGTCTAAACCCGTTCATTAACAACCGGTTGTAATAGTATCAGATTGTTCAATGTAAAAATTTGAAAAAAAAATGGATAGTTTAGGCCCGTGAGCTGCCCTTAAATGGGTCAGCTGGTAAAATACCAACCCATATAAACTTTTATATTTTAGGCCCGACCCGTTTAGCTCACAAGCTTAATTAGGCCGGGCTAGCCCGTTTGACACCCCTATCTACATCTCTCTCTATTTCTCCATAGTGACGGATCTAGGAATTATTAAATGAGGGGGTTAAAATAATAAAAGTCGAGAACCAAGATATTTAAAAAAAATTGTAACTTTAGAAATTAAATACATTGTACATTATACTTAAATATTAGAAGGACTAAATTGGTCCTTGAGTAAAATTTTTAGAGTAAACTACTACTTTGGTCCCTAAAAAATAAGGTTGACTTCAATTTCATCCTAGAGAGATAGATTTGGATTCTCTCATGTCATTTTTTTTTATCATGTGGTGATGTGGATGACAAAGGTAGACACAAAAATTTATTAGTGGGACCCAGTCAAAATTTGTGAATTTTTTTTTATAATCTTCATGTCTATCTCTCTCATCCACATGACTTTGTTAGAAAAAAAATGACATGAGAGGATCTAAATCCCCAAATGATAGTTGATAATAATTTAGTCTATCAATCGTGGAAAGTGAGGTCAAAATCTCTGTCTTTGCACAATTCATGAAATTAAAGGACTAAATTGATGACATTTCCTATTATTAAGGGATTAAAATAATATCAACTTTCTCTAATTGAGGAACTTAATTGATGTTATTTTCTATTATTGAAAGACTGAATTAATGTTAATTTTTTAGTCACTAAACTGATGTCAATCCTATTTTTCTTTCATACTTATAAAATTTTATAGGTATAAAAAAATTAAGTCGATTAAAATATCAAGTTTGATTTAGGCAAGGCTAAAGTCGATCCAACCTAAGCCATGACCACCTCTAACCATTACTTTTCTCTTTTACCTTTTATTTTTTATTTTAAGGGGTTGGGGTACAACCCACTGTTCAAATGTCGTACAATCACATGAACTAGCCTGTTAAATTACAAATTCATTAACATCAACTTTTTTAATGTCTCATATCTATATATTATTTATTAAATGAAGAATATATGCATTCCGAATTGGGATAATTATATGTATATTGCTCATTTATTAGGTTAACTATAGTCCACATGAAAGAAAGAAATAAGTTCCAAAAAAAATATCTTTGTCATGCATAAGTTTTATTCATAATAATATTTAGCATATATTTGTGGGATAACCACTCCCCAGAGGACCCATCAATCATATGATGTATAAAATATTTAAAATGTCTTCATCCATCAAAGCCAATGAATACATAAACCTTTCACTTCTGTGTTCTTAAATAATCCTGCCGCAAACCAGGCCAAAAATTTGCACCAAGTGCATATTGAATGCCACCATAATACTGATATAGTGAAATCAGCCCAACGTTAGCATTTCAAATAATAACAACATTATTAATCATTCACTAACAATAGTATTAGCAAACAATAACTAACAACAAACCTGGTTCCATAACCCTATTGTTGGATTTTGAGGGTAAATTGGAACAAGAGGAACATAGGGGTAAACTTGTACCCCGGGGAATTGTGGGAAGAATGTCATTCCTTGCTCACAGTATTGTGGAAAGACTACCATTCCTTGATCAAGGTATTGTGTGAAAAGCTGACATTCCTTGGTTAGGGTACTATGAGAAGATTGTCATCCCTTGTTGAAATGAGTTGTAAACAGATGATAATCCTTCACTTGCTGCAATTTCTATTGTTGGCCTAGATGTTTCTGTTGGTACTATACTCAGACCATGACATGCAATAGAATTCTACATCAAACACAACATTACTTTAAAAACAAATTACCAACTCAATTTATCTGACAGAGCTATAAAAGTGCATTTAAAATCCAATTACATTATCCATTATCTTATGGTTATTAACAGCATTATGCAGAGGATCACTTGGAGGAGCATCATTTTGCACAGGGACAAAATGTGAAGCTTTAACATTTTGTTGCTTCACCTGTCAACCAACCATACAAAATAAACAAACTTATGACTACTTAATTAATGAAAGATCTAATGTACACTAAAACCCATAACTACAATTTAAGTACATATGTTTTAATAAGTTTAATTTTAATTATTCTAACATTTTCCTTTATTGAATTTTGAGTTGAAAGTTTACTATGCTTTCTTCTAGACGTAGTTACACATGTCATCTCCACACTCTGCATTAAAACATTACAAAATATATATAAACTAAATCCTTCATTTCAATAAACAACTAAAGTCAAAAATAAATTACTCATACATTGTCCTTCCAATGTGATGTCTAAAGCGAACCACTCTGCCTCATGCGATTGCTTGGCAATGACTCATTATCCTGCAACAAATAGAATTTACTAAGTCACAGAAGCTAATTTATATTTTAATATAAACTAAAACTTGTGACTTGACATTATGAACTTCTCTACTGTCAATATCATTTTTTGAGCTTGAGCTCTCCTCTTTATTACTATATTCAACCTCGTTTCTAATCATCCTTGGGCACTTGGCAATATTATGTCTAGATTTGTGGCAATATGCACACTTATACTTTCTCCAATTCTTTTTCTTTGATGGAGCACCTTTAGTCTTAACCATCATCGGATCACCAACCACCTTCTGACTACCCTCTTGGTTCATATTAGGATCATTACGGGTCTCGAACTTAATAATAACTTCAATAATCCATCCCTCATCTCAGTAAAATCATCAAATTTTTTTGCTGCAATATGACACAACCTATTACAAATAGCAGACAATACACCCAAGCGCAACCTGAAAGTCTTTTCAGAATCAATATCATCCACCTGAATCAATCGTGTATAATTGTTCTTAACAATCTTGGTCCACCGTTTCAAGATTAAGCTCCTTGGAATGGATTCCACGTGTTCATGCTTCATGGCGCAAAAAATATGACTACAAGGAAGACCATATGATTCAAAGCCTCGACAATCGCACACAAACTTACCTTCTACACAGTCATAAGTCACCTCAAACACAATCATTGGGCTATAAAATTTATTCATTCTAAATTTGACATTCTTTCCATCCTCACTTCTATTTAAAATAATTAATGCACCAGCCTGGTCTATCTCACCTTTAAATTCTGTAAATATCTTCATTATGTAAATTTTTGAAGCTCCAAGCTCAATATTCTTAAGAGAAGTTGTCTTCACAAGCTCACCGCCATACAATGACTTATAGTCCGCCTCATGCTCATTATTTCTATAATCTTTTAAAACACGATCAAAATTGTGCAAAAAGTCAACAAGGTTATTTTTATTACAAATATATTGCTTGATGAAAGAGTTTATACCTTTACAATGAGAGGTTGTTCTTATGCGACTAAAAAATTCCTCTCGGAGATATGCAGTTTCCCACATTCTCTTTCTCTTATAATTTTTCTTGATCCACTTCTTAGCCTTCCTATTGGAAACATTATGTTTCTCAATCATTTTGACCTAAAAATCTTCAAACTCACCTATAGCAAAATTAGAATACATTGCTCTGCTGAAATCCTCCAAGAATTCGACATTCGTTACATTCTCACATGCATTATTCTGGAGATGCCATGAACAAAATCTATGTCTTGCATTTGAAAGAATAGCCTTGATAGCCTTTCTCATTACATTGTCACCATCAGTCACAACTGTATTTGGATGTTTATTTAACATAGTTTCCAAAAAAGTTTCCAACACCCATTTATAAGTCTCAACTTTCTCATCATCAACCAATGCACATGCAAATATTATTGTCTTCGCACAATGATTTGTCCCAGAAAAAAATTACCAATGGTTTGTTGTACTTGTTCTTTTTGTAAGTCACATCAAATGCCAAGACATCTCCGAAGCATTCAAATTCAACACAGGTAGGACCATCACACCAAAACAAATGTTGCAGTCTACCATCGCTTGTCGTCATGAACTTTACAAGCAACGACATATCACTGTCCGCCTTCACTTGTAGATAACTTAGAGCAGAAAATGCATCTTCATCTTGTATCTTTGCATGTTGCTTCCTATTGAGGTGGTTGTAGACATCCATCTTGCAAAAACCCAAATCAGAGTAACCGACTTTTTAACCTACCATTAAGCCCATTATGTGACATGTTCTCACCCCATACAAATGCAAGCTCTCCACTTGAGACTTATATGCATCTGTCATAGACAATAAGTTGGAATTACGTGAACAAATGAAGACGACATAAGTTCATGGTTGTGATCCTTAAAAAAGCTTCTCACTAGCCATCTAGATGTCTTGTAGTCAAAGTGTACCTGAAACTGGGCACAATAGTCGGTTCTGGTCAATGGTTTATGCTCTCTTAGTTTATCTACTCTTGTGAAGTGCTTCTTGTCCCTCAATCCCTCTCTGTTTTATACTAATTGATGCATAATGGCATCGCCCTTGCAATCACAGCATACATTTTTCTTCCTAATTACAAATCCATGCAGCTTAGCATATGTACTAAAAAATTCAATAGCTTCAATTTCACTGCCAAAATCTAGTTCACGAATATCATCCCCTGTCAACTCAATAATTCTTTTATAAGTACCATCTATCTTTTTTCTCATGTTACCATCATTTTCCTGTCCAACAACATTGTTACCATCTTTGTTATTCTACTCTCCACCATTATTGCCAACATTCCTGAGGTCATTCTTAGAACCTCCATCAGAATACTCATCATTAGAACCTCCATCAGATTGCTGACCATCAAATTCCTTATCACTTAAACGTATATCACATCCATTATCATCATTCAAATCATCACTAGACAAACCGACAGACCCGTCACCATCACTAAGAAACACATCTATATCATCATTCAAATTAACAATTGATTCTTCACCATTACTATTCATTTGCATAAAAGTACACACATTTTTTTAATTTTCATCATCTTTTGCAGTTCAATATGAAAAAACAAAACCATATTTTACAAACCACCACATATATTAACATATAAACTACCCTAAACCCTAAACATATAAACTAGCATAACTGAAGTTCTGACACTAAATTCAAATGAAGACTCACTTCACATCACAACATATACATTCCTAAGCTGCCAAGAAATTTTACATCATACACAAATAGGTTTGAGTCCAAAAAATATAATACATCTTGTGCAAAGCACAAGCTAAAGAAACCCTATGTACACTCTTACAAGCTTAAGTGAGTTGAGTCCATATACCAAGGTAGCATTTCAAGAAATTTTATAGCATACACATTGAATTCAATATCCAGCTTTCATTGGTCAAGTCTAAAAGATATAATATGTAACACCCCAAATTTTAGACTATGTTACAGAATTGACAGAATTATACTATTTTGTGTTTTCTGTGTAATATAAAAATAATTTAATTATTCCGATACTATTTTTGATTGTTTTGTATGATTTGCTCCGGGTCAGAAAATTAATAATTTTCAGGCCGAGAAAATTCTTATTTTAATTATTCGGAGCTGGAGGATCTTACTAAACCCAATTCTGATTGATATATCTATTAATATTTTAATTTTTAGGATTTAACTATGCAATAAAATAATTTTATATTATTATAATATTATTTTATGTGACAGTACCTACTTGTCTTAAAAACAGTAGAAAATCGCTTCAAAATGATCATGAACCCAAAAAGTTTGTGGGACCCGTGTTTAGAGTAGCAGTCAACGATTATTTGACCGACCAAATTCTAAACCAATAGGAACAAGTCAAAATAGGTGGCTTGAAAATTCTAACCAATAAGAATTGGTCAATTAAAGGAGCATAGACTTCATTAAGAACCATTGGATAAAAAACATGATTTAGATGCTTTTGATCATAACCATTGATCCGATCAATGGTGTAAAATGAATCCTGATAAAACCACTAAGTAATATCCACCGTAGATGAGATCAATGGATAGGAAACAAAGTTGAATTCAGTGGCTAAGATGAAGTCAATAATAGTGGCTTGACTTTAATTAGTAACTAATTAAACCTAATTAAGTCATCTTAATGGCCTAATTAACAAGCTAAGTGAACTAATCTAATTATTAATTAGTTATAATCTAATTACTAATTAGATGCCCTAATTTTATTTAGAGACTATTATATATGTAATTATATGTCTAATTAATTAGTTATATAATTAGATAATTAATTAAGAGTGGTTAGGAAAACAAACTTAATTAATTAGCTATCTAATTAGCAAGTAATTAGACTTTAATTGAAAACAAATTAGGACCCTAAGCACCCAAGAGCCACACAGCTAGCAGCCTTGGAAAGCTTCTCCAAGGTTCTTGAATTATCTAGCATGGCAATTTAATAATTAAAAGATGACCAAGCCATGTGCTTCAAGTGTGAACACAAAATAGGATATTTATTTCAAGTAAATCTCTTCATTCTCTCCTACACATCCCACGGCAGCCCATTCTCAAATTGCTATCAATATTCATTTCTTTTCTCTCACCAAAAAGATTACATTATTTTCTCTCAAATTTTCCAAGAACACATAGAACATTTTCCTTCTCTTTTTCTCTCTAGAATTCGGCCCACACCTCTTGAACCACTATCCATCTCCTATAGTTTTTGTTCTCATCATTTTCTAAACCTAAACTACCTCCTAAATACTTTTCATTTAGGAAGTTTTCTCAAAATCCCACTCTAAGTGCTTCAAAATCCAAGTTTGGTTTACTCTCCTAAAGGTAAACTTTTGATTCTTTGGGTTTAAATTAAGTTTTTGATTTTATATACCATGATTGTTCCATGGTTTATTATTATTAAGCTTTGTATGTGATTTTACTAATTATTTTAAAATTGTTAGGAATTGTTTGTGAGTCACACGAAATCAAGGAGAAGGAGAGGAGCTTGAAAGACTTGTCTTCAAGAGGTAAGAGGGAGATTTTACCTCACCAACCAAGTTTTGGTGGTGTGGGGATGGTTTTGTATGGTGATAAATCTATAAGGGTTTATTTACCTATTGTTTGATGTCTCTTTGTTTGTGATTTTAATGTCTATGGCTTTATAATTGTGTATGCATGTGTGATTTTATGATTATTGCTTTGATATATGATTGTATGTGTGATTGTGTAAGCATGAAAATGTATGAGTAAAATAAGATGTGAATAACATGATGAAACGAACTCATGAGAGCTCCAAAGAGCTTGAAGGCTCACGGCCTTACAAGGGTCAAGAGGACCAAAGTCCTGAAAATGATGGATTTGAAATGAGAATTGGAAGTTTGAATGAGAAAGAGATTGATTTTGGAAGAATTGGAATTTAGTAGTAAGCTAAATGATTTTTTTTTAGTAAACAAATTGATATAATAAATGGGTTATAAAATAAATTCGGATATCAAATACTTGAAGTTTACTGACGCATAGCTCACCTTACAGGTTTTGAAGCGCGTCCGGAAAATTTGAGATGTATTATTGGGAGTAAAAGAAAGAATTATAAATTTTTGAGAAACAGTACAAATACTAATTTTTAGAGGGGTTATATTGTAATTTTCATTTTTTAAAAGGGGCCATATTGTAATTATGATTTTTAGAGGGGCAATATTGTAATTTTCTTTTTAATGGGGCCATATTGTAATTATTGATTTTAGAGGGACTATATTGTAAATATTTTATAAAAGAAGGCCTATCTCATAAATATTATTTTATGAGGAACTATTATGAAATTATTTGAAAAAGGACTAAAATGTAAAATATTATGTTTTAGATGGACTATTTCGTAAATATGAATTTTATGAGGGACTGTTGTGAAAATATTATTTAAATGAGGATTATAATGCAAATATTATGTTTTGAGGGGTTATTATGCAAATATGGAAAATAAAGTCAAATTTTGGTATTAAATGAGAAAAATAGTATTTTTGATTTAAAACGTATGAAAAATATTTTACGCGATTAAGAAAATGCAAAAAATATGATTTTACGATGAAATTACAGTAATGATACTGTTGGGCCTATATAAGGACCTCGAATATGAGATAAAGAAATTGAATTGAAAATATGAGGTAAAGAAATTGAATTGAGAATATGAGATAATGAATTGGAACTGTAAATGGTGCATAATACATGCATTGAAAGGTCCGATGGACTGATTAAGGCTGATTGCTTAGGAGAGAATACACCTCCTGAGTGGGTGCGATATGCGTAGTGTAGGTCACTCATTGAACTTAAGGGCATTGGGGTGTGGGTTGCCTACAATAGGTAGTTGGTAGCTCTTCTGTACCGTGGGTTAGACCGACGTAATACACCAATGATCCGGACCGAGACACTATCCTTAATCAAGACCTGATAAAGATTGTTGTGCATATGCTAGATGTGCAAAAAATAGAACACGTGGTCTGAGGCATGTTAGTGCAGATAGATCTTTTCGATCACTCTCTCCGATTTGAGTTTTAGCTCCATGGAGTGGAAAATTGAGTCTAGGTGCATATGCATAGTTATTAAGGGTATTATCGTAAATATTGTTTATGATAATTGAATTGTTGAATATTGGTAATGGCATGATTGTAATTATTGTTTATTACATGAGTTATGATGATAAATGGTGTTGGTGGCATAACTGTAATTATGTATGATGTGTTGGTATGAGATATTGTATGTGTTTATCTTCATTGCTACCATACTAGTATTGGCGTAGGTGATCTCACCTCTTTGTATGTCTATTTGTATTGTAATTATAATTTTAAAGACATTGAGCGAGGACTTGAGCGAGAAGCTGAGGAAGAGCAGGCTCCTATTGAAGACGCTGAGTTTTGAAGAGATGAAGATGCCTTGTTTCCTTGGGTATATGAGATTGAGTAGGCTTCATCTTAGACACCCTTACTTTAGTGGGAATATTAATACACACTTAGAGTTTCCTTTATTTATTAGGCAGTACTGGGGAGCTTACTACCGTACTCCCAGTGCGATTTGTATTGTGTCATCTGCTCAGACACCTATCTGTAGGACTTCGCGTCAGTCTGGATTCCTATCTTCTGAGGAATCTGAAGAGGACCCGTCTGAGGGTTCTACTGTGTAGTAATACTTGGGCAGCGTATTAGTTTAAATTAAAGCTTAAATATTTTGAGAGTTTAGTTTGTAAATATTAAAATATGACAGTACTAAAGACTGGTATATGTATATAAGGTGTGAATTATTTGTGATATGATAATGTTGTAATGTTTTTATTTTTCGCTAAGTTTATCTTATTATTATTAAGAAATTTTACAACTCGTATTTCTATCACAATGCACAATTTTCAAATAAAGGGGTAATTTGGTAATTAAATAACGTGAAGTGTGACGCCCTAAGGAAGGTACATCTTGTGCAAAGTAAAAGTGAAAGAATCTTCATGTACACTCTTACAGACTTGAGTCTATATACCACAAAAGTCAATAAAATGCCAGCAACAGATATCCAAGATCAAAAGAACTAGTACAAACAATTGAGAAATTAAAATAGATGATAGTATAGAACTCAATCAAGTGCTAAAGTTACAAATTCAATTTGAGTTTAAATATCCAAAAAGGGCATAAACAAAGGGGGGGAAAGTGACTTTAGATACTCATTACCATATGCCAGCAACACAACTGAAAACCAAATTAAAACAAACAAACAAAAACAAAGAAGAAGAAGGAAGAAAAAGAATGATAGAAAATAAGAACCCAAACCCTTGAATTGGAACCTTTGAAATAGCGAACACTCCCAACTGCTAAACAAAGGTTTGAAAAAGTCAATAAATAAAGAAGACTGCATAAATACAACCCAAGACTAATGCAGAAAAATCAAAAGGAGTCTTCAATCAAATCTTCAATTTCCAAGATAGAAATCAAATAAGAATCTTAAATATCTTTCTATATTAGACCAAGATTCATCTAGAAAAACTACCATTTCCATTTCTAAGCAAGGCAAAAACATAAGAACCCATAATTGGAAATAAGAAAAAAAGGAAATAAATGCACAACTTACCGTTCGAAGCTACAAGTTGTTCGAAGCTCGTCCTCTACTCCACTGCAAGTCGTTTGAAGCTCGTCTTCCACTCCACTGCAAGCTGTTCAAAGCTCGTTGGTTATTGCTCTCTTCCGTGTCTTGCTTTGTTCATGACCAGTCGAGACTTTGTGACCAGTCGTAACCAGTCGCGTATTGCTCTCTTCGTGACAAGCCATAACGCAAGACGAATGAGGGTCTTCAGCAAATTAGGGATTATAGGGATTCAAATTTTTTGGTCCAATAGCAAATGGGCTTCGAATCTCAGGAAGTTAGGTCACATGAAGTGTTTAGGGTTCTTTCAATTTGGGGGCAATGACCATATTTGATGATTTTGGGTTACGGCTTCAACTTCAGTGCAGGGATCTATCAAAATGTGGTTTGGGATTCATACCAATTTTGGGAATTATGATCTACAATAATAGATGAGAATGAGGGAGGGTTTATAAGGGATTTCACATTGATTTTGAAATTAAGATTGCAGTGAAAGGTATGATTTTATGTATTTTACATATTTGCAAAAGAGCCCCAAAGAGTAATCCAACAAAATAGAAAAATAAGATGCTTATGTTACATGGACATAAGGTATGAGTCACATTCTTTTATGACAAGGACATCACCTGCACATGTGTTTCATTCTCTTTGGCCATTTGTGGGAAGTCATCAAAAGCATGTCATTTTTGTGGCCACTAGAGAAATTGTCTTTTTTTAAATTAAAAAAATTAACCATAGTTAACTTTAAGTGGTGAGTCCCATATGATTAGATGTCACAAATAGAATAGGATGAGTATAATCTTAGGTGGTGCCCCAAGAGCACCCAATAATTTCTTGTGATTGTCACATTAGATATCCTTGCCTTGCCATGTGTGACATGTTACATCAACAACAAGGAGCTTAAACAGTGTTAGCCTTCGAGAACTTAATTACAAAATTGTAGAACTACAAAGACTTGGTTAAAAAATTTAAAACTATAGTGTTCTAATTAGAAATTTAGTAAAATTATAGATACTTGCGGATTAATTTAACTATTTTGTTCTGAAAGAAGTCAAATAAATTTTTTAGTATGTATCAAAAAAAGTTTATTATGTTGTAATCTCACTTGAAGAACCTCGTAATCAGGACAAATGTGTACGCTTGAACGGAATTTAGATGAGTGTAGAGCCAACTTGTGGTTTTGTTAAAAAGAAAGGTTTATTACGTTGATCGTCAAATCGTGATTCCAATTTGAAGTGTGATAAGAAGGAAGGACATTCATCTTGCAAAAATAGAAACGAAGAATAAAATCTCAAAGAGTTATCTTGCAACTTGCAAGAACATATGATTGACGTTCCATTTGGATAAGTGCTCAGAAAATAAAGAAGCCAAATAATAATAATAATAATAATAATTAATAAATAACAAGGATGCTAAGGACTTTGAGTTTTACGCTTCTATGTCAACGGAGATAAACTGGTCATCAGTAGAGGATGCTATCAATTATCGAACTTGAAAATGAAAACCACAAGTCCCTGCATCTCAATTATTTTGATTTGAAATATATTGATGGTTTTGGAGCGAGAGAAATAATATTTACAAGTTATTAACTTTTTTCATGAATCTTACAAATCAACTCAAGGTTTAAAGAGTCAAAGCCTTTCACATATTCTAAATATCTCTATTTGTCTTGGAAAAGGATCTACTACAAATTGAATGTGAGTTCACTCCAAGAGGGATTATGAACGAAGTTACATCTTAGACATTCTCAGACAATGGCCGATCGGAAGACTTGGCAATATCAGGTTCAGGAGATGTCTCTGAATTGCGTTTTTTAGCAGGATATAGCAGATAATGTTGGCACATGAAGAGGATGTCAAAGAATACAGACACCTGCAATGGTTTATTCCATCAATAGCAATGTCATATGAGCATAAACAATTGATTGTTAACCCAAGACCAGGTTGATAAATTTGAGTTCTAGGCTTGTAGCTCTTTCATGCAATAAATTCATTTTCACCATCAAAAGGAAGGTAAAATTATTGGATCAGAATAACAACGTTAAAGAAGGTCAGGGTTCATTTAACTAGTAAAATCTCTTTCAGAAAGAAACCAAAAATATTTCATACAGTAAAAGAAAGATCCATACCAGGGATAGCAGTAGCTTTCCTATGTTTCCATAGAAGTTCACCCAAGAATCTGGAAATCAATAATGGGATTTGAAAATTATGTCAGTTCAAACTATAAACTCAGGCAAGAAGATCCCTTGGTAAAGGAGATGACAGACCTTGATCTATTGATTGCATAACCATTTGAGCATAGTTTGCTATCCCTCCAGAAAAATCCAGTAGAATGTTACCAATGCTCCAGCCATCTGTGCTTTTTCTCAGAAAGTTCATCACTGCCTATATTCATAACACAATTTATTAAATAAGATGGATGACTAGCTAGCATATGTCAACAAAAACTCATTTCTCACTTTACCACCAAAGAAAAATAAAACAATCCTCAAATGCATCAAAGCGAAATTAGTAAATAGCTCGTCTTCAGATTATGAATTTGCATTCCAAAATATGGTTCCTTGATAATAAGACTAGCATATTCTTATAGGTGAATTACCTAGTTAAAACAGCTAATTATTATCTTTGCATTCAAATTGAACATCACAGGAGCTAATATATATACACATAAGGAGAAAGAAACTAGAAGGAAATTATACAAATTGGAATAGATCCTAACCTGGGGAATATACTTTATAATCGTCATACAAATTTGGATGCCACTGCAAGATGATAAATTTCAACAAAAGTTAGAAAGAAATGGCCTGGGGAAAACCCTTGATCTTATGAAGCTCACATGCAAATAGGTTAACAATCCAGAATACGAAGTTAACCAATGCAACTGACCACGCAACAAAAGAAAACAGACAACATACCTGAAGATGGAAATTAGCCAGAGCCAATGATGATTGTGCAAGGCTACAAAGAAACACACTGCTGCAGTCAACCACGCAACGAGGACGATTCCAAAAGCGATTTTAGAGACTTTCTGACTTCCACGCTACATGAAAATCCTACCACTTTTAGGATAATCATGAATATAACACAGGAACAATAAGATCAATGAAAAAGAATATAACACTAACTTCATAGATTGCAATCTGGAACAAGGAAATTGCAGTCAGCAGAACTGCATGGGCTGAGAAAGCAACATCATTTGCTGCCACAGGTATCATCTGAAATAAATCAAATTTTTTTCAAACAAAAAGGTTAGCTCTCCACAAACATTAAACTAAAACCTTCTGAAATGCAGAATGGACTCTAGCAAATATATTTATGTTGATATATGTGATTAAATGAAAAAACAAAAGAATATGAATTTTTGTAATCAATTAATATTATTTATATTATCTCATGACTTGTTCAACAAACATTCTAACCATCAACATGTTAAGCATTTTTAAGTCTAAAACAGAGGAAATCTAGAACGGCTTTTAAAAATTTCTAGAGAGTATATGCTTGATACTGTATCTACCATATACCAAGTTATCAACTATAATGATTAATTTCCATTTGTACCAAAAGAAAAAAAGATTAATTTCCAAGTATATCATTGTCAATATATCATGATGGTGAGTAGTCTATCTATAGAGTGACAAAGATAACTTTCCCCTCCCATGATAGCACAAACTGATTAATCAATTTAGCTTCCATAGTAACAGAAACAAACCTCTTTCTGACCGTATTTGTCTTTGTACTGCCTCTGAATAGCAGAGCTGAAGTACAGAGACGCATTGTATATGAGATAGGATGTGTGCTTCGTCAGATTCAGCACCACGAAATCAAAGTTCAGCCCCACCACACTAAATCAACCACCAAGGAAAACCAAAAAAACGAAAGAAAAAGTAAGAGAATTGATGAAATTGTTTTCTAGAGAAAATAAAATAATAGTGACGATAAATTATTGTTTTCTGGGATAATACCTTTTCCTGCGAAAGTTCAAGATGACTTGTGGGTAGAAACTGATAGACCAGCAAACAAAAGCAACCCAGCCCAGAACTTCATAGGAGACATGGAGCGGAACTGAATTCCAAGAAGCCATAGTTTCTTTGCTCAGCTCTTAATTTCTCACAGAGAACAAGAAGAATCCACCAATCCCAAAGTGCATTATGTGTGGACCCTATACATATCTTGTGCTGTTACTGTTGTATTTCCTACCCAGTTATGATTGTTTAAAAACTATGCATCCACTTCGCTATATATATAGTCATTGTTACACAAAAAGTGGAACTTTTCTGTTTCTTTATTTTTTATTTTTTTTTTATTTTTGTTTTCGGTTAGTTGTATAGAGCCAGGATTTGTGACGAAAGAAGGATGCTTGTGTTTCCCATTCATGTTGCTATAATTGGAATATAAAAAATGATTATCTTATCTCATTTTTTATCTAATATTATTTTTTACATTTAAAATGAGTGAAGTGAGAGAAAGTAATAAAAAAAAATAAGTATAATAAATAGTATTAAAAAATATATAAAAAAATATATGTATTATTTGTGATAAAAATATTATTGTTGTTGGAATATATATGATCTGTAATTAGGCTGTATCCGATGATGAATGGTCTTTTGACAATTAATTCAAGATACTTTCACTGTCAGAGATGCAAACGCTACTGTGAATTTAGCCCTTTACTCGTTCCGTGCTTCACAAAAATAATCATCTCGTTATTATTTTTTACATCATTTTTAATATTAGTTAATAAAATATAAAATTATAATTAATCACGTATATTAATTAATTAATAAAAATTATATATATTAATTATTAAAAAATATTTATTAATTAATTTATATACATAATTAATCATAATTTTATATTTTATTAATTAATATAAAAAATAAAATAAAAAAATAATGTGAAAAATTAGAATTGTATACCTCAAGCCTTTACCAATCAACCTGCCAGACATGCTAATTACAAAAAAAGAATTATGTGTAACTTTTGAATGTCATTCACACCCATAAATGCCTTAAAAGGACTTGCACAAAAAAAATGTCTTTAATGAACTAGTTTAACAAAAAAAATATTAATTATCTAAAAAACTAATAGTAAAAAAATTTATAGATAATTAATTTGCATAAAAGTGATTGTTATTAATGGTTAACAAATATATAATATGTTATTAATTGAAACAATTTATTATCCTCTTTTGTATAAAATGTTAAAAGGAATTAGACGTTTAACGTAACGCAGAAAAATTAATGAAGTTATTAAATAGTCTTAATTTTTAAAAAATATAATTGTATTTAATTAAATTATGTTGTAAAACATGCATATTTTGCATAAAACATGCATATTTTACATATGGTAGATGACTATCTTGATTATCTCACAGAAATAAAAAAATTAGTTAAAATAGATTACAATCCCTGATAAATACTAATCTTAAATAACTGCATTGTATAAACCTTAAAATATTCTTATAAATACTCTGCCAGGTTCCAAAGGTATAAATGTCATCTGATATACAGAATAAGATTTTGAGTTCATATTTTCTTGTCTTGATCTTTCTATATTTCTCTTCTCTATTTATAACACGTTATCAGTATGAGATTCTACCATATGAGTGATGACTCGATCAACTTAAAGGTTCTACAAAAGAGTTTGTCTTCTTATTATATTCTTTAGATTAATCTATTTCATTACTTTGTTATTTCTTATAGTTTTTTTCATGTTAGTCTTAGTATGAAATATTTTCATGTTTCATCTATAGAATTTTTATTATGAAATTTATTTAACTAACACAATTATCATATTTTGTTTTATACTAAATTTGTTATTCTTGATAAATTCTGGAAAAGATTACTATTCAAGCATCCCTGAAGAATTGCACAAAACTAATGATTTTTCATGGTCATATTTTATATGCAGATTTATGGTATAGTTGCTGAAGAACTACACCTTTAGACCGTACTTGAATCTAAAAAGATCTTATTGATCTTAGCATAATTTGAAACAAAGAGATGTGAGAAAGAACATTATTGATCTTTTTATGTCTCTCGAATATGCTCCTATAGTAGCAAAATTAGAATTGTTTTAAGAGATATTTTGAATCAAGTTTTTGCATTCTTATGACTGAATACAAAAATGGAAAGAAGCAATACAATCTGAGTTAGATTCTTTAGCCAAACGTAATGTATTTGGACTAGTAGTCCAGACACCTGAAGATGTCAAACTCGTTGGGTATAAATGGATCTTTGTATGGAAAAGAAATGAGTTAAATGAAATTGTGAGATAAAGGCAATTTGAACTGGAAGTTCAAATGATAATACATTTGCGAATAAGAGCAAATTAATGAATTGTAAGAAGCATTTTCTATTGCAAATGGATAAATAAATCCTATACCAACTATAAATGCTCCATTTAGAATTAGTATCAAATGAGTCAAAAACATGCAAGAAGTATGGTAGACCAATCGATTTAAAAAATAAAGCCCAGAAAAGAGAATGAGCAAATAATATTGCTAAGAAGACAAATAATCCTAAAAAGGATACTCTTGAAAAAGAAATTAGAGACATAAATAGGACTTTTGAAATAGTCCGAACTCCAAAAGTAGTTCAAACTCTAGAAGAAGTTAAAATACCTAAAAATGGTGAAAATAATGAGATTTCAATAAATTATGTCTCTATGGGCAAAATGATAAAATCGAAAAGAAATAGTTGTCAACAACATATTTTTATAGTGCACAATATTATGAATAATAATGAGGATCTTGAAATTAGAATCGTTGAAGAATATCAACGAAAAAAAATGATTGGCCAAAATAGAAGAATGTCTTGTAGATAGAATTGAACTCATTTGTAAAACGTGAGATTATTGAATTTGTAGCTAAAACTTTAGAAGAGATTTTAATGGACCTGAAGTCTAAATCCTAGAAGGTGCAAAATTTGTTGATACAAACGAATGCAATTATGTTTTGATATCTGAAAAGGTTTTTTACACACAAGAAGTTGAGTACTTCTAATGGATATTTTTACATATTATTGTTACATTTTATAGATGTCTCGATACATGTTATCTATATGAAAATCCCCAAAGGATTTAAAATATCAACATTTAATGAACTTAATTTACATATTTATGTTCTTTTGCTCATCATATTAAGACTTTCTTATTGAGCATTAGTGCTTGTTGATATGCATTATATATTTATTTCAAAATTTCTTAAAGTACTTTATTTGTTTATGTGTCTATTTAAAGAATTTGAAGTGAAAGATCTTAAATGATAAAATTTTGTCTCGGCCTACGGATCGAACATGTAACAAATTAAATTTTGTCTATCAAGTTATAAAGAATAAGTTCTTAAGTGATTTATACATATAAATTATATATATTGAGTACACTAATGCTTGTTAGATCATTGGATTTAAAGAAGATTACGAAGATCTTAGTCCTGAAGCAGTACCATACCTTAGTGCTATAGAATCACACATGCATACTGTTAAATAATACATGACCTAATATATAATATTATTTTCATGAACTTATAACAACATATAGTTCATCACCAATCGGAATACATTAGAATGAAATTAAGTATATTATTTTCAAGGCACAACTGATGAGATTATTTTATTCACATGAATTTATGTCAAGCTAATTGATTATGCAAATCCAGGATGTTTACTCGATCCAAATAAAGTCATATCCCAAACATACTATTATTTACATATAGTGGTATTGCTATATTATGGTGATCCACAAAACAATCTATAGTTGCTATTTTTTTATATCATGCAGAAATTACAACAATTCATGAAGAAAGTCATGAATGTTTTTAGTTGAGAGTTATGATTCATTATATTCAAAAATCTTATAGATCATCTTATGAAAAGGAAATTACAACTGAAGATAATATTGTTTACAAATCTCAACTGAAATGAAGATATATCAATGGTGACAAAGAAAAGTATATTTCTCCAAAATTCTAAAGGGGAAGTACTATGAATAATATTGAAGATAGATGTCTAAGAGTCACAAGAATTACAATGTGCTGACTTAAAGATATTTTATGATTAGTTGTATTTTGAGGGGAAGTAAGTTACCTATGAATACTGTACTCTTTTTCTTTCGCTAAGTTTTTATCCCACTGAATTTTTCTTAGTAAGGTTTTAACGAGGCATATTCATAGTGTATAGTCATCTAAGGGGAAGTGTTATAAAACATGCATATTTTGCATATGGTGGATGACTATATTGATTAACGTACAGAAATAAGAAAATTAGTTAAAATGGATTACAATCTGTAATGGATACTAATATTAAATAACTATATTGTATAAACTCTAAAACGCTCTTATAAATACTTTGTTAGGTCTCAAAGGTATAAAGATCATTTAATATATAGAATAAGATTTTGAGTTTATATTTTCTTGTCTTAATCTTTTTATATTTCTCTTCTCTATTTATAACAAATTATTCTTTATTAAAATGCTTAATATTGTTACTTTATTATTGATATCTCTTATTTTATTTATTTGTACATCCAAAGGGCCAAAGTCTCGAACGATTAGTATCATTACCCTAAGTAAAATTAAAGAATTTTATTATATTTTTTAAAAGTTTCTTTTAATAATCTTCTTAATACTAAATAAAAAAAGTATTTAATGAAAAAGTAAATATATTTAATATCTTAAAAATATAAAAAGTATTTAATATTTTTTTTATTTAATAATTATGAATATTAGTAGGAGAATTATGTAAAAAGATTTAGAATTATTCAAAATTAAAATATTTTGTTAATTTCAAATTGATAATTAATGTCAAACAACAACCAAGGGCCTATTGTAGACTTTTGAGATCTGATGCCGTTTTCATCGTGAAAGCGCTACAATAGACTTGAGATCTTGTTATTATGTAATCTACGCAGATTTAAAAAGAAAAAAAAAACACTACTCTTAATAAATTTATTCTATTTTTTGTATATCATGTGGGATATGGTGTTAAGAATTATTGTAAAAGAAATTATATAGCCTAAAACTAATTGGTATAAGAATAAAATTAATTTGTTTAATTGTTAAACTTTACTTATACAAAATAATGAATTTATGCAGATATAGTTTTATCCTTTATATTTTTTATGTTGCATATTTAAATAAATGTGAACTTTCATAAATCATGGGCCTTAAATTTATTTTCGTCATGCACAATCCTTACATTAAAGCGAAACTGATAGAATGTTAAACTAATTGAAGCAATATTTTTAAACTTGTATGTGACCATTTTTGGGTTTGCACATTTAAGTTTAAACTTCTATTTGTATGTTTGTTGTGTGGGTCTAGTGTAATTTGCATCCTTAAAGTGATGATGCACTAATTAGAATAAGGTGCAGGATTTTAATTATTAATGAGAAAATTAAAGGAACGACGAGAGTATTTAATATTTTCCAATTTTAAAATATGACCGGATTCCAGCAGTTCTTCAAATTCGTGTAAAAAACTGAATCCAGCAAGAGATGACAGTTTTATGAGTATACATCACCTGTTGAAGATTTCTTCCGGCAAAGTAGAAGTGTCACTGCTCATTGAATAGAATCAATAAATAAGGACCAACATTATGTGTACGTATAGTATCTAGACTCATTAATTTTCAAAATAGATCATAGGAATACAAACATAGTTTTCAATCTACATTGCTTGTCAGTCAATAGTCGAAAAGGTTGCCTTCTCATTTAATGCCATCCAATCCGCTGATGATGCAGATATCCGTTGTTACACTTAAAAGTAAACAACTACGTACATAACATGATATAGGAGAATGTTAGGAACTTATTTTTTAATATATTTTTTGTTATTAAGTCATATTATTTATTAAAGTATATATTTAATTTTAATTAATATGTAATTATTTTAATTAATATGTAATTATTTTAATTAAAATATAATTAAATTTAAATATATATTTTAATAAATGATGTGATCTAATAATAAAAAATATATTAAAAAATATATATTAAAGAGTGTATTCTTAATATTTGTTTATGATATATTCATTGAGGACGCTATAATAGTCAGATCCGTGCAGTCAACCTGAGGGACTCTTTTGGCAGCCCGTGATGCTTATTAGTTATTAGTTACACGGTTATATCTCAGCATCTCTCTTTTTAATTGCTATCTTTTGATCTCCATCAGCATGCAGTATGCACAAAGGAAAAAATAATATTAATATATATATATATATATATATATATATATATATATATGTATATATAGAAACAGGAAAATCCCAATTTATGGCCTTTCTCCGATTGTATGGATGACAAAAATATTTGTACTATAAAAATTTGTGAGAATTATCTGTGACAAAATGGAGAATAGATATTTGTTTAATAAATAGAGTTGGATACTGGGATTATACTACCCATCTCTTGAGTACTCAAAAATTGCTTAAATATTTTTTTATTTAGTATTTTATATATATTATATTCTTTTTTACTTTAAAAGTAAATGAAAAATTATATTTTTTTATTATTTTACAATGAATTTTTTAATAAATATATAACATTATTGTAATAGTCATTTATATAGATTAATTATTAACTTGATATATTGTTTGTGACATAACTTTAATATTATAAGAATTTTAAATTTTTAGAAGATATTGTTGTATGTGATGTTAAAGTTAGATAAAATTCTTTAAGTATTTATAGTGTTAATTTTTAATAAAAACATAATGTGTATTTTTTTATAGTTCATCAATAAAAATTTTAAAAATTAATTATGAGATAACTAAAAAATAAGACACGTGTTATATTTTTATTAGAATATAAAATTATAAACACCTAACAAACTTTACTTAAGATTTATCTTTATTTTATTGATGTTATTTTTTAAATTTTATTTTAAATTATTAGATATTTATAAATACTTACAAATACTTGCTTATGCTAGAGAATTATAAATAAGTACTTACGATACCGACAGAGCCCGCCCGCCCGCCCGCCCGCCCGCCTACTTCCTAGCTCAGGCCCATCTCTTACCTTTTCCCTTAAATGATAGAAATCGTGCAAGAAAGACTCGAGTACACTATAAACTCTTGTAATTTTCAATCCTTAAAATCTAGTCTTTGACAGTTTTACCCATTTTGGACACCATTTGGAGATGGAGTTTGTCTCATCCCACAGGTAGCCATCTTACAAGTTACAACTCTAAGTGTGTAGCTTGTTGGTTCTATATTGTTTAAGCTGTCATAATTTTTTCTCTGGAATTCACTTACTGCCATGTTTAACTCCTCTTCTGTATCATGCTTGGAAATATTTCTTTATTTTCTTTCAATTGAAATATGCGTTCACACTGCATATTAAAAGTCCAATATACATATCCACGATTCTTAATAGTTTAATCTAAACTCTGAAGCTTACCATCAGCATTATTTTTAAACTATTAATTTAACTACTATGCAAATTAAGTTTCCAAATATTTACAATTGGAGTTTTGCATAGTTTGAGCAAGCTTAGTTACAAGTAGAATCCATTTAACCATGTTAGATGTGTAGAAACAATTCTAAATATCATATTAAAGTACAAGATTTTTGAATTTATAAAATTTATAGGTAAATAAAAGAATTTATTTTTGACAATTTATATCAATATATTTGTAAATAAAGTTTTACAAATTTTAATAAGATTATAAACTACATTTAGTAATATTTTTTAATTTAATAAATAAAGTTAAAAAGTCAAATTCTCCCCTCATTAAAGTTATCGTTGATTCTCTCTCTTTATATAATGTCTTATTTCACTTTCCTTTCACTTTATTAAATTAAGCAATTTTACACCATTAGATCAAATTTGAATCTACGACTAGAAATTGGTGTGTATATATATATATATATATATATAATTGATTATGAATTTCTTATAGGAGGGGAGGTTGCCCTACTCCAAAGTGGAGGACAAACCAAAATTTTTAATGAGAATTAATAGTAGTAATTATACATTAAAGTAGAATAATTAAATGAAGTACCTATCAATGAATTTTTTAAAGTAAAACAAAAACCAATAATTGATGATGAATTTTTTTATAGGAGGGAGGTTGCCCTACTCCAAAGTACCGAAAAGTTTAATGAGAATTAACAGTAGTAATTATACATTAAAGTATAATAATTAAATGAAGTATCAATTAATGAAATTTTATAAGCTTAATCGATCTTATAAGAACTTTCAATTAGTTAGACTGGTAAACTCAATGCTTATAAAGAATTATTGAACATTCGTAAGTGTTCCAAGACTTACTCTCAAAAATAATTTCTTTCGAGAGCTTAATCTCACTTTTTCTCTATCTCTTTCTTATTTTGAGCTTCCTTTATGTGAGAGTGTTAGAGCGGGGAACTGTTATCCTCTTGTTTTGATAATAGTCTCATCGTCTCTTTTTCTTTTATTTTTGTGTATTTTTTCAATAATTTGCTTAAATCTAATAAATCTTGAGTTTGGTTGTCCAAATTTATTTCTCTCAATGACATATTTTGTGACTTTATTATCCCATTTGTGAGTTTTTTTTTATTGTCTCTTTTATAAGTGTTTTGATTTTCAATTCTTAGGGTGTCTTTTGTGAGTTCCCTTATGATTGGCCATATCTTGATGGTTTTGCATATAGAGGAGAGTTTCAGATCTACTTTGAGATAATGTATAATACATTCTTCAAATTACAGTACTTTTCGTGTTAGTCTCTATTATAAAAGATGTTTAGATATCAATAATCTTCAAACAATGAGTAAATCTACAAATTTATTTAAGATGATAGACTGTATTTGTTTCTTTTTCTTTTTTAGATCTAATGTATCTTTTTTTTATTTGTAAGTGTCATTGAACTTTGATCGTAATAAATTTTCTTTCTCATAAAAAAAAAGACTTACTCTAAAAAGAATGATACACTTTAAGTCAACTTGTGCATATCTTCATTAATCTACATTTTCCAACAGTCACAATTATGACATTAACGCAGAGAATAAGGAATTTCCAAAATTTAATTAAATATGCAACCACCCATTTAAGTTTTGTAACCACACATTATATGTTCACTTTCATTACTAAGCTAATCCTTTAGGATTACATAAATGTGTACCAACAAGCATTATAAAATTATATTAAGGAAGTTAGACATCTTCATTAGTCACCCACAAGGGTGGCTCAAGTGATGAGCAAGTTTAAACTCAGTACTTGATAATCCTCTCTATACTGTAATTTTATCTTAGAAAGTAGGCAAAAAAAATGGTACTTTTGTCCCTTAACCTTTTCTCCTTTTTTTTTTAACATTTGTTCTTTAACATTTTTTTAATTCTAAACTAGTCCTTTAACTCTTAAAAATAAACTCAAAGTTTTCCTCCAAGTTAATTTCGTTAATACCACTAACAAAATAATCTCGGCTGGCTCCTACTAAATAGATACACCATTTAATATATATGACATGGGCAATGCATCTTAAATGACATCATAAAATGCATTAATCCCAAGGTCAGTCACCTTGGTGTTCATTAGAGAGAGAAAGTTCACGTTGGTGGTTCATAAAAAGAAAAAAATCACAGAGCTTAAGGGAGGGGAAATCTGGAAGGTGATTCCTCAGTTTCTTGGATGTTTGTTCATGTTTTGAGGGAGGGCCAATTGTGCAACAAATTAGGGATTATAAATAAGCTAAGTTATCACTATATGTTTGTTTTTGGGGGTTTATTGTAATGTGGGTGCTGGGTTTCCATGTTTTCCATTTGTTTATTAAATGTGTGATTTGTGGTCTTGTATGTTTTTTGTTTTATTGTTTGTTTTTTACCTTTTGCCTTTAAGAATAAAGATGATTACTTTAATATCTTTACAATATAGGAATGGATTTGTCTATTGTTGAAATACATAACGGGAGCCATTTTGTTTCGTCACCTAAAACCATGTAAGTTGGTGAGAAAACTGATATTTAGGACTATCAGCAAGTATAGCCCAATGCCATGGTAAAGTTGAGCAATATGTCGTTTAGTAAATGAACCTGGTGTAATAGCTAGTCCTGAAGCAGGGTTGAGACTAAAACTGTTGTGCCTAAAACTAATGGGCTTGAAATTGATGACACAGGGAATACAAATAAAGATAATGTGGGTGTTGATTGTAACATCTTTTTTAACATGTTAGACTTGTAAATAGTTACAGAGGTAACTTAATACTTGTTTAACGTACCTGTTTAATTTTGTGACAATTTAAGTTATGTTAGGTACTTTGCTGTAACTCGAAAGGTGAAAAGTAGTTTAAAATAATCAAGATATTAGCTTAAATGACTTAATTAATGAAAATAAATGTGAATAATTTATTTTTAAGTCATAAATGTGTACTCTGTGATGTGGTTAAAATTTGAGAATAATTAGAGTCTATTTGATATTTTTAGACATACTGGTTGTGTGTTTTAATACAGGATTAACAACTTTTTTAATGAATCTAGGTATTTATTTTAAATTTGTTGGAACTTAAAAAACTTGATTTAGCTAAATCTGAATGTTTTTAGCAGATCGGGAAGTACCAGTGTTATAACTTAAAGCTTATAACTAGCCACAGTTACAGCCCTTTTACTTGGTTCTTTGTCTCTCATTTCTTACTTTTTCTCTTCTCTTCACGGCTGGACAAAAACAGCAACAGAAAAGGAAGCACAAAGTGGAGGAAAGGAAGGCAAGAAGCACAAGAAGAAGGGGAAATCCAAGGATAAGGATTGAGGCTCAATCTGCAGCAGCTTAACATCTTGAGGTAGGGGTTCTTGAGCTTGAAACTTCATTACTTCTCACTTTTCATGTTTAGGCTATTTGAGGTTTGATATGTCAAAATGAGGTTTTGTGGTGTTTTAAGTGATTTTCTTGCTTGGATAAGTTCTAAGGAGTGTTTATGACTTGTTCATGCTGAGAGTTTGGATTAGAAACTGAAAATTCTCCTTTTGGACCTAAAATGCTCAAAGTGTTGATTTTAGGGGTTTGAATGAGTGATTTGATGTAATAATACATTTTTGATGAAACCAATTAGTGTTTTAGGTTTTCTATAGGTTAGTGAACTTGTTAGGAACTTAAAATCACTAAGAAACTAATTCGATGTGATCAAATTTCGTATTGTGCACCAATGGAACAGTGCACAAATCTGCAAAATTCTGCAGATTTGCCTCTGGTCATTCAACACTGAAGCGCAAATAGTCCATGCACGCTCAAGCACCCGTCGCCCAGAAGAATACGTCGATAATGCAAGCGCGCTCAAGCACCCGTGCTTTACGCGATCAAGCACACAACAAATATACAGAACGCACCTGGAAAGCAGCCGTGCGCTCAAGCGCTTGAGCTTTACATGCTCAAGTGTTGAGACAGTGCAAGGGCTGTGTTTTAGCATTGCAATGCTAATTTGATTCCCTACTTGTTAGAATCATTTGTGCAAGCCTTTTAGGGTGTAAAGAGACACTTTTGGGGATATTTCTTGGAGAGAATTATCAACTTGCATATGTGAAAAGTTTGGAAATTTTAGACGTACAAAGTGTGGCAAACGCTTTAGGACAAAGTTGAAGGACCCTAGACACCTAAATTGTGGTAGAGTGTCAATGGATGGTGTGTTGAGACATCTTAGGCTTCCTTGGTATGATGGTATGCCTATCTTTATGCAAAGATTACTCATTTAAAGTTAAAGTTTAGTTTGAGATGCGTAGTTAAAGCATGTTTCCTTGATTGTCCAGGTTAAGCTTCGTGAATGATTAGAGACATGGGTTAGTTCCTTTATGTGCTAGAGTTGAGCCAAGAGTGTATGTTTTCTAGCTATACCCTTTCCACTAGGTTAGGGTAAACCTTGTGATGGGAGTTGGTAAAACCTTGGGCATCCAAGTGTTACAGAATGCTATAAAATAGTACCTAGAACCTTGAGCAACTAGAGGTTGCCTTCAAATCACTTATGAAGTAAAGGTGTGAGGTGCTAGATATGAGAACACTAGTGACATGAGTTCTACTACTTATATGTTAAGTTGAAATAAAGCCTTGAGTCACTTGTCTTTGCTTTTCACTTAGTTATAAACCTTATGATAAATGTGTATACTTTGATAACAAACTTGCATATTTAGTTTTCAAACTTGTTATTTGCTATTTCCTATGTGTTGTACCCTTGTCGCAACCGTCCCGAAGGGCGCCGCGAAAATAAAAAGAACAGGGAGGATAGGACCTCGGGGTGTTGGGGAGTCGCCACCAATCGCTTTATCCATTAAATGGAATGGCGCAATTGGACACCTAAAAGATGGTCTACATTTCAGAGTATGAGGTTCGGGGGTTGATTACGGGTAGGGAAGGTGTTAGCACCCTACACCGTCCGTTCTAAGAACGGTTACCTGTTTAATCTAATGTTATTTGCAAGATTAATTTAATTGGTCCTTTATTAATTAAAAGAAAAGAAATTTTTATTTTTTTTATTTTGACATGTCCTATTTTGTCAAGCATAATATCAAGAATGATAAATGACTAAGACAAGCAATGGGTGGCTAAATAGCCATTATTTTAGAACAAATTCTAAGTTTATAACATATTGTATAAAAGTGGTGAATTAAAATTTTATCTTTTTGAAGAGAAGTAATTTTCAAAATAAAATGGTCAAATAAAAAAATAAAAATATTCCAATAAATAATTTTAACTCAAAGAAATTTGTTTAAAGTAAGAAAATGATTTTTAAAGTAAATGGCCAAATAAAATCTATTTTGTAATCAAGGAGAAAAATATTTTTAGGCACAAGGAGATTTTTGCATTAATTTCTAAAAAAATGTCTTCATGAAAAATAAAACTTTAATTCACCACAATCATGATGTTGAACTGTATGAAATTATTCACTTTTATTTGAATACTTTATTTTACAAAAAGAAAAGTTTATTTTGGTTTATTTTAAAAAAATTATATTTTAATTTACATAATTATTTTAATTTTTATGTGGGGATTAGATTTAATAGGTGCTCTGGCAAAATCCAATATAAAGCCTCAAGATTATCGGGAAGAGTGTAATCGATCGGCGCTCGATCCTCTCCCAATTTTTCCGTCATAGGTCAATTTTTAAAATTATTTGATTAATATAATAATAATTAAATTAAAATCACATACTAATGAGTATAATAATCATAACAACAAACAAAATATTATGTATTTTTATTTTATTTTATCTTTTATTTTTTTATTTTTCTTCTTTTTATGTATTTTTTATTTTTATGTATTTTTATTTTTTATTTTAAAGAAAACAATTTTATCATTTTTTATTTTATACCCCAAATACTCATCTTAATTTTTTATCTATTTTTTAAGAAAAAAAAAGTCTTCACGTGAAAAAAAAGAGGTGGGGAAAAGGCCAAAAGCAAAAATAAAAATAAAAACAACCAAAAAAAAAAAAAAAAAAAAGAAAGTGGGTGGTCACCGTGACCACCCAAAACCAAAATGATAATAATAAAAGCAAATAGATGGGGAAAAGGCCAAAAGCAAAAGTAAAAAGTAACCAAAAAAAAAAAAAAAATAAAGAAAGAAAGTGGGTGGTCACCGTGACCACCCAAAGACAAAATGATAATAATAAAAACAAATAGGCATGAATAGTAACGAAAAAAACAAAAGAAACGAAGAGACTTTTGTCTCTGTAAATGGAAAACAAAAATAGAGCAACAAAAGGTGAGGGGAGCAAGGCTCACGGTGGACGATTGGATGGGAGGCTAGTTCGTATGAGGCCACGTGATGGAGGTGCGGCTCGGGTCGTCTGAGGTTTCTTTGGCCTGCTGCACGGCGACGGGTGCCGGCGACTAGAGAGACGGTGGTGGAGTGCAGCGGAGCTCCGGCGAGGAGTGACGTGGTTGCGCGTGGAGGTCGGATCTGGGGTTCTCGATGACGGTGATTTTGGGTTTGTGGGTGATTGTTATGGAGGTTGAAGATGGAAATGGTGGTTGTGGGTGATTTTAAACAATGGTGGCAGAGGAGTTTGAGTGATGCAGGGGCTGTTTTATGGGTTAATGATGGACAAAAATGGTGATGGCAGAGTGAAGATTCTTTTGCTCAATCAGTCCGTGTGATTCTGTGATTGCACTTTATTTTTTTCTGAACGATTGAATTTTTTTTGTTTCTGAATGATTCCCCCTTTTTATTCTTGCTTTGATTCACATTCACAATCAATTTGCTTTTCCATTTTGAAATGCAAATAGACAAGATAATGATTGGAAATAATGGTAGAAATGCCAAAGGAAAAAAAAACTGACAGAAGTTTTAATCCAATTTAGTGTAGCTGCTTGTGGAGGCTAGGGCTGCAGCAGCAGCAAGAAAGGAGTTGGGTTGAGAAGAGAATTGGGTCATGGGTTGACCCATACCAAGCTTTTTTTTATTTTTTTATTTTCTCTTTTTTTCTCTTTTTTTTAAGAAAGAAATTAAATTAAATAAATAAAATAAAAACGAAAATAAAAAAAATGGACAAAATTGGGTATCAACAGCTGCCCCTCTTTGTTTTACATTTAGAATAAATGAAAAACAAAGGAATTGATTCAATTTTGTCCATGAAAAAGTAAAAAAATGCGGATTCGGTGTCCGTTTGAAAAGGTAAAAAGCTTGCAAAGTCGGTGTATCTATGAAGTTTAAGCGAAAACAAGGTAGAAGCTTACGGAGTCGGGTATCCGTTGAAGCTTAACAGAAAACTTTAAGGCAATGGGTACGAGGACCCAAAAGCGAACAATGGGTCACGAGGACCCAAAAAAGCAATGGTGCACGGGCACCCGAGAAAAAGGTAAAAAGCTTGCGGAATCGTTATCCGTGAAGCTTAACGAAACAAGGTAAGAAGCTTACTGGTCGGGTATCCGTTGAAGCTTAACGTAAAACTTAAAAGCAATGGGTGCGGGGACCCAGTGCGAGGACCCAAAGGTAAAAACTTGAGTCGGTGTCCGTGAAGCAACAAAAACAAAAACTAAAAAAAAAAGAAGAAAAAAAAAAGCTACGAAACAACGTAAGAAGCTTCTGGTCGGAATGCATCCGTTGAAGCTTAACAAAAACAAAAAGAAAACTACGGGTCGGTATCCGTTGAAGCTTAACAAAACAAAAGGCAATGGGTACGAGGACCCAAAAGGTAAAAAGCTTACAAGCAATGGGTACGAGGACCCGAAAACATAAAACAATGGATGCGGGGACCCAAAAGCTTGCAGAGTCAGGTATCCGCTGAAGCTTAACAAAAACAAGGTAAGAAGCTTACGGAAACAACGTAAGAAGCTTACGGAGTCGGGTATCCGTTGAAGCTTAACAAAAACAAAAAGAAGCTTACGGAGTCGGGTATCCATTGAAGCTTAACAAAAATAAAAAGGCAATGGGTACGAGGACCCAAAAGGTAAAAAGCTTACAAGCAATGGGTACGAGGACCCGAAAACATAAAACAATGGGTGCGGGGACCCAAAAGCTTGCAGAGTCAGGTATCCACTGAAGCTTAACAAAAACAAGGTAAGAAGCTTACGGAGTCGAGTATCCGTTGAAGCTTAACAGAAACTTAAAAACAATGAGTACGGAGACCCGGAAACCAGAACATAATGGGCACGGGGCCCGAAAACGAGAACACAATGGGTGCAGGAACCCAAACACTAAAAGACAATAGGCGCGGGGCCCCAGAAACTGAAAAGACAATGGGCTCGGGGGCCCAAAAGCTTGCGGAGTCAGTATCCGCTGAAACTTAACAAAAACTTAAAAGCAATGGGTACGGGGACCCAAAAAAAAACATAAAACAATGGGTACGGGAACCCAGAAAAGGAAACAGCAATTTGGACCTTTGTAGGTCAAGGCTAGCAAAATGAGAACAAATGCACTTATGCAATGCATGCTTCAAATGAATGAGAGTATGAAAAAAAAATTTCTTTTTTTTTCTTTTTTTTTTTTGTTTTTGTCTCCACGACCCTTGAGGACATGATTGCAATCATTTTCAAAGATGAACTGGAATAGGATTTAATGGTATCCTTTCATTTGTCTATTCAGCCGATGGTTGAAATGTCCAACCAGAATGACCTTTGAAGTGTGCATTAGATGTGACACACAAGAGTAATAGGAAAACTCTTTAGATGACCCTTGAAGTGACCTGGTTGTCCTTTCTCTTTTATCAACACTCTTATCAGGAATCATTGTGTTTCCCATACCTTTCAAATCATTAGCAATTCTTAATGCTCGGATAGCAATGTCACATTTCACATTCCAATATATGATTATTAGAAAAATGCATATTAAGTCAAAGAAGAGGCAAAGGTAAAAACATGATGATATTGTATTGAAATGGGAATGGTGAAAAAAAAGTATTATTGTGGTCATCAACATGAAATTTACAGAGGGATGATGAGGGCAAAGGTCTTCAGCTCTTCCAATGAAACCCTTTATTGTAATCAGCGTCAATCCTTTGCATACCCGACTTTGAACATCCATTAACCACCTATGAAGACTTTGATTGCCCTTGATTGGGATCATTTGCTGCCCCATATGGAAACTTAGTTTGCTCTAAAGCGAGAGATTTGCTTTTCCCTAGCATGGAGACTCAAGCAATATTGTCTCACTTCCTTTGTCATATCAAGCACTATTTGTCCTTTTATTTTGGACCTTAACTTTTGCCTAGGTCGCTTCTTTCGAGTTTTCAACCTACCAGTCGCTCTAACTTTTGCCTAGGTAGCCTTTCCAGGTTTTCCACCTAGCAAGCCATGTTTTTCTTTTTTCTTTTTTCTTTTTTTTTATTTTTATTTTTGACAAGTAGTGCTTTTATGCATAATATTTCTTGACTACATCTGAATTTACAGGAAGTGGTAGATCTTCACCATCCATTCTTGTGAGAATCAAGGACCCTCTAGAGAAAGCCTTCTTCACGACATAAGGTCCTTCATAATTTGGAGTCCATTTTCCACGGTGATCTTTTTGCATTGGCAGGATCTTTTTGAGCACTAAGTCTCCTTCTTGAAATTGTCGAGGCGCACTTTTTCGCATAGGCTTTCATAAGCCTCCTTTGATATAACTGGCCATGACACAGTGCGCTTAACCTTTTACCTTCAATAAGATTCAACTGATCTAGTCGAGCTTGGACCCATTCGGCCTCTTCCAGTTTTGTCTCCATCAGTACTCTTAATGAGGGGATCTCTACCTCAATAGGGAGTACGGCTGCCATTCCGTAAACTAAAGAGAAAGGAGTTGCCCCAGTTGAGGTACGGACAGATGTGCGATAACCATGCAGAGCAAAGGGAAGCATCTCATGCCAATCTTTGTATGTCACAACCATTTTTTGGATGATTTTCTTGATGTTTTTGTTTGCTGCCTCAACAGCTCCATTCATATTTGGGCGATATGGCGTGGAGTTATGATGTTGGATTTTGAAAATCTCGCACATTTCTTTCATCATTTTGTTATTCAAGTTGGTTGCATTGTCGGTGATGATCTTATTTGGTAGACCATAACGACATATCAACTCTCTTTTGATGAACTTGACCACCACATTCCTGGTCACATTGGCATAAGAAGCAGCTTCAACCCATTTGGTGAAGTAGTCTATCGCAACAAGGATAAAGCGATGCCCATTTGAGGCCTTAGGTTCAATAGGTCCTATGACATCCATACCCCACATGGAAAATGACCATGGTGCTGCTAGGACATTCAAAGGGACTGGCGGCGCATTGATCTTATCAGCATATGTTTGGCACTTGTGGCACTTCCTCACATGATTGAAGCAGTCAGTTCCATGGTTAACCAATAATAACCAGATCTTAGGATTTTTCTTGCCATTGCATGTCCATTGGAGTGAGTTCCAAAGGAGCCCTCATGTACTTCTTCAATAATCTTTTCTGCTTCCATTGCATCAACACATCTTAAAAGCACCATATCATGATTTCTTTTGTAAAGTATTTCTCCACTCAGAAAATAACCCATTGCGAGCCTCCTCGGTCCTCTCTTGTCATTTTCTCAAGCGCTGCTGAGGTACTCCTATTCTTGATGAAGCATTTGATGTCATGGTACCACGGCTTCCCATCAGGCTCATCTTCAACCACTTGACAATATACAGGACAATCACGACTTTCCATTTTTATAAGTGGTAGGTCCCTTTCATGACTTACTTGGAACATTGATGACAGTATGGCCAAAGCATCAGCCAACTGATTTTCTTCTCGAGGAACATGATGAAAAGTGACTTCATCAAATTGCTCGATCAATTCTTTGATGTAAACATGGTATGGAATCAGTTTAGCATCCCGGGTCTCCCATTCTCCTTTTAGTTGATGAATGACCAAGGCAGAGTTCCCATATACTTCCAAGATCTTTGCTTTTGATTCTATTACTGCTTGAATACCCAAAGCACATGCTTCGTATTCTGCTATATTGTTAGTACAGTCAAAACACAACCTTGCTGTAATTGGGATGAATTTATCTTCAGGGGAGATCAAGATGGCTCCAATGCCGTGCCCCAGTGCATTAGAGGCTCCATCAAACCACATGGTCCATTTTTCTTTTTCAGAGGATTCCTCATTTTTAAACAGAGCCATTATATCTTCATCAGGGAACTCACATTGCATCGACCCATAATCCTCTATAGGTTGGTTAGCCAGATAATCTGCAAGGGCACTTCCCTTAATTGCCTTTTGGGTGACATAAATAATTTCATACTCCGATAATAGAACTTGCCATCGCGCGATTCTCCCAGTAAGAGCGGGTTTCTCAAAGATATACTTGATAGGATCCATTTTGGACACCAACCAAGTAGTGTAATACAACATGTATTGCCTCAATCGATGGGCAGCCCATGCCAAGGCACAACAAGTTCGCTCTAACAATGAGTACTTTGCTTCATAGTCGATGAACTTTTACTTAAATAATAAATGGCGCGTTCTTTCCTACTGGGACTCATCATGCGCCCCGAGTACACAACCTATAGACTCATCCAAGCCGTCAAATACATAATGAGAGGTCTCCACGGCACTTTAGGCACCAAAACCGGGGGGTTCTTGTAAATCTTTGCTTGATTTTTCAAAGGCTCTTTGGCAATCATCATTCCACTTGACTGATCGATTCTTGCGTAACAACTTGAAGAAGCGGCTCGCATGTTGTTGTGAGTGGAATATGAATCGAGCGATGTAATTCAACCTTCCCAAAATCCCCGAACTTCTTTTTCGGTGCGAGGACCTGGCATGTCGATGTTGCTCGAACCTTGTCGGGATCAACTTCTATTCCTTTCGGCTCACCACAAACCCCAATAGTTTGCACGATCTCGACACAGAAAAGTGCATTTTACGGGATTCAATCTGAGTTTGAACTTCCTCAATCGCTCAAAAGCTTTTCTGATTGATTATATGATCTTCTTCTGTTTTTGACTTCGCAATCATATCATCCACATAAACTTCTATTTCTTTGTGCATCATGTCATGGAATAATGTCACCATAGCTCTCTGATACGTTGCCCCAGCATTTTTTAAACCAAAAGGCATCACTTTGTAGCAGAAAGTTCCCCATAAAGTGATGAATGTGGTCTTCTCCATGTCTTCCGATGCCATCTTGATCTGATTATATCCCGAGAAACCATCCATAAAGGAAAAAAATGAATGTTGAGCAGTGTTGTCCACCAAAACATCAATGTGAGGTAACGGGAAGTCATCTTTAGGGCTAGCCCTATTTAAGTCTCGATAGTCTACACACATTCGGACTTTTCCGTCTTTCTTTGAGACAGGAACAATATTGGCAACCCATTGTGGGTATTTTGCAAGCTATGCAAGAAATCCAAAGATCAAACCGTCTTTTTACTTCATCTCGATTTTTAGGGACATCTCAGGTTTCATTCGTCTCAACTTTTGCTTAATCGGAGGATACCCAGGTTTTAGTGGCAATTTGTGCTCAACTATGTCAATGTCTAACCCAGGCATATCTTGGTATGACCATGCAAAGACATCACTATAATCAAACAAGAGCTTAATCAACTTGTTACGCTCATCCTCTTTCATCGAGGTACCAATTTTGATCTCTTTCTTATCATTTTCAGTCCCCAAATTAATTACTTCAATTGGTTCCTCATGGGGTTGGATTTCTTTAGCTTCTTGTTCAAGTAATCTCATTAACTCAGGTGAAGTTTCCCAATCATCCTTATTATCCTCATCAACATGATTAACAGGGTGTTCAAAATTATATGATGAGATATTGACATTTGTTACTTTCAAGAGAGTCATTTTCAGATCTGCAATAAGTGATGTTGACACAAGAAAAAATGAAATGAATAGAAGGTCATGATAATGGTGGGATGAAAGCTAATGAAATGAAAAATGATAGAACTCAAAATGCATTTTATTAATAACAATTATTGGAAATGAAACATGTGAGCCCATTTACAAATGAAAATCCTAAAGCCTTGGGCAGAGCTAAAGGAAAAGCACTACAGAATTACTTTGAAAGAGACTCTAAGGTTATAGGAAACTCGGAGATCTCCCAATTGTTGAGTCTTGTATTTGAAGAACATGCATACACCAGGTCCGTATGACTGACAAAATCGTCATCTTCAACTGCGGTCACTTGGTCTACGAACACAACTCCTGTGCTCCGGAAGCTTTATCGTATATCACAGATGGGGACTTCCTTCACTTTAGGTTCTCGATTTTCCAAGCGAGCCAACCTTTTCTCTTTTTTCTCTTCCATTATCCTCTTCTTATCGGCCTTGGTAGGTTTGTACCCCAGCCCAAATCTATCTTTATTTTCAAAGGGTTGAAAAAGTCCTGTGGCACCTTGTCGTTTCTTGCCCAGCCCTTCTCCATGTTGATAACCCCCTTCTAGCATAACTTTAGCCATCATTACAGATGCAACAGAAGGCTGCGGTTTAAGAATTGGAGCTCATTCTTTTATATAAATGGTATTGACAACCTCGAGTGCTTGAAAGGCAGTCTCCAAAGCCTCTTCTGTAGCTTCAATATAAGGGGTGTCTAGCGGCTTACTCACCAGTAGGTCCTCTTCACCAAAGACAGTAATCATCTTGTTATCAACTATGAATTTGACTTTTTGGTGCAATGTGGAAGGCACGACTCGGCAGTGAGAATGAATCCATGGTCGTCTAGGAGACAACTGTATGATGGTGCAATGTCCATCACTTGAAAGAGTATGTTGAAAGTGCAAGGACCAATTTGAACTGGTATTTCAATCTCCCCTATGACTTCTCTCCTTGTGCCATCAAACGCCCTTACTATCATCGCACTTGATTTCATGTGTGACCCATCAAAAGGCAATTTGGAGAGTGTCGACTTCGGCATCACATTCAAAGAAGAGCCATTGTCCATCAGTACTCTAGCCATGATATGGTCTTGACATTTTACTGAGATATGAAGTGCTTTATTATGTCCCCTTCCCTCATTGGGTATTTCATCATCGGTGAAAGTGATGTAATTATCTACTGTAATGTTGCTGATAACGCCATTCAACTTCTCAACCGTGATGTCATGAGAAACATGGGCTTGATTAAGCACTTTCATTAGCACCTTCCTGTGTGGCTCAGAGTTCATTAATAAGGATAAGAGTGATATTCTTGCGGGGTGCGGTTCGGTTGATCCACCACCTTGTATTCACTTTGCTTTATGAATTTTAAGAACTCACAAGCTTCTTCTTCGGTCACTTCTTTCTTATAGAGCTCTTCTTTGTGTTGCCTTTGGTTCTTTTTTTTCGTTCAAGGCTTTTTCGAGAAGTTTCCCCCATCTTGCCTTTCCTTTCCGAATTCTTTCCACTTCCTCCACTTGGCCTTTACGCGGATCCTCGGGTGTATAAATACGACCACTCCGAGTCATTCCACCAATCCCGATATGCTAGAGATAGCCGACGAGATTTTCATTTGATTGTCCGAAAATCATTTACAACGACTTGCACATCATATTTCCAAGGCACACTACTGGTATCCTTATAGGGAAAAGGAGTCGGCACTTGAATAGTGATAGGATTCCGACCAAAAGAGACTTGCGGAGACACCTCTTTACTATAATGAATTGTCAATGGCCTTGGTATGCTGGAGCTTGCCCTATGATTGGTGGCGTTGCATAGGTATTGGCAACCTCTTGAACCGGTGGAGGTGTAACTTCCTTGACCATATAGACGTCACCATTATCGTACTGATTGCTTATTTGCACTAGGTGACTTGTCCATCAAATTTTGGAGGATCTGCTTGAATTCATCACATTCCTCAATAGAATGCCCGACTTCCCCATGAATCTTGCACACAGTTTCATCTTCATTGACCTTTTTTATCTCAGCTTGGTTTTGTATCAACCCATATTTGCAAAGCTCTTGAAAAATTACTCTCATGGGAGTTTTCACCTCAGCTACCTGACTTATGAGGCATCGTCCAAAAGACTTCTCTATGGAATTAACTACTGGACCTCCATGATCAGGCAAGGGATTGCGGCCTACATTAGGAGTTTTTTCCTTAAAGTTTAACCATTTGGCATTAATCAAGTCTTGCACTTTGAACTTCAAGGCTCGCAATTTTCTACGTTGAGTGACCTACAAATGACAAAGATGGTACTCGCATTTAGCATTCTCGGTCAAACCCTCTTGGGTAGGGGGTTCCAATGGCTTCATTGGGCAAGGAGCCAATAATGAATTTCGGAAGAGTTGTGGTAGCGATTCAATAGATAGTCATGGGAATTGGGTCAAATTGGACGAGAGTTTCTTTTCTTGGTTAGTCAGGCGCTTCTTTGATTGGTATTTGGGTTTTGGGCCCATGGTTGGGTTGGTTGATATGGTATGGTAGGGAGTGTTTGGTTTGGGATAGGAGATGGTGCACGATAAGGGATCATTGGGTGATAAGGCTGAGGATATGGAGCTTGAGAGGCATTAGCAATGTATGGATAGTAAGGCATGTAGGGAGGCTGGAAGGATGGTTGAGGGTTAACAGGTGTCTGGCTATGTCTCCCTTGGGCAAAACTCCTTTGATCGAAAGTCACAGCATGGGCTTCTCCTTCTCTTTTCTTCCCTATTGGGGGCTTTTTGGCACTAAATGTCCCCATTGAGCTTTCAGCAATCTTTTCACTTCTCATTCCTCCTTCAATTCTTTCCCCAATGATGACCATGTCTGAGAAATTCGACGACACACTCCCTATCATTTTGTCATAGAAGGGTGATTGGAGAGTGTCAATGAATGTGGCCACCATTTCCCTTTCTGTCAATGGGGGTTCAACCTGAGCAGCTATCTCTCTCCACCGCTGAGCATATTCTTTAAAGGTTTCAGCTCCTTTCTTAACCATGTTTTGTAACTGTAGCCTATCTGGTGCCATATCGATGTTGTACTTATATTGCTTCAAGAAAGCATTAGCCAAGTCCTTGAAACATCGTATATGAGCACGTTCCAGGTGTGTATACCAATTAGAAGCTACCCCAGCTAAGCTATCCTGGAAGAAATGAATCAACAGGTTATCATCATGAGCATGGGATGCCATCTTGCGGATGTACATGGTCAGATGATTCTTTGGGCAAGTGGTTCCCTTATATTTTTCAAAATCCGGGACCTTAAACTTTGGAGGGATTACCACATTCGGGACAAGACAGAGCTCTGCAGCATCCAGAAGACCATAGCTACTTGCTCCTTCTATGGCTCGTAATCTTTCTTCCAGAACTTCTAATTTTCCCTTGGATTGAATGCCTTCGGTTGAAGGGTTCACGGAGAAGTTCCGAGCGACTTTATGGGGAAAAAACTGTGGCATGTAGAAAGGAGGTTGGGCCTGAGTCGAACCTTGTGGCCCTGAAGTAGGTATTACCAATGAAGAGCCGCTCTCAAGAAGGTTGGTAATTTGGGATGGCATAAAACCAGGAGAAATGCCATAAGGTGGAATAGAAACCGGGTACTGAGGAATCTCACTGGTATTTGGTTGAGATCCTTGGAGAGGGTTTGAACTCGTTGGGACTATCGATGCACTGCCCTCAGGAATATTGGTGGATAATAGTGGCACATAACCAGGTGGAAGGCCATATGGTGGGAATGAAGATGCCTGTGCTTCAAGATTATTTGAGTAAATTGTGAGTGGCATCATGGCCCCTTGAGAGGTGACACTAGGATACTGCCAAGGAACTGGCGTAAAGCCGGGCGAGTGTGCAGGCGTGGCAGAAGGATCATCATTTGCCTTTGAAGGAGTCCCTCTGTGTTCTTCGTTTTTTCCGAATTTCCAAGATCTTGGCCATTTGTTCTTTAAGTGGCTTACTTCACTTCTCAACTCCTCTTGTGATCGACCCAGTTCATCCATGACTCTTGATTGAGAGCGAGTCCTATATGGGTGTCGTAGAGACAGTTTTTCTTTCCTTCTCAGTATTCATTTTTTATTATTAGAAAATATGAAAAAGGAAAAAAGAAAATGCAAAAAATAAAACTATGCATGTAGAGACGTGATCCAAAGCAGCAAGCGATATCGATAAACCTCATTTATTCAAAGGGAAAAAGCTCTATGGTCATAGAGAGTTTTACACATGTTGATTCTTGCTACTCCTCAAGTCAGATGGAGGAATTAGCTTTACAAAATAAGATGGAAAGAGTCATTACATCAGCATTCCTAGAACAAGAAACTAATTTCAGTGAAATTTTCCTAGGAAGTCAAGGTCCTTTCTAACCCGAGTCAAAATATCTTGGTTTTCTCCTGGTGCTAGCTTGGCTTCCACTTTGATGATTTCTCTTGCCCTCTTTCTTGAATGGTTGGAGATTTCCTCATATTATCAAGAACCATTTCGGCTTTCCGCTCCATTTCTTGGCTTGCATTACGATAGAAATTCTTTTCATTAGTCAAGAAAAGAACATCATCCTCTAACTGATTCTTCTTACTTTCCAAGAAAGTAGACCATTCAACATGCTTTTCCAAATGTTGATTCAAGATTTTAACTTCATTCTTGAATTCTTGAAGTTGACCATCCTTCCCCTGAATGATTGTTTCGAGGGCTTGACATGTTTTCCTTAACCTCTCTATTTCAATATCTTTAGAGGCTGTCTCTTGTTCTTGACTTTGGATTTTTCTTCTTGTAGTGCCAAGTTGATCTTCCAAGGACCTTCTCTCAGTAGTCCACTGCCGATAAATGATTTCGTACCGCCCCTCTGCTTCAGCATAGTAGTCATTGGGTTCATTAAATTGGTGCATTGGTAACTCTGGACCTTGTACCTTGGGAGCAAGAAACCCCTTCTTCCTACTAGCACTCAATTGGGTATTCTCGGTGTCGTTTCAGATGATGGGAGACCAGGCTTCACACTTCTTGTGTCCTTCCAATCTTCAATGACTTCTTTTATTTTATGACTGGTTCCTTCATCGTCATACGAGAATTCAAATTTGGACAGTCCATGAGTCATCGGAATGAATTGCAGAGATGCCATTTGTCTTCGGACCATAGCTGGAGCATAGCCCACTACTCCCCATGGGCCAATAAGTGGAACCCAAGGTTTGCTTCCACATCTATATATGGTATAAGTGTGAGGAAACCACTTGGCCCTCCAGACCACTTCTTTTATTTCCATGAAAAAAATGATCCATTGCCTCATCGTCGGAGTTCGGGGAGGCCAATTGTCACGATCATATAGAGAGAGCGGGTGCTTAGGTATGACATACTGTTTCAGATCAATTTCTGGATAGTTAAAGCACTTCAACGTTGGCATATGACTAAGCATCCATACTGCAAGTAATGGTGCACATCCCCAAAACCTTCCTTTTTGATGGACTCGGCAGTAGTTCAGAGATCGAATTGTCTCGGCTAAAATTGGTGGGGTAGGTGTACCCCATGCTCAATCTGCTCGAACAAATTGATCACATGTCCATCTATTTGATTTTTCCATCTTGGGAAAATTACTAACCCATAAATAGCAAGGGCTAGTGCTACCAAACCAAACCTTTGATCAATTTGAGCTTCAACCAGCCTAAGCAAGAACTCCGAATCTAGACTTCGTCCTTCATCCACCATGTACTTGTCCAGTTCATTGGCATGAATCCCTATCAATTTGGACAGCATCCTTCTCGGCGTCTTCTTAGGGTCATGTGAGTACACTTTGTCCTTTGGCACGTCGTCTCTATTAAGAAGCCTAGTATACTCCTCAATCGTGGGCACCAAGTCAAATTGTCAGAAAGTAAAACACCGATATGATGGGTCCCAGAAATGGAGCATAACTTTCAACATTTGGAGGTCAGGGGTGATGAACATGAGAGCTGTAATATCTCCATACTTGTCATTGAACTCTTCTTGTCTTCTCATGCTACACCACGCATTACGGAGCCTCCTTAAGTCATTTTGCTCAAAGTCATGGCTCCCCTTTAAGAGAGGTAAAGGAACATCCTCGCGACGCAAACTATTTCCTTCCTTGGCTTGAATTCTTGCAGACTCTTCACCGACAGCCTTGATACTCTCTGCCACCTCAGACATTAGAGTCATCTTTCCCTTATTCATGCTTGAGGTTTATCGATATCTTCACAGGATTAGACCACATATGCAAATGCAAGATAAAAGAAAAGTTAACAACTACAAAATAAAAGACAAACAGAAATTCCTCATATGTTAGAGGAAAAGGGGTACCTAATCTTGGTACCCGATCAGGATAAGTTCTATGAACGATGATAGCTCTAAGATTATATCTACAAGTGAGAGCTTTGGTTCTAGACCCCTATCGGACAAAGGTCCCAAATTGTCCCTTCTTTGTCACCAACACTTTGGCTAGCAAGGGTCCTCCATCCTCACCCATGATAGGTTACAAGCGGAAAGAGTTCAATTTGAGCGAGGGGTTTTCATGTGCCTAAACGGAGACCAACGGTCCCACAAAGCAACACTACTTCACCCTCTGTCTAAGCCTACAAGGTACTGAGCTCGGGTAGAGAGCTTGTGTGTGGAAGTGTACATGAGAGAACTTATTTACAAAGCGAAAATATAATAAATATAATGTAAACAAAATGTACAATAATATGAAACAAATAACAAATAAACAAACAAAAATGGACCAATATAATTAAAGAGCAAATAACATGAGATTAAAATAAGGCTTAACCTCTAGATTTCCCAGTGGAGTCGCCAGTACATGCAACCGTCCCAGAAGGCGCCGCGAAAAATAAAAAGAACAGAGGAGGATAAGACCTCGGGGTGTTGGGAGTCGCCACCAATCGCTTTATCCATTAAATGGAATGGCGCAATTGGACACCTAAAAAGATGGTCTACGTTTCGAGTATGAGGTTCGGGGTTGATTACGGGTAGGGAAGGTGTTAGCACCCTACACCGTCTGTTCTAAAACGGTTACTGTTTAATCTAATGTTATTTGCAAGATTAATTTAATTGGTCCTTTATTAATTAAAAGAAAAGAAATTTTTATTTTTTATTTTGACATGTCCCATTTTGTCAAGCATAATATCAAGAATGATAAATGACTAAGACAAACAATGGGTGGCTAAATAACCATTATTTTAGAACAAATTCTAAGTTTATAACATATTGTATAAAAGTGGTGAATTAAAATTTTATCTTTTTGAAGAGAAGTAATTTTCAAAATAAAATGGCCAAATAAAAAAAATAAAAATATTCCAATAAATAATTTTAACTCAAAGAAATTTGTTTAAGGTAAGAAAATGATTTTTAAAGTAAATGGCCAAATAAAATCTCTTTTGTAATCAAGGAGAAAAATATTTTTAGGCACAAGGAGATTTTTGCATTAATTTCCAAAAAATGTCTTCATGAAAAATAAAACTTTAATTCACCACAATCATGATGTTGAACTGTATGAAATTGTTCACTTTTATTTGAATACTTTATTTTACAAAAAGAAAAATTTATTTTGGTTTATTTTAAAAAAATTATATTTTAATTTACATAATTATTTTAATTTTTATGTGGGGATTAGATTTATGGCGTAATCCTGGCAAAATCCAATATAAAGCCTCAAGATTATCGGGAAGAGTGTAATCGATCAGTACTCCAGATCCTCTCCCAATTTTTCCGTCATAGGCCGTTTTTAAAATTATTTGATTAATATAATAATAATTAAATTAAAATCACATACTAATGAGTATAATAATCATAACAACAAACAAAATATTATGTATTTTTATTTTATTTTATCTTTTATTTTTTTTTTTTTTTCTTCTTTTTTATGTATTTTTTATTTTTATGTATTTTTATTTTTTATTTTAAAGAAAACAATTTTATCATTTTTATTTTATACCCCAAATACTCATCTTAATTTTTTATCTATTTTTTAAGAAAAAAAAAAGTCTTCACATGAAAAAAAAAGGTGGGGAAAAGGCCAAAAGCAAAAATAAAAATAAAAACAACCAAAAAAAAAAAAAAAAAGAAAGTGGGTTGTCACCGTGACCACCCAAAACCAAAATGATAATAATAAAAGCAAATAGATGGGGAAAAGGCCAAAAGCAAAAGTAAAAAGTAACCAAAAAAAAAAATAAAGAAAGAAAGTGGGTGGTCACCGTGACCACCCAAAGACAAAATGATAATAATAAAAGCAAATAGGCATGAATAGTAACGAAAAAAACAAAAGAAACGAAGAGACTTTTGTCTCTGTAAATGGAAAACGAAAATAGAGCAACAAAAGGTGAGGGGAGCAAGGCTCACGGTGGACGATTGGATGGGAGGCTAGTTCGTATGAGGCCACGTGATGGAGGTGCGGCTCGGGTCGTCTGAGGCTGGCTGGTCTGCAATGACGGGGTGCCGGCGACTAGAGGACGGTGGTGGAGTGCAGCGGAGCTCCGGCGAGGAGTGACGTGGTTGCGCGTGGAGGTCGGATCTGGGGTTCTCGATGACGGTGATTTTGGGTTTGTGGGTGATTGTTATGGAGGTTGAAGATGGAAATGGTGGTTGTGGGTGATTTTAAACAATGGTGGCAAAGGAGTTTGAGTGATGCAGGGGCTGTTTTATGGGTTAATGATGGACAAAAATGGTGATGGTAGAGTGAAGATTCTTTTGCTCAATCAGTCCGTGTGATTTTGTGATTGCACTCTATTTTTTTCTGAACGATTGAATTTTTTTTGTTTCTGAATGATTCCATCCTTTTTATTCTTGCTTTGATTCACATTCACAATCAATTTGCTTTTCCGTTTTGAAATGCAAACAGGCAAGATAATGATTGGAAATAATGGTAGAAATGCCAAAGGGAAAAAAAACTGACAGAAGTTTTAATCCAATTTAGTGTAGCTGCTTGTGGAGGCTAGTTTCATGCAAAGAAAGAAAAAGGAGTTGGGTTGAGAAGAGAATCGGGTCATGGGTTGACCCATACCAAGCTTTTTTTTTATTTTTTTATTTTCTCTTTTTTTCTCTTTTTTTTAAGAAAGAAATTAAATTAAATAAATAAAATAAAAACGAAAATAAAAAAAATGGACAAAATTGGGTATCAACAACCCTTATATGGTGTGCACAACCATTTGGCCAGAGAACAAGGTGTAAATTTAGATTCTCGTAGTGGGCAATGCTATTATGGTCAGGGTTACCGGTATGGGGGTGGTAATAGTACTCTTATGATGGTAAGGGGGAAGTACTCACCTATTACCAAGTAAGGTAAAGGCTTTTAGGCCTAACCTGCTTAGTATATATAAGGGAACGGGGGTTCCTGGGAAATAAGTAAGTAACTTGTGTTTTCAAAAACTAAAACCTGCATTAGTATTGTATAATCATTCTATTAGGACTTTGTTTGAGCATAATCATACCTCATAACATAAAGCATTGCATTGTTGACAATTGTATAGGTAATTGTCTTGCTTGATGGATTATTCGCTTAGTTGCTTGATCGGTTGATTGTTTGGTTGCTTGTTCGATAGTATCTTAGGATTGTATGAGTGATTCTTTGATATTGTTGATTATCAGATACTCCATTACATAGAGTGTATTTATGTGTCCAGTTATTTTATTTATTGTAAATGATTAGCTGCTGGTCTTGGTATGCTTATACTGAGAAATTATGATTTCTCACCCCTGTGTGTTCCATGTAAATCCAGGTGAAGTCCTTCCAAAGGAAAAGGGTAAGGAAAAGAAGAAGCAGAAGGCTTAGATTAGCAACTTTATTTCTTTTTGAATCAGATTATGTATTAGTACTCTTCTGATTGTTTGTAAAAGTTTATGTATACAGTATGGCTTGTTAGCCAGTGATATGTGTGTATATGATCTTTTTATCATTCATGGCTCTCTATAATGACTATACAAGTTATTATGGGTTTTTATTTTATGCATTTTTAGGAGTGACATGCTTAATGCAATTTATCTTGAAATATTCTGTTTATTTTATGATAATTTGTATTAGGGTGTTACATTATGATATCAGAGCAGTTCATCATGTTGAGTCGGGGTATGGATTGACTATGCTTAGGCATATTTAGGAGTTCCTCTTTGTGTTGTGCATTTCTTTGTCTCTTGTGTGAGATGTTTGATTGAATTGCTTGACCTACCTATGGTATGACTGTTTTTAGCTACTGTTCCACTGTTACATGGTATTGAGATTAGCTACCTTAATATGTGTTGTTTTATGTGTACAGGAAATTATGGCGTCTGCAAGGCGAACCCGTGGGGATAGGAGCTTATCTGGTGAGGGCCCTACTTTGGTGGAAGCGTTGATGGCAATGGCAACGGCTATGAGGGAGCAAGTTGCTGTTGTTAACAGCATTCTAGAGAGGATTGAAGCTGATCCATCTCAATAACTAGTTTCTCTAGTAGCAGCTGAGGAGCAATTCAGTGAAAGGGAGGACGATTTAGTAGGCTCTCCAAAAAGGAAAAAGGTCAAATGATGAAGTTAGCGAGAGTATATCTTGGTCTCAATTTCTACCAGTCAGAGGAAAACAAACTCAATTTGGAACGTGGAACTAAATGTGCTCGAAATGTGGAAAGCAGCATGGCCACAAGGCATGTTTAGTGTGTTTTGTGTGCGGTCAGCATGTACACTTTGTGAAATAGTGTTCACAGAGACATAGAGCTATGCCCTACCCTATGCAAGGTATTTTTAGTGTGTGCTATTAGTTGGAAACTCATTAGGATATTCTCATAGGTTTTGTATGAGTATCTGTTGCCTAAGATAGATGATCTAATAGATTAGCTGAGAGGAGCTGCAACTTTCTCAAAGATTGATCTTAGGTCTGGTTATCATCAGATAAGGGTTAGGGAAGAGGATATCCCTTAGACAGCTTTTAGAACTAGGTATGGGCAATATGAGTATCTCGTGATATCCTTTGGATTGACGAATGCACCGGATCTTTAGACCCTACCTGGATCAGTTTGTTGTGGTGTTTATCGATGATATTTTGATCTATTCTAAAACAATGAAGGAGCATGAATGACATCTGAGGATAGTGTTGGAGACCCTTAAGGAGAATAGGGTGTTTGTCAAACTATCTAAGTGTGAGTTCTGTCTTTCGCAAGTGCAATTTTTGGGACATGTGATATCTCAGGGTGGGATTTCTGTAGACCCAAGCAAGGTTGATGCAGTGTTGCAGTGGGAGAGACCCACCACTGTGACCGAGATTAGAAGTTTCATAGGCCTAGCGGGGTACTATAGAAGGTTTATAAAAGGTTTTTCTCAATTAGATCTACCCTTGACTAGATTGACTAGGAAAGGTAGTTCTTTTGAATGAACTTAGGTTTGTGAGGACAATCTCCAAGAGCTAACAGTGAGGTTGACTACTACACTGGTGTTGGCAATTTTGGATCCTTTGGAGTACTTTGAGGTATACTATGATGCTTCAAAGATGAGTTTGGGTTGTGTTTTGATGCAACATAGGAGATTTGTTGTCTATGCATCAAGGCAGTTGAGGCCTCATGAGGAGAACTACCCTACTCATGATCTAGAGTTAGCTACAGTAGTGTTTGTCCTAAAAGTTTGGAGACATTACTTGTATGGAGTTCAATTTGAGGTATTCAGTTATTATAAGAGTTTGAAGTACTTATTTGATCAGAAGGAGCTGAACATGAGACAACGAAGATGGATGGAGTTTTTGAAAGATTATGACTTTGAGTTAAAGTACCCTCTGGGTAAATCCAATGTGATGGTTGATGCACTGAGTAAGAAATCCCTACATGTGTCCCAGATGATGATCCAAGAGAGTGAACTTCTTGAGAGTTTTAGAGACATGAGTCTTTTAGTAACTGTGTTACCACGTAGTCTCAGTATGAGTCGTGTAGACATAGTGAGTGACTTTAGGACTCAGATCTTAGAAGCTCCAAAGAAAGATGAGACTCTTAGTGATGTAAGTGAGCAGATATTTTTAGGAAATCTTGGAGAGTTTGATATGTCAGGTAATGGGATGATCAAGTTTAGAGGTAGACTTTGCATTCCTCGTGAATTCAGAATCAAGGAAAGGATCCTTGAAGAAGCTCATTGTAGTCAGTACGCTATCCATCCCAGGGCCACTAAAGATGTTTCAATACTTGAAGAAGTTGTTTTGGTGGTTTGGTATGAAGAGGGGCATAGTCGAGTTTGTGTTTAAGTGCCTAACTTGTCAGAAGGTCAAGACAGAACACCAAAAATCCTCGGGACCTCTTTAATCTTTGAAAATCCCTGAGTGGAAGTGGGATCGCATCACAATGGATTTTGTGATGGGCTTGCCCAAGACTCAGTTAGGATTTGATGCAATATGGGTTATAGTGGATAGACAAACCAAGTCTACCCATTTTATACCTATTAGAGCTAACTACTCTATGGTTAGACTTATCCAGTTATACCTTCAGGAAATAGTTAGGATGCACAGTACTCCCCTTAGTATAGTTTCTGATAGAGACCCTAGATTTACATCTAGATTTTAGAGAGCTTTGCAGAAAGCTTTTGGGACGAAGCTTAGTCCGAGTACAACATATCATCCACAAACTGATGGTCAATAGGAAAGGACTATTCAAACCCTTAAGGATATGCTAAGAACATGTGTGCTAGAGCAGAAAAGGAGTTGGGATAAGTTCTTACCCTTAATGGAGTTTGCCTACAACAATAGTTATCACACTAGCATAGGTATGGCACCATATGAAGCACTTTATGGTAGAAAGTGTAGGTTCACTTTGTGTTGGTATGAGGTTGGAGAGAAGACCATCTTAGGACCTGAGTTGGTACAGCAGATCACTGATCAGATTAAAATGATCCAGGATAAGTTGTTTATGGCTCAGAGTAGGTAGAAGAGCTATGCTGATAAAAGAAGAAAACCTCTAGAGTTTAGTGATGGAGATCATGTTTTCTTGAGAGTCACTCCTACAACAGGGATTGGTAGAGCATTGAGAACATGGAAGTTGAATCCTCGTTTCATTGGTCCCTACCAGATCCTAAAGAGAATTGTACTCGTAGCCTACCAAATTGCTATTCCTTCCAGTTTGTCAAACCTTCATGATGTCTTCCATGTGTCACACTTTAGGAAGTACAATCCAGATCCTTCACATGTCATAAGAAATGAATCTGTGCAATTAAGAGAGGATTTATCTAATGCTATGAGGCTGATCAGGATTGTGGACAGAGGGGTAGAAGTGAGTGGATTCATCTGGTAAAGGTTCTTTGGGATGACATTAGCTTTAAGAAGGCGACTTGGGAGTTGGAATCCCACATGCAGCAAGACTACCTGCAGTTGTTTATATGAGGTAAGCAATTATGAGGACAAAATTTTTTAAAAAAAGGGAGAAATGTAACATCCTCTTCAACATGTTAGACTTGTAAATAGTTACAGAGGTAGCTTAATACTTTCTTAACATGTCTGTTTAATTTTGTGACAATCTGAGTTAGTTTAAACACTTTGTTGCAGCCCGAAAGGTGAAAAGTAGCTTAAAATGACCCAAATGTTAGCTTAAATGGCTTAACTAATGGAAATAGATGTAGATAATTTATTTTTAAGTCACAAATATGTACTCTATGATATGGTTAAAGTTTGAGAATAATCGGAGTCCATTTGGTATTTTTAGGCATACTGTTGTGTGTTTTAATACCAAATTAACTAGTCAAAGATATGGAAAATTATGATACTGGTGAAACAATTTTTTTTATGAATCTTAGTATTTATTTTAAATTTGTTGGAACTTAAAAAACTCGATTTAGCTAAGTCTGAGTGTTTTTAGTAGATCGAGAAGTACCAGTGTTATAACTTAAGGCTTATATCCAACCACAGTTGCAGCCTTTTAAGTTGGACTTTTTACTTGGTTCTTTGTCTCTCATTTCTCACTTTTTTTCTCTTCTCTTCATGGCTGGATAGAAACAGCAGTAAAGAAGAAAGCACAAATTGGAGGAAAGGAAGACAAGAAGCACAAGAAAAAGGGGAAATCCAAGGTTAATGATTGGGGTTCAATCTGCAGCAGCTTAACAGCATGAGGTAGGGGTTCTTGAGTTTGAAACTTCATTACCTCTCAGTTTTCATGTTTAGGCTATTTGCAGTTTGATATGTCAAAATGAGATTTTGTGGTGTTTTAAGTGATTTTCTTGCTTGGATAAGTTTTAAGAAGTATTTATGACTTGTTCATACTAAGAGTTTGGATTAGAAATTGAAAATTCTTCTTTTGGACCTGAAATGCTCAAAGTGTTGATTTTAGGGGTTTGAATGAGTGATTTAATGTGATAATCCATTTTTGATGAAATCAATTGGTGTTTTAGGTTTCCTAAAGGTTATTGAACTTGTTAGGAACTTAAAATCACCTAAAAACTAATTTGATAAGATCAAATTTCGTATTGTGCACCAATGGAACAGTGCACAAATCTGCAAAATTTTGTAGATTTGCCTCTGGTCATTCAGCGCTCAAGCACTTTATCCATGCGCGCTCAAGCACTCGTCGCCCAGAAGAATACGCTGATAGTGCAAGGGCGCTTAAGCGCCCATGCTTTATGCGCTCATGCGCACAACGACTATACAGAATGCACTTGGAAAGCAGTCGTGCTCTCGAGTGCTCGAGCTTTATATGCTCAAGCATTGAGACAGGGCAGAGGTTGTGTTTTAGCATTATGATGCTAATTTAATTCCTAACTTGTTAGGATCATTTGTGCAAGCCTTTTAGGGTGTAAAGAGACACATTTGAGGATATTTCTTAGAGAGAATTATTAACTTGCATATGTGAAAAGTTTGGAAATTTTAGACGTCCAAAGTGTGGGAAACGCTTTAGGACAGAGTTGAAGGACCCTAGACACCCAAAATATGGTGGAGTGTCAATGGATGGTGTGTTGGACATCTTAGGCTTCCTTGGTATGATGGTATGTTTATCTTTATGCAAAGATTACTCCTTTAGAGTTAAAGTTTAGTTTGATATGCATAGTTAAAGCATGTTTCCTTGATTGTCCAGGTTAATCTTCATGAATGGCTAGAGACATGGGTTGGTTCCTTTATATGCTAGAATTGAGCCAAGAGTGTATGTTTTCTAGCTATACCCCTTTCACTAGGTTAGGGTAAAACTTATGATGAGAGTTGGTAAAACCTTAGACATTCAAGTGTTATAGAATGCTATAAAATAGTACCTAGAACCTTGAGCAACTAGAGGTTGCCTTGAAATCATTTATGAAGTAAAGGTGTGAGGTGCTAGATATGAGAACACTAGTGACATGAGTTCTACTACTTATATGTTAAGTTGGAGGAAAGCCTTGAATCACTAGTCTTTGATTTTCACTTGGTTGTAAACCTTGTGATAAGTGTATATGCTTTGATAACAAACCTGCATATTTAGTTTTCAAACTTATTATTTGTTATTTCCTATATGTTGTAATCTTATATGGTGTACACAACCATTTGACCAGAGAACAAGGTGTAAATCTAGATTCTCGTAGCAGGTAATGCTATTATGGTTAGGGTTACCAGTATGAGGGTGATATTAGTACTCTTACATTAGTAAATGGAAAGTACTCACCTATTACTAAGTAAGGTAAAGGCTTTTAGGCCTAACCTACTTAGTATATACAAGGGAACGGGGGTTCCTGAGAAATAAGTAAGTAACTTATGTTTTCAAAAACTAAAACCTACATTAGCATTGCTTGATGAATTAGTCACTTAGTTGCTTGATCGGTTGATTGTTTGGTTACTTGTTCGATAGTATCTTAGGATTATGTGGGCGATTCTTTGATATTGTTGATTATTGGATACTCCATTACATAGAGTGTATTTATGTGTCCAGTTGATTTATTTGTTGTAAACGATTAACTACTAGTCTTGGTATACTTATACTAAGAAATTGTGATTTCTCACCCTTGTGTGTTCCATGTAAATCTAGGTGAAATCCCTCCAAAGGGAAGGGATAAGGAAAAGAAAAAACAGAAGGCTTAGATTAGCAGCTTTATTTCTTTTTGAATCAGATTGTGTATTAATACTCTTCTAGTTGTTTGTAAAAGTTTATGTATACAGTATGACTTATTAGCCAGTGATGTATGTATATATAATCTTTTTATCATTTGTGGCTCTTTATAGGTTTTTATTTTATGTTTTTTTAGGAATGACATGCTTAATGTGATTTATCTTGAAATATTCCGTTTATTTTATGATAATTTGTATTAGAGTGCTACATTGATTATGAAAATGGTGATAGTATTGTGAAGATTCAGTTTGGTGATCCTTAAGAAGAGCACAATGATGAAGAGTATTTTGACAAGTATAATGGAGATATTAAAGGGAGTGTATGGAGAAAGTGAGCAAGTAAATGACAATATGCAAGTAAGGGTAAGGGAAGTTCTAAAGTTAATGACAACATGCAAGTTAATGAAAATATATAGACAATTTGGACAAGAATAAGCCTAAGAAGAATAAGCCAAAGTCCAACAAGGCACACATACAAATATAATGAAATATAGACGACAAAAAATCTAATAAAAAAGGAAGGCAAAGAAACTAATGGACCAAGCAAAAAAGAGGGATAAACCATTAGAGACACACCCTAATCCAATGCTTGATGAAGCTGATATGCCCATTAGTGAAGAATAAAAAACTTATTTATTAAAATTTGATAGAGACAACAACATTACTGAGGAGAAGGCTATTAAAACGGATTATCTAATAAAGATTATAATTATGAAGAATTAGAGAATAGAGGTGATGAATTAGATGACAGAGAAGAAGTGTAAAGACCAAAGTATCATACATTCAAGATGTCAAACAAGATGTCAAGCCAATGTTTTTAATATCGGACCAGTCACTGAACTGGTGAAGATACTAGTTCACAATTCATTAGTTTGACCGTGGTCGAACTATAATTGAATATATATTTTTAATATTATATAATATATTAACTAATAAACTAACATACTAATATCTTATATTATGCTGCATAGTGTTTAAAAATCCTACATTGTATACTGAATGAAGCATCTAAGCATACAATATATATAAAAGTTAAGAGGATGACACATTTATAAGTCTCACATAGAATAGTGAGTGGAATATGAAGTTGGCACCAACCACAAGAAATGGGATGAATTATGGTCTTCTTTAGCAAAATAAGTTGTTCCTAAATTTTAGTAACTAAGTCTGCTCAACTCTTACTCAAGTTTAGAACTTGGTACTGAATAGACTCATAACAACTTCACAAAAATGATGAGAAGACTTAGTGCCAATGTAAATGTATGAGACAAATGATTATGATGGATAGAAGGAGGATATCAATGATCAATATTATATCCTAAAATGAGTTTTTCAAACTTCAAGTGAGATTAAAACAGTAATGGTTCAATGCAATAACTAAGTAAAATGTGAAAAAGTTTTAAGGGTGATAAGCTTTAGAGTTGTGAAAAGCACTTCAAGTTGAGCCTGTGAGAAAGTGTCTCTTTAGTGGCTTTTCTTTGGAATACTTCAGAGGTGTTGTCAATAAATTTGTTAAAGATAAATAGTAAACTAATTTTTAACTAATTTTTCTAACTTAAGCGTTGAAACAATTGCAGGAACTTAAATCAAAGAAATAGGGAGAGAAGAGCTCAACACAAAAATTTATCCTAGTTCACCTCTAATCACTTAAGGCTACATCCAATCCCCAACCATTGTCAAGATTTTCTTCACTATTTTCAAGTATTCTTTGTAAACCATTGCTGCTCCTAGCTACAATCTGGGTATTCTTTGTTCATATAGCCACTCCTGGCTACAACCCGAGTATTCTTTGTTTACAACAGCCACTCTTGGCTACAATCCGATTATTCTTTGTTTACAACAATCACTTCTAGCTTCTGAACTCACTTCTCATTATGGCTAGCACACACCACTAGCTCACCATGTAACGCCCCTTTTTGGAAAGGGAACGTCACATTGTCAATTACAATGCGGAAATAAAATTATCGAAGTTAAGACCTGGTTCCTTTTTGTATATATATTTACTTGATTATAGTTGGGTAATTGAATTGGCGAATATATATTTTTTTTGTTGATATAATAACCATAATTAATAACCACATTGATGAAACATAATGGAAATAAAGAATAAAAGCAGAAGTAAAGCATACATGGGAATTAACATTGCATTTTTTTATATATATATATAATTATCAAATTGTTTAGTTACAAAGCCTGATATACCAAAAAGTAAAACTACACCTACCCCCAAAGGATTATACATACACATCCCCACGGAATCAGAATATACAGCCTACTACAGTCAAAACATTAGGCCCCCAAAATAAAATGCTGGTAGCCCTCAGTAGCTACAAGTAAAATCAGTCCCTCAAATGAGGAGGAATCGTGTCAGGATCCTCTTCAGAATCCTCCTCGAGGTCGTCCTCAGGGACCTCCTCGGGGTCTTCCTCATCAGAGGAAACCACCACAGGAACTGCAGAGTCACGGGACGGGGCCCGAGCTGTGGAATGGAAAGAGTCTTCTCGCGGGGTGTAATAACGGTCACCCCACATCACATGTATAGGAAAATGAAATTCCAGACGTAGACTAATACAGCAGGTGAAAATAGGCGGCTCATGGCGCCTCCAGGCTAGAGATAGTGATACATCCCCCAAGTAGACGCAGCGCTCAGAGTCAAAGTTGATGTGCCAGCACTCTGGCCCTCCTAAGAAAGTCAGACGCACATCTCCCAAAAATCTGTGCGTACGTGCCTCCATGCTCTTCCGCAGTCGCTAGTCGAGGTAGGGCCAAAAGCTTGGGAAATCAAGAGCTTCCGTTTCCTTGCAGTCGTCTTCGATGGAACACAATATACAGACAAACAATAATGGAGAAACAGAAAAGAGGTAAGACATCCTACCATCATTACCAATTATAGCATCAAGAAACCAAACGGCGCAAAGCGCCCACAAAGTATTCCCAATGATAATCATAAGCATTAGATAGCAAAAATAAACAAATAAGCAATTTCAGGCAGTCATATATATAACAGTAAGACAACGATTCCAAATAATAACAATAAATACAGATAATGCATGGACCCACTGTGCACATGCATACAATAGTCAAAATCCTACTCCATGGAGCTAGACACAAAACAGTCGGAGAGAATGATCAGGGAAACATGCCAGTATCTCGTCAGCCATAAAAACAAGTGCTTTCCATAAAATAATCAGTCATTTTACGCAACAAGGCTTTATACAACGGCATTCCCACAAGATCTCGATATAGGACTATGTCCAGTCAGGATCATCGGTGCGTTTGCCTCGGTTTGTCTCACAGTCCAGAGGGGCTACCACTGCCCTCTATGAGACGCCCGCACCCCGACGCCCTCAAGGTCAACTACAGGACCACACATGTCTATTCACACCCGCACTAAGGTGTGATTCAACTCCTAGGCAACTAGGCCTTAACAATGTCCAACGGACGTTCTCTTTGTTTTTGTTCAATGCATGACTCAATCATGCCCCTCATGACAAACTAGGTCAATCATGCTTCAAATGCATGTCATATCATTTAACAACAATGTTTGATCCCATTCACGGATCCACATCAAGCCAATAGCACATCTTAAGGATAACCACAATCCCATTCATAGTCATGATAGAAGTCAACCATTAGGTTCATTATGTTCCTCACAACCTCACTCATACTCATGTTCTTTCTTTACTCGAAATTCTCACTAGTTGTAATGGCATGCCCACGTTCCTTGTTTTTTCCTTTTTATGAATCACTAATTAGTTTCTAGTCATCCAATTATTTACGATTAACATGCTTATATTAGTCCAAAAGCCTTGAGTCCAGGAAGATACACGGCCAGAATCACCAGTAAAATCCTTAATTTGATCGCTAGGTGTTGGGTGATGAATTATACTTTTGAATTCGACGGAGATAATGTATCTAGTATAAAATTGAGGCTGCCTTTTGACGAAAAATAACACGGCAGAATGATGAAAGACGGGAGATCATTATTTCACAAGAATGGCAAAAAGTCAATTTCTGTCGAATGAAGATTCTGTCAAATGGGGATAAAAAATTGTCGAATATACTAGAAAATTAGCAGAAATCCTATTTTCGACGGATGGTTGTTGACGTTGGAGAAATCTTCCAAGTGTTGAACCGAAAAAAACACGAAATGATCAGAAGTCCAAATTCGACGGATATTGACATTGGAGAAGTTTCTATTCAATAGTCAGAATTTTAACTCGATAGATATTGGCATTCGGACTCGACGGATCCTGACATCCTATCTCGATGGATATTGACATTGTACTTGATGGTCAGAAGTCTAAACTTGACAGATTTGGTCAGAAGATCAAATTCGACGGATATGGTCAGGAGTCTAAACTCGACGGATTTGGCATTCTAACTCGACGGATTTGGCATTGGAGAAGTTTCTCTCCCAAGTGGTCAGAAACTCTACTCGACGGATATGTCACTCGACGAATATTGACATGGTACTTAATGGTCTGAAGTTCAAATTATTACAAGTGTTCACCAAAAATCCCCAAACTTTTGGGCTCAAAACCGTGGCCATCCGAGAACCAATCTGACGTCATTTCCTTCCATATTATACATTCCAATCCAATCCAATATATATCAATATACACAGACAGACATTTTAATAGCATAAACACCTTACAAACACATGCAAACAAAGGATGACCCTCATGGGGTTCCCTCACTATCAATCACAGACAACGTTCCTAAATGCTAATAGAGGTTGAGGATGAGTGTCTTCCTCTTACCTTAGAGAAGAACAAAGAAAGCAAGCTCCTTTTGTCCTTGAAATCTGGTTCTTCACCACCACTAAAAACCTTGGTGTTCAAATCCGAAAATCAAAATTAAAGAGTGGAAATGGAATCCATAGTCACCAATGTGACCATGGAATACGAAAATGGGGAGAAAGGAGAAGAAAGTTGAGAGCTTTACCTTAAAGCTTGAAGCTTTCATGCAGGCTGAGGAATACGAAAATGGAAGAATAAAGAAGAGCTCCACCAAGAAGAAAACTTGAAGATGGTGAGAGGAAACAATGGTTTAAGTGTGGCTTGAGCAAGGGAAAGCTTGAAAGTTCAACAATGGTGTTTGTGGGTGTGTGCAGCCGTGTGAAGAAGAGAGAAAGAAGAAAGAAAGCAGACGTGAGGGAGGGAAAATAAGAGAAGTGAAATGTAATATCCTTTGTTACCAACCATGCAGCACCAAAAAGGAGGAGAGAGAAAAGTGGTTGGAAAGGAAGCTTCCGAGAAGCTTCCCTCAAAGCTTCCTTGAGAAGCTTCGCGCGCTTCTCGATAAAGTGCATAGTAAGCTTATTTCCTTAATTAGATACATTCGACAGGTGATTAATTACACTATTAGAATTATTTTCTCAGTGAATAAAAGTCACAATTGATGAAAATAATATTTTATTATTCATCAGATAATTTTATGACACAACGATTTTACCTAACAAATAAAACCTCAAAAATTGTAAACCTCGCAAACTGTGCCTGGCCTCGGATTTAGTAAGATCTCCCGTCGACACGTTGACAGTTCAAGGTTTACCAGCCTTAAGAAAAATATTCTATTTTCCTAGCTCCGCTTAGTGTATACGCAAAACGAAGAATATATTAAAATATTCATCATTTTCAGAAAAATCCACAAAAATTCCTAAAAATCATAAATATTATAAAATGATTATTTATAATGAAATAAAGAATTTTCAGGATGTTACACACCACACTCACCACTAGGGTACAACTGTATAGACAATAATATTTGAAAAAGATTTATCTCTCACAACACTCCTAAAGTGGATAAACTCAGTGAAAGCATAGAGAAAAACCCCTACAACAAGATATATCAGAATGCTTTGGTAGGCAGAGAACAGTTGAGTAGACTAAGAAGGCTTTGATGTGCAAACAAAATACTTGCACTGGAAATATTGATCAATCACTATTCTAAAGCTTCAATCTTCATTGTGAAGTCCTTTTATAGTCTTCCTTGAACAAGCCATTGCATTTTTACTTTCCTAATGCAGAAAAAGCAAAACTAGTCATTACTGACGTAGCTTTTTCATGTTTGGTGATGCTTTGTCTTGTAGCACCATGAGTAGGTTGAGTTTGATGAGTCTACTCAACTCTTGATACTCAACCAAACTTCTCCAAACTTTTCAGATGATTCTTTCTGGTTTAACATCATAGAATGATGGACTTTCCACGATGAAAGCACTAAGAAAGAGGGTTCTTTAAGATGTCTTTTAATCTTGGTGCATTTTCTTGGAGTTATGTGAGGTGTGTCTGCTCAACTTTAGATTTTTGATCTTGATTAGTCTACTCATGAAACTTCACAGTCTTTTCATGATTGTCCACAATTATATAAAGACTTCTTATAACTTCCTTAAGTCTTCTTATGCCTTCATTGAGTTTTCTCATAACTCCCTTGAAGCTTCTTTACTTTATAATATGCCAAATGTTTAATCTTTAATGATTTCTCTTTAAGAACTGATGCGGATTAAAGGTTGCAAACCCAAGTGCAGGTTGTCTCAATTAATAAATTCTCGGGAGTCCGAGGTCGATCCACAGGGAATTGATGAAGAAAAATTTGTTGAGGTAAGGAAAAGATTTGTCACAAAAATAGAGATGATAAATAAATTGTTCACAAGTAAAAAAGAATTATTTGGGTTAGGAGATCCACTCTTGGTAAATAAATTAAGGACAAGATTAATTCTTTTATAACTCAATTAGAATCCACACATAACGGAGGTTCCAATCAGAAAATACAACATTCAAAGTTCTTTAAAAGTTATATTAGTTATATTAGGGTTCCTTTAATTATCCACTAATGCCAACACTTGTAAATGGGTTCAAGCATTCATTGTGTCAATCTCTGTCTACAACAAATCAAGATCTCCACTTTACAAAGATAGTTTCGAACACCAACACTTGTAAATGGGTTCAAGCATTCATTGTGTCAATCTTTTATCTACAATAAATCAAGAACTCCACTTTACAAGGAGGGTTTCTAAATTGATTAGAAACAAAATACAACAAATATAATGGCTACTTGATAATATATCATTTAAGCACAAGAGAAAAATTAATCTAACCTTAACTTATTACCAAGAGCTTTACCCTTTCACTCAAGCAAATTGAAACTTAGTTATTCATAGACAAGAAGAAATAAAGAGAGAAGAAGAAGAAGAAGAAGAAGAAGAAGAAGAAGAAGAAGAAGAAGAAGAAGAAGAAGAAGAAGAAGAAGAAGAAGAAGAAGAACATAACTTCAATTTAGAACAAAAAAAAAATTACAACAAGATAAATAAACAACAAAATAGCATGATCTTGGCCTCTAGGACCAAGACTCCTAAATGAGCAGCCAATGGTGCCTTTTATATAGGATTAGGGATACAAAATGACAAGGGGGCTGATTAGTGAGTGGGTGGATGAGTGGAAAATGAGTGAAAAATGTCAAATGACTTTTGATGAGTGGAACATTATGGAGATTCTTTGTCTCTGAAATCATTTAGTTCTAAAGTCATTGAATACGTCATTTTTGAGAAATGTGGTCTTCATGAAAGTTGTAGGCCTGGATCTTAGATTTCAAATGTCATTGGTTTGCATCAAAAATAATTTGTACAACTAAAAATATGGTCTGATTACTATATGCTACTCAGGCCCAGCGATAGCTCCTCTATTCTGACTTCCAACCCAATATGACTCATTAGACCTCAGATTCTGAAAAAGTGTTCAACATGAAAGTTATAGATTTTGGTCTTCACTATCAACATCAAAATTTTAGCCCATTTGACATCATATAGCCCGAGCTATGTCATGAACAGTACGTATAAGTCAAGCTGTCAGGATCAGTACTCTAGTTCTTACTTCAACTCTAATTTGAGTTATCCAAACATGTGATTTGGCCTTTGAGGTCTTCATGAAAGTTGTAGATAATTGTCTTAAATTTCCTACAAGACCAGAATCACATCAACCAGATATTTGTAACTCAAGTTATAGTCAGTTTACTGAACACTGCTAAAAAGATAAATTAAGGCTAATTCATGCAGTAATTCTTTCAATGATCCAATAAGGTTCAATATCATAAAATGTGTCAAAATCAAATTAATTAAATTGAACCTTAAGAAGCCAAGTAAGAGGATTATAAAATGTATAAAATATATTATTATCAAGAACCAATTAAGCACATAATGTATAGATCAACTACAAAGCAACCACAAACCAAGTTAGTTTATCTTATCATTATGTGATTATGCTTTCAAATATGGTTTGTTACTTATCAAAACTGATCACAAAAAGGATTTGGATCTAACATTTTTCTTTTTTTTATGATGACAAACTATAATTGAAAATTATACGAAGAGGGTTAGTGATTTTACCATTTCTGCAGAATCGATTCAAGTTCCCCCTTAATCTATCAACTTGGGAACAAATTAGGCAAATAACAACATATAAAGTGCATAATATCATAGTACTTAGATATTTGAAATTAAAAATTAAATCATTTTCATTAATTCATGAACCAACTTGTAAAAGGGTCAGATGCATTCAAAAACATCAAAGGCTCCCCCTAAGACTAATATTTATCTCAAAAAAAGAACATTCACCATATGTCATTTAACTAGTCTAATAGCTCCCCCTAGAACAATACTTAACATTAGTAATTTCAAAGAAACTAAATATAAGCATTAGTACTTTGCTAGAGAAGCTACACATCATAATTTTCAAAACAAAATGCCCAAAATATGCATTTTATCTTCCCCCTTATCATTAAGCAAAAAATATTGGGTAGACCATCATCGATTTTACTGAGAAGTGGAACAGAAGCGGTTGAGAAGTTAGAGGAAGTAGATGAAGGTTCAGGGATAGGTCTGCGAGCAGGATATGGGTCATAGGGATGACGAATTGTATTTGAGTTAAGTTCATTTTGATACTTCTTGCCACCATTCCTCAAACATGAAAAAATGATCCATCAGCTCATGAATAATGTTGTGAACCTACTTAACTCCTTGGTGAACCTTGAGTTGATTCTTCTTCATAGCTCAATTTTCTTGTCTGAGTTGCTTGACTTCAGCTCTAAGCAAACTTGAGCTCAGACTTTGAAGAGAAATGGAATAGTGGAGAGAGTTTAGATTGTGTGGCAGCATGAGCAGGATAAGTAGAACCTTGCTGACTATCACTTTGCTCAATAATCCTAGTTTAAGTAGGTTGTTGCATAGCTTCAGTCTTTTCTAGTCCCAACTAGTTTAGAAATGATCCAATGAAGCATCCTTTCATAGATGTAGTACTAAGATCAATGTCTAGTTTTTCAAGACCTAAGTGCTTGTGACTTTCTTTAGGTTTAGCCAGACCAGGCACATTAGCATCAAAGAGTATGGAACTAGCATAAATTGGCTCTTGAACTTGATTAGTATAGATTTTAGTAAACTCTTGAACTGGTAGAGTAGGCTACTCAATAGGCTGCTGAGCAGGATCATTGGTGGGATGAGCAGATGGTGTCAGCAATGGATGGCTCAACATGCACAGGGAGATTTGGATAGGATTCCTCTTCATTTGTGGGCTCAGGTAGAATGTCATGTGTATCAAAGAAATGCTCAGATTAGTCGAGGGAAAGAATTGGTTCTGTTGAAGGTTAAGTAGGTTCTTCAATAGGCTGAGTAGACTGGTCCTATTGATGAGTAGGCTTAGTAGTGGGATGAGTGGATTGGAGTTCTTCTTCTTCTATTAGCTGATCTTTTACCCATTCTTCCTTATCTTTTTCTTCTTCTTGGTGGATAACTTCTTCATCCTTGTTTTCTTTAGAATTGACTTCTTCTTCTTCCACTTCTTCCATTTTCTTCTTCCCATTGTTAACTTTCTTCTTCTGCTGAACTTTCTCTTCTTTAAAGTCTTTAGACCTTGAGGGTCAATCATGAAATCTCCTAGTCCTTAACTCTTGACCTAGGTCAACTTGTACTCTTCGATTCAGTCTCATCAACTTAATGTTCTTGCTGGTGTAGAGAGCTCCCTCAGGTTTATATTCATCATCTAATAGATCAATTCCATAGCGGTTGAAGACCATGGTTAGAAACATTCCATAGGAAACACTTGAGGTGATTTTTCTATTATTAGTTGCAGCCTTCATTTAGCTCAGAATAATGAAAGGCGAATTCAAGTGTCTTATCATCCTCAGGTAATACATGATCATTATATCTACATTTGTAACTTTTTCAAAACTCCCTACTCTTGGAGTAATGAAGTGACAGCAAAGAGAATGAAGTACCATTGACAAGCCAATTGGTTTCTTGGCTAGGTGTGGAGGTTTAGTGTTGAAGAATAGGGCTGCTAACACATTATTCCAATTTTTTCCATACTTTTTCTCCCATTTCTTCTCATTGTAGATTCTTTCAGCTCTGGCCTTAATTCCCACAATTTCAGCAATAACAACATCATCCAAAATTACTTTTACTCATTTTAAAGTATAAGATAGAGATAAGGGATCCTCTTTGATTTCAGCAGTAGTATAGAAAGATCTCACCATCCTTGGATATACCTTCTCATTGATCTTGGAGAACCTCTTCCACTTTTGGTGCTTCACGTGTGGTTTCATATCAATACCAATCGTAGCAATTTTAGTGAGGGATATTGTTCTTTTAGGAACCACAACTTTCTCTTTGAATCTCTCCTCGAGTTGTGCTCTAATATCATTTAAAAATGCACATTTTACATCCATTTGAAAGAGTTTAAAACATTTATAAGCTGCAAAGGCAACTAGAATTTGAATAGCTTCAAGCCTAGCTATAGGGGCATAAGTTTCATTATAATCTATACCTTCTTGTTGATTATACCCTTGAGCAACTAGTCTTACTTTGTTTCTTACCACATTCCCACTTTCATCCAACTTGTTCTTGAATACCCATTTTGTGCCTATGAGAGTGTAATCTTCAAGTACAGGAACCAATGTCCACACAATGCTTCTTTCAAATTAGTTCAGCTCCTCTTGCATGGCCAAAATCCAACTTTCATCCTCCAAAGGCTCATCAACATTCTTTGGTTCAATTTGAGATAGAAGATTAAGATGGTTGTCCAGATTCTTTAGTTGTGATTTGGTCCTTACACCAGATAAAGTGTCTCCAGTTATAAGGTCACTTGGATGATTAGCATCTTATTTCCACTCCTTGGGGAGTTGAATAGGTTCATGAGTAGGGACTTGAGTATTCTGACCTTCCTGCTCATCATTATGCTCATCCTTTTGTTTTGTTTGCTTTTTCTTAAATTCTTTCTGTTGTAATTGATCATTGAGGTCCAGCTACTGCATGTTGTCTTCTATGTCTGAAATATCTCTATCCTCAACAAAATTGTTAGCATTATTAAATACAACATGCATGCTTTCTTCTACAACAAGAGTTTTTGTATTATACACCTTATATACTTTGGATGTTGTTGAATATCCTAAAAATATTCCTTTATCATATTTAGGATCAAATTTTCCTAGTTTATCTTTAGTATTTAGGATATAGCACTCACATCCAAAGGTACGAAAGTATGCAATGTTTGGTTTTTTTTCCTTTCCACAGCTTATATGGAGTCTTTTTTAGAATTTGACTTAAGGTAACTTGATTCAAAATGTAACATGATGTGTTTACTGCCTCAGCCCAAAAGTACTTAGGGAGATCAGACTCACAAAGAAGTTTTTTGGCCATTTCTTGTAGTGTACGAATTTTTCTTTCCACAACTTCATTTTGTTGAAGAGTTCTTGGACAAGAAAAATTATGCACTATGTCATTTTCATCATAAAAGCTTTTGAAAATATTATTTTCAAATTCTCCCCTATGGCCACTTGATAAATACAATTTTAATATATTAGTTAACATTCATATTTAGTCTCTTAGACCTCTTATATGCTTAATTGATTAGTTTTGGCCACATTTTATAAGTTTAAGTTCAAATTGGGCTTAATTGTATTTTTCAGCATTATTGGAAATTTTACACTATTTCTATATTTTGGGCATAACTTGAGTTCTAGACATTTAAAAATTATTAGTTTATCTTGTAGGAAATCTGAGAGAGAGATCTACAAATTTGATGAAGATCTAGAAGGTTGAATCAGATGTCTAAAGGGTCAGATTAGGCCACTAAGTCAGAACAGAGATGTTGTCATTAGAACCTGGACAATGTGTAAAGATTGGGTCATAATTTGGGCTGTAGGTATCATTTGTAGCTGAAACTAGTGCCATATGAAAGCTGAGACATAGCTCTTCAATTTTTATGAGAACACTTATCCAAAAGGTGATGTTTTGATGGTTTTTTAACCCTTTGAAGTTAGCTGACGGGTTCAGAGAGCTATTAAGAATATTTTGGGCATAACTCTCTCATCCCAAACTCAAATTATGCGAATTAGGTGTGTAATTAAAACTAAGAGGAAGAGGATTAATCCTAAGGTGAGGGTAAACCTAGATTTTTAATTTTAGATATAGTTATTTAAGCAGCAGTAGCAACAAGCAAAGTCAACCCTAATTTTCTCCTAGCCGCTCTTGCTAGCACTTTTTCTCTTCATCTTTCTTCTTCTCCTTTCTCTCTAGTTTTCTTTATTTTCATATTTTCCCTTCCATTCATGGAGGGCTAGATCCTTTTTAATCAATCTTAGGGATTGTCGATCTTGATGTTTAATTTTAAGATCATGTTTTGATTGTTTTACATTAAATTGCTAATCAAATTTCTCTTTTACTTGTTGATCAAGTTTATCTTTTACTTATTGATCAAGTTTATCTTTTACTTTTTGATCAAGTTCTTCTTCGATTTTGTTAAATCTGAATTGAATTGCTTAATTTGATTTGGATGTTGACATGATAATTGCATAATTACCATGTGTTTAATGAAGATTATAGAGACTAAACAATGCATCAAAGGCTTCTTGGATGTTGTTTGTTAAGCTTAGTTGAATTCTGGATTTTAGATTAATTTAGGATTAGATGAGTTTTTAATTCAGTTAACTTTGATTAATTAAATTTTGGATGCTTATCTAATAAAGAATTCATGGATCATCTTAAGGCTTCTTGACGTGATCTAAGACCAAGAATCTGATTAGAAATTAAATAGATTCATAGTGATCAATGATGAATTAAATTCAAGATTAGTTTATTTTCTTGGATTGGTTGTTTACTTAATTCTGTTTATAATTTTTAATTACTTTCTCTTAATTAATTTTGAAACCTTTTTTTCTCCCTGTTAACCTTTTAATTTGATTATTTAATTAGAGTGATATAAGGGCTCCAACCAGTTGTACCTTATACTATAAGTATTTTGATGAATCAGTTTATAAATTGATTTAATTTGATAGTCTCAATAGCTATCACCACTCCATATAGCAGTAATGCATATTTTTTTTTTTCATTTTGAACATTTTTATAAAAGACTTTGAATGCTTCAAAAGACTCATCCTTGTGGCTTAGGAAGAGCACCTAAGTGAACCTTGAGTATTCATCAACAATTACAAAACCATATCTTTTCCAAGCTAAACTAGTGGACTTAGTTGGACTAAACAAATCAATGTGTAGAAGTTCAAGTGCTCTATTAGTTGTAACTATATTCTTTGAATGAAAACTTGACCTTGTTTTCTTTCCTTTTTGATAAGGTTCATATACCATGTCCTTTGAAAATTTGATTTTTGACAAGCCTCTAACAAGATCATGTTTTACTAGATTTGAAATTGTTTTCATATTTACATGACCAAGCTTTCTATGGCAAATCCATTTTTCATCATTTGCAGCAAAAAAGGGCATTCTATATTTTGATGTGTAAGGTCCTCTAAATCAACATTATACAAATTCTTTTCTCTTTTGGCAATAAAAAGGATTTTGCCATCATTGACTTTTCTCACTATGCATTTTGTAGGTTCAAACATCACTTCATAGCCATTATCACAAAATTGACTAATGCTAAGAAGATTATGTTTTATACCTTTGACATACCTTTGACATAATAGACATCATTTACTTGAGTAGAATGAGAATTACCAACCTTACCAATGTCAACTATTTTTCCTTTGCCATTGTTACCAAAGGTTACGTTTCCACCATTTTTTGCTTTTAATGATATGAATTTACTCTTATCTCCTATCATATGCCATAAGAATCCGCTATCCAAGTACCACTTGTGCTTTTTCTTCCTTGAGATCAAGCAGACATGCATAAATAGATTTAATAACTTTAGGTACCCAAATCTACTTAGGTCCTCGCATGTCAGTTACTTCCCTTTTGGTGATCTATTTTTGAAGTAACATGCTTTTGCTTTATGACAAAGCTTGTTGTAGCAGAAACATCTCACTCTAGGCTTTTTGGCTGATACAAATAGATTTAGATATAGCTTGTGTTTTATGGACTTTCCATAGCCTAGACCAGCTTTGTTAAAGGCAAACCTTTGGCTACCAAGAAGCATTTCCAGATTTTTTGTGCCATTGACAAATTTGACTACTCCCCAAACTTAAGATTTTGCTTGTCCTCAAGTAAAACAAAAACAAAAACAAAATAAAACAAAAAAAAAAAGACTAAACAAATAAAAACACAAAACACACAGACTCAAACATGGTAACACCGGGTATTAAAAATCATTCATATCCTCAAAAATTGCTTCACAATCTAATTTCAAAGTATCATACATGAACAATCTAATTGCCACAACATCTCTCACATGCAACTCTTATGCATAAATGACTTCCCAAAAACATGAATGAAAGACACAATCTCCTCATAAAATTCAAGCTCACATACGTTTATAAAACTACAAATGCATATCAAACTCACATCCATAGGGTTGTTTTTCATCTGTCTCTCCACTAATGTAAACAACACATAACCAAAGATCAAAAGGGACTTTACAAAGCTTGTAATGAAAGGTCAAGGGTATGAGTTAAGAAAGAAGTGGTAGGAAAATGAAAACAAAAGTTGAGATACAAAATCAAGTATAATTCCAAATTCAAGCCTCAAAATACTAAACAAGTGCAAAACGAAGCAAAAGAATCAACATAACATTCACTTTTTTTCTATTTCTTTTCTTTCTTTCTTTTTTTCTTTTTTCAACAATTTCTACCCCCAAACTTATTTCTTTGCAATACTTTGGGTGAAACTTTCTTTTCTTTTTTTTTTAATTATTTTTTCTTTCAATTTTTTTAAAAATTTTTCAGCTCCACAAAACTTCATGCACAAAAATAACGAAGACTTGAATAATAAAATACAAGATATGCACTCAACAAATGTTATGTAAGAGAGGAATTTTTTTTTCATGTGGGTATAGGAAAAAGAAAATGTGGGTAAAAGAAAAGAAATAGAGGCCAAACAATAACATGGCTGCAAAAGGGACCTAGAGATATACTGTGTATACAGGTGGGCTTGAAAAGCTCAAACGGCCCAAAGAAGGCCCTAATCATTTCCTTAATCATGCACTGCCTAGGATTTCACCTTAAGAGAGAATCAAACAACTTCTAGATGCAAATCATCCACACACATGCAATCCCATAAACTTTCTCTAAGTTTGACATGCAATTAAATTCCAAGGTCTATCAATCATAAAAATGGGAAGAACATCCATACATAATTGAAACAATAGAGATAAACATAACTCAGATTCTCATGTGCTATCCCAAGAAAATTAAATCAATCCACACTTCAAACAATCATTAGATATTCAATTCAACACACCGGCATGCACAGTTTCACACAAAGACTAAAAACACAAAATGAATGATGATGACAAATTAAAATCAATAAAAATAAATAATTAAATGAAATAAATGCAAAAAAGGAAAAAAAAACTCTTTTTGGCGGCCGACAACTATATACATCCCCCTACAAAGGCTTCAAATTCAGGGAGACACTTAAGCCAACTCAACATTACTTTCAAAACAAAAATAGAAAAATAAGAAATAACAAAATAAAAACAACAATAAAATTAAAAAAGAGAGAAAATTTGGGTTGCCTCCCAAAAAGCACTTGTTTAACGTCATTAGATCGACGTTGTCTTTCAACTAATTAAGGTGGCTTGAAGCAAGAGAAATAGGATGACATTTTTCTCTTATCAGTTCTTTGCCTTCACACTCTATCACTACCCTCGGAATCAATCTGCAATGCATCAATGGAAGCTGGGGTTGTACTTACTTGTCCAGAAGAGACCTTAGCATTTGAAATCTCATCAGGCCATGGAGGTCTCAATTTTTCAACAGATAAAGGATTAGCTTACAGTGAACCATGGATAATGGGAGAACCTTTCTCTGTACCAACAATCTCAAAGGTAGAAGGAACCTTCTTCTTTTCATCAACAAACTTTGGAGTGAGAGAATCAACATTAATGGACAAAGAAGAGTTCTTATCATCTAACCCCTTTTGAAATGTACCTTGAATGCACTTAACAGAGGCATAAAGATCTGATGTTGGTGCAGATTTATCAAAAATATTAATAGTCACCTGATCACCATCCACCCTCAAAATAAGCTCTCCTCTAGGGACATCAATCAATGCTCCTGATGTTGCTAAGAATGGTCTCCTAAGAATCAGAGAAATATCAGTATCTTCATCCATATCCAAAATCACAAAATTAGCTAGGAAAATAAATTTGTCAACCTTTACTAGCAAATCTTCCACTATACCATATGGATGTTTAATTAACCGATCAGCTAGTTGAAGGGACATTGTAGTTGGCTTCACTTTATCAATCCTGCTAGCCCCTAAGTCACATAGAGCTTTCCCAACAGTCAGTTTTTCAATAGTGCAAGGAATAGTGAAACTACCTGAATCTTTTAATTTAAGTGGCAGTTTCCTCTGAATTATAGCACTGCACTCTTCAGTAAGTGCCACAGTCTCATCTTCATTGAGCTTCCTCTTCTTTAAGAGCAAATCTTTCATTAATCTAGCATATGAGGGCATCTGCTGAAGTGCTTCAGCAAAGGGAATGTTTATCTGCAGCTTCTTGAAGAGATCTAAGAACTTTGAGAATTGCTTCTCTTGGTTCTCCTTCTTTAACCTTTGAGGGTATGAAAGTTTAGCATAGAGTGAAGGATCAACTATTTTTTGCTCACATTCTTTCTTCTTCTTTTGGCACTTTTGTTGCTCCTCTTTAACTTCTTCATTACAGCACTCTTGAGTTGAAACATCCACAATAGGAACATCAATTTTTTTAACTTCTTTAACTTGCCCTTCCAAAGTCTTGTCACTTCTCAGTGTAATTGTATGACATTGCTCCTTTGGATTGACGATAGTATCACTTGGAAAGGTGTCTGAAGGTCTCTCTTGAAGCTGTTTCACTATTTGCCCAACTTGATTCTCTAAATTTCTAATAACAGCTCCTTGATTCTGAAAATTTACCTTTGTTTCTTTCATAAAAGCATAAGTCTATTGCACAAAAGTAGATGTCTGTACAGAGAGTTTCTCAAGTGTAATCTCAAGAGGAGACTTCTTCTCTGATTGAGGATTCAATGGTACTGTTTGATTACTCAAAGAAAAATTAGGATGATTCCTCCACCCTAGATTATATGTATTTGAAAATGAAACACCCTAAGGTCTGGAAGGATTACCTATATAATTTACCTATTCTTGAGAACTGAAACCAGAATTACTTGCCTCACATCCACCATTAGCATGGTTACCTCCACAGAAATCACAAATTAACACTTGGTCATTCACATAATTTACCTGTATGCTCTCAACTCGCTTGGTGAGGTTGGCTAACTGCTGAGAAGTACTTTTATTTTGGGCAAGTAAAGCATCAAGAGTACCAAGCTCCATTAAGAATTACTTGCCTCACATTTACCATTAGCATGGTTACCTCCACAGAAATCACAAATTAACACTTGGTCGAAAGAGGTCACATAATTTACTTAATTTCTTTAAGTAAATTAATTATTAAATTTTTATTTATTTTTGTATGCTCTCAACTCGCTTAAAGAATAATTAAATCAAAGAAATTAGGTTACATATCTTATTGAGGTTGGCTAACCCATGAGAAGTACTTTTATTTTAGGCAAGTAAAGCATCAACTAGTCTACCAAGCTCCATAAGTCCTTGTTCGACGACATTTTTAATTTAACTCCCACTAGGCAATGCATTTGATATTCATTCTAGTTTATGAAAATATAAATATATAAATATAATTTACACATTTAAATAAACAATTTTTAAGTTGGATTCAATAGGAAAATGGTCCATGGTCTCAAATAGTTCTTAAGCCTCTTCAGAGTTTTGGTATTCGAGAGATCCACCCGTCTCTCCTTATGAAGACTAGATGCATCCACCATAAGTCTTGTAGAATGATTCAAACCATTGTAAAATATTTGCACTTATTTGATTGCGTTTCTATTATAAAAAAAAGGTAAAAAGAGGCATCAAATGCATGGTGAGGACATTTCCTTAATAACTCCTTGAATCTCTCCTAAGATTCATATAATGACTCCCCTTGATTTTGAGTGAAACAACCTATTTCACCCCTCATCTTCACAAACAATGATGGAGGGAAGTATCGAGTCAAAAATTTGCTAGTCAGGTCCTCCCAAGTAGAAATGCTCCTAGTTATCTTAGCCAGAAATACTCTGCATTAGTTTTAGAGATTCAATAAATAGCAATTCCTTTTATTCCTTGTGCTGATTCCCTGATATGGTTAAAAGCTGATTGTGGTGATTTAAGTTTGAAAGAGGTTTATGCTTTTCAGAACTCGATTTTGATACAAGTAATTTTAATACTTTAATACAATTAATTTTGATAATTTTGTAATTTTTTAATTAATTTCTTTAAGTAAATTAATTATTAAATTTTTATTTATTTTTGTGATGCTAGTCAAAGAAGAATATACTTAAAGAATAATTAAATCAAAGAAATTAGGTTACATATCTTATTGAGCTACTATGCTATTGGGCCCGAGACCATACATGAATTAGAAGCTACGGTCTGATTATGGTGTAAGAAAAAATAAAAAAAAACAAAGTTAAAAGTCGCCACGACCTTAATTGAAGAGAAGGATATAAAAGGAGAAGAAAAGTGAGCCCAGGAGGAGGAAAGAATTGGCGCGCCGCATTGAAGGAAAAGGAAGGCTAATTGATGCACGTGGCTGAGCACTAAGATATAAAATTGACGAGAGCCGCAACGGAGAGAAGGTAACGTGCATGTTACTCGAGGAGGAAGCAAGAACGACAACGCAGCGCAGCAGAGAGGGAGTCTATGGATTTTCTTTCTTCTTTTGTGTTTGATTCTTTTATTACGAGTAATTAATTTTATTTTTTAAAATTAAGATAAAACTCTAATATTTTATTTTAGATAATTTAATTTTATGTAAGATATTTTTTTATTTTATAATTACATAATATTGATGATTATTAATTTTTAATTATTATTTAATTTAATTTTTATTAATTATCTTTTAGTCAATTAGTAAATTTAAATTGATATCTTTTAAATGCCTATTTCTTATAGTTTTAGGTATGGATTGTACAATAATATTTCTTACTTTGATATCTAAGAATTAAATAGTTCATGTTATATTAAATGATTTATGTTATAATTTGAATAGATTATGTTATTTTAGATGAATTATGTCATTAATTAGATTTGAATAATCTTTAGTAGTGATCAAATCTTGTAGCCGTAGACACTTCATAGAACAAAATTATTTCTCATTCAAGTTAAATTCATTTTTGTATGGTTAGTGGTAGATTCGAGATCTTAAAATTGTTCTTCAATTGTTCTTACATTTTAATTTGAGTCGTTTTATTTAGATTTATTATTTAATTTTAGTTTTAGTTTAGCACTTAATTTATATTCTCAGTTTAATTAAAAAATAAAAATTTCTTTTCTTTTTCCTTTAAATTAAATTTAGGTAGATATTAGATTTTAGTTAATCTTGTCACTACATGTAGGTACAATACTCTTATATTTGTCAAATGTTACATTAATCTTGTACACTTGCAAGTAAGGAGTAATTTTATTACTTGAAAATCTCTATCAAGTTTTTAGCACCGTTCTTGGGAGAGTAAATTTTGTGATTGCTTTAATTCAATTTTTGCCTATTTTAATTGTTAGCTTAGGATTTTTTTATTGATTTAATTTTTTGTTTTATTTATTTTATTTTATTTGTTTGGTCTTAGTGTTCTTAATTTTATTTTTATTATTTTCAATTTTTGTTGACAAGGTTAGAGAAGGCCAAATCTACTTGAATTTGTGACTCCAGGTGCTTTTGTTCCAACTCTTAATCTTATTAGTTTGATATTCTGTATGGGTTATGTTTGGTAAACGTTCATTGTCATTAGATTTGAAAGAGTACGACCCAGAGATAGAGCGTACACATAGAGCACAAAACCAAACTACACTCATTGATACTAATATGGCAAATAATAATCGAGCACTGATGGAGTATTTTACTCTAAATGCATATGATTCTCCTGCTTGTACCCGTTTGCCTGAGATTGAGGCTAACCACTTTGAAATTAAGCCTAGTGTAATTCAAATGTTACCAACATTTTATAGGCTTGAATATGAAAATCCTTATAAGCACTTAGATACATTCTTAGAGGTATGTTATACTTTCAAAATCCTTAATGTTACCGATGATGCAATTTGTCTCTGTCTTTTCCCTTTTTCTTTAAAGGATAAGGTTAAAGATTAGTTTTCTACATGTGATAACATTGCCACTTGGGATAGATTATCAGGAAAATTGTTAAAGAAATATTTCTCAATTGGTAAACTTACTGCTATGAGACGTGCCAATACTACTTTTTTCAAGTTAATAATGAACAATTTTCATGAGAGTTGAGAAATATTAAAGGATCTTTTGCGTTGTTGTCCACACCATGAAGTTCCTAAATGGCAACAAGTGCAAAGCTTATATTATGGATTGAATGAACGCAACCAGCAGATGGTTAACGCGTCGTGAGGGGTATTTTCTTACACAAAACCCTAGATGAGGCATAGGAATAATTTGAGCACTTAAGTGAGAATTTATAATCGCATGCCTCATCCTCATAGTCAGATATAACAAGACAATTAGGGAATAAATGGGGAATTTATGAGATTTCATGCACATATGATTTGGCAATTAAGGTAGAATCTTTGTCTAAGAAAATGGACCAGGTGGATGCATTATCTAAGAAGATGGATCAATTGTTATCTTTAAGTCAAAAACATGCTAATTCTTCTAATGTGCATAATGTGGACTCATTTACGAAATAAGTGTAAATAGAAGTAAAATTTATCAAATAGGTACAACTTAGAAAATAATTACTAAAATGGTGCAAAATGAACAATGTATATAGTAACATTCTGATAATTTTTTTTTGTACTGAAGTCGTGGGTGGGAGCCACGACTTCTATGTATTATTATTTTTTTTAAATTTGACATATTTTTTTATAAAAAGTTTGACATAAGTCGTGGCTTTGAGCCACAACTTCTTAATTATTATTTTTTCCACTTTCGTGTATAAAAGGTGGCAACGTGACTGATGCAAAAAACTTCACCTGCAATGGTTTTTAATCTCTACGTCTTTTCTCTTTAGATTTCATTTTTCATCTTTTCTCCTGATTTTCATTACATTATAATTTTCAATTTAACCTCCTTATGCAGCAGCAACAGAGCGTGTTGAAACAGGCGGGATAGGTACCTACAAAGGGACTCCAATGCTCAAATAAGGCTATGCACAAGTAGGGTTTATGCATAGAGTGATAAGTTACCTAAGAAGGTGAAAAAGCCTAGTATTTATAGAGGTTGGAGAGATACGCTCCCGTAATAGTCATAGGATGAGATATGTTCCGTATTTAGTTGTAGAAGATCTCTAAATAACAATGTAATTAGTTATATTGAAAATTATAATGTAATGGAAATCAGGAGAAAAGATGAAAAAATGAAATCTAAAGAGAAAAGATGTAGAGAAGAAAAACCATTGCGGGTGAAGTTTTTCGTATCAGCCATGTTGCCACCTTTTATACATGAAACTGGAAAAAAATAATAATTAAGAAGTCGTGGCTCAAAGCCACGACTTATGTCAAACTTTAAAAAAATACATAGAAGTCGTGGCTGCCAGCCACGACTTATGTCAATTTTTTTTAAAAAAATAATACATAGAAGTCGTGGCTCCCAATCATGACTTCAGTACACAAAATAAAAAAGAAATGATCAGGATGTAAGTCGTGGCTCTCAGCCATGACTTACTATATACACTGTTTATTTTGCACAATTTTAGTAATTATTTTCTAAGTTGCACTTATTTGGTAAATTTTACTTCTATTTACACCTATTTGATAAATGAGTCACATAATGTGTGTACCATTTGTTCTAACCCTTCTCATACTTCATATGATTACCCTGTTACCTCACAATTTTCAACATTTTCACTAGAGCAGGCTAATGCAGCCCAAGGATTTCCTCCACAAAACAACTCATATTCTAACACTTACAATTCTAGTTAGAGGAATCATCCTAACTTTTCTTGGAAACAACAAGGTGTTGAAACACAACAAGGGCAGTGACCAAATCAAGCAGGTCAAATTGGTATGATCTAACACCCTGGAAAACATGCAAGACTTGTATATAATTATAGAGGTAGCCTAATACTTGTTTATCATGTCTGTTAAGTTTTGTGACTGTCTGAGTACGTTTTGGTACTTTGCTATAACACTATGTGTGAATTATAACTGCTATTAGCTTCAGAAGTGACTTAGACTGCTTAGTTAATGAAAATAATTATGGAGAGTTTGTTTCTAGGTCACCAATGTGTGATATGTTCTGCAGTTAAATTTTGAAGTCAATCAGAGTTAGTTTGGCATTTTTAAGTATATTGGTCGTGTGTTTTAATGTTGGATTGACCCCCAGCAGATATAAAAAAATAGAGAAATGGTGAAACAAGTTTTTTTTTATGAATCTTAGGATTTATTTTAAACTTGATGGAAGTTAGGAAACTAGATTTGGTGAAATCTGAATGTTCTTAACAGATCAAGAGTTTTAGTACTTGGCTATATAAAGCCAATTTGGGCTTTTCTTCCTAATTTGTCTCACGGCAGCAGAGAAAGAAAACATAAAAAAGAAGAGAAAAGAAAGAAAGGGAAACCGAAGGAGAAGAGAAGAAGAGGAAGAAAGAGGAGGAATCAACTAGAGCTTAGATCCATTCTTGGCTTCATCTTCAAGACTTTGAGGTAAGGGGAAACTTGTTTTTTTGCTCATCTTTCTATTTTCTTCATATTGTTCAAGAGAGCTGGCTTGATGTGAGAAATAGGCTTTGAGTGTGATTTTGGTGTTTTTGATTTAAATCTTGTTGGAGAACTTGAGGGTGGCTTGATTATGAGTTGTTGGATGCATGGAAATGGATTTTCAGCCCCTAGATGCCTTGTTTTCCCTTTTGAGTCCAACTTGGGGTTTTAGGTTTTAAGTGGTTTAATGGTTCATGATTGCTTGATTTTGTGAAATTGAAGTTGTATAAGAGTTGCAATGTGTTGATGGACCTTGTTTGAGGTTGGAAATCACTTGGAAGTAATTTTTGAGTGATTGGATGAGGGTTTGGCTCCAATGGAATAACTTGGAGTGCAGCAGCATGGACGAACTTTGAGCAACACGCCAAGGTGTGGCACTTGGTGTGCCTCGACGTGGGTGAGGCAGGGGATGCGTGCCGCAGCGTGGCACACGGTGTGCCATGGCGTGGGCAACATTTCCTGCCAGTACTTCAACCCGAGGGTTAGGCGTCGCGGTATGGATGCCTGGAAGCAATTATGAGTTATGTTGGATGCCATAGAGCCTTCCAATGGTGTAGTTTCTTCTTTTATGCTTCTTAATGAGTATTGAAACTCTAATAGGAGTATATAATGAAGTGTATATGTGGTGAATGTAAATTAATTGGTATGTTAATTATTATGGTACATAACATCATTGTATTTTATGTTTGTAGTTAGGAATGTAAATCAATTGGCATACTAGTTATTGTAGTAATTAGCATAATTGTTGTTCCATAACTATGATGATGAGGTGGAGTCCTCATTGTTGATGATCAAATGTGATTTTGAATGAGATGGTAATCAACCCTTCCTATCACAATGATCATTATAGGTGATCAAATATGATTTTGAATGTGAAGGTAATCAACCCTTCCTATCATAGTGATCATCGTTGAAGATAGTGTAGTAATGGTGGACTCCTTACTACCAAGATTATTGAAGACCATGTTGATGAGGACGGTTCAATTGCCTCACTAACCTAGATGAAGACTATTGGAACTACGTTTCAGTACTTGTTCAAGGCTTGGGAAAGATTCTTTTGTTTTGTTCGAGACTCATGCATAGCATGACATTACCACGAAACTGAGTTCTTGTAAATGGTATCGTACATTATACATTACATGTGTAGGTTATTGCATAAGCATAAACATAAGGCATAATTTGGTATAGCATGATAATTGTATTAACAGTTGCTAATCATAACATATTCATGCATTGCAATTGTATGGGCAATTGCGTATCTCTGAGATAGAGATATTATGTTTGTTTCTCTGAGATGGAGATGTTATCATTGTTGTTGTTGTTGATATATCTCTGAGATGGAGTTGTGTATCTTTGGGATGGAGACGTTGTGTTTATATCTCTAGGATGGAGATGTTGTGTTAGTGTCTCTAAGAAGGAGATGATGTTTTCGTAAGTATGGTGATCTCTTGCAAATTGTTTGTGATAAATGAGATTTTATACAAACTTATAAATGAGAATCTATTTCGGGAAGAGAAAAGACATGATTTTGGCTTTTGCCACTTTTCTAGCTTGATGAGTATGAGACTTGAGTTTTAGAAATGTGTTTTTCCCTGAAATGGCTGGAATGATTATGATGACATGGTTTATGGATTTTATCTACTAAGAATATGTGATTCTCACCTTTTGTGTATGTTTCCATGATGATTCTAGGAAGGAAATCTTATGGAAAGTGAAGACAAGTAGGAGCTTGGAGTACTTAGCTTAGTGTAGTTGAGTAGTTTCTTTGTAAATGATGTACGTATTGTATTTATGAGAAATACAGATGTTGTATAATAAATATATTTATTCGTGACTCATATTTTCTATATATACATGGCTTAGTTATATTTGAAAATGCTTAATAGTAGTAAGTAGTAGTCTTGAATTTAATCACTGTGGTATACTTTGGTTATATTATGGTTATTAAATTTGAGATGTTACATATGACACCACCCCCTGGTTTTCAACCACAAAGGTATGTGCCTAATCCACCTCAAGCACCTTGTAGTAGTTCGAATGTAGATGATAAACTAGATAAGGTGTTGTCTTCTTTGAACAACCTAAACACTAGGACACAATTTATGGAATCTAGGATGCAACTTTTGGATTCTCACACTCAGTCCATAGCAAAGTTAGAGACTCAAATTGGACAGTTAGTCATTGCTATAGGAAAAAAAGAGGAAGGTAAGCTTTCAAGCCACCCTATAGAAAATCCTAGAGGCCAAGTCCATGAGCAAGCCAAGGCTGTAATGATTCTTAGGAATGAAAAAAAGGTGGGAAAAAGGGTGGATAAGGAGAGAGTGCACAGTGATAGGGATGAGGATTATCATAAAGAAAATGTAGAAGAAACCAAATCCCCTCCCTATAATATAACTAATTCTTCGACTTCGAGTCCATATGAGCCAAAGGTCCCTTACCCTCAAGCCTTAGAAACACCTTCACATTTTAAGAGTGATAAGCAAAGGGAGGATATTCTTGAGACCTTTAAGCAAGTAAATACCAATCTTCCTCTTTTGGATGCTATTCAACAAATTCTTGCTTTTGCCAAGTTCCTTAAGGACATGTGCACATTTAAAAGAAGATCTAAAGTACATATGTCTAAGAAGGTTCACTTAAGTGAACAGGTAAGATCAATTTTACATTTTAACACACCACCTAAGTTGAAAGATCCTGATGTTCCTACTATTTCTTGTTATATTGGTGATCATAGGATTGATAAAACACTTTTGGATCTAGGTTCTAGTGTTAATTTGATGCCATATTCTGTTTATAAAGAGCTAGGCTTGGGTGAGTTGCAGCTATCAATTTGTTCTTTACAATTAGCGAATAGGTCAGTTAGGATCCCTAGAGGAAGAATTGATAATGTTTTAGTGAAAATTTATAATGCATTCTTTCTTGTTGATTTCATAGTACTCGATATGGAACCCTGTCACTCATCAAAAAAAGAAATTCCTATTATTTTGGGGAGACATTTTCTTAGTCACTGTTGATGGTAACATTAGTTGTAGATCTAGGGTAATGGATGTCTCAGTTATGAATATGAGAATTAGACTTAATATTTTTAGGGCTTTTCCCCAACCGCCTCTTAAGGATGAATCTAAGTGTTTATTTGTTGATATAATTGATGAATTGGTTGAGGAAGCTTTACTTGTAATTTTGTCTAAGGATCCTTTAGAGGTTAGTGTTTCACATTATGAATTGGAGTTTTATGACTTGGAAGGTATTATAGAGGAGATGATTTCTATTCTTGAGAGTACCCCATCTATTGAGTGATTTTCTTAGGTAACTAACTACGGGCCTTTACCTCCTTTAGCTGATTTGCTTGCACCACCATCTATTGTCTCTCCACCCAAACTTGAGTTGAAACCTCTCCCAGCCACTCTTAAGTATGTGTTTTTAGGAGCTAATGAGACCCTACCTGTCATTATTTCATCTTAGTTGTCAAGTGAGCAAGAAAAAAGGTGATTAGGGTCTTGTCTGATCATAAGAGTGTCATTGGGTGGTCGGTTTCTAATTTAAAGGGTATTAATCCTTCCATTTGCACGCATAGGATTTTCTTAGAGGAAAGTGCTAAACCTTCTAGAGAGATGCTGCATCGGTTAAATCCTCACATGAAAGAGATGGTGAAACTTTTAGATGCAGGTATCATATACCCCATTTCTGATAGTCGATGGGTTAGTCATGTACAAGTAGTTCTTAAGAAGTTGGGCATTACAATGGTGAAGAATAGTGAAGGACAATTAGTGACTACAAGAGAGACCATAGGTTGGCGAGTTTGCATTGACTATAGGAAGCTTAATTCTGTGACTAAGAAATACTATTTCCCTTTACCCATCATTGATTAAATCTTAGAAAAGTTGGTAGGCCAGAACTTTTATTACTTTCTAGAAGGTTATTCTAGGTATAACCAAGTAGTTGTTTACCCGGAAGACCAAGAGAAAATGACTTTTACATGCCATGCATGTCCTTTTTCTTTTCGAAGGATGCCTTTTGGATTATGTAATGCACCTTCTACATTTCAGCATTGCATGATGACTATATTTTATGATATGATTGATAAATTTTTAGAGGTATTTATAGATGATTTTTCTATCTTTGGGTCATCATTTGATGCATGCTTGCATAATTTATTTGCTATTCTAAAAAGATGTGAAGAGGTAAATCTTGTTTTGAGTTGGGAAAAGAGTCATTTTATGGCTCAAGAAGGCATTGTCTTGGGGCACAAGGTCTTAAAGAAGGGTATTGAGGTAGATAAATCTAACATTGATTTAATTTCTAATCTCCCCATTCCCACTTCTGTTAAATAGGTTCGATCATTTCTTGTCCATATAGGTTTTTATAGGAGGTTTATAAAGGATTTCAGCAAAATTGCTAAGCCCCTTACTAACCTTCTTGTTAAGAATGTTCTTTTTGAATTTGATGAATCTTGCATTGAAGCTTTTGAAAAGCTTCGTTCTCTTCTTGTTTCTGCACCTATAGTACAACCTCCTATTTTTCTTTACCATTCGAGATTATGTGTGATGCTTGTAACTTTGCTATTGGGGTAGTTCTTGGACAAAGGGTTAGTAAGATGCCTCATGTGATTTATTATGCTAGTAGAACTCTTTCTGATGCACAAAGAAATTACACTACCACTGAAAAAGAGTTATTAGCAATTGTTTTTGCTCTTGATAAGTTCCACTCATACCATTTGCGTTCTAAGGTTATTATTTTCTCAAACCATGCTGCATTGAAATATTTGTTGCTTAAGAAAGAGACAAAGCCTAGATTGATAAGATGAATTTTGTTGTTGCAAGAATTTGACATTGAGATTAGGGATAAGAAAGGTTCAAAGAATTTACTAGTTGATCATTATCTAGGATGCTTGTTGATCGTATTGATGACTTAGTTACTTTGCAGGATACTTTTCCTGATGAGCAATTATTTTCTTTAACACATTCACAACTTCTTTGGTTCGCATACATTGTTAATTACCTTGTTTCAAGTAAAATGCCCTCACATTGGTCAAAGCAAGAAAAGGACAGGTTCTTTGCACAGGTAAATAATTACTATTGGGATGATCCATATTTGTTCAAGCATTGCCCAGATCAGAAAATTCGTAGGTGTGTTCCTGAATATGAATTTCATAGCATATTATCCTTTTGTTTTTCCTATGCATGTGGTGGACACTTTGGAGGTCGTAGTACTGCTGCTAAGGTACTCTAAGTGGATTTTATTAGCCTACTTTGTTTAAGGATGCTCACCAATTCTGTCTTTCTTGTGAGCGATGCCAGCATACTGGAGCATTGTCCAGACGTGATATGATGCCCCTTCAACCCATTTTGGTTGTTGAAATATTTTATGTTTGAGGTATTGATTTTATGGGCCCTTTTCTACCATCTTTTGAGTATGTATATATCTTGGTTATAATAGATTATGTTTCTAAGTGGGTAGAGGCCATGGCTACTAGGACCAATGATCATAAGGTAGTGATTCAATTTGTTAAAAACCATATCTTTTGTCGATTTGATACACCTAGAGCACTTATTAGTGATGAAGGTAGTCATTTTTGTCATCACTCTTTTGAATCTCTTCTTAGAAAATATTCAGTGACACATAAAGTAGCTACCCCTTATCATCCTCAAACCAGTGGTCAAGTAGAAGTTTCTAATTGTGAGATTAAGTATATTCTTGAGAAAATAGTTAGACCTAATAGGAAAGATTAGTCTTTGAGGTTGAATGATGCTCTTTGGGATTATCGTATTGCATATATGACCGCCATAGGGATGTCACTATACCGTCTTCTGTTTGGCAAAGCTTGTCACTTACCAGTAGAGTTAGAACATTGTGCTTATTGGGCTATTAAAGCATTTAATTTTGATATGAAACATGAAGGTTCTAATCGTAGGCTTTAGTTGAATGAATTGGATAAATTTCATAATGAGGCTTATGAGAATGCTAAGATTTATAAAGCCAAAACTAAAGCTTTTCATGATAAGATGATATCTCGTAAATCTTTTGAACCTAATGAAAAAGTATGGCTTTTTAATTCTAACTTGCGTCTTTTTCCTGGTAAGTTAAGGTCTAGATGAGATGGTCCTTATGTTGTTCTACAGGTTTTCCCTTTTGGGACTGTTCAAATTAAGCATCCTCAAGATGATAGTACTTTTATGGTCAATGGTCATCGTTTAAATCCTGTTATTGACAATGTTATTGAGGAAAGATTAATTGAGTCTATTAACTTAGTAGACCCAATATATATTGAGTGGTTAGTAAGGAATTCAAGTCTGGCTGAACATTTTAAACTTAGCTCTATTTGGAAGACAATCCAAGTTTCTTTTATTTTCTTTTGATAGATTAGTTTTTAGTTGTTAGTTTCACTTTATTGTTTGAGCCAGCTTAAGTGCCTCTCAAAGTTCGGAACCTTTGTATGGGGTTGTAAATAGTGTCGGCCAAAAAAATAAAAAAAATATTTTACATTATTTTGGTTTTTACTTCTTTATTTATCTCATTTAATTTATTTTTGTTATTTTTATTGTTAGTTTTCATATGCTACTCATTTGTTTTGGAAAGGATATTGTGATTTTTCAGATTTTGTTGTAAATCTGACTCTTGTGCTTCACTTTGTCTGACATTGTATTAATTTTCATCAGGTTCTGTTACTCTTTTCTTTTACCCCTTTATTTCTTTGTCTTTCACATTGAGGACAATGTGTGATTTAGGTGTGGGGGTGTGAAAAAAAAATTGAAAACATTTTTGAGAAAATTTTGACTATTTTTTTTAGAGATTTGATAGTCTAGTTGTGCATAATTATCTTGTTTGTTTATTAATTAAAGTTCATGCAACCTATATGCATTTAAGGGCAATTTTTGGTCTTAACAGGTTAATAGTCAAAGCTTATGCGGTCATATTCCAATTCACCTTGAACTATAGACATGAGATAAATTCTCATGTATTTTGGCTACTTGAGTTGTGCGTCGATGAAAATCTTTTTCTTTGTCAATTACCTGGTGGATTGCCTTAAAAAAATTTGTCTTCTTCTTGCAAGTGAAGAAAAAAAATTAAAATTGGAATGTGTTGAATACTTCTAAGACTCTATGTACCAATGTTCAGGTTATTCTTTAATTTCCATATATTATGCCTACACCTGGATATGTATTTGTAGTGCTTCTATGTCATTAGTTGGCTTGAGTTAGTAGATCTGAGGGGTGCCTTATCACCTAATGCCTTGGGCTAACAAGAACATGAGTCATTGATTGAATACTAGTTACATGAGGCACTTATGAGACAGAGCATTAAGAGTCATGTTTTTTTAATAAAAGAAAAAAATGAAGGTGCTATGTTGTGAAAGAGGTTGGTTATAACTTGGTGGCATGAAATTGAGTTAATTGACGAATAAGATTGATTCTTAGTGCTACTTTTGTTGTCATTAGAAGTGTGATGAAGTCTTAAACTTATGTTTTTGTTGATGTGAAGATAGTGTTTAAATTGCTTAAGTTTTGATTCTTAACCCATGAGATTGCAGTTTCCTAAAAATGTATAATTATATTGATCTTAAATTGAGTTAAAAAGATTTAGGATAAATTTGTGCACGAGATTCATTCTTTTCTCTTTAATGCATTAGTACCTGAGTATATTTTTCTTTTTGTTCGAAGACTAACAAAGTTTTGGTATAAGAATATTGATAATAGCCTAATAATATATATATTTTTATATTAAAATTAGGTTTTATTATACTTCAATGCAAGTAATTTTGATAATTTTGGAATTTATTAATTAATTTCTTTAAACAAATTAATTATTGAATTTTTCTTTATTTTTGTGATACTAATCAAGGAAAAATATGCTAATCAAAAAAGAATATGCTCAAAGAATAATTAAATCAAAACAATTAAAATTAGGCCACATATCTCATTAAGCCACTATGCTATTGGGCTCGAGACCATGCATGAATTAGAAGCTACGGTCTGATTATGGTGTAAGAAAAAAAGAAAAGAAAAACAAAACAAAACAAAGTTAAAAGTGGCCACGGCCTTAATTGAAGAGAAGGATATAAAAGGAGAAGAAAAGTGAGCCTAGGAGGAGGAAAGAATTGGAGCGCCGCATTGAAGGAAAAGGAAGGCAAATTGATGCACGCGCCTCGAGAAAGAAGATATAAGATTGACGAGAGCCGTAGCGGAAAGAAGGTAACGTGCATGTTTCTCGAGGAGGAAGCAAGAACGACAACGCAGTGCAGCAGAGACGGAGTTTATGGATTTTTCTTCTTCTTTTATGTTTGATTCTCTTAGTAACTAATTTTATTTTTTAGGATAAGATGAAATTCTAACTTTTTGTTTTGGATGTTTTAATTTTATTTGTGATATTTTTCTTTATTCTATAATTACACAATGTTAATAATTATTGATTTTTAATTGTTATTTAATTTAATTTTTATTAATTGACTTGTAGTCAATTAATAAATTTAAATTAATATCTTTTAATCACATGCCTAATTCTTATAGTTTTAGGTATGAGTTGTGCAATAGTATTCATTACTTTGAGATCTAAAATTGAATAATTCATGTTATATTAAAAAGTTTATGTCATAATTTAAATATATCATATTATTTTAGATGAATTATGTCATTAATTAAATTTCAACAATTTTTAATAATGATCAAAACTTGTAGTCATAGACACTCCATAAAATAAAATTAATTCTCATTCAAGTAAAATTCATCTTTGCATGGTTAGTGGTGGATTCAAGATCCTAGAATTGTTCTTCAATTGCTCTTGCATTTTAATTTGAGTCATTTTATTTAGATTTATTATTTAATTTTAGTTTTAGTTTAGCACGTAATTTATATTCTTAGTTTAATTAAATAAAATAAAAACCTCTTTTCTTTTTCCTTTAAATTAATTTAGGTAGATATTAGATTTTAATTAATCTTGTCACTTCTTGTGGGTACGACACCCTTATAGTTGTCAAATATTATATTGATCTTATGCACTTGCAAGTAACGGGTAATTTTATTGCTTGCAAATCTCTATCATGGTTTAGTGCAGCAATTAAGTAAAATGTGAAAACGTTTTAAGGGTGATAAGCTTTAGATGTGTGAAAATCACTTCAAGTTGAGATTGCTAGAAAGTGTTTTTTTAGTGGTTTTTCTTTGGAATGCTTAAGAGGTTTTGTCAAAAGATTTGTTAAAGATGAATAGTAAACTGATTTTTCCAACTTAAGTGTTGAAACAATTGCAAGAACTTAAATCAAAGAAATAAGGAGAGAAAAGCTCAACACAAAAATTTATTCTGGTTTAACTCCAACCACTCGAGGCTACATCCATTCCCCAGGCACTGTCAGGATTTTCTTCACTATTTTCGAGTATTCTTTGTATACCACAACTGCTCCCAACTACAATTCGAGTGTTATTTATTCACACGGCCACTCCTGGCTACAACCCGAGTATTCTTTATTTTCAACAGTCACTATTGGCTTCTAAACTCACTTCTCACTGTGGCTAGCACACACCACTAGCTCACTACACTCACCATTAGGGTACAAGTGTATAGAAAACAAGATTTAGAAAAGATTTATCTCTCACAACACTCTTAGAGTGGATAAACTCAATGAAAGCTTAGCAAAAAACACCTAAAAGAAGATATATCAGAATGCTTTGGTAGAAAGAGAACAATTAAGTAGACTAAGAAGGCTTTGATGAACAAACAAAATGCTTGCACTGGAAATATTGATCAATCACTGTTCTAAATCTTCAATCTTCATTATGAAGTCCTTTTATAGCCTTCCTTGAACTAGTCGTTGCATTTTTACTATTCCCGAGGCAAAGAAAAGCAAAACTAGTTGTTACTGATGCAACTTTTTTGTGTCTGGTGTTGTTTTGTCTTGTAGCGCCATAAGCAGGCTAAGTTTAACGAGTCTGCTCGACTCTTGATACTCAGTCAAACTTCTCCAAACTTTGTAGATGACTCTTTCTAGTTTAACATCATAGAATGATTGATTGTTCACGATGAAAGCATTGTGAAAGAGGGTTCTTGAAGATGCCTTTCAATCTTGGTGCATTTTCTTAGAGTAGTGTAAGGTGTGTCTGCTCAACTTCAAATTCTTGATCTTAACCAATTTGCTTATGAAACTTCAGAGTCTTCTCATGATTATTCACAACTGTATAGAGACTTCTTATAGCCTCCTCAAGTCTTCTCATGTCTTCATTGAGTTTTATCATGATTCGCTTAAAGCTTCTTTACTTTATAACATGTCAAATGTTTAATCTTTGATGATTTCTCTTTAAGAATCAGTTAAGCACATAATCTATAGATCATCAACAAACGAACCACAAATCAAGTTAGTTTATCCTATCATTATGAGATCATGTTTTCAAATATGGTTTGTTACCCATCAAAACTCATCACAAAAGGGACTTGGATATAATAGAATATCCAAATATACAATCTATATTAAAGCCCAAATCTTCTTATGCCTTTCTTTGGCCTTATATGTGGGCATTTGAAGCTTGACATTGGGCCACTATTTGGCTCAAGATTTATTTTTGAATGAGTTAAAAATTTGTTGTCAAAAAAATGAGTTTAATTTAAAAAAAAAAAATCAGTTCAAACTAGTTTACTACTAGTTTTGACTAGTTTTACTAGTTGTGAATCAGTTCTCCTGCATGTCGATTCTGTAGGTTAATTGAACTGAACCTATGACTAGTTCACCAGTTTTTTGATTAAATTGGCAGGTTTGGTCCAATTTTTTAAGCACTGTGTCAAACTACAAATGGGAATCGGAGACCCTTTTTGCTTTCAGAGAAGATTTCAATAAGCCCATTGTAACATATGCTATTCATTTAGGGAGAAACTTGAGAATTGTTAAGAATGACAAGGTGAGGGTTGAGAATGACTTGCATTTGTAGCTAGAGGTGGATATGCAGGCTAGCCCGGTCCGCACTAACCCCATCCACGATCGACCATAATTAAACGAATCGAACTGGGTTGGTCTGCAAAATAAATAGACCAACAAAAAGCTAGCCTGTGTCTGCACCGCTTAAGTCCAGGGGCTTGTGGCATGGTCCTCGACTTACACTCTTCTTCTTTTTTTTCGCTTTTAAAATGTCTAAAAAATGGGGTTTACTACACCCTATTTTTTTAAATTTCAACTGGAAAAACAAATCTAGACAAAAATTGACCAGCTCACCATTGTTGTGCACTCATGCTCGTCTCACAGGCGTCGTGTAGTTCGTGCTCATCTTGCTGGCGTCGTGCAGAGACTTGCGCTCGTCTCACAGTCATAGGTCGCCCTTGTCTCACAATGCAGGCATCGTGCTTGTCTCACTTCAGAATTCAGGCATCATGCTCGTGCTCACCGTTGTCAATGGAGTCTTTGACTCTCTACGCTGGGGATGAAATGAGATGATGAGGGGTTGAAGTTATGGTTTCTAATTTGGGAATTAGGAGAAATGAAAATATGAGATGAAGAAAGAAGAATCGAAGCCTGTTGTGAAGAGTAGAAATGAGATGAAAATATAGGGCCATCTATAGTCGCAGAGCAGAGATGCACTGGTGTATAATGTTAGGCCAATTGGCCTAACTCTCACACAACAAAACTATAATTTGGACTGGTATAAAAAAAAGATATATGCAGGCTCGCGGACTAGTCTGAAAACCCGTAGATCAAAACCCATTTAATAGTGGGTTTACGTGGATCGGTCCGCGGACCACGGCTTGTATACCGGTAACATATTCTTTTTAGCATGTTAGACTTGTATATGATCATAGAGTATCATAATACTTGTTTAATATCTCTATTAAATTTTGTGATGTTTTGAGTTAATTTAGACACTTTGCGATAACACAGAATATGCAAAATGACTATTTTAACTCAGAAAAATAGCATTGCTTGGATAAGAGAAATGAATATGAAAAATTTATTTCTAAGTTACAAATGTGTAGAAGAGAATATAATTAAATTTTTAGGATAAACGGAGCCCGTTCGGTATTTTTAAAGACACCGAATGAGTGTTTAAATACCAAATTAAAGAGTCGCAGATATGGAAAGTTAAGAAAATGGTGAAACAAGTAGTTAGATGAATCTTAGGATTTATTTTAATCCCTTTGGAAGTTAGGAAACTTGATTTAGTAAGATTAAAGTATTCTTAGGAGATATAAAGTTATAGCCTAAGTATCTTCAGATACTTAAAGTCATATGTTCCAATCTATATATGTTGACTTTGCCTTTTTCTCTTCTTTCTCATGGCTTGCTATAGGAGAAAGAAAGAAAATAGAAACGAAAGACAAGAATAGAAAAGCAGAAGAAGAAAAGAAGAAAAGGGAGGAAGAGAAAAGGAAATCAAGAGGGAAAGGCAAAGCTTGAGGTAGGAGGGATTTTCCTTCACTCTTCAACCTTTTCCCTTTCTTTGTTTTTGTTGCATAATTTATGCTTGATAAACCAAAAATGAGTTTTGAGTTGAGATGTGATCTTCGTGGTTGATGGCTGACTTCAATGGTTGAAAATGGATTGTTTCTAGCTTATCTAGTGTATGGTTGTTGTCGTTGATCCCTTAAACCTCTTTAAGTCTTCATATGTTATAAGTTAGAAAATGGGTTTTCATAGATTTAAGGTTTGATTATCAATCCATGTTTCAATGAGCCAAGAGTATGTTTGAGGATCACAACATGATTGTGGTGTTGGAAATCACCTAGGAACTAGTTTTGATGAGTTTGAATCTGGTTGGAGAGGTAGAAAATAGGGGAAATGTTCTTGGCCTGCTAGTGCCTAGGCTCCCAATGACTAGCAGCTGGTTCTGCAAAAATCCAACTCTGACAATTTATGATGTTTGTAGCATAACTTGAGCTATAGACATCAAAATGACTTGTTTCTTTTTTATTTAAAAGCTAAGACATAAGGCTTCTTGTAGTAAAAATTTCAAATTTTTAGAATAATCCAAATAACACCAGTTTTTGTTTGAATATGAGACAAATTCTGCATAAACAAGTAAACTGACACCTAGTAAACCAGATCGGATAACTTCCTACTCGGAGGTCATAACTACATGAGACCAGTGGCATTTTGAAGCTAACATATAAGGCTATAAGAGGTAAAAGTTTTAAAATTTTTGCACTCTTCATTCATTCCCAGTTTCAATTTAAAGTAAGGTCAGATTCGGGTAAAACAACTAGTGCCCTGTTTCAACTTCTGCATTTTGTTGCATAACTTTAGCCATACTTAGTCGAATGAAGTGAGGTTTATTTCATTTAAAAGATATGAGGTGAGGCTATTTGCCTATAAAATTTTAGAATTTTTGAAGTTAGAATGTACATTTAGTGCATTCTTGAAAATTAACTTTTCTAGGCTACCAAACCAGAAAATGTCAAGACATGTGAGAATCTTTGATGCATCCCCTAGTTGTGAATTGCCTTAGTAGTGTATCTGGAACCGTAGGCAACATGGAGTTACATTTAATGTCACTTGTGATATGGTAATAAGGAATACTAGATACAACTATTTTAAGCTTGTTTGGCATTAATTGCCTAACCTTGTGCATGATATGCTCCTATAGTATTAAAGTAGAGCTAAAAATGCACTAGTAAGGTTTTGCTCCCTTGATAATCAAGGTAGTGCTAGAAAAGGTAAGAAACATGATGTTCAGTTCCTTACAAAGGAAGTTGAGTTGAATGCTCATGTGTGTTAGTTATCCATTTACTTTTGGTCAATGTAGATCTTATGAGGTGTAAGTGGATAAAGTATAAGTGGTTTTAAAAGTAACTTTGCATGTTTTGTTTTCAAACATGTTATTTACTATTTCCATGTATGATTGACTCTATGGCTTGAGCAAAAGGGCTCCTAGTGCTAGGGTTATGGGTATTATGGGTTATGAGGCAAGTTAGCCTACTTATACCCAAGTAGTGTTAAGTGGTTGTAGCCCTACTACTCAAAGGAAATAGCCAGTATGGTATTAAGGGTGGTAAGGTAAACGATAACCTCACTGTTATGGGGCAAGATAGACCACTCATACCAAGTAGTGCAAGGAGGTCAAGGAACAAAAGGGCATCCTACTCCTTCATACCAAAGGATATACGAGGATCAAAAGGACTTCCTGGAACAAAAGGGCCTCTTAGAAGAAAGGGATTCCTGGAAATATGCAAGTAACATGTTTTTTCCAAAATAAAATCTTTTAAAAATATTGCATAAGTATACTTTAGGACATTCTTTAGGCATAATCATAAATCATATTGCATTGCATAAAATGATAATTGTATAGTGTATTATCCTCTTTTTAGCATGATAGACTTGTATATGGTCATAGAGGTACCATAATACTTGTTTAACATGTCTGCTAAATTTTGTGACTATTTGAGTTAATTTAGACACTTTGTCATAACACAGAACATGCAAAATGATTGTTTTAACTCAAGAAAATAGTATAAATGTTTAATCAAAGCAAATAAAATTTAGTTCTAGGTCACAAATATGTGAAAGATGATGTAGTTAAACTTTGAGGACAAACAGAGTCAGTTCGGTATTTCTAAGGACACTGTAGGAGTGTTTTAATACCAGATTAAGGAGTAGCAGATATGGGAAATCAAGGAAATGGTGAAACAAGAATTTAGATGAATCTTAAGATTTATTCTAAAGTTGTTGAAGGTTAGAAAACTTAATCTAGTAATATCAAAGTGTTTTAACATATACGAAGTTTAATAAAATGACAAAATTGCCCCTAATGTCATCTTTTAAAAAGTGAAAGTTTTCTCACTTTCTCATCTCTCTTGTGGGTTCCAGCAGCAGAACAGGGGAAAGGAAAACAGAGGAAGAAAAGGGGGAGAGGAAGAAGGAGAAAATGGAGGAGAAAGAAAGAGATTCAAGAGATAAAAACAAGGGTGGAAGTTCATTTTCAAGCTTGAGGTAGGGGAAAATCTTTCTATAACTCCTCTCTCCCATTTTTATCATTTGTTTGAGCTTTTGTAAGAAAATAGGAACTGAGTTTGGTTGGTAAATTGGGGCTTCTATGCTTGGTTTTTATTTGAAGGGTTGAAGTTAGTTTATTAAAGCATGGTGCTGGTTTTAAGCATACCTTAATTTATTATGAGTTTGAGTTAGGGTTTTGGTTCCTTAAAATCATGTTTAGACGTTTGAGAAATCATATATGTGGTGTGATTGATGTTTAAAGGTGTTTAAAGATCATGTTTATGATTGAAAACCCATTGGAATGGTTAGAAATGGTGAATCTCGGGTGAGGTTCCACAGAAACCAAAGTTTTCAGGGGAAGCCGCGGCACTTCCCCTTAGAAGCCGCAGCCCCCAAGTCTCTGCCACTCATGAAAAGCCATCTGAGGGCAGGGAGCTGTGGCACAAAAAGAAGGGAGCCGCGGAACTCAGCAGAAATCACATTTCTAGTTGCTAGGTCAACCTTGACACTTGGTAGTTTTAGTTGCATAACTTGAGCTATAGATATCGAAATGACTTGCTTCTAGTGGCAATTGAAAGCTAAGACATAAGGCTTCATGTAGTAAAAATTCAAAAAATTTATAGCAAACCAATTAGCCCCAGTTTTGATCTGAATCTGAGATAGTTTCTATAGAACAAGCAATCTGGCACTTGTTAAACCAGATTGCATAATTTCCTACTCCGAGGTCTTATTTTCATGAGACCAGTGGAATTTGAAAGATAACATGTAAAGATATTTGAATATAAAATTTCAGAATTTTTGTACACTTCGTTTGTTCCCAGTTTCATTTTAAAGTCAGGTTAGTTTTGCATAATGTGGCATAACTTTGGCTACACTTAACCAAATGAACTGAGGTTTCTGGCATTTGAAAGATATGAGATTAGGCTATTTTCTCAAGAAATTTTATAATTTTTGCAGTTAGTATGTGTATTTGGTGCACCCATGAAAAATAGTCATTTTAGGCAAAAATTAAGGTGTTTTTGTAATGGTTTAAACCCTAGAGACTTTAGTAGCTTCTTTAATAGTTAAAGTTAAGTTATAAAAGTGTAATAGAAGTGTGTTTTCTCCTTTAGGGTTTAAACTTGAATTGAATGCTCCTTTATAGAGCATTGAAATGAAATGAATACATGATATTTGATATATAAATCATTACTTTGTATGGAATGAATGATAAATATGATTGATGTTGATAAGCATATTGAGACATGCACATCAATGAATGATTTTGTCAGGCATAGTAGTGAGAAGCTTGAAAGATAAGGTTGTGTTTTCCTATTATGCAAAGAGAACTTAATTATGTGAAAAGTGTATGAAGTAATGGTTTTACACAATGAGGTGTAGTATGGAAAAAAAAGGATTGATTGTATGGTTTTAGAAACAACTATGCATGTTTTGGTTTTCAAACTTATTGCTTGTTATTTCCATGTATGAATGGCCCTATGGCTTGAGCAAAAAGGGCTCCTAGTGCCAGAGCTATGGGTATTGAGAGTTAATCCTACTATTATGGGAGAAGATAACAATCATGCCCAGTATGGTATTAAGGGTTAATCCTACTATTGTGGGAGAAGATAACCAGACATACCATGTAGTGCACGAAGGGTAAGAAACAATAGGCCATCTTACCTCTTCCTACCCAAGATATAGAGGGAACAAAAGGGCATCCCAGAATAAAGGTTTTCTTGGAAATGTGCAAGTAACATGTGTTTTCTAAAAATAAAATCTTTTAAAATCATTACATAAGCATACTTTAGGGTATTCATTAGACATAATCATACATCATAATGCAGTGCATAAAATGACAATTGTATGGGCAATTGCCTTGTTCTCATTAAATGTGAAGATCAAAGATAAAAGTTAGTTAGAAAAGGCTAGGAAGAATACTAAAGTGAGTGAGGTATTATTTCTAGTATGATGATAATTGTTCAAAGTACATGTTGTTCAAATTTATCATTATGTAATAATTTAATTATTTTGTAATTAAATGAACTGTCTGCCTAGAGAAGGGAAAAGACTGAGTTTGGCTTATGCCACCTTTCTATATATTATGTTAAAAATTGGTTTTTCCCCGAAGCAGCTGGATTTACCATGACGTCACGAATTCAAAATTGCTATTGAGGATTATTAATTCTCATCCCTGTTCTTTTTATGTTTTTCATGATAAATTCAGAGGATGATTCAAGCAAGTGTAGAGCCAGGAAATGAAGACTTAGTTAAGTTGTTTATGTAATTATTTTAGTTTTGTATTTAGATTAATGGTTATGTAATTAAATTATTATGATTAGCTCTTAGTGTAAGTTTGTAATCTCAGACATATCGTTTAGATGTTTAGTAATGAGCAAGTTTCTAGATGTGTAAAATGTTTGTTCTCTTACTTTTATTTGAGGCTCTATATATTTACTCGTTAATAGTTATTGTGCAGGTTGTAATTTACATTTTACATTTAAAGTGGCATACTTAATTCTACTTACTTAGTATACTTAGAGTATACTACAATACCTAGAATTAGGGTGTTACATATAGGCAATTATCTTGTTTTACTAAATGGTGTAGACCAAAAGTAAAGGGTGGCATAGGAGTAATACACATAGAGAGTTTGATATTACTCCTAGAATAATGAGAGAAATTTTATACACTTATGTGCAACCATAATTTGTGATGAATGAATAAGTTTGCTTAAGTTGAATTATAATGTATTGATTAAATTATTTTAATAATTAAATGAACTTTCTACCTCGGGAAGGGAAAGGACTGAGTTTTGGTTTGTGCCACCTTTCCATTTATATATTATGTGTAATTTATTTTTTTTTCCGAAGCAGCATGATTTACTATAATGACACATATTTAAAATGTACTACTGAGAATTTATAAATTCTCACCCTAATTTTTTGTTTCCATGATAAATCCAGAGAATGACCAAAGCAGGAGCGAAAGGAAGCATTGAAGACCTAGTTTAGAATTTCATGTATATTTATAATTCATAGTTTGTATTCGTGCTATTATGGCTAGTTTTGTATAATGTATATCTCAGACATGTTGTAAATTTGTTGTAAAGAGCAAGTTTCCATATTGTGTAAAATGTATTGTTCTCTTTACTATTATGTTAAAGGCTCTATATATTTATTTGTTGATAGTTGATATACAGGTTGTGTTTATGTTTAAGTTTAGAAGTGACATGCTTAATTTTATTTATTTTAGTATATTGACAATATACTACAGTATATAGAGTTATGGTGTTACAATACCCACCTTTATTTGTAGCCAAGCTTCCTACTAAGGACACATGATAGCTATGAGAAATAATTGGTGGACAAGCATACTTGTAGTAGAGGATATAGGGTGAAATTACTTAACTCAGGTTGGTTGAGCAAAATGCTACACTCTAGTGTTAGGGAGACTCCAAAAATTAAATTATTAGACATATGTGATAGGGCACATCAGAAATGGAATGCTAGTGTGTCTACAAAAAAAGAGCGCAAGGCCAAGAAACAAGCAAATGACATTATGGATTATTCATTTAAGGAACAGTATACTAGACTGTATGAATATTGTCATGAGTTGTTGAGGTCAAATCTCAACCCTTTGTTATACCACTCATGGAAGAACCTTGAGAATCCTTAGATAAAGTTAGGGGTGTTCAACAGGTCGGGTCGACTCACGAACTCGCGGGTTTCTACCCAACCTAACCCATAAAATGCGAGTTGGGTTGGATTCGCGTGTTGGGTCGGGTTAGGTTGAAAAATGCCTCAACCCACAGTGTGTAGGTCAGGTAGTGGGTTGGAACACTTCTAACCCAACCCAACCTAACCCATCCACCTTTTAAAAAAAAAAAGTGGCACAGACAGAGTGTGTGTTTTGCTTGAAAAATATCTTTAAGATTCGTAAATATTCTCTCTAATATAACTAGGAACAACGTTAGACCATGTCAATACGCTAACAAATAGAGGCCAAAGTGGGAAGAAAAAAAGGCATCAAAACCCTATTTATCTACTCCCTCTTCACTGGCCCTAGCGCAGCTAGTAGTTTTCTCTTCTCTGTAACTAGTCTCTGCAACTAGTTCTTCACAATGCAGCCATTCTCCCAAGCTCCTAGTGTTTACACCTCGAGTTAGTGACCATTGCTTCTTCTCCCACCCGATCTCTTAGTCCTAGCGATTGTGCTATCGCTGTGAGTTCGTGACCATTGCTTCTTCTCCTACTCGATCTCCCAGTCGTTCTCTGCAACTAGTCATGCCACCACACAGCCATGCGTCCCTCTTCTCTCTTGCGGCTTTTTCAATTTTCTACATCACGCAGCCCCAACAAGTAAGCCTTCTTCTTTTGTTCTTTTCATGTAAATCTAGAACATAAGAGGGACTGCAGCTGAGTACAGTGTAGCTGCATCGTACAGGCAAGGAAGCTACAGGGGGCAGAGCAGGAAACAAAGCTATGGGTACGAGCAGAGTGGGTAGGCGATGAATGTAGTATCGCTAGAGAAGAAGAAGAGCAAGCTTGGAGTGTAGGATTGCACTTGCTAAAATGATTATCATTGATGAGCTTCCATTTAAATTTGTTGAAAATGAAGGCTTTAAAAATTTTGCTCAAGTTATGGAACCTCAATTCCAAGTTCCTTCTTGACAAACTATTGGTAGAGATGTTATGCAATTGTATGTGTTTGAGTTTAATTTGTTATTTGAGTTATGACTAACTTTGATTAATTTATTTCAAACTTAGTAAGACTTGTTAGTTATTAGTTTGTTATATACTTATTGACTTAAGGTGTTTAGTTTATTTGAGATTGAGATTTATGATATTAATTTATTAGATTTTGTATTTTGACTTTTTTTTAGGAATTTTAAAAAAAAACACGTCGGATCCACGAGTTTGACCCAACCCAACCTACTCTTAAGTGGGTCAGATTGAGCAAAAAAATCCTTCGACCCAACCCAACCCAACCTACTACTCTGGTGAGCGGGTCAAGTCCAAAAATCCTGCTTTGGTCCTTCTCTGGATTTATCATGGAAACGGAAAACTGGGGTGAGAATTTACAAATTCTCAGTAGTACATTTTTAAAATGTGTCATCATAGTAAATCCAGCTGCTTCGGGAAAAAAAAACAAGTTATACATAATCTATAAATGGAAAGGTGGCACAAACCAAAACTCAGTCCTTTCTCTTCCCGAGGCAGACAGTTCATTTAATTACTAAAATAATTTAATCAATACATTATAATTCAACCTTAAGCAAACTTAAGCAAACTTATTCATTCATCACAAATTATGGTTGCACATAAATGTATAAAATTTCTCTCATTTTTCTAGGAGTAATATCAACCTCTCTCTGAGTATTACTCCTATGCCACCCTTTACTTTTGGTCTACACCATTTAGTAAAACAAGATAATTGCCTATATGTAACACCATAATTCTAGGTACTGTAATATACTCTAAGCATACTAAGTAAGTAGAATTAAGTATGTCACTTTAAACGTAAAATGTAAATTATAACCTATACAATAACTATTAACGAGTAAATATATAGAGCCTTAAATAAAAGTAAGAGAATAAGACATTTTACACATCTGGAAACTTGCTCATTACTAAACATCTAAACAATATGTCTGAGATTACAAACTTACACTAAGAGCTAATCATAATACTTTAATTACAGAACCATTAATCTAAATACAAAACTAAAATAATTACATAAACAACTTAACTAAGTCTTCATTTCTTGGCTCTACACTTGCTTGAATCATCCTCTGAATTTATCATGAAAAACATAAAAAGAACAGGGATGAGAATTAATAATCCTCAATAGTAATTTTGAATTCATGACGTCATGGTAAATCCAACTGCTTTGGGGAAAAACCAATTTTTAACATAATATATGGAAAGGTGGCATAAGCCAAAACTCAGTCTTTTCCCTTCTCGAGGCAGACAGTTCATTTAATTACAAAATAATTAAATTATTACATAACGATAAATTTGAACAACATGTACTTTGAACAATTATCATCATACTAGAAATAATACCTCACTTACTTTAGTATTCTTCCTAGCCTTTTCTAACTAACTTTTATCCTTGATCTTCACATTTAATGAGAACAAGGCAATTGCCCATACAATTGTCATTTTATGCAATGCATTATGATGTATGATTATGTCTAATGAATACCCTAAAGTATGCTTATGTAATGATTTTAAAAGATTTTATTTTTAGAAAACACATGTTACTTGCATATTTCCAAGAAAACCTTTATTTTGGGACGCCCTTTTGTTCCCTCTATATCTTGGGTAGGAAGAGGTAAGATGGCCTATTGTTTCTTACCCTTCGTGCACTACATGGTATGTCTGGTTATCTTCTCCCACAATAGTAGGATTAACCCTTAATACCATACTGGGTTATCTTCTCCCATAATAGTAGGATTAACTCTCAATACCCATAGCTCTGGCACTAGGAGCCTTTTTTGCTCAAGCCATAAGGCCATTCATACATGGAAATAACAAGCAATAAGTTTGAAAACCAAAACATGCATAGTTGTTTCTAAAACCATACAATCAATCCATTTTTTCCCATACTACACCTCATTGTGTAAAACCATTACTTCGTACACTTTTCACATAATCAAGTTCTCTTTGCATAATAGGAAAACATAACCTTATCTATCAAGCTTCTCACCACTATGCCTGACAAAATCATTCATTGATGTGCATGTCTCAATATGCTTATCAACATCAATCATATTTATCATTCATTCCACACAAAGTAATGATTCATATATCAAATATCATGTATTCATTTCATTTCAATGCTCTATAAAGGAGCATTCAATTCAAGTTTAAATCCTAAAGGAGTAAGCACACTTCTATTACACTTTCATAACTTAACTTTAACTATTAAAGAAGCTACTAAAGTCTCTAGGGTTTAAACCATCACAAAAATAACTTAATTTTTGCCTCAAATGACTATTTTTCATGGGTGCACCAAATGCACATACTAACTGTAAAAATTATAAAATTTCTTGAGAAAATAGCCTAATCTCATATCTTTCAAATGCCAGAAACCTCAGTTCATTTGGTTAAGTGTAGCCAAAATTATGCCACATTATGCAGAAGCTAAAATAGGGCATTATCTATTTTATCCAAAACTGACCTAACTTTAAAATGAAACTGGGAACAAACGAAGTGTACAAAAATTTTGAAATTTTACATTCAAATAGCCTTACATGTTATCTTTCAAATGCCACTAGTCTCATGAAAATATGAGCTCAGAGTAGGAAATTATGCAATCTGGTTTAACAAGTGCCAGATTACTTTTTCTGAAAAACTGTCTCGGATTCAGATCAAAACTGGGACTAATTGGAATGTTCTACTGCTGAAATTTTTACTACATGAAGCCTTATGTCTTAGCTTTCAAATGCCACTGGAAGCAAGTCATTTCAATATCTATAGCTCAATTTATGCAACTAAAACTACCAAGTGTCAGGGTTGAACTAGCAACCAGAAATGTGATTTCTGCTGAGTACCACGGCTCCCCTCTTTTTGTGTTGCGGCTTCCTACCCTCAGATGGCTTTTCTTGAGTGGCAGAGACTTGGGGGCCGCGACTTCTCATGGGAAGTGCCACAGCTTCCCCCTAAAAACTTTGGGTTCTACAGAACCTCACCCGAGACTCACCATTTCTAACCATTCCAATGGGTTTTCAATCGTAAACATGATCCTTAAACACCTCTAAATATCAATCACACCATATAATAAATCAAGGCATACACATGCTTAAAACCCTAACTCAAACTCATAATAAATCAAGGCATACACATGCTTAAAACTAACACCATACTTTAATAAACCAACTTCAACACTTCAAATGAAAACCAAGTATAGAAGCCCATTTATCAACTAAACTCAGCTCCTATTTTCTTACAAAAGCTCAAACAAATGAGAAAAATGAGAGAGAGGAGTTGTAGAAAGATTTCCCCCTATCTTAAGCTTGAATATGAACTTCCACCATTGCTTTTGTCTCTTGAATCTCTTTCTTTCTCCTCCATTTTCTCCTTCTTCCTCTCCCCCTATTCTTCCTCTATTTTCCTTTCCCTCGTTCTGCTGCAGGAATGCACGAGAGAGATGAGAAAGTGAGAAAACTATCATTTTTTAAAAGATGACAGTAAGGGCAATTTTGTCATTTTATTAAACTTCGTTTCTATTAAGAACATTTTGATCTTACTAGATTAAGTTTTCTAACTTCTTACAACTTTAGAATAAATCTTAAGATTCATCTAAATTCTTATTTCTCCATTTCCTTAATTTCCCATATCTGCTACTCCTTAATCCGATATTAAAACACTCCTACAGTGTCTTTAAAAATACCGAATTGACTCCGTTTGTTCTCAAAGTTTAACTACATCCTCTTCCACATATTTGTGACCTATAACTAAATTTTTCATACTTATTTCCTTTGATTAAACATTTATACTATTTTTCTGAGTTAAAATAGTTATTTTGCATATTCTGTATTACGACAAAGTTCCTAAATTAACTCAAATCGTCACAAAATTTAGTGGACATGTTAAACAAGTATTATCGTACCTCTATGACCATATACAAGTCTATCATGCTAAAAAGAGGATGTTACACCATACAATTGTCATTTTATGCAATGCAATATGATTTACGATATGCCTAAGGAATACCCTAAAATATGTTTATGCAATATTTTTAAAAGATTTTGTTTTGGAAAACACATGTTACTTGCATATTTTCAGAAATCCCTTTCTCCCAGGAGGCCCTTTTATTCCAAGAATTCCTTTTGATCTTTGTATATCCTATGGTATGAAGGGATAGGAAGCCCTTTTGTTCCTTGACCTCATTGCACTACCTAGTATGAGTGGTGTATCTTGCCCCACAACAGTGAGGTTACCGTTTACCTTACCACCCTTAATACCATACTGGCTATTTCCTTTGAGTAGTAGGGCTACAACCACTTAACATTACTCGAGTATAAGTAGGCTAACTTGCCTCATAACCCATAATACCCATAACCCTGGTACTAGGAGCCTTTTTGCTCAAGCCATAGAGTCAATCATATATGAAAATAGCAAATAACAAGTTTGAAAATAAAACATGCAAAGTTACTTTTAAAACCATTTATACTTTATCCACTTACACCTCATAAGATCCACATTGACCCAAAGTAAGTGGATAACTAACACACATGAGCATTCAACTCAACTTCCTTTGTAAGGAGCTGAACATTATGTTTCTTGTACCTTTTCTAGCTCTACCTTGATTATCAAGGGAGCAAAACCTTACTAGTGCATTTTTAGCTCTACTTTAATACTATAGGAGCATATCATGCACAAAGTTAGGCAATTAAGCCAAGAACCAAGCCGAGAACTCGGATTTGGCTCTCCAAACCCCTATTTCTACTCAAAATCTCAAACCTCATTCAATGAGAATCAAAGAGGAGAATGATGAATAGAAACTCCTTACCTCTTGAAGAAGATGAAGATCTTGAAGCTTAAATCCTCTTGCTCTTGCTCTTCCTCTCCTCCTTCTCATTCTCCTTCTTCCTTTCTCCCCCTTTCTCTGTTCTCTTTGTTTTCTTTCTTCTCTGTTTCTCTTCTTAGCGGAGAGAAAGGAAAGAAATAAGGAAGAGGAAACCAATTTGAGTTCCTGTGCTGGAACTCATATCTGCTAAGGACACCCAAATTATGCTAATTCAAGTTTTTCAGCTTCCAACAACTTTAGAATAAATCATGAGATTCATTTAAATTATTTTTTCACTTATATTCTCTTTTTTCATATCTGCTGATAGTCAATTCGGCATTAAAAGCACAACTAGTATGCCTAAAAATACCAAACTAACTCAGATTCTCTTGAAACTTTAACTGCATCTTACTTAACTCATTTGTAACCTAGAAACAAGTTATCCCTACTTGTTTCCCTCAACTTAGCCTTTAAAGTCATTATCTGTGTCATTTTAAGCTACTTTTCAGCTTTTGTATTGCAACTAGGTGCCTAAACGAACTCAATTTGTCACAAAACTTCACAAGCATGTTAAGCAAGTAATATGCTACCTTTTGTAACCATACACAAGTCTAACATGTTACTAAGGGTATTACAGTTAGGCTTTCTCGTTCACCCAGTAACCATAGCTTATCTATTTGGGGATGAAATTAGCAAGATAGGAAGAAGTTGTAATAATAAGAAAAATGAGAAGATGAAAAGACTTTAACTTTGGTAGACAAACAAGGGATGAAATGGGGATAAAAATGGGAAGAACATATAATAGTTAAATTTTCTAGTGTAGACCAGCGTTTGCAATGTCACATGACACCTATGTGTATCTTTCCATGTCACATTGCACTTAAGTGTGTATCTGCCACTTATGCTTATGGTTGTAACAAAAGTTTATTTAAGGAAAGCGTTTAGTTTATTTTAGCAATTAAATGACTAGTTTGGAACAAAAAAAAAGGGCAAAAGTACCATTTTGTCTAAAAAATAAGAAATTACAACTAATATGATAATTATTCTTTTCTTTTTGAAAAATGAAATAAAAGTGAATTGATAAACAAATAGTTATGTAATTATTTAAAATCTCAATTTCAATTTCTATTAAAATTAAATTTTTTTAAAAAAACTAAATAACATAGATAATAATCTATCTCAAGATTGATACTAGTCATATGTATGATGAAATAAATTATCTTAGGATAAATATATAATCTAGTTCCTAAATAAAGCACCTTGTGTGCTTTTAGTCCCTGAAATTGTTCATGTGGACAACTTAGTCTCCGAAGTAGCCAAATTGCTAACAAGTTCAACCTTCCATCAGCTGGTGTTCATTAGTGCTAAGGAGAAGCTGATATGTCACATTAAATATGCATGTGTAATGTTATTTGCTTGTTATACTACCTATGAGGAATGGAAAAATGAGGGAGACTGCTATTCACATAAAAAGAAATAAAATATTTTAAACAAAAGGCAATGAAATGACATGAAAAAAAGGAAAAAAACCATTTATTTGTTTCTCATCACTCTACTCTACTTTGCAATCCAAATCTTGGCACTGCTTGGCATGGTTATTGCCGGCGGAAACATCTCCACCAAAAGAACTGCCACGAGCACAAAGTGCAAGGCCAAGAAGTTTCATCATCTCTAAACCATCAGAACCCGCAAAACCCAGTTGCCATAATTTCCAAAGTCATCACCACTACACATTCCTTCCCCTCTCACAATGATCTCGCCTTTCTTCCTTCCCAGTCTCTTATTTTTGAATGCCTCATTTCATCAACCTCTCACTTTCTCACTAGAATGTTCTTTCTCATCTTGAAGCCCTCACCTTCCCTTTGTTAAAAGGAAAGAATGAGAGAGAGGAATGGTTTTAGGGGAAAATGGGGGGAAATCTTCTTTGGTTAGGGTTTGGATATTATACGACAATGTTTTGGGGGAAATTAAGGGAAACAATGTTGTTTTATAGGAATTGCTCTCTCCCACATTTTTCTAACAAGCAAATAACGTTACATATATGCATTTAACATGGCATGTCAGCTTCTCCATTAGGGCTTATGAATACTAACTAACGGAAGGGTGAACTTGCTAGCAATTTGACAAATTCGAGGACTAAGTTGTATACACAGACATTTTCAGATACTAAAGGCACACAAGGTGCATCTTTTAGAGACCAAATTGTATACTTACTCATTATGTTAATATCTATTTATAATTTATGTCATAAGAATAATATGGTCCTATTTAGAATGTCAAGAACTAGCTCATTTGCAAAAACTACTAGCTCATTTCGATAAAGTGCTTGCTCGTTTGGTTCTTTTTGAGATTTAAAAAAGCTTAAGTAAATTCTTTGCAAAAGTTCTCTAAATACCTCTATAAAGTGTGCAAACACTCTTTAAACATTCTCAAACCCAATGAGTATTCAAAACCATGCAAAAGGTTCACATACAATTTAACACATAACTGAATCTTTAATCATTTAAAAAACTAATATATGGAGCTAGCATATGATATTATTAGGGAGTTTGGCTAACATGTAGGATCCATGTACTCCCTAAAAATAACTAAAGATTTACAAATGATTACAAACAATTTTTTTAATCACCCTATAGCCATTCCTGAAGATATAGAAATGATGCTATGCACTCAAACTAGCATGACACTAGGACAAACATTTTAATTCAAGATATAAGAAAATTGTTGTCATTGTCAAAATTAGGGTTAGAGATCTTCATATCCAACACTCACTCTCCCTTTTTTTGGGGTAACATTCTCGTCCTTTTTATAATGGCAAATCATGCATGATTAATAAACTTTATACATTTTCTAATGATGACTTTTTGGGAGGCTTGGTAGGTAGCCTTGTAGTTTCTCCACTGAGTAATGACGATATAAGTGGCTCAGTGATTTGTTCATCCAACTTAGATGGCATGGGTGCTTTCTTGGTAGGGTACAACAAATAATGTTGGAAAATGAACAAAAGGGAGAAGAACATGGCTATCTGCAATTATATGCAGTGCATAAGAAGAGAAAGAAGAGAGGCAGATAATAAAAAATGTTTGTAAAAGCATCAGAAAATAGAAGATAAATGTTCATACCAAAGATAGCAAGACTTTTCCTATGTTTCCATATAAGTTGACCAAAGAATCTGCAAGAAATGATAGTGATATGAATTCATTGATACAAAAGGAACAAATAATTCAAATAATTCACATGTGTTTAATGTAGTTTCATAAACAGATGAAATTACTTTGATCTATGGACTGAATAATCATCTGTGCATAATTTAAAGTTCCTCCAAAAAAATCAAGTAGAACAAAGCCAATGCTGAATCCATCTGTACTCTTGCGTAAAAAATTCATAATTGCCTGTGTACATTTTATTAATGAAATTATGACATTAGAATCATGAAATTGAGACATCACAAGACAATGTGAAATTCAATTTTAAACTTTCTGCACAAAAAACAACTACAACTAAGTGTTGTACCACTAAGTCATTGGAATCTATTAAAAACTAAAATTTTAGTAAAATCATTTCAAAAGATTTTTAATAGTTTCTCTCAATGATTTATTAATATTTTTTTTATCTCTTTTAGTGAGATTATCTTTCATGTTTGATCAAATTCTCTTCCTAGAGCCTCTATTAAATATTTTCCTTATTTAGGGTTACTTTTACTCTTTCTCAAGTACATATTCATTTATAATATTATCCTTTATGATATATACATCTATCCACTTCAATATTTTCATCTACGCTAAGGTTATTTTTTACTCTTGTCAACACCTCATTGCTCAACAATTATCGTACAACATGGTTAATAGTTGTGGGACAAATTTATTTTTCTTTACTAGTAATAAAAAAATTAGATAACTTTTAATAAATGAATTTCAAAAATAAATTTAAATATGACTTGTCATAAAAAAATTAGTAAAATTTAATTCAATTGAATTTCTTTACTCCTCTGTTTAAGAAAAGGTACTTTTTTTAATTCAATTTTAATTTTTTTTAGAAACTTATCCTACAATAGGTTATTCATTTGTGTAAGATTAATTTTGTTTTATAGAGTGTCAATGAATTATATCCATATATCATTAAATACTTTTTTATAGGATAAGCATTTTACAGAATTAAATGCTGGATTATTGAAAAAGTATTTCATCATGTATATGATTCATATAAATCTAAATTGTTTATATATGTTTGTCAACCTATGAAGATACTTTGGTCACAGACCAAAATATCAAAATGATAAGTGCAATTTATTGGTTAAAATCAATTTATTTAATGAATTACTAGATTATTATTAGGCGTAAATTACTTTTCAATTAAACAAGGATTTTGATCAAGTTTAGGTTTCGATTAAGTTATGGTAAAGTTATTTTGACTTATGAAAATTAGCAAGGATGAACAAAGGTGTGAAGAATGTTCGAGGAGAAGGGTCATAGCAGATGATTGAAGAAGGTTTCATTCAACTTAATTGAGATTGTTGGTTTGAAGAGATGAACAACACTCCAAAAAGATAACTTAGAAGATTTTCATAGTTATACTGGGCTAAAATCAAGATTTGACTCTAGAAGATTTGATTCAAAGAAAATTTTAGAGTTATTTAGTTTTACATGTCAGACAAATGTCAAAATTAGATGTAATTAATAAGGACAAGTGCCCAAATCTTAGTCAATGGGTAGTTACATTTTCGTCTATAAATATCACAAGGAGTGAAGGGATTAGGTCAGTTGGATACACTTTCACAAATTCCTAATGTAACATTTTTCCTAACCTATTAGTTTTAATTATAGTTATAGAAATGCATTAACATTAGTTTGAGTAGTTTGGCATTGTTGAATAGATAATACAAAAGTCTAAAGTATTTTTAAGAAATATAAAGTATTCAAAGTTACCCCAAAGTCAAACAAACTTATCCCTTACATCTTTCTTTCCACCGTCTTTGACTTTGTGCATAAATATCTCACTTTCTCTCTTTTCACACAACTGTTAGCAACAAAAAAGAGAGGAAAAGATAGAGATAAAAATGAAACGAAACGAGAAAATAGAGAATAAAGAAAAGTAAAGAAAAAAGAAAGCGGAATGTAAAAGGAAAGAAGAGGAAGAAGAACCAAAGGAAGAACTAGAAAGAAGAATCAAACACCATCTATAGGGAGTTGAGGTAAGGGGTTGTTGTGTTTGTCTGCTATGCTGTAACATTCTCTGCTTGTCAAAAATTGGCAGGGAATGAATAACATGAAGTTTTTCATAATACTCGAAGAAAATCACGATTCTGTGTAATGAGTTGTTTGTTCGATGAGACTTAAGCATACATATGTATGGATATGTATATGCATGAATATAGTTACAAGAACTAGTTGTTGATGAATTTCTAATGTTTTACTACATTATTTATGGATATAAAAGTGTTATTCTGATGCACTAAAAGGCATTTTTGTAGTGTCTTGTTCAAATAGGCCAAGAGGCTATTGGAATAGAACATTACAAAATATTCTAGTTTTGATGTGTCAGCTATTCAAGATTGCATGATTTCGATGTTGAATTGAGTATACTAGGTAAGCAATTCGAATGACATGACTTTCGAGGCTAATCGAATAGACTAGGAGAGCTATTCGATTGGCATAATTCAGAAGGACACTGTTAGCGCTAATTGAGTATATTAAATGTGTTATTCAATTGGTAAGATTTCAATGTTAATCAAAAGATTATAGTAGTTATTTGAATGGATATTTTCAATGATAATCGAATAAGCTAAGAAAGCTATTCGAGAAGGATATTTTAGAATGTTTTCAAGGCTAATCGAATAAACTAAAAGAGTTATTCGAGTGGTATATTTTTTTATTCTAATCGAAAAAGGAATGAACTATTTTTAAAAATGTATAAGGAACTATTTTTTGATGTTATTCAAAAAAAGGGCCTAGAGAGCTGATCAAATAACATAATTCAAAATGACATGGCATTAGCATATCATAAGCATCAATGCATGTCTAAAAAATGAGAAAGCACTCAGCCTAGTTCAAAATTACGTATGGACACTTTGTCGAATGACATGACATTCCATAAGCATGTCAAAGTTGCAGACGAACACTTTGTTGAAAGACATGACATTTCATAAACATTAACATGTTACATTTCATAAGCATTAACATACTACATTTCATAAGCATTATCATATTATATTTCATAAGCATTAGCATTGGCCATTTCATGAGCATCAATACATATCTACATATGAGATGTTGTATATGTGTATTTATCATGTAATTGTATTATGATTGTTGTTGTATGTGTTATACTACTGAAATTTTTTGAATTCTCACCCCTTTGTTTCCATGATAATTTGCAAATCGAAATTGAAACTCTTTCCAGAAGGGAAATTGAAGTTGTAGCTTCAAGTATTTATTTTTCAACTTGTGTAATTTTTTTACATATGCCATGGAGGCTAGTTTGTTTCAATATAGATATTAATGTATTAGTTTTTTTTTTGTGTTACTATATGTTACATTATATAAAAAACAGAAATTCTTGGTTATGTAATAATGTTGTTCAGTTCGATAAATTTCTTTTCGAGACTCTTTTTTTCGATATGTAAAGTTATTATAACGATATTATGATGTTTAATCATTAGAAGTGACGTGCCTAAGCCTGTTTATTTATATATTTCGAACATACTGCAGTAACTCGAACTAGGATGTTACACCTAACACATCCCATAATCACATTGACACTTACGAATCATGGCAATAGTCAAGTACGCTTTCCACATTTCTTGTTTTATACAGTTTTATATTCAATAAAAGCCACGTTTGTTTCATTGTTTTGCTTTGATATATGATTTATGTTCTTTACATTTATGTCATATTTGATTTATGTTCTTTACATTTATGTTCTACTCTAAGTCATTAGTCAATTACATTGCTTGTCAATTCTGTATATTTTTATCTGATATTTAGACTATCAAATCTTGATATTTTCAATTCTTAGTATCAAATTACACTGACATTTTTTTAGTTCACGAATTACCAAGTATTTGAGAATCCTTAAGGAAAAGAGTCTATTCCTAGATTGCTTAGTGGAACCAACACTTTGTCAAATTAAAGATAATATTAGAAACAAAATTTTAGTAAAAACAAATTGACACGCTCAGTGAGACTAAATCAAGTGTTTGGTTTGTGAAAAAAAATCAATTTGAAAACCTCTTATGCATTTGAGGAGTGGTAATACAGTGCCAAGAATGTCTACAAATCCATCCTCATCCCGAATTCCCAAGGGAATAATGTGGCAAATGTTGTGGGAGATTCCTCTTAATTGCCACAAAATCCTATAATTAGTGAGATTACTACTTTAAGGATTTTTGTTTTTAGGATTGAAAGGAGAAATCCTAATGATGGATCAAGATGTATGCCTATGTATGGATTACCCCTTGATTTTACACCACAAACTGTAGCCTATAATTTAGGAAATACCCCATTAGTTTACACTAATCTTGTCATTACTAATTTTCCACATTCGACTGGGGTTCTTATGAGTTCATCTCAAACTCAAAATATGATTTCAGTGGGAAACAATGTCATCCTTTGACTTGAAAGATTAAGTTTAAGGAATCCAATATTTCCTACAATGTCTAGGGATATGCCAACTTTGACAGGAAATATGTTAACTTCCCTAAACAATATTAGGCAACAAGTTGATGAGAGTAATCATGAGATGGTTAATCTGTTGACTAAACAAATGACCATAACAATAACCCTGCTGATTGAATCAACCAATAACATCTAAGGCACATTGGCTTGTCAAATGATTAGAATTGTTTGTCTTAAGAACTGGTGAAAATCCAAATGATTCTATCATCTAACAAGTAGGGAATGCACAACCACCCAATGGCCAGAATCAAAATGATCTTCAACATGAAAGAATTTGAGTAGTTGCCAAAAACCATAATGCTAATGAAACTCTCCAAAGAGTTCGACAAAATAATGTTGGGGGCATTAATGGATTAATCAAGTGATTGAACAAATCTTGAATAGGTTTGGTTTTAATGTAAACTAATGCTAACCACCCTTTCTTTGTCTTAGTGTTGCTTGAGTTTATTCAACAAACTGAACTTCCTATGGGGTGGAAAGTGCCAAAATTGTCAAAGTTTTATGGAGAAAGTGGTTAATCCACTATTGAGTACATTACTCGACATACCATTGAAATAGGGGATATTGCTTGTAATGAGTACTTAAGAATGAATTATTTTCCTAGTTTTTTAACTAAGAATGCATTCACCTAGTTTCCAAGCCTCAGACTTAATTCGATACATTCTTGGGCCTAACTTGAAAGAAGTTTTCATGAGCAATTTTTTTAACGATCAAACAAAAGTAAACTAACAAATTTGTTTTGAATCAGACGAATGCATGGGGAGTCAATTGATGATTATATAGCTAGGTTTCAATAGATGAAAAGTCAATGTTTCACACCTATCCTTGAAGCAAAAGTGGTTAAAAAGGCAGCTAGTGGCCTAAATTATTCGATTATGAAGAAATTGCTAAATGAAGAATTCCTAGATATGACCTAATTAGCTTATAAGGTTAGACATATCTAACAACTCAAAGAAGAAAAGGATAGGGCTAGAAAATTTTCAAAGAGAGAAAAAAAATAGCCTTTGTAGAGTACAAAGAATCAGAAGATTTTGATGAGGAGGAAAACAAAGTTAATATTGTAGAATTGCAATCAAGACCTCCTTACACATGTGCCTTTTTAGAACCTGTCAGATGAAAACACCAAATAAAATATGATAGCTAACAAGCAAATGTACTTTTTCAATATAACTAAGGCTAATCAAATCTTTTATATATTTCTCAAAGATAAACAAATTAAGTTACCTGACGAACACAAAATTCCACCAAAAGAGGAATAAAAGGCCGAAAATATTGTAAGAACCATCATAAATATGGTCATTTGACTAATAATTATGTTTGTTTCAGGGACTTAATACAAAAAGAAATCAAAGAAAGGAGACTGTAGTTCAAGGAGAAATGACAAACATAGATGAAAGTGGACTCTAATCTCTTAGAAGTGAACACGAGTTATATGGAACCAGCATATTAGTTTCAAATTAATATGGTTAGTGTTACTGATGGCATTGAGCAAAGAGTTGATGTTGATATCGACATAGAAATGTTTGAAGCTAATGAAAAGGAGATATATCCCAAGGTTGGAGAATCATTGGTGGATTTTTTTGCTAAGGACAAAAGAAGAAGACAAAGATGTTTTGTTGTGCCCCAGATGTAGCATAGTCTTTGATAAGTTGGCTACTAAGTGTTGTTGAATGACTAAGGGCAAAGGAAAGATTGAAAAGATATCATTCATCAAAATTGAGATGCAAAGTGGTAAAAGGCAACCTGTTAACCAAAAAATGAAGTTAGTAGTTATGATTGATACTTTGAAAGGATTCGAGAAGGGGAAAACTAGAGTGCCACTTTCGAATTTAGTGATGAATAAATGGGTCCAGAATTCGCGTAAGTGCCTAAGGTTTGTGCCTCCTTATTATTTAAAGCAAAATAAGTGAAATCAAGTGATGATGGGGCCACAAGAGTATGTCCTAAAGGATATTAGAAAATGCAATACTTGGAATCGAGGGCATAACATTCAGATGGGAGAAGCTTCAAGTATACATGAGTAAGTCCTAGTGGAGAAGGGCTCGAAGGGTTAGACAAAAAAAAAAGCTTCAATCCAAGGTTCTACTTACCCAAAAGAGACTGTTTCAAGAATCGATGTTACGTCAAAGGTGGATCAAGTTAGTACAGAGACCAACTTAAAAGCTTCTCTTATGGAATGTTACGAATACCACATGGAGTCTACAATTTCAAGGTTAGAAGAAGATTACTACAATGAGTTCGACAAAGGTGGAGAGGACTAGATCTTTATCGAAGATGAGGTGATCAAAACTATTGAGAACGCTGCGATTTTTTATATACCATCACAAGATATGAAAGTACACCTTTGACCTCTCCACATCAATGTCATAATTGAAAGAAAGTTAGTGAATCGAGTTTTGGTTGATGGAGGAGCTATAGCTAACTTTATGCCAAAAGAAATTATGAAGAAGCTAAACAAGAAAGTAACCAACATGGTTATCACATATTTTAATGGCAATACCTCAACATATGAAGGAGTAACGATGGTTAATGTTTGAGTAGGGAGCGTGGAACACAAGACTTTGTTTGTAATGGTACCATCAAGAGCAAGCTATAACTTGCTTCTTGGAAGAGACTGGATACTTGCAGTAGGTGTCATTCTTTCGACAGTCCATCAAAAACTGGTGCTGTGGAATGACAATGAAGAGTTGGAGACAATCAAAGCTTATGATAGTTTATAGTATGTCTAGCAGTTACATGTGAATTTCAAGATGTATAGTCATATAATTAAGCCTTTGAATGTGGACAAGAAGGTGATCAACATAAGTATTGTTAAAGAGTATTGAATGGATTCCAATGGATTCTATATGATATTAAAGGCCGATGCAAATCGGCCAGAGACTGTTGACTCAAATGAGTCTTGAGAGCCAACTAGCTCGATTGTCGACTTATATGGTCAACAAAATGATCTTCATTACTGAGGGTGCAGTTTTAGATTGTATCTATGAAGACAGCCCATTGGGTTTTGAGCAATCCTCTTTATCTTAAGGTACTAAAAAGGTAAAGGTCTAAGGCCCTTTACAAGAAATAAATTTAGGTACCAATGACAATAAATGTCTGTCTTATATTAGTAGCTTACTATTAGACGAGTTTAGGCAAGAATTGGTTAAGTTATTAAAGGAATACAATGACTACTTTGCGTAGGATTACAACGAAATGCCTAGACTGAATCAAAATCTAGTGGAACATAGATTGCCAACCAAACCTAACTATAGGACCAATCAAGAAGGCTCCTCGAAGGTTTGCACCAGAGGTAATTCTGAAGATCAAAGAACAAATTGAAAAGTTACTAAAAACTAAATTCATTTGAACTGTTGGGTGTGTTGGTTGGATTTTTAATATTGTTCCTATGATGAAAAGGAATGGCAAATTAAGGGTATGTATTGATTTTCGAGAATTGAATTCTGCAACTCCTAAAGATGAATACCCAATACCTATTGTTGATATATTAGCAGATTTAGCATCAGGTTGTGAAATCTTGAGTTTCATGGATGGTTACTCAGGTTATAACCAAATAGTGGTGTTCAAATATAATCTAATCTAATATGAAAATCAAACCGAAAATCGAACCAAAAAATTGAAATCCAATTAAAACCAAATAAATTTGGTTCTTTTTTATTTATTTATTTGAAAACTGATTGGGTTGGATTAATTTTCGATTTTAATTTCCAAAATTGATCCAATCCAAATTAACAGCATATAATATATATTTTAATTATTGAATTTATACTTTTACCTATTATAACTTTAATTTCTCACATACTTTTTCATTCTATATATTGTTCCCAATCAAATGTTATTTCATGTATATTAAATGGACTATTTCTACTTTCTGTTTCCTTTTATTTCTTGTTTTTTTTTTCTTTTAATGGCTTGAGTTGCTTTTAACTTACAAAATTTTAGGCTTAATAATTTTTTTGGCCAAAAACTGATTAAATCAATCTAGTTAAAATTAATTTGGATTGGATCAGTTTCAACATCTTAACTAAACCAATCAAATCCAAATAAGTGTAAATCACATTGTTTGGATCGGTTAACTTTTTTACTTAAAATTGATCTAAACCAAACTGCGAACACCCTTACAACCAAATATATATTGCCAAAGAAGATGTGCCAAACATTGCTTTTAGATGCCTAAGTGCACTTGCCACTTATGAATGGGTCGTAATGCTTTTCGGCTTAAAGAATGTAAGAGCCACAAATCAAAGAGCAATGAACACAATCTTTCATGACTTGATCGGTAAGTTCAATGAAGTATATATCGATGATGTTATGGTCAAATCTATATCTTGGTAAGATCATTTGGTAAACCTTAAGCAATCATTTGAGAGAATGAAAGAACATGGATTAAAAGTGAATCCAATTAAGTGTGCTTTTGGTGTTTCTATAGGTAATTTCTTAGGATTCCTTATTCAAAAGAAAGGGATTGAAGTTGATAAGAATAAGGCTAAGGCCATTTTGGACGCTTCACTTCCTTTGAATAAAATAAATAGATATTTTATGGGCAAGGTTAATTTCCTTAAAATATTCATTTCGAATTTGTCTAGCAAGATTGTAACACCCCAAATTCTGACTATGTTAATAGTAATAGCAGAATTACGCTGTTTTACGTTTTCTGTGTGTTATAAAAATAATCTGTCTATTCTGAGATCATTTTTGATCATTTTGTGTGATTTGCTTCGAGTCAAGAAAATAATAATTTTCTGACCCGAAAAAATCTTAATTTAATTAATTGAAGCTGGGGGATCTTACTAAACCCAATTCTGATTGATATATATATTAATCTTATAATTTTTAGGATTTAAGCGTGTAATAAAATAATTTTATATTATTATAATATTATTTTATTCAACAATACCTATTGTCTCAAAAAATAGTAGAAAAATTATTTGTGGACCCGAAAAGGTTCGTGGGCCCACGTTTAGTGTAGCATCAATGATTAAATTTGACGAAATCTAAACCAATAAGAACAAGTCAAAATAGGTGGCTTGACTTTTTAAACCAATTAGAAAGAGTCAACAAAAGAAGTAGAACTTTTTGTGAACCATTAGATTGTAAAGCTTACTTTAGAAGCTTTAATATTAATCGTTGATCCGATCAATGGTGTAAAACGAATCTTGACAAAACCACTAAGTAATATCACCGTAGATGAGATCAATGGATAGGAAATCAAGATGATTTCAATGGCTAAGATGAAGTCAACAATAGTGGCTTGAATTTGATTAGTAATTAATTAAACTTAATTTGATTAATCTAATGGCCTAATTAGCAAGTTAAGTAAACTAGTTTAATTATTAATTAGTTATAATTTAATTCTTAATTAGATATCCTAATTTTAACTAGAGGATATAATATATGTAATTATAAGTCTAATTAATTAGTTATGTAATTGGATAATTAGTTAAGATTGGTTAGGAAACTAAAACTAATTAATTAGCTATTTGTTTAGCAAGTAATTGGACTTAAATTAAAAGCAAATTGAATCCCAAATTTGCCCTTGAAACTCATGGCCATGCAGCAGCTTGGAGGGGGTTTCTACATGATTCTTGAACAATCCAATAAAGCCATGCAAGTCAAATGGATGACATAAGCCATGTGCTTGTCCATGTGCACTCAAATTGGATATTTTTCTTCATACAAATCTCTTCATTTTCCCTACCCATTCACGACAGCAGCAGCCCATCCATAATTACTCTCACAAATTTCATTTTCTCTCTCACCCAAAAAACTTTCATATTTTCTCTAAAAATTCAAGAACACCAAGCAACCATTTTCTTCCATTTTCCTTGAGTGGTTCGGCCAACACACCTAGATATACTATCACTCACCTATAATTTTCACACACATCATTTCCTATAGCTAAACAATATTCTAAACACTTTCCATTTAGAAAGTTTTCCCAAAATCACATCCTAAGTGCTTCAAAAAAACCACTTCTAGCTTACTTCCTTGGAGGTAAACTTAGATTTCTATGGTTTAAATTCATGTTTATGATTTTCTAAGCCATATTTGTTCCATGGTTTATCATTATTAAGCTTTGTTTGTGATTTTACTAATTATTTTAGAATTGTTAGGAATTGTTGTGAGCCACACGAAAATTAAGGAGAAGGAGGGGAGCTTGAAAAGCTTGTCTTCAAGAGGTAAAAGGGAGATTTAACCTCACCAACCAAGTTTTGGTGGTGTGAGGATGGTTTTGTACGGTGAAAAATCCATAAGAGTTCTTCACCGATTGTTTGATGCTATTTGATTATGTTTGTGTGGTTTAAAATTCTGTTTTTGTGATTGCATGTGTGATGTATGATTACTGTTTTGGTATATGTTATCTGTATATGATTATGTGAGTATGTGAATGCATGAGTAATTTAGGATGTGAACAACATGATGAATCGATTGTATGTGTACTCCAAAGAGTACAGAGGCTCACGACCATACTATGGAAAAGAGGACCAAAGTCCTCAAACTGATGAATTAAAATGAGAACTGAGAGATTTAAATGAATTTGGGAAAAATTTGAGTATAGTAAAGTAAAATGATTTTTATGGGTAGTAAAGAAAAGAAATAACGATTTTTGAAAAAAAATACCATTTACTGATTTTTAGAGGAATTATACCGTAAATTTTTATAAAAGAGGGACTAAATTGTAAATTTTATCAAAATGAGGGGCCATTGTATAAATACTTATTTTTAAGGGGTCATATTGTAAATATTATTTTTAGAAGGGTCAAATTGCAAATATTTTATAAAAGAGGGACTAAATTATAAATATTAATTTTTGAGGGACTATTTCGTAAATATTAATTTTTGAGGGACTATGACGTAAATATTAATTTTTGAGGGACTAATATGTAAATATGAGTTTTTGAGGGATTAGTGTGCAAATATGAAAAATAAAGCCAATTTTAGTATTAAAATGAGAAAAATAGTATTTTTGATTTAAAACGTAAAAAAAATATTTACGCGATTTGAAAACGTTGAAAAATCGCTACTTGATTTTGAAAAGGCGACAGAATTGAGTCGCGATTGAGAAAATGCGAAAGTATGACTACGTGATTAAAATACAGTAATAATACTGTTAGATTGTTATGTGGTGTGTTTGAATGTATACTTTTGAAGACTTATTTTGATGATAACAAACGTGAAGAATAAATGAAGATGATAAATAGACCAAGTCCAAGTTTATATTTGATTAGCATTAAGACTTAGAATCTGTTGTACGGAGCTCACATTGATATCTCTTTGTTTTTGAAACAAAAGATAAAGCTTGTTTTTAAACTTAGTTTTCAAAACGTTTTCTGAACTAAGTTATTCGAATAGAACCTAATCTATTCGAATAAATCCTTTTACGAGACTTTGTGTTTAAAGCTCTTATTCGAATAGCACGGCCTTTTATCCGAATAAATGAGGTTTTTCAGAACTGTGTTTTAAGTGAGTTATTCGAATAACTCATACGTTATTCGAATAAATCTATTCTGTCTAAACTTCTTTTAAACCACGTTATTCGAATAGATAAGCTGTTATTCAAATAACCCTTCATTTTTTAAACTCTGGTTTTAACAGAGTTATTTGAATAACATATTGGTTATTCGAATAACCCATCTCAGATGAGTTTTTAATTTGGTTTCAGAAACAGTGTTATTCGAATAAGCTTTTGCTCTATTCGAATAAACACGAAGCTTTTGTTTACGTATATGGAAACAGACAGCTTTCAAATTAGTTTTAAATGCTATTAATTATACCTAAACGCCTATCTCAGTGTTTTTCCCTATAAATAGCAAGTTTGGGTCACGAATTTCTTCACCCATAACTCTGAATTATTTTCTGATTACTCTGTTTTGTGAAAACTATTTTCTACGCTCTTTTTGATTAAAAACTTTGAGCTATTCCTGTGAGAGCTCCTTTAGCACTTCAATTTGTATTACTTACTCTGAGTGAGAGTTTCTCTTCATCTATATTCTGATATTCTGTATCGAGGGTGAGGTATCCCTCAAGGTTTGTATAAGGGTGAGGTATCCCTACAGGCTGAGACTTTAGCACAAGGGTAGAGTATCCCTGTGTGTGAAAAGTGCTCTATTTTGTAACGGTAGCAAGCACCTATTGAAGCTTGTATACTTAGTGAAAAATCTCGGCTTTCGAGGACTGGACGTAGACCACAAGTGGGTTAGTGGTCGAACCAGGATAAATATTGTGCCTGCTTCTTTTTTCCCTAATCTCTTTATTTTATGCAATTTAATTTACTGCACATTTATTTTTCGCTGCTCTTTATTGTTTCTTTTCTTCTTCTCGTTCCTTTTGTGCATTTAGTTATTAAGCTTTTAATTTTTGTCTTATTTAAAAAGAGTTTTGCGAAAAAGTTTTATACTCAATTCACTCCCCCCTCTTGAGTACTAGAAGCCACTTGGTAACAAGTGGTATCAGAGCTAGACTCTTGTATAAAGAGTTTAGCAGCTTCAAGAGAACATGGCTTCTTCAAATGGTTTTTCAAAAGGATCCTCCATAAACTGACCATCCTTTTTCAATGGGGATGGTTACGCATATTGGAAGGAAAGAATGAAAATCTTCATCGAAGCTATTGATTTAGATGTTTGGGATGCTGTCGAAAACGGTGCTTTTATACCCACACATGAGGTCGATGACATAAGGACCGAAACACCACGAAATAAATGGTCTGATGAAGATAAAAGAAAAGTTCAATTTAATTTAAAAGCCAAAAATATTATTACTACTGCTTTGGGATATGATGAGTTTTTTAGAATTTCAAATTGCAAAACTGCTAAAGAAATATGGGACACTTTGCAAGTTACCCATTAGGGTACTAGTGAAGTTAAGAGGTCGAGAATCAATTCTCTAACTCGTGAATATGAACTATTCAGAATGAACCAAGGAGAAAGCATTCAGGAAATACAAAAGAGGTTCACCCACATAGTTAATCATCTTACATCTTTAGGCAAAAGTTTTTCTAACGAAGATTTGATTAACAAAGTTTTGAGATGTCTTAGCAGGATTTGGCAACCCAAAGTGACAGCAATATCAGAATCAAGGGATTTGTCCACAATGACTTTAGCTACCCTCTTTGAAAAACTTCATGAGCACGAATTGGAACTGAGCAGATTAAGTTAAAGCGAAGAGAACGATAAAAAGAAAAAGGGGATAACGCTCAAAGCCATTTCATCAACATTCGACAATGATGATGAAGAAAATGAAGAAAGTTCAGAGAACATCGAGGTAAGTGAAGAAAATCTGAGTTTGTTGGTTAAAAGGTTTGGTAAATTTCTCAGGAAAAAAGAAACACAAAGAAGACCTCCATTCCCTTTGAAAAAGACACATTTCAAAGGCGAAGGAGTTTCATCGACTCCAACTTGCTATGAATGTGGCAAACCTGGTCACATGAAAATGGAGTGCCCAGTTTACCAAAAGAAGAAGGAGAAATTTGAAAAGAAGCCTTTCAAGGAAAGAAAAGGAAGAAAAGCCTACATAGCGTGGGATGAGAACGACATGGATTCAACTGACAGCTCAGATAACGAGGAAGCTCAATTATGTCTCATGGCAAAAGGAGAAGAAGAAGAAAGCGAAAATGAGGTGTGCTTGAAAGCCAGGAGTTCAAATTGATATCTTGATAGCGGCTACTCCAAGCACATGACCGGGGACGATTCAAAATTCACCATGCTTATTCCCAAGAATCATGGACACGTCACGTATGGTGATAACAACAATGGTAAAATTCTTGGAATTAGCAAAGTCGGTAAGAACCCTAACTCCTCTATTGAAAATATGCTGCTTGTTGAAGGCTTGAAACATAACTTGCTTAGTATTAGCCAATTATGTGATAAAAGAAATAAATTTATATTTGATTCAAACTGTTGCATAATTGAAGATAAAAATGACAAGCATGTTAAATTCATTGGTCATAGAGTAAACAACATCTATATGATTAGTCTTGATGATATATCTTCAAATGATGCGAAATACCTTTTAAGTAGGAATGATGATTCATGGCTATGGCATAGGAGAATTGCACACATTCACATGGATCACTTAAAGAAGTTGGTCTCTAAAGAGCTAGTAATTGGACTACCCAAGCTTAATTTTATAAAAGATAAATTATGTGATGCATGTCAAAAGGGTAAACAAATAAAGGTCTCTTTTAAAGCAAAAAATATAGTTTCAACTACTAGACCTTTACAACTTTTGCACATGGATCTGTTTGGACCTTCTAGAACTATGAGCTTTGGTGGGAATTACTATGCTTTAGTGATTGTGGATGATTTTTCTAGGTTTACATGGACTTTATTTCTTGCAAATAAAAATGATGCATTTCTATCTTTTAAAAGACTTGCCAAAGTTATTCAAAATGAAAAAGGTTTTCAAATCTCTTCTATAAGAAGTGATCACGGTGGCGAATTTGAAAACAATGTTTTTAAAAATTACTATGATGAACATGACATTAATCATAATTTCTCTACCCCTAGAACTCCGCAACAAAACGGAGTTGTAGAAAGGAAAAATCGTTCTTTAGAAGAAATGACGAGAACTATGCTTAATGAGGCTGCTCTTCCTAAATACTTTTGGGCGGATGCTGTAAGTACAGCTTGTTATGTAATGAACTGGGCCCTTATAAGGCCTATTTTAAAGAAAACCCCATATGAGTTGTATAAGGGAAGAAAGCCAAATGTCTCACACTTTCATGTTTTTGGCTGCAAATATTTTGTTTTAAACAATGGAAAAGATAATTTAGGCAAGTTTGATGCTAAGTCTGATGAAGGTATATTTCTTGGCTATTCAAATCATAGTAAAGCTTTTCGTATTTACAATAAAAGAACTATGACTATTGAAGAATCTATACATGTTGCATTTGATGAAACTGACCCAAATGGATCGAGAAAGGATCTTGTTATTGATGAATGTTGCAGAGATCTTGGCGGAAACTCATTTGGATAGCAAAGAAAAAGAAATCAAGGAGCAAAAGGATAAACAAAGACAAGAAGATTCGCAAGCTTTGGAACTTCCCAAAGAATGGCGAACTTCAAAATATCACTTCCTTGATCAAATTATCGGTGATGTAACTAAAGGTGTAAGTACTCGTAACTCACTTAGAAATACTTGTAATCACTTAGCTTTTGTTTCTCAAATTGAACCCAAGGATTTAATTGAAGCTTTTGATGATGAATATTGGATCTTAGCTATGCATGAGGAATTAAATCAGTTTGAAAGGAATCAAGTTTGGGAATTAGTTGTTAGACCTAATAATCACCCCATAATTGGAACTAAATGGGTTTTTAGAAACAAACTTGACGAAAATGGGTTAATAAATAGAAACAAAGCTAGATTGGTTACTAAAGGGTATAATCAAGAAGAAGGAATAGATTATGAAGAAACCTATGCACCTATAACTAGATTAGAAGCTATTAGAATGTTACTTGCTTATGCTTGCATCATGGATTTCAAATTATATCAAATGGATGTCAAGAGTGCTTTTCTAAATGGTTTTATTCAAGAGGAGGTATACGTTGAACAACCTCCAAGTTTTGAAAATCATGAACTGCCCAACCATGTTTTTAAACTTAAAAAGGCTTTATATGGTTTAAAGCAAGCTCCTAAAGCATGGTATAAAAGGTTGAGTAAGTTTCTTTTGGAAAATAGTTTTTCAAGAGAAAAAGTCGACACTACCCTTTTTATTAAAAATAAAAAGCATGACATTCTTCTTGTGCAAGTATATGTGGATGATATTATATTTGGTGCTACTAATGAATCCATTTGCAAAGAATTTGCTAAGTCAATACAGAATGAATTTGAAATGTCAATGATGGGAGAATTGAATTTCTTTCTTGGACTTCAAATCAAACAAACGGATGAATGGACTTTCAAAAGTCAAACTAAATACTGCAAAGAATTACTCAAGAGATTCGAAATGGAAAACGCTAAACACATGGCCACTCCGATGGGCACTTCTTGCTACTTGGACAAAGATGAAAGAGGTAAATCAGTAGAAATAACAAAATATAGAGGTATGATTAGATCTCTCCTTTATCTTACTGCTAGTAGGCCAGATATAATGTTTAGTGTATGCATGTGTACTAGATATCAGGCAAACCCTAAGGAATCTCATTTAAGTGCTGTTAAACGTATAATGAAATACCTAGTAGGCACTTCACAAATGGGCTTGTGGTACCCTAAGGGTGCCTCTTGTAGCCTAATAGGCTATTCGACTCGATTTTCTTTGGGTGCAAATTGGACGAGAAAAAGTACTAGTGGGACATGCCACTTGCTTGGTAGTTCTTTAGTTTCTTGGCATAGCAAGAAACAAAATAGTGTGGCTTTGTCTACCGCTGAGGCTGAATATATTGCAGACGGGAGTTGCTGTGCTCAAATCCTATGGATGAAGCAACAACTCTTAGACTACGGTCTTCAGCTTGATCACATCCCGATAAGATGTGATAACACTAGTGTAATAAATATCTCTAAGAATCTCATACTGCATTCCAGAACAAAGCATATAGAGATAAGACATCACTTTATCAGAGATCATGTACAAAAAGGGGACTGCATTCTTGAGTTTGTTGAAACATCTAAGCAACTTGCATATATCTTTACTAAACCTTTAGCAAAAGAAGCTTTCTTTTATATTCGAGGAGAATTGGGCATAATTGATCAATCCAATATTTAATTTTGCATGTTTTTTTGCTGAATATTATCATATGAATATATACTTTCTATTTCATAAATGTATGTCTTTACTATGCTTCTGTGATTAGTTTTATTCGAATAAGCAAAGGCTTTATTCAAATAAACTCCTTTACTGCTTGTTAAAATGTGTGTTGAACATCAACCTTATTCGAATAAGAACTCAGTTTATTCGAATAAACTGATTCCTCTGTTAAATCCTGTGTGTTTTTCTTCTCTGTTTATTCGAATAACACCCTCCCTATTCGAATAACCAGAAGCCTTCGTTTATCAGTGTTTCTTTCTGCCCTCTGCTTATTCGAATAAGTCCCTCTTTATTTGAATAAACAGAGTCCTGCTTTTATCAGGTTCTGGTCTTGGTCTCTGTCTATTCGAATAGACCCCAGGTTATTCGAATAACCTGAACCTGTTTCTATCAGTGTTGACTGATTGGCCTCAGTCTATTCGAATAACTCCCATAGTTATTCGAATAAACCCTGTCAGCTAACTAAAACGCTTGGCTTTCCCAGTTGTTTTATTCGAATAGAACCCTTCCTATTCGAATAAACCCTAGTAGCCACACCTTTTCAGTTTCCTGCGTGCCTGTCTGTTCAGCTTTCCAGCAAAGTTTATTCGAATAAAACTCAGCTTATTCGAATAAACACGAGTTTCCTTTAAATAACCCCCTGTGTGCCCAAAACGTTTTCACCCTCCATCTTCTCTGCTCTTCACGTCTCCTTAGCTCCTGCCATCTTGCTTAACCCTGTGTTTTCACTCACTCTTACCTTCCTTCTCCATGGCCTCCTCCTCCAGCAAGCGTCCTCGCACGAAGAATGCTCCAGGCACCAACCCTCTTGATCTGAGAAGGCTCTCCTCCAATGAAGAGCATCGTGCACGCTTCATCTCGCACTTCTGGGAGCGAAACTTGGTTCAACCCAAGTACCTGGATCTCTCTTTCTTCCAGCAGCATCGCGGCTTCGACTTCCTGACTCTGCTGCAAAACCAGGGAGTTCTTCAGCTTTGCTCTCACCGGGCCACCATCTATCCAGCTTTGGTGAAGATGTTCTTCTGCAATCTGGCTTTCGATGGCCAGAATCTCCTCTCCGAGGTATGTGATCAGAACATTGTGATCACACCGCTGGACTGGCTGACTTTGTTCGGGCTGCAGTTCTCTGGCGCCCTTGTAGAAGATGGTGACACCCCGTTTCTGGAAGAGTTCAACAAGCTTCAGGCGGTTGAAGACCTGCTGAAGCCTGGCCTAGCCCTGCCTGACAAAGGTCTCAAGGGTGGAATACTGAAGAGCCAAGACAGGCTTCTGCATTACGCCTATGCTCACATCCTGGCTCCTCGTGGTGGCAATTACGCCTACCTCAGCGAGGAAGATGTCTTCATGCTGTGGTTTCTGAAGAATGGCCATCAGGTCAACTGGCCTGTGTTCATTATGAGGCACATGATGAGGGCCAAGGGCAAGGAGAAATCTGACTTACCTTATGACATTCTTGTCACTACCTTGCTGAGCAAATATTCTCAGGTCTTGGAGACTGAGCGGGCCATTGCTCTGACTCACCACAACGTCTTTGGTGCTCACACCTTACAGAAGATGAAGATGATCCAAACCGATGAAGGCTGGGTGTACCCAGATGAGGTCGCTGAGGATGAGCTTGACCCTGCTGATGCCCCTACTGTTGCCCCTGCTGCTCCTGCTCCGGTCACCCTAGAACAGATCATGGCCACCTTGCAAGATAACCGAGCTTACATGGAACATACCTTCTCTATTCTGTTTGATAGAATAGAAGGCGTTGAACGTGAGGTTGCTACTCTTCGATCTGCTTCACCTGCTCCTGCACCAACTTCTTCACCACCACCTCCGGATGCTTACTTCTAGGAACTTTAGTTCTTAGGCTATCTGTTTTTGGCTTCATGTTATTTATTTCTGGCTTGTGTAAATGACTCTCTTTGTTATTAATGCATAAATAAAATTTCCTGTTGATCTATTGCTATGAGTACATTTCCTTTTATACATTCTTATATATGTTTATGGGACTTACCTCTCCTTTTTTGCTCATGACAAAAGGGGGAGAAATATTTAATCATTTGACTTTAATTGAGAAAAGACAGGTAAATTTAAAATGAGATTGGATTAAAATTGAAAGGGGGAGCTGCGCACATATCTGATATACATTACCTCTTATAATTAAAGAGGGGGAGTAAGCTTTTATACCTTTTTGTGAATTCCATTTATATGCACTAACGCTTTTCTCATTGATAGTCTCATTGATAGTTTGTCATCATTAAAAAAGGGGAGAATGTGTTTGAATGCATACTTTTGAAGACTTGTTTTGATGATAACAAACGTGAAGAATAAATGAAGATGATAAATAGACCAAGTCCAAGTTTATATTTGATTAGCATTAAGACTTAGGATCTGTTGTATGGAGCTCACATTAATATCTCTTTGTTTTTGAAACAAAAGATAAAGCTTGTTTTTAAACTTAGTTTTCAAAACGTTTTCTGAACTAAGTTATTCGAATAGAACCTAGTCTATTCGAATAAATCCTTTTACGAGACTCTGTGTTTAAAGCTCTTATTCGAATAGCATGGCCTTTTATTTGAATAAATGAGGTTTTTCAGAACTGTGCTTTAAGTGAGTTATTCGAATAACTCATACGTTATTCGAATAAATCTATTCTGTCTAAACTTCTTTTAAACCACGTTATTCGAATAGATAAGCTGTTATTCGAATAACCCTTCATTTTTTAAACTCTGGTTTTAACAGAGTTATTCGAATAACATATTAGTTATTCGAATAACCCATCTCAGATGAGTTTTTAATTTGGTTTCAAAAACAGTGTTATTCGAATAAGCTTTTGCTCTATTCGAATAAACACGAAGCTTTTGTTTACGTATATGGAAACAGACAGCTTTCAAATTAGTTTTAAATGCTATTAATTATACCTAAATGCCTGTCTCCGTGTTTTTCCCTATAAATAGCAAGCTTGGGTCACGAATTTCTTCACCCATAACTCTGAATTATTTTCTGATTACTCTGTTTTGTGAAAACTATTTTCTACGTTCTTTTTGATTAAAAACTTTGAGATATTCCTGTGAGAGCTCCTTTAGCACTTCAATTTGTATTACTTACTCTGAGTGAGAGTTTCTCTTCATCTATATTCCGATATTCTGTATCAAGGGTGAGGTATCCCTCAAGGTTTGTATAAGGGTGAGGTTTCCCTACAGGCTGAGACTTTAGCACAAGGGTAGAGTGTCCCTGTGTGTGAAAAGTGCTCTATTTTGTAACGGTAGCAAGCACCTATTGAAACTTGTATACTTAGTGAAAAATCTCGACTTTCGAGGACTGGACGTAGACCACAAGTGGGTTAGTGGTCGAACCAGGATAAATACTGTGTCTGCTTCTCTTTTCCTTAATCTCTTTATTTTATGCAATTTAATTTACTGCACATTTATTTTTCGTTGCTCTTTATTGTTTCTTTTCTTTTTCTCGTTCCTTCTGTGCATTTATTTATTAAGCTTTTAATATTTGTCTTATTTAAAAAGAGTTTTGCGAAAAAGTTTTATACTTAATTCACCTCCCCTCTTGAGTACTGGAAGCCACTTGGTAACATGTGGACCCCAAATGTGTGATATAAATTGGAAATGTGAATAGTACATGGTACATGCATTGGAAAGGTCCGATGGACTGTATAAAGCTAGTTGCCTAGGAGAGACTACACCTCCTGAGTGGGTGCGATATGCGTAGTGTAAGTCACTCGTTGACCTTGGGGGCATTGGGGTGCGGGTTGCCTACAATGGGCAGTTGGTAGCTCTTCTATACCGTGGGTTAGACCGACGCAACACACCAATGATCCAGACCGAGACACTATCCCTAATCATGATCTGATAAAGACTGTCGTGTATATGCTGGATGTGCAAGATTGGGCACGTGGTCCGAGGCATGTTAGTACTGATAAATCTTTTCGATCACTCTCTCCGACCTGAGTTTTAGCTCCATGGAGTAGAAAATTGAGTCTGTGTGCATACATATAATGATAGAGGGTATTATCGTAATTTTTGTTTATGATAATTGATTTATTGGTTATTTGATTATTGATAATGGTATGATTGTAATTATTGTGTATTACATGTTTTGTGATGATAATGATTTTAGTGGCATAACTGTAATTATGGTATGATAGTTGTATGAAATATTGTATGTGTTTATCTTCATTGCTACCATATTGGTATTGGCGTAGGTGATCTCACCTCTTTGTATGCATGTTCTGTATTATATTTATAATTGTTAAGACGTCAAGCAAGAGGTAGAACGAGAAGGTGAGGAGGAGCAAATTCCTGCTAAGGACGTCGAGTTTTGAAGAGATGGAGATGCCTAGTTTCCTTGGCTACCTGAAGCTGACATTTATTGGAGGAGATGAGGCATGGACTATAGATTTAGAGAGAGAGAGTATATACTATATAGGAGACCTAAATATTAGATTGAGTAGGCAACATTTAGGACACCCTTACTTTTCTGTCAATATTTATGTACAACTAGAGTTCCCAATATCCATTAGGCAGTATTGGGGAGCTTACTATTGTACTCCCAGTACAGTTAGTATTGTGTCGTCTGCTCGGACACCTGTCCATAGGACTACACCTCATGACAGATTCCTATATGCTGAGGAATCTGAGGATGACCTGTCTGAGGGTTCTGCTGTCTTGTAGGACTTGGGCAATATAATAGTTTAAGTTAAAGTTTAAAGTTTAAATATTTTGAAAGTCTAGTTTGTAAAATATTTAAGTACGACAGTACTAAAGGCTTGTATGTATATATGATGTAAGTTATTTGTGACAATGTTGTTATGTTTTTATTTTCTACTAAGTTTATCTTATTATCATCAAGAAATTTTATAACTCGTATTTATATTACAAGCACGATTTCTAATGAAGGGGTAATTTGGTAATTAAGTAACAATAAATGTGGCACCCTAAGGTGGGTGTTACAAAGATTAGGGTCTTCGTTCCATTAGTAAAGCTAAAGTCCTAAGAAGAATTCGAATAGAAAGAAGACCAAACACCATTTGATCAAATAAAGCAATACTTAACCAACCCACCAATAATGACTCCGCCTATGTCAGGGCGTCCTCTAAAGTTATATATTGCTTATTTTGAAGAAACCATCAGGAGCATCATGGCTAAAAGGAATGATAATGGGATCGAAAAGACAATTTACTACTTGAGTCGAGTTCTCAATGAAGCTAAGCAAAGATATACAAATATAAAGAAGTTATGTTTAACTTTGTATTTTTCATGTACTAAGTTAAAATACTATATGAAGCCTTTTCATGTACTATTATTATCGAAAACAAATATAATAAAATACATGTTATCGAAACCTATCTTGAATGGTAGAATAGGTCGAAGGGCACTCGCATTGACAAAGTTTCCTTTAAAATATATGTCTTTGAAAGCAATAAAAGGACAAGTTCTTTCTGATTTTTTGGCTGATCATCCCTACATTGAAATCAACTAAGATGTTGATTTTGAGGGCTTAAAGCCTTGGAAATTATTCTTCGATGGATCAAAATATTAGCATGGTGTTGGAATCGAAATTTTGATCATTTCACCTAAGAATGAAACCACTAAGTTCATGTTTGACTTAAAGTTTAAATGCTCAAATAATAAGGCCGAATATGAAGCTTTGATTGTTAGATTAGAGGTACTTCTTTTAATGAGAGTGAGAAATGTTGAGATTATTAGGGATTTTCAATTACTAATTAGATAATTGTCTCAAGAATATCGATGCATAAATACCAATTTGTTTCGATATTTATCTATTGAGCTAGATTGTTGTATGAGTTTGATGATGTAATGGTCAAACATGTGCCTAGAAACATGAACTTTGAAGCGAATGGATTAGCTCAAATTGCTTCAAGATATAAAGTTTTGAATCCTATATTGGGTGAGTTGATAATGATTCAAGAAAAAATATACTCAACTGAATAAAGACATGCTTTTAATATAAATGTGTTAGACTCCATAGATTGGCAAAAACCAATAGTTGATTATTTACAAAACCTAAATGCAAGTGCTGATAGAAAGTTAAAATATAAAGCCTTATGATATGAAATTTTGGGGGGGTGTTTTGTATAAGAGGTAAATTGATGGAAATTTGATAACTTATTTGAATGAGGCAAAAGCTTACTTGGCTTTAGCTAAAGTACATGAAGGTATTTGTGGTGCGCATCAAGCAAGAGAAAAGATGTGATGAATGTTAAATTGAAAGAGAGTGTATTGGCTAACCGTGGCCAAAGATTGTGCTCTTTATGCAAAGTCTTGTGAAGAATGCCAAAGACATGAAAATTTGCAACATGTTCCAACCAGTGAATTACATTTGATTATAAAATCTTGACCTTCTCGAGGGTGGCCATTGGATCTTATCTACCAAATTCACCCTTCATCATCGCAAGGGCATAAATACATTTTAGTGACTACTGATTACTTCACAAAATGGGTCAAATCAATAGCTTTATAAGATATGACTCAGTAAGATATAATATCTTTTATCGAAGAGAACAATAGATCAATTTGGTATTCTCCATACTCTAACCACTGACAATGAAACAGTGTTTACTGGTAAATGTATAGTTGATTATGCTAACTCAAGGAATATTAAGAAGTTAACTTTGACTCCTTATTATGCATAGGAAAATGGTCAAGTAGAGGTTGTTAACAAATAATAATTACTTTGATCAAAAGCATGTGTGAGGACAACCTCGAAATTGGCATAATACGTTGAGCCAAATTTTATAGGCTTATCGAAATTCTCCAAAGGAATCTATTGGCACTACACCATATCAATTAGTTTAAGGACTTGAAGCAGTTTTGTTGCTGAGATTAACCTTTAATCAATTCGAATTCAACATCAAAATGATTTACCAATTGATGAATATTGGCAGTTAATGATCAATGAACTTGATGTTCTATATGATGAGCAATTAAATGCTCTCGAGAATTGATATGACAAAAAGAAAGAATGACAAAAAATTATGATCGTCGAGATAAGTCAAAAGAACTCAAAGAAAGTGATTTGATGTGGAAAGTTATATTACCTATTTATAGAAAATCCAAAATTTATGGAAAATGGTCACCCAACTAGGAAAGACCTTTTAAAATTGAAATTGTATTTTTAAGAAATGCTTATAAATTAGTTGATGTTAATTCTGGACATAAGATTAACCCTATTAATGGTAAATATCTTAAGAAATATAGACCCACTTTGCATGAAGTCCATATTGATTCATTAAAAAAATGGATCAACTAGTCATCAAATTAAGTTTTTACAAGAACAAATATATATATATATATATATCAAATCATGGAAAAATCCCTCCTAAGCTGGGCTATTTGCTCTTCAAATTTTTTCTTCAATGCTTGAGCTTTGAGATAAGCTACTTCATTTGTAGTAATCGAAGCAACAACTTGTCTGGTTTCCTCAATCTAAACCATAGCATCTTAATGAATCTTTTATTTATAGGCTTTACACCTTGAAAGGCTAGTTTGAAGAAGGTCTCTAGTCTGAATCAGTTTCTTTAATTTAACTTCAATGGCAGTGATCTCTGGGTTCTTTGAAGTAAGTTGATGCTAGCCTTGAGACATAGAAGCATTGGTTTTGCTTTGTCTAGCTATAGCTTTTTCAAGGTTCTTCGATAAACGAGTCTTCAATTCTAGCAGTTTCAAATAACTGAGAATGGTTTGCTGGACAGAGTTGAAATTTAAAGAGATGTCTTCAAAGTAGGCTTCAGCCTTGGTAACTAAGGCCTGATTCACAATTGGAATTTGGGTTTTCAGTTGGTACAATTGGTCGAAGCAGGCCAAGAGTTCATGCTTTATGCTTCTATCTATAATCAATTTTTCTAGGGGTGAATTGAAAAGGCCACTTAGCATTTTAAGTATTGTCTTGATAACATGCCCTTGAACTTTAGGTTCTGATTGAGTGGTTAAGAATATGGATATCGAAGAAGGATTGTGACTTCTTGAGATGATGCTTTCTAAAATTGCCAATGGGTCATCATTTGGTGGGGGAGGAACATAGTTAGAGATCACTGAAATATCAAATTGCATCTTTTCTTTTCCTTTTTCTTTAGATTTCTGGTTTGCTTCTTTGATTTCATTTTCCTTGGATCTCTCCTTGATCCTTTTTATTTTCTCAGAAGTGATTTTATTTATTTTCACCAACTCGAAATGTTGTGGAGAAGGTGGCAGGGAAGGAGTGATAGTCTTCTTTGAAGTTGGTGAAGACAATTTAGCAGTCTCAAAAATTAGTTATTGATATTTTTCAAGGGACTTCTCAGGGAAGTCCTCAATATCAATTAGAGCTTCATTTGGTGACTAATGCGAACCACTTGATTCACTGAGAACTCTAAAATAAACAAAAGTAATATTGGTTACTTAAAGCCAAGAATTTGAAAATTGGAAAAGTAATTATCATTCATTTGAGAAGTTCCATTGATCATCGAATAAGTTATCTTCAAAGACGCAGTTCCCTTGGTTTTTTCGGTCTCGAATCGAAGCAGACTAGCTTCAAAAACACTTGGGGTATTAGCTTTTCGAGTCTACAAGGAAATGTCAAGTGTCAATGAAATTGAAGGCATTTCGTCCTAATCTAGGATAGAAAATCAAGTAATACCTTAGTAGGTGCTTTTGGAGGTTTCTTTTTTTATGGCTTAGAGGGAGTTAGAGAACCTTTAGTCAAAGTCTTTCTACTTTTGACCAAAGACTTGGTATCACTTGGAGCTTTTCTTTTCTTCTTCGATGGAGATCCTTCGTCTTTATCACTCTCCCAATTCATAATATTTTCTAATACTGATGTTCCTTCTAATACTGTAAAGAAAGAATAAAAATTGGAAGTTTTGATTCATATAAAAAATTTCGAGAAAGGATATGGTAAATTACCATATGGAGGGTGTCAAATGAAATTGGTATAGAGTTACTAAGTGACATCGATTAGCAAGGGTATACCACTTGGTAAAGGTAACTTGCCTATCTTGAGTTCAAGATAAACACCAATAGCACATCCCGTTGGATTAGGAAACCAATTGGCCATACCCAATGGTGCATTAGGTAATGGTGGAAATTTAAAGGGTATCTAATATATATCAAAAGTTTTTTTTTTTTAAAAAAGGTTCAATGCATGGGCAGCAAAAAACTTAAGCCTACATTTTACTTCATGATCTGCCCTATTTTCTCAAAGAATTTGTTATGCTTCTCGAACTACTGATCATACACTTCGAGGGTTCCATTTTACTTTAAAGAATTTTGCAAATTTATAAAGTTCACATACATGTGTACCTTTGGACTTCGATGTTGGATCTTCCATCTACACAGACTTAACATTCATTCTAGCAAAGCAAGTGTCCAATGAAACGTGATGAGATGAAAAGTAAGCTTGCCACCATTTAGCAAATTGTATAGTTGATAAAGTGCATGGTTCACACTCAAAAGGGGTAAATTGATCTCTTCAACTCTGACTCTTATCTAGCATCCCATCGAGAAATTTTAAGTAAGACATAATACTATTGTAGACTTGGTGTCTTTCTTCCATGGAATATGGGGCAGGGAGTGCTTGAGCGAAACCAAATTGTTGAGCTACTAAGTTAGGCAAGACACTAATGCTTCTATGACTCATTCCACTAAGAAGGCTAGTGGTCAAGATTTGGAAAGAAAGAAAGTTAGACCAGATTTCAATATTCATAGCATTAGTTTTTGGGTTTTCAGGGTCAAGTAAACCATTTTGAACTATTTTTTCGACCAGCAAAAGGAGTGAGATTAATCTTTTTGGATTATTTGGAAAGGGAATATAAAATAGTAAAGAAATTTTTAAACTCATCCATATTGGATTGACCTTTTTTAAGGGGGAAAAGGGAAAGAGAGTTGAAATCCCTGAAAATCTTGTGATACGTTCACAGGTGCTAAGTTGGTTAATTAAGGTTCAAAACGAGTATTTACCCAAAGTTGTAATAGCCGAAAGGAACCAGCAAGGTTTGTGATTTGTTTATTGGCTCAAAGCAAGTCTACTGTCTCACCTAAAGATTCATAAATGTTGGCTAGAATTAATTTGTTCAACCACAATCAAAGGGTTTCATGAAGTATTATGGCCAAAGGAAGATATGATTTGTTGATTTGAATGAATTTCGAGCAAAATATGAAGGCATAAAGCAGTATAATAAAAAGGCAACATGCTCTTCATCAAAACCAGTTTCAAAAGCAGTATGATTGTTCGAGATAAATGCAGCAAAGGTGATGGCCGAGAAATCAACTTGATAAATCTTCTTTGGGGCCAAATTGGGAGTGATGACTTAACTTGTGGGTTTAAGCCCAGTAATAGTTGTGACTTCAAAGAGAGTGGGTCCTATCATTCCATAAGGGAAATGAAAGTTATTAGTGGTTTTGTTCCAAAAGAAGAGAGAAGCCATTAACATCAAGGGATTATACTTGATGTGGCATTTGCTAGGTTGAATAAAATAAAAAAATTCATGCTCTTTTCCAGTCAGCAGATTTTTTTAGTTTCGACTTTCTTTAACTAGCTAAGGTAAGGATTTTGTTTTGAATGAGGATTAGGGGGAGCTTCTAAAAAGCTTGTGTCTAGACTCAAAGAATGAAATAGATAGTTTTAGTGAAAGCAACAACCTTTTGATGCTTAAGGTAAGGAAATAATTTCTGAACATGAGGAATTTCAAAACTGGGAAAAAGGGGCCAATAAAAGCATAAGTAGTGTGAGCTATGGAAAATGGGTTTAGTACCTGGGATTTCCATAACTCAGAGTTCTCCACCAAAGGGTCTGGAGCATATTGAATGCCTTCTCTGATAACTGGAGCAGGGGCAAAAGCTGCTTCAAGGAGTACTTGTTCTTGAGTTTTAGAAGAAGATTCTTGGTGAGAAGTCATGATTACAGCATAAGTGGATTAGAGTGTCTCGCTGAAAGGAAAAAATAAGAACTCAAGAATGGTGGGGAATAAAAGTTCTCAAGGTCTAAGAAGATGAAAACATAAATGGGTGAATTTAGCAGGTTTTATAAATGCAAAATTGTCATTGGGAACCGTAAAGCTCATAATGAGTAAAATAGTTGTAGCAAGTGATTTACCGAAAAGATTAATGGGATTTAAAATTCCTAAAAATGGGGTAATTGAACCAATGTGGGGATTTGCCACGTATATTCCTTTTCAAAGTCCTTTCATATCTTTTTATTCTGTGAGAAGGTTTGCCAAAATATGAAAAGACCTTTGAAATGAAAGTTTTCCCCTCTCTAAAAAATTTACAAAATTCATTGTGCAATTTTCATCTATTTACCTCCAAGTCAAACAAACAAATATTGGGGGCATCTGTTAATGGTAAATCACTTTTCAATTAAACAAGTATTTCGATCAAGTTAGGTTTCAATTAAGTGATGGTAAAGTTATTTTGACTTATGAAAATTAGCAAGGTTGAAAGAAGATGTGAAGGATGTTCAAGGAGAAGGGTCACAACAGATGATCAAAGAAGGTTTCATTCAACTTGATTGAGATTGTTGGTTTGAAGAGATGAATAGCACTCTAGCAAGATAATTTAGAAGATTTTCAATTACAGTGGGCTACAATCAAGATTCAATTCTAAAGGATTTGATTCAAAGAAAAGTTTAGATTTATTTAGTTTGCATGTTTGACAAATGTCAAAATTAGATGTAATTAATAGTGACAAATGTCCAAATCTTAGAGAATGGGCAATTACATTTTCATTCATAAATATTACAAGGGGTGAAGGCATTAAGTCGGTTGGAAACATTTGCTTAAATTCCTAACACATTTTCTACAGTCACATTGACACTTATGGATCATGGGAATAGCCAAATACGCATTCGACCTTTCTTGTTTTACGTGCTTTTACATTCAACAAAAGCTACATTTGTTCCATTTCATTGTTTTGCTTTAACATTTGATTTCTATTCTTTACGTTTATGTCATATTTGATTTATGTTATTTATATTTATGCTCTGTTCTAAGTCTTTAGTCAATTACATTGCTTGTCAATTTTGTTTATTCTTATTTGATATTTAGATTATCGAATGCTCATATTTATAGTTTTTGTATTGCATTACATTGACATTCTTGATTTAGTTCATGAATTACCAAGTATTTGAAAATCCTTAAGGTGGAGATTCCCTTCCTAAATTGCTAACTGGAATCAACACTTTGACAAATTAAAGACAATATCAGTCACAAATCTTTAGTGAAAACAATTATATAAGTATGCAAATTCTTATATTGATGTAAATACATCATATGATCCGCATATATATTAAACCAACTTATGAATAAATGAGTCAAACACTCATTAGCTCATGCTCCACTTATAATTATTGCAAAGTTGAATATTCTAACGCTCAACTCATTTAACCCCAAACTAGTAATGTCAAACTAATGTGGGTTGACTTAAGTGGTTGATGGGATATGGATAAGGTTTTGTGCATCTTCAGTGCACAAATTCAGATTTTCCCTTAGGTAGTAATCATGCATGGTGGGAAACCCTCTAGAAGGAGATTTCTTAACACCTAATGGCTATGAGTTAGTAGTCTCTGTGTGAAACTATTAGAATTGTGTAGATCCCTGTGTTATAGTTTTATTGTATATTTGTACTCATGTTGTCGAGAATAATGTTTGCCCTTGCTAAGTAGTGTTTGAGTTTCCAATTTAGTTAGTAGGGGTGCTCTAGTTTTAGGAGAGACTTTGTCAAATTTTATAAAAAAAATTATATTGAATGTAAATAAGATAGGTTAGTAGTGAAATAATTTAAATAATTGGACCTTAATAAATATCAACTTTGTAGTTAAAATATAACTGATGATGTAATACATAATTTTTCTAAGATTCGATGACCCTTGAATTCTAACCATGAAAACATGTGAGGTTTGATAAGAAATTATAATTAGAAGGAAAAATGAAAATTAAAGAAACAAGAGTATAAAAAATTTGTAGAATTTTGAATTTATTTTTTAAATGATAGCAAATAATCAAGGAGTGTAGTTCTCTCAACTATAAAAAATTAATCCAACTAATTAGATTCTCATAAAATATGAGCTCTCTAGTTAAAGCATAAGTAATGATTTAATGCACAATTTTGTTATATCTCAAAGAATATATGATGCTTGATAATAAAAAATTGTAATTAGATGGAAACAATGAAAGTTAAAGGAAGAAGCTTATAAAAAAATTAGGAGAATTTAAAATTTTTTATTTTAAAAAATAATAACTAGTAAACAAGAAGCTGTGCACTCCCCTAAATTGTCAAAATTATACCAATACATTATACCATCATAAAATATCAAATCTCTAGTTAAACATAAGCAATGATGTAGCACACAACTTTGCTAAGACTCAAAGATTTGAAGGCTAACCATTAAAATATGTGAGGATTGATCAAAATTTATAATTAGAAAATTGATAATAAGTGCATAAAAAATTAGGAGATTTTTTATTTTTTTAAACTGATAACAAATAGAGATGGCACAATGGGTCGGCTCGCCCCAACTCACTATGGGTTGGCAAAAAAAAGGATGGGACAAGTTGATCTGTTTTTAATATATGAGTTGAAAGACTTAATCTATCCCATTTTATGGTGGGTTGACAGGTTGACGAGTCAACTCACTTAAAAAATAAAATAAATTAAAAAAAGCAGTTAGCAAGTTAACCTGACTAAAAATTGAACAAAAACGGTGGGTTAAGTGGGTCAACTGGCCTAACACGTCCAACTTAGCCTAGAACTAATGAAAATTGGCGAGTTAGGTGGGTTGACTTGCTAATCTACCTAACTTAAACTCATTTTTTTAATCCAACAAGTAAAAAAAATAAAATCTAACCTAACAGGTCAACCCACCTGACCTGCCACAACTCGCAGGTTAAGCGAGGCGGGTTAGATGAGTTGAATTTGAAAAATAAATTAGCCAATGCAATCCAACGTGCCATTTTTTGTAGGTTAAATGGGTTGATCCGGAGAGTCAAAACACATATTGTCATCTCCAATAACAAATTTATTGAAGTAAATTTCGTTGGTAAAACATGTCAGGTTTCTTTTTTTCTTTTCTTTCCTCTAACATTGTTGCCCACAAAAAATTTATAATTAATAATGAAACTTTTGCCAATAAATTACCAACGAAACGTATAACTCATCGCCAATTTTTACCAATGACAGTTTTACTTACGATTATCTTTTATGTCATTAATCCATCACTGATTATTTCTTATCGACAACTTTTATTTATTTACTGATAGATTTGTCCATCAATAAATGGTGAATTTCTAGCATTATGAGGAGATATCCTCTCAGTGAATCTCTACTAGCTCCTTTTAAATCTCAAACATGTCAATAAAACCCTATCTACACGGCTTTAGCTTTATGGAACATATTTTTACTTTCACTTTATGTATAATGTTAAAAATGGTTCAACTATTCATTAGGCAAAAATGAATATATTGGGGTTGTTTAAAAAACAAGCGAACATTTGAAGGGTTGGTCCTAAAGGGTTGGTGATGTAAACGGATCCGTTTAGCTTATTTAATAATAAAAAATATTTAGAAATTGAAAAAATGAATAAATTTAAAAGAAAAATAATCTGACTTAGCTTGTGGGCAAGCTCATGTCAAATCACATGCCGAAATGGTTGGGCCAGTTTGGCCCGAGGTTAAATAATAAGCTTGTAAATGCAAGACCCTAACACTGACTGGGCTTGCAAGTTAGTCTAACGGTTTTGACATCGCTTATCACCACATTTTTAAGTATGATTTTAGTTAAGAATTTTGTTAACAAGTGCTTTAAAGAAGTTAAAATAATTTTTTTTATTAAAATAAAATAAATAATTAATTTTTTTAATTTTAATTCATTTAATGTCTTATTTTCATTTAAAAAAAATTATTTTGACTTTCTTAATAAAGTCTCCCTTTACGTAATTTGATCCAACAAATGTTTGAATTTAAAGTTAGAGAATGGGAAGAAGTTAAATCTAACCTGCGGGAAATATTTGATGCATGTGATACATACTTGTACCGAGCTGTCAAATGGAAAGATAGAATTCTTAGCTAGAGAAAGAAAAATTGCAAATAAAACTAATTTACAGCTTTTTGTTTTTTAATACCGAAAAAGAGCATTCATTAAGGGACACTCATCAAACCCAACAAGTTCAAATTACAAACAAAACAAGGGGGACTCAATCATCATGGCATATAAGCGTGTTTGGGAACGCTTTTTTCCTTCTCCAAGGCATGTTATTTGGTAAAAAAAAATTATTATAACAATAATTATGTATGTTTGATAATTTTTGTGGAAATAAGCTTGCACGAAATAGTTTAATATGTCAAGTTTTGATGATGACAAATACTAGATAAAAAAATGATGCTTATGCTTGATAGATGTACTTTATAGATGACAATTGCATCACAAAAGATTATTGATTATGTTACATAGATGTGCTTAATGTGATATATTGTATCATGTATGATTATGTACCTTATCTAGTTATATTTCACTTAATAATCATGCAATGAGATGTATGTAACATTTTTCATATAATATATCCAATAATGATTTATATGAGTCTTAATGAATTAATATTAGATTTAACTTTGTTTAAATGAAAATGTGCAATGTATTCTTTGTTGCATCCTATATTGTGCATATCCATTAGTAATTGATAAATATCTTATTTGGATGTGTCTATGAAAGTCTTATATGCATGTTAGACTAACTGGAGTTATACATTTATGAATCATGCATATGAAGATATGAAATTATGAATTTGGACTAACTATGTTTGATTAAGTGAGCAATACTTTGTAAGATAGTCCAAGTACTAAGAGTGAGCATTGTAACAAGAAAGCAAAAAATCACAACTATGCTCAACTCAAAAAGAATGAGAATGAAAAGATATTCCAAGCATTTGTAAATCTTGAAGAGAAGATTTTCTTTGGAAGCTTGGATTATATCAAGAAGTGATGGTGGCAAAAGATCAAGTCCAACATCTTCAAGAATAGCTTATAGGACTTAGATCTTGTGTAAAGGTAAATGAGAATCACACTAAACTCAAATAAGTTTTAAAAATCTTTACAAGTGTTTTTAAAATGCTTAAATGCCCAACAGAATGTTTTTGGAAAGCTAGCCTTGGTGGTATTTTAAATCTGTGAAAATTAGTCAAGTTTGTGTTTTGTAAAACTGATATTTAATTACTCTTTTGATAATAACTTTCAAACTACTTTGAGTTTTGTTTTGAAACTTATCTTATATGAAAATAGACTCAAATATCTTTCCAATGAGTGGTCATTTGCTTTAAACGGATAGGAAACGAAAAAGTTATGACCAATTAAAGTTTAAGTTTTGAAAATCTGACATTTGGTTACTATTTTGATCATATCTTTTAAAATACTTTGAGTTTTGTTCTAAAACTTCTTTCATATGAAAATAGACTCAAATATATTTCCAATGAGTGGTCATTTGCTTTAATCGGATAAGAAATGAAGAAGTTATGACCTTTTAAAGTCAGCTTTCAAAACCAGAAATAGTGTAATCGATTACATAAGTCATGTAATCGATTACAACGTTGACAGAAGTCGTGTAATCGATTACACAAAGTATGTAATCGATTACAAAGTGCCCAAAAAGCTTGTAATCGATTACATGAAGCTTGTAATCGATTACCAAGTGCCCAAGAACGTTTTTAACAGCTATAAACGGCTAGTTTTCATAGAAAAACATTATAAAACACTACCAAAGACTATTTTATCACTTGGGCTCTATATATAAGTGTTGTATGAAGCTTATACACTCCTTGAACACTAGAATTGATCCTTGAATCATCAAAATCATATTTTGAGCTTTAAAGTGTGAATCCTTTATACTCATTGAGCTTCAACTTGTATTATCCACTCTTGAGAGAGTTTTCTATCATTCATACTTTGTTCTTCAAGTTGTATATCCACTCTTGTGAGAGTTTCTATTCTTTCTCTTCATTTTGAAATCATTGTAAGAGGGTGGGGTATCCCTTAAGAGAGAAAATGGTGAGGTATCCCTTGTAGTGAGACTCAAACACAAAGGGTGAGGTATCTCAAATGTGTTGTGAGTGCTCTTGATTGTAAAGGTCATCAAGCACCTGTGAAGCTTGAAGAATTGGAGGCTCTAGCACAAGGGTGAGGTATCCCAAGGTGTGAGGAGTGCTCTTGTATGTACAAAGGTTTTCTTAGCACCCGTGAAGTCTAGGAGATAGTGAAGAAAATCTCAAGTTAAGCTTGGGGACTGGATGTAGGGCACAAGTGGTTGGTGGCTGAACCAGGATAAATTCTTGAGTTTGATTCTCTCTTCCCTACACTCTTTAAATTCAGTATTTGGTGAAATATATTTATCTATTGCATATCTTGATGTTTTGATTGTTACAACTTGATATCTAGCTTATTCACTTAGTTCATCATATATCCTAAGTTGTATTTGAGTAATCTTTAATAGTTGTATATTTATTAGACTTATTCCGGTGCATTTATTAATTGAATGATTCAAAATGCATAATTTATCAAAGTTGCATTAAAATTAGTCATCACCCAATTCACTCCCCTCTTGAGTAATGATTTCCATGGCTAACAATTTTAATTTTAATTTTTATATGAAATTTAATGTATTTTAATTTTTTTCATAATGTTAAATTTCAACTTATGATTTTAGAAAATAAATTATCTTTTATACTTTGATATGTAAATATAATTTTGTCCTCAATTAAATAATTTTTTAATCAATTAAATAACTTTTTTAATTATTTTATATTTATTTTAATAATTTAATACATAAAAATAAATTTTTATATCATATAAATGAAACAGATTAGTTTAAAATCACTTTTCAAATTAATATCTAAACATAAAATTAATTCTATTATAATCGATTATAATAAAAAAATTATATAATAATCGATTATTAAAATAATTAAATTTTTACAACTATCTCAAATACGTATATAATTTCTCTCTCACAATGGCGAGATATTTAGATGAAGGGATTTAAAAGAAAGGAGAAGGAAATGTAAAGTTTTTATTTTAACTAAATATTCTCCCTATTTGGTAATTTTTTAAAATGAAAGAATAAAATAAGGAATTATATCATGTAACTTTGATATAATATTTTATTGAATTTTATAATTATCTTAATTTAAAAAATATATCTTCTTTTCTCTTTTCCTCTAAATCCAAGTGTTATTTTACCCCAAGTACAAAAGTGGCTTTCATATTAAAATAATATAAATAATATTTTAAAAATCATATATTTTAATAAGTAAAATGTAACTTGTGAATAAATTTATTCATTGGAAGGGTAGAAGCCACTGGAACAATGGCATAAGTTTAACGCTTCAAAGCATTTAAAAATGTTAGATTGCGAAGCAATTAGAAGCACGATCCCTCTGATAAAGAGAGCAGCAGATTTTACCAGAAATTAAAAATAATAATAACTCCACGCAATTAACACATTGTATAATGTTTATTTAAATGCTTCTGTTACGGAATTGGAGTTAATTTTTGTCGACTCTGCATTAGGGATAGAAATAAATCAAGTTGTCCGTCAATGATTTATAGCCTAACCTATCTGAGACTTGACCTGACTTAACCTGTTTACTAAATAAGTTAGGTCAATATTTTTTTAAAAGTCTGTTTAACTAAAAAAATCAGGTCTTAAGTCATTTAATAGGCATTTTACCTTTGACAGATGATCTTACCTATTTAATTATATATAATATAATATATATTATTATTAATTATAATTATAATTATAATAAATTTATTATAATATATTACTATATTTTTTAATTTAATTTTAATAAAAGTCAATAACTAAAATTTAAGTTAATAAGTTAAAATAGAAATAACATATTTATTAATATATTTAATATAATATATTTATTAGAATAAAAATAATAAATTAACACTCACTACTTTTTATTTTTATAAATACTTACTACTTTCTTATTCTGATATTTGGTTGATGTATAACTTGAAAAATTAGAGTAAAAAAGTGAGCAACTTGGTATATCTCTAAGTCTCACATCGAACAAAGATTAGAGTAAGAAAGTAATTAACATCTATAAAATTAGATAGTGAGTGTTAAATTATAACAAAGACCTATTGACTTTAAGTAAGTCCGTTGACTTATGTAAAGGCTCAAGCCTGTTAACTTATGTAAAAATATATTAACTTATTTAAAAGTAGATCTATTATCCTATGTAAGACATGTTGACTTATTTAAAGGTGAGTCTGTTAGTCTATATAAAAACTTATTATCCTATTTAAAAATAAGTTTATTAACCTATTTAAATGTCTCATTGTAAAGTAAGTCTTTAAATAAGCTTTTAAGTCAGATCAGACTTTTAAAAAAGTCAGGTCAAACTTTAAAAATCAATTTATTACAGCCTCACAAATCAAATTTAAACTTTATAATTAAGATACATATGAAACCTATTTAAGATAAATTCAAACTTGACCTATCCTATTTCTACTTTGGTGTGCATATTTTAGACTCAAAACTAATTTCAATACCTCCAAATCACATAATTTTGACAAGTATAAATAAAATATAAACTTTTCTCTTCTGAAAATCAACCTGCAGTTTCTTAATTGTTAGTACCACGATTGAATTTTTACCGGCTACTATTAAATTTAAAACATCAAGAGGCAAAAAAAAAAAAATAGCAATTAAGGTGAGAGCAGAAAAATCAAACACAGACAGAATCTTACGTCAAGATTGAGAGAAACCAAAGCCAAGATTGGCCAGGCAAAGCTACAAAGAGACAAACTGCGACACCAAACCATATCGCAGAAACAATCGCCATTGTGAATTTTGAGAATCTCTGATTTCCACGCTGCAAAAATAGAAAAACAAAAGCAAAGATTTAAATATGTACTTCTCCTTCTGCCAAAGTCTTTTTTTCTTAAAAAAGAAAAAGAAAAACCAACAACAAACAAACAAACAATTGTATGAATTTTTTATCATATATAAATTTGAGGTTTATAGTTGTACGTCGTAGATGGCGATTTGGAATAGGATAAATGCGGTCAATACTACTGAATGGGATGATAAAGCCACATCATTAACTGCCACTGGCATCAGCTGCAATTAAAATAAAATCAATTAAGATATTTATTTTTAAAAAAAGTCATACAAAGAAAAAAGAAACTATATGACTTTATATTCTAATTTTAGTCAATCATATCAAATCTAATAGTCATAATAATTTTTTCATATAAAAAAAATAAAATAGTCATAATATATTTCCCTACTCTTATATAAGATATGTATTTTTATGTCGAAAATATATAAAGTGTTTTTACTTAGGAAACTTATTACATATGATGAATAAGAGAAAAGTAAATATTAATTATTCAACTTGTAAGAATAATCATCAAATTGCTTAAGTATGATTATACTTAGTATCTTGTCATCTAGGGGTGCACACGGGTCGGGTCTGAGAGAGAAAAAAATTCAAACTAATCACGTGAGTTCGGGTCAGATCGGGTCGGGTCGAGAGAGAAAAATTTGAGTAACTCGAACCGAACCAACCCGATTAGAATCAGGTTGGTTCGAGTTAGATAATCGGATTAATCGGGTTGGTCGGGTTGGTCGGGTCACCGGATTGGGTTGTAAGAAAAAATAATAAAAAAACTTAAATATAAGCAAATGACGTCGTTTTATTGGATCGTCGGGTCGTCGATTTGAGTTGTCGGGTTGGTTCACCAAACTCGTTACTCGAACCGATATTCAACGGGTTAACAAAATTTTATCCGACCCGAGGCAGAAAATTCGAACCAACCCGAATATGTGTGGTCGGGTCGGGTCGAGTTGGTCGGGTTGGCGGGTTCGTGGGTCGGGTTGTGCAGCCCTATTGTCATCTACCATATTAGTTCAACTAGTAAGTATCTCATGTATTGAACGAGTTTATTTTAAATTCAGATAGAATTTTAAAAAATAAATTAAAAAAAAAAATATTTAAAATTATAAAAAAGATATGTATAGTTAATTTATTCAGATAAAATTTAAAAATATATAAATTAAAAGAGAAAAAATATTCTAAAATTATAAAAAAATATTTATAATTAATTTAAAATAAAATTTGAATTTAAAATTTAAAAAAAAAATTTAAAATGACACATGTCATTCTGTGAGGGATAGTAGAGTAAACAAAAAAAACTAATATCAAGATAGTGTAGCCTAATTTATTATATTGGAGTGGATAACAACTAATATAAGGCTAATGGAAACGTTTTCAATAATAAAAAAATAAAAACAATAAAAAACTAATGTAAACGCTTGTTGGACAGACGATATTACTATAGATTTGAGTTGTTCAATATCCAATTTTGTGGGCATAAGACATCCTTTTAGCTGAACTATCAATTTGATAAGCTTGATTATGATATTAAATGAAATGACTCAAACTTAGAATTATATTCGTGTTTGATGAGCTTGCATATGATAGAGTATGAGATTTCTCATGTCCTGAACTAGATTCATGTTTGGAAAAATGATGTTTGGATGTAATGACACATGAGCATAATGCAAGTAAGTATGTAGGCGAGTGTATAGGTAAGAAGGAGTGTAGGCTAGTGTGAAAAAATAAATAGGACATAAAAGGGCCTATGGAATAAATTAAATCTAAAGTATTATTTTAGAAAATCTTAGAATTAAAAATACTAAATATTTAAATAATTAGTGTAATGATTTACTATCCAAAACAAGTTATGTAATTATTTATGTGTTCAAGGAAGTTTACCCCACACTCTTTTCACACCATGGTTTGAGGAAGAAGTTAAAAAGGAGCTTGAAGAGGAAGGTAGGAAGAGGCTTGAAGAGGAAGCCAAAGAGGGACTTGGAGAATAAGTTAGGAAAAGAAATAGAATAAAGATAAGAAAAGAAAAGAAATAGTGTGTATGTGAGTGGCAATCAGGCTACAAAGAAAGAAAACAAATTAAAATAAAGAAGAATAATAGGGGAAGACGGAGAAGAGGTCGAAGGTTTTAGGAGATTGCATGGTGGAGGAGGAGTGACCAGTCGGGGTAGAGCTAGTTGGAGAAATTGTAGACTACTCCAAGCTCTTTCCATCAAGTCCAAGGGCAGCTCAAGCATAAGGCTAGTAAAGCCCTTGCTTGACGCACTCAAAATTCTAAACTTCAAGATTTAATAAAACTATTATATATATATATATATATATATATATATATATACATATATATATTTATATAACTATTACATTTATTCCTAATAAATTTAAACCCTTAGTTTCTTATTTATGTACCATTAACTAGTCAACTATAACTTAATTACTTTTCAATATTCCTATTTTTCCTCTATATTTTTATTTATGAATTCTTACATTTCTAACATCTAATGTTCAAATTTTGTTCTTTACATCTTAAAATGTTAAAAAAAATCTAAAAAATGTTTTATATTAATTTAATTAAATAAGTCAAAAGCATAATATTAAAACTCGGCTTTAGGCCACCAATACTCTTGAGCCGCCCCTAATCAAGCCTAGCACATTCACCATCTAATATCTATCACCTTCTTCATCCTCATCTTGCCAATTCAAGGAAGAGAGGTAGAGGGAAAAATCTTGTCTTTTTACTCATTTCCTTGTTTTCTTTTCTATTCTACTCAAATCTATGCTTGTGTAAGGAATTTTGGGTATAAAGGGGTGAGCTTGGTCTTTGAATTTGGGAGCCTAAGAGGTTCATCCATGAGGGATAGAAGATGCATGTTAAATTGATTGTCTTGAATAGATGGGAACACTTAATTAAATATTTTGAGTTGTTTTGATTATTAGAACCCTCTTTAAGGTCTCATAAGGGTGGTGGTGAGTAAGGGTTTCGAAGGAGTTTAATGGGTGTTTCGCATGGTTTCTATGATTTTGGGTTAGAACTACTTACAGTTTTTTGCAGTAAGACATCTTATCTCACGAATTAGTCATCTTATGTTATGGATAAATCATCAGCTAACTAATCTTTGTCTGGATAAGCCAGCTTATAATCTAGATGAGGTAGCTTGTGGTTTGAACAGAACAATTCATAGTTTAGCTAAATTGACTCCTAGATTAGATAAGCTAGCTCATAATTTAGATTTAGATAAGTCAGCTCATAATCTTGAATCTTGATAAGTTAGCTCACAATCCTAATAAATCAACTCATAATTTAGATAAGTCAGCTCATCGTATGACCCTAAAGTGTATATTAATGATTTTAATTATGTCGCTTAAATTTATTTTTTATGATTTGTAACCTTGTTTATGGACTGAAACATGAACCATGAGTTAGCTCATATATTGGACAAATCAACTCACAGTCTAGGTAATTTAGCTCATGATCTAAATAAGCTAGCTTACAGTGTATTAACAATGTTATTTATGTTGCTGGAAATTATTATTTGCAACCTATTTATGAACTGAGAAATGAATCATGATAACATATATATGTATATGTGTATTTTATTAAATGTTATATTGATGTTGATTGCTTATGCGGCCATGTGGCTAAGTGTGAATTCCATGACTTGGTTTGTTTGATTGGCTATTGTAGCAATTGATTGTCTTGATTGAGGATACAAACAATTGCAATGAGCCTTGAATGGTAATGAGAATGCTATGATGATCATGATATGTCTTGTGAATTCTTGAATTATGTGTTGATTCATGTTTGGGGTTGTACAGATATCATGTATGTATTGATGTTAAAGTGACATATGATGATAGTCTATATACCATTCACAGTCATGGATATCTATGCTTGAAGGTGTTTAGGAGATGAAAATTGTTTTGAGAAATGATCCTCAATAAGGGAGGTGATCTCATCTGCATGCTATTTCCCCTTGGAACGTGGTTCCACAGGGATAAGTAAAGAAAAGAAAGAAAGTATTAAAGCAGGGGATGCCCTAGCCATATGTATATGAGAGCTCTCAGCATATGATGTGGGGACATGCAGGAAGGTTTCAAAAATCAAAATGAGACAAAAATGAATGTAAATGGCAAGTAGCTAGAGGGTTCATGAGGCATTATCTGCTAGTTACATGTTGATCATGTGTCATCTTGCTGTCTACTCTATTGGTTATGTGAGAACTATATTCTATGTTGTTGTGAACTGTGAAAAGAGAAAATGATTTTTTGTAGCTTGATACAACTTGAAGCACCATGTTATTTTCATATCCATTTTAAACTGATTTTTATATTAATTGAGAATTATTCAATTCTCACCCTGATGTCATGGTGTTTCCAGAGCATGGTATTCATTGATTATGAATGCTTCAGCAATAATAGCAATGGAACTTGAGATGGATTGTGTGCTTTCAGATGATACAAGAGGCTTTTAATTCTTAAACAATTCAATGTATTCGTGTATATAAGTTATATATGTAATGTGTATATTTAAAAGTATATATAAAATGATTGTATGCCATGCATTTATGACTAAGCTGAGAGTGATTATTAACATACAAATTAACTAAAGGCATAGTTTAATGTCTGAGGTAAACGAATATTAAAGTTCCTTCTAAAGGAGACTTTCAAACATTAAGTAAGACTCACCCTTACTTTGGTGTAACTTAAATAAAACTGGATTTCTATGGACTAGGAGTTTGTTTTCAACCAAGCTACAATTAAGAACCAGAAGAAATGAATCCAATGGTGTCACTATGGAATTTTTAGTTAAGAAAAAGTTCAATAGGATAAATCTAAGCTACATGATTAATTATAAGCAAGATAAAATAAAGAAAAGGGCCTCACCTAAATAAGCAGTTCAGTCATTAGGAAGAAAAAGAACTGAATAAGTAAAACCAAGTGGTAACTTACCTTAGTGCTTCTGTAGCAGGAAGGATATTATATGATGCAAGTTTTTAACAAATCATTTTTTTTATTGCTATTAGGTGGTGTCAGGTTAATTTGTATGTACTTTAATTAAATTACATTTTTAATCTAATCAAGATAAACTATTCACATCAAAATTAAGAAATTAACAAAAATATTTTTTATAACTTAATTTTAATAAATTAATATAACTAAAAATTCAAATTTGTGATTATGTACTTATCTACTTTACTGATAAAGCAACTCCTTAGTTTTAGCCAAACATATTATGGATGAGGATCACCTGCTTCGTCCAAATTTTGACAAATGTTTTAAATTTAATTACATTAGCCTCATTCTCACTTATATTTCAAAATGAAGCAATGCATGATCTCCATCCACATATTATCATGCTTCGTCCAGATATTTCAAGAGGAAATTATGGCACAACGGGTCCACTTATGTACGAAGAAATAAAGTGCAAATATTAATGAAAGATGGCTTTACCATTTATTCTCATAAGTTGTCTTTACCCTTTATGCTCATTGGTAAGAAGTACATCAATACAAGATGGATGAAAGATGCACCTTTATTTTCTTATTTTCTAATCAAACTATTTAAAGCTTAAACTTGGTGGGCCTACGAACCACCCCGCTCCGAAGATTGTTTCACAATAATAAAAATGTCTCAATCAAATACCAAAAAAGTGGGTGGGATTCCCTCCCTAGTCCCACTGCGTACCAAAACTTGTGTCTAGTTGAGGCCAATCACTGTGCATCATATGTTAATACGAGATAAATATTAAATTATTTTATATGTAATTATAACATTTTTATAACATATAAAATAATTTTATAAATAAATTAAATAAAATTAAATATATTTTAATTACACAAATAATAAGACTTTTTATATGAAAATATCTTTTCTATTAATCATTAAAGTTGGAAAAACGCAATCATCATTAATTTTCCTTCCTCGCGTTTCAATCCCTTTTATCTGTTTTATAATAACTAAATTTTCATGATGAAAGAAAATACAGAGGCTTTTTTTTTTTTGTACATCTGGTTGAAAGTTAAAGTTGAAACACATCCACACAAATATTTATTACAGATCCAATTAATTTTAAGCACGAAAATTTCATGCACAGAGGAGGGAATTGAAATCTTGCCTGAAGATATAAAGGAGAAGACATTAGAAAGAAATAAAATTGATGAAGAACCAAGTGAAAGTAAAGACACAGTGGAACTATTGAGTTGCTAATTGGTAATTACCTCCTGAAATCCAAACCTTTTATGGTACTCCAACTGCACTGAAGCGCTGAAGTAGAAGCAAGCGTTGTAGATGAAGTATAGAGTGTTCTTGGTGTTGCTCAACAGGGCGTAGTTGAAGTTGAGCCCAACCACGCTTTTGGGAATTGAGATATCACAGGTCAAACAACAAAACAATCAATCTTCTGGGTCCTAGAGAAAAATAGCAGGAATCCATGGAAGAGTAAAGCTTTTGCAGTGAGTTGTTATGTATGGCTACCTTTTTCTTCTGAAATTCAAGATGACTTGAAGATAAAAGCAGCTGGACCAGAAAAAGAAGACAAGCCATCCACAAATGGTATATGCACCTTCAAGGATAGGTGAGTTCCATGAAGGTTCCATCTTCAGCCGCATCAGTCTGTTTCAGCACCTATAATCTACCTGTATAATCTATAATTTGAGCTATAAGGCTATCTTGTTGGCTTGTTGCTTGTGCAAAGATTCGTTAGGATATGACTGGTGGGGCTGAGGTGGGATTCGCGGTAAACAGGAGCTCCTTAACGCATCGATGGGGAGTTACATAAGTGAGTATATGTAATATGGTGCATTAAGGACAATGGATACAGAGAAATTTTTGTTTAAGCATTATATATCACATCATAATTTAGATATTTCATATAATTATTGACATATATAAAAGTAATGATTCACATATTTAAATCTTCGTCATACAGATTATATGACTTGGTTTATTCTCTCTTCTTTTTTCTCTCTATGTTATTAAAACACATAAAATAAATTAATTTAATATTTTCACTTACTGGACGGAACATACTACCTAGAAGATTCAACAAAATTTAATATATATTTCTCTCTCATCCTTTTCCTTCTCTATTCCTTCTATTTTTTTTTAAAAAAATTTGAATATATTTTCTATACGTATACACGCGTAAAAAAACCAAGCGTGTACTCTCAATAGCCAAAATCAACCTCAAACCCTGGCCTCTAACGCAGACCTCATCTAAATCTCCAAAATTAATAGTTGGCTCAAGGATATTAGTATTCTCCAAAAATCATGTACTTCTCAATTTATTTTTTAAAATATTTTTTATTTCTAATTTTTACCTATTTTTTCCAGATAAAAAAATATTTTCACTTCTTTTTACTATATCTTTAAGCATAGGCACTTCCCGTCAACATGTACAACCCTGTCTATTTAGTACCTCCACCCAATTTTTTATTTTAAATTTCTTAAAAATATGTTTTAACAAAATTTTAAACCACAAAAAAAAAAATGAAATGAAGTGGCAATGATGAGATTGCTGGTAACTTCACAAGTTTTATGTTAACCTATAAAAATATATTAAAAAATGCAATACAATTATATTATAAATTAAAAATAATTGTGAAAAATGGATTTTGCTCTCTCAAGACTTACTATTTTACTTAATCATCACTGATACATTGGGGAAAAAATGAACACATATATTAAGGGTTAAAAATATAACCTTTTTCAAATATAATTTTTTATAAAATATATTCCTTATAAAATGTCAATTTCTTTGCGAATAAATGACAATATTTTTTTTCACCCGTTTCTTGCTGCATTATTTAAATAAGAGTGTTAGAAATATACAAGATAAATTTAATATTTCAAGCATTTGAATATTACTAAAGAAATAAATTTTAATGCACCTTAAACACACTCCAAATATTATAAATTGAGATGTACAAGTTTGGAGAATATTAATATCCTTGAGCCAACTATTAATTTTGGAGATTGAGATGAGGTTTAAGTTAGAGGCCGTGTTTTGATGATTTTGGCTATTGATTACACGCTTCGTTTCTTTTATGTGTGTGCATAGGTACAGAGAATAGATGGAGATTGATAAAAAATAAAAGTAAAAGGAAGAGACAGAAATATATATTAAGTTAAGTTAATATATTGAATTAAATTTTGTTTTATATGTGCAATAATAAATGAGAGAGAAAAAATAAGAGAAAAAATAAGTCAAGTCATATATGTGTAAAAAATATAAGTAGATTTTATCTATTTAATTATATAGACTAAATTAATTAATATTTAATAAATTTATAATTTTTTGTGTTATATAATTATTTTATAATAAAAAATATTATATTATTAATTAATTAATTTAATTCACATAATTTATATAAATAAAATTAAATAAATATTATATATATATATATATATATATATATAACTTTAAAGATTTAAATATATATAAATCATTATACATGTTAATAATTAAATCACATAATTAAAATATGATGTAATAGAAATAGATATAGTACATTCTCTCATCGATATGACCCGGCAGGGTGCTTCTTGATTTTTAAAAGGAAAACGTTTCTCGTCCAACCAAATACTCTAACTTTCATCCACCGTATGCTTCCGTATGTATATTTGTTAACTCGTCCATATGTCTTGAGAGATTTCACTTCTCTCTTCTCATTTGCCTTTTTCTTTATCAAATTTGGAGACTCCCTCGTCTCCACTCAATCCCTCTCAATCTCGTCTCCCTCCTTCATCTCACTTCTCTCACTCTCAGTCTTGTAGTCTCTGTCGTCTCCTTCTTCTCTTCCTTTCCCCAAAATTTAAATTTTTTTCTCCCTTTACCCATTCTCCCGAACCCTTTACCCATTCCCCAAACTTTGTTTTTCCCTAAAAGTAACAGAGAAAATTGGCGATTTAATGAACATGCATTCAGACAAGTTTGATACTATCTTGAACAAGTTCGAAAAGCTGCACGAGTAAGGTATTCTATCAACATGTCTGTAAAGTTCATTTCTTTATTTTTTTTTCTGGGTCTTCGCATCAAACATTTTACTTCATTATATGATTTGGAGGGGTCAATAGGTGTAACATACCCACAAGAATTTAGGATTTTTCAATTCAGAAACCCAGAGAGCAAGTAGCAAATGCTAAGGCATCGCTTGATTTAACCCACACTCTGGTGGGTAATGTGAGGAAGTCTCTGGTTTATGAGAGTCGTACTCCTTAATTTGTCGGTTGTTTGGTCAGAGAGTATGGGCAATCCAGCATTCAAGAAGGTTACCAGAATTCAATTAACTGGGAAAATGTTCTTTTCATTTTATATTAATAGGTTGGGAAGAGTAGTAAAAGGAAAAATGAATTAGTAAAAACAAGTGTCTTTGTCGTGCTTGCCCAAAATGAAAAGAGGAGACAACATGTATGTGAAACTAGTAATTACACTTTTTAACCCAAATAGTTTGTTAGTGCTAGAGCCTTGAGACATGCCTTGGATTTTATAGTGGAGCATGATATAAATTAATTTCATATTTTAACTTAATTTATATGTTAGTGACGTTAGGCAATCATGAAGGTGTTTATAGTGATGTCAGACATTCATGAAGATGTTTATAGATTGTTTTGAGTTTTGTTTGAATTTCATTTTCTTGAAGATAAGAATTGAATTAGTCTGGTTGAAATCTTGCTATATAGTAGTTATTTTGGTTTGTATCTGAAAAAGATTATTGTCTGTTATTTTTCAAAGTCAGCTTAAAATATAGATTTCATTAGCAATTCCAGAGGCATCTAATTGCCTGGTGTGCATTAACATCATATCATGTTAAATTATAAAACTACTACTTTGAGTTATGATAAGCGTTCAGTGCTATGTTAATGCTGGATTGCTGATCTTGGCCAGAGGAAAAGTTTTTCACACGATGCTTTCTTCTGCACATTGCTCTTCAGTAGGGCAGCTTTTCTATGTTGCTTTCTCTGCTAACTAGTTGTGCCTTTGGGTTCAGTGGATACAAATGAGTCTCATTTTGGATGTTGCCATATATGTAATATCACTCCATTGTGATTTTTTTGATCCATATGATGAACAATAAATGCTCCTAGTAATGGTTATTACTATTAGTGCCATATGATACCTCACTACGTATCTTGGAAGCCTGCTCTATAATCTACAGAACTTGAAGGAACCGTAAGTATTTGTAATTGTATAGCTTTAGGTTCTTATCAGGACATTTTAATGTCAAGATTTGTAATTTACTTACTTCCATATTCTTGTTTCGGAAGTGATGTCAATTCTAATAACATAGTGGGTGAAATACGATTTGGTTTACCCCCAATGCCGCATATATGTAAGCCAATTGTTCTTCTCATGACTAAATTATATGCTTGCTGATAAGCATACCTGTATGTTCAGTTGTGTGTTATTGTCTTGATTCTTTATTGTAAATATATGGCTTGCATTCTTGCAACTATTTAGGCCAAAAATTACCTCACAATCATTGTCAATCATGCAAAAACTATGGCATCTGTGACTGTGAGTTACATTAGGAGTAAAATGGAATTTTATTCCCCTGGAAATGTGCCTCAGTTGCTATTTAGTTCTTGATTTAAATTATGTGTTTTTATAGAATTTTTTTATTTGAATTATGTGTTTGATGTAGTCTTTAAATTATTTAAACTATTTTCATGTTACTCCTCACCAGAGATAGTAAAAGGAATAACACGAAACAAGTTTGAGTGATTTAAGGAATAAATCATACACTAAATTAAAATGAGACTAAATTGTGAGTATATACATTTCTAGGGACCAAAATGTCAGTTCACTTGTTACGCTAGTGTTGGTTTTAGACCAAGCTTGATAGAGAGAATAATACATGGGAACATTCTTAACCAAAAATGTATAATGAAAATTTATTTCTTTATATTTTCTCATCTCTGTTGAGCATGATATAGTGGTTGAATTTTACCAATGGTTATGAAATCATCATTGTTATCTTCTTGTCTTGCAGGAATTTAAGCCACAATTTCTTAAATGGACTCATTAGTGATATATTTACTAGCTTTGATAATCTCGAAGAATTGTATGTCTTCTCCACCTGGGTCTTTTGGTATTGCACTCGAATTTAAATAAAAGGAATATGTGGTCCAACCAGTACGAAATTTTATGCCCTACTGGATCTGTATGAGCGAACCATGAATATAATCTGAACCTTCTTAATTTTTAAAAATATTCATAAGGGATTAAATAGTATGTGTAACTATATAAAATATAATAAATAAAAGTAAATCATTCAACCCAAAAATAAAAATAAAAAAACAAAATCATAGCATAGTCCTCCTTATCGTTATCTTTTATTGAAGAAAGGCATATGATAGTTGAGAAGCACCAGAAAAAAGCAATTGCTTATAAAAAAAATGTGTTCTAACTTCTAAAGTTAGCTGAACTGAAGCGCTGTGATCATATTATCTATTGAAAATTTCATCTGATTGAGCTGTGAGAAAGTTAGATTACAAAAAGCAAATGCTTTGATTATTTTGTTCAAATTTCAATGTATAGAACCTCATAAAGTATGCTTTCCTTTCTTCAGGGACTTTTCATAGAATAATTTCTCAAGAGATCTACCAAGGTCATTTGGATCCTTATCAAACCTTGCTAGATTGTAAGTTTCATCTTTCATATGCATTGTTTTCCCATAAACTTGATTTATGTTTTATCATATACTCATTGGCAGAACTTTTCTTTTGCTGCCATACGATCCATATTATGATCTTCCACATGATACCCACTGATTATATTTTGCTAATGTTAATTTCTTATTGCATTAACATAACTCTTTTAAATGTATTGGCAATGAGATAATGAACAATTTCTCTTGACATCTAGTTAGCTAGGTGTATACTATAGATAGTTGTTTAGCTTGTGTGGGGTTTATTAGATTCTGCCTGAGATGATTTGGAGAATTTGGTCGGTTATAAATGATTTCTAAAATCTAAATTTAAGAATGTTAAGAATCCCACAACACCTCTAAAATGTCTTTTCTTTTCCCTAGTTCCCTTTTACTAATAACAAAAAAGTAATTTTGTGAAATTTACCTTTTATGATATGTAGGCTTTCAGAACATTCTTTGCTGAAGCTGTAATAACAAACTGGCTACATTCTATTCCACGTTTAATAACTGATAATGAAAATTGAAAACTTGGTATTGCCTATATGCAAATTACTTCCATGGACAATGAGTGTAGAGAAGAAGTTTTGAGAGCTGCAAATGCTATGGAGTTGTTGTCCTGATTTTCAAATTTTGTTCTACACTCTTTAAAGTGGCACCATGTATAGTTATGTGTACAGGAGTAATTTATGTATAGTGCCTCACTATTGATAAGGTATAGGGATATATATTGTGATACATAGGCGATAGATGGCTTTTTTGGTAAGCCAGGTGTATTGTTTTGTATTTACTTTTACCTGTAGCCTTAAGAATATTTGAAGTTGAAAGAAATACTACATTTACCCCCCATTATTGGGAACTCTTTTTTGGATTCACCAGAAACTGATATAGATTAACCACTTATTTTTAATGTATTGACCAGTTATATTATCACTCACCAATTAATGAGACGCACCACAAGACCATGGTCTTCTGACCATTTACTCCAAATGTGTTAACCACAACATTACACATCTCAACTCCAACTAGTCATGGATTTGTAACAAGTTCACCCCCATTATTGGGAACTCATTCTTAGATTCAGCAGAAACTGATATAGATTAACCACTTATTTCTAATGTATTAACCAGTTATATTGGCACTCACCAATTAATGAGACTCACAACAAAACCATGGTATTCTGACAATTTACTCCCAATGTGTTAACCACAACATTATACATCTCAACTCTAACTAGTTATGGATTTGTAACAAGTTCACCCTATTATTGGGAACTCTTTATTGGATTAATTAGAAACTCATATATATTAACCACTTATACGTAATGTATTAACCAGTTATATTGAAACTCACTAAGTAATCAGATTCACCACAAAAACCCTAGTATTATGACCATTTACTCCCATGGTGTTAAAAACAACATTATACTTGGTGAGTTCCAACTAATCATGGATTTGTAACAAGTTCACCTCCATTATTGGGAACTCATTCTTGGATTCACTAGAAAGTCATATAAATTAATAACTTATTTCTAATGTATTAAACGGAAACTGATATTGTCATGGATTCACCAAGTAATCAGATTCACCACAAAAAATATGGTATTCTGATCATTTTCTCCCAAGGTGTTAAAAATAACATTACACATCTCAACTCCAACTAGTCATGAATTTGTAACAAGTTCACTCCCATTATTGGGAGCTCAATCTTGGATTCACCAGAAACTGATATAGATTAACCACTTGTTTCCAATGTATTAACCAGTTATATTGGCACTCACCAATTAATGAGACTCACCACAAAACCATAGTATTCTGAAAATTTACTCTCAACGTGTTAACCACAACATTACACGTCTCAACTCCAACTAGTCATGGATTTGTAATAAGTTTACCCTCATTATTGAGAACTCTTTTTTAGATTCACCAGAAACTTATAGTAATTAACCACTTTTACGTAATGTATTAACCAGTTATATTAGAACTCACCAATTAATGAGACTCACCACAAGACCATGATATTCTGACCATTTACTCCCAACATGTTAATCATAACATTAATTGGTGAGTGCAAATATAAATGGTTAATACATTAATGTTGTGATTAACACATTGGGAGTAAATGGTCAGAATACCATGATTTTGTGGTGAGTGCCAATATAATTGGTTAATACATTAGAAATAAGTAGTTAATCTATATCAGTTTCTGGTGAATCCAAAAATGAGTTCCCAATAATAGAGGTGAACTTGTTACAAATCCATGACTAGTTGGAGTTGAGATGTGTAATGCTATTTTTAACATCTCAGGAGAAAATGGTTAGAATACCATAGTTTTTGTAATGAATCTAATTACTTGGTGAATCCATGACAATATCAGTTTCTGGTTAATACATTAGAAATAAGTGGTTGATCTATATGACTTTCTGTTGAATCCAAGAATGAGTTCCCAATAATGAGGGTGAACTTGTTACAAATCCATGATTAGTTAGAATGCATGAAGTATAATGTTGTTTTTAACACCGTGGGAGTAAATGGTTAGAAAATCATAGTTTTTGTGGTGAATCTGATTACTTGGTGAGTTCCAATATAACTAGTTCATACATTACGTATAAGTGGTTAATATATATGAGTTTCTGGTGAATCCAATAATGAGTTCCTAAATAATAAGGGTGAACTTGTTATAAATCCATGATTAGTTGAAACTCACCAAGTATAATGTTATTTTTAACACCATGAGAGTAAATGGTCAGAATACCATGATTTTTGTGGTGAATCTGATTACTTGGTGAGTTCCAATATAACTGGTTAATATATTACGTATAAGTGGTTAATATATATGAGTTTCTGGTGAATCCAAGAATGCGTTCCCAATAATGGGGGTGAACTTGTACAAATCCATGATTAGTTGGAACTCACCAAGTATAATGTTGTTTTTAACACCATGGGAGTAAATGGTCAGAATACCATGGTTTTTGTGGTGAATTTGATTACTTGGTGAGTTCCAATATAACGGGTTAATACATTACGTATAGGTGGTTAATATATATGAGTTTCTGGTGAATCTAAGAATGAGTTCCTAATAATGAGGGTGAACTTGTTACAAATCCAGGACTAGTTGGAGCTCACTAAGTATAATGTTGTTTTTAACACCATAGGAGTAAATGGTCAGAATACCATGATTTTTGTGGTGAATCTAATTACTTAGTGAGTTCCAATATAACTGGTTAATATAGTAGGAAAAAGTGGTTAATATCTACTAGTTTCTGGTTAATCCAAAAATCAGTTCCCAATAATGGGGGTAAACGAATTACAAATGAATTAATAGTTGAAGTTGAGATGTGTAATGTTGTGATTAATATGTTGGGAGTAAATGGTGAATGTTTATGGTTTTGTGGTGAGTCTCATAAATTAGTGAATCCATGAGTATATCAGTTTCTAGTTAATACTTTTGAAATAAGTAGTTAATCTATATCAGTTTCTAATGAATCCAAAAATTAGTTCTTAATAATGGGGGGAAACTTATTACAAATTCATGACTAGTTGGAATTAAGATGTGTAATGTTGTTTTTAACACCTTGGGAGTAAATGGTCAGAATACCATGATTTTTGTGGTGAATCTGATTACTTGGTGAGTTCCAATATAACTGCCTAATATAGTAAGAAAAAGTGGTTAATATCTGTCAGTTTCTGGTGAATCCAAAAATCAGTTCTCAATAATGGGGGGAAACTTGTTACAAATTAATGACTAGTTAGAATTGAGATGTGTAATTTTGTGGTTAACACATTATGAATAATTTGTCAATGTCTATGAATTATGGTGAAACTCATTACTTGGTGAATGCAAATTAACTAGTTAATACATTAGGAAATAGTGGTTAGTATCTATGAGTTTTTGGTTAATCCAAAAATCAGTTCCCAATGGTAGGAGTAAACTAGATATTTCTTTCAACATCAATTATCCTTAAGGCTGCAGGTAAAAATACATAAATAAAGTAAATACACAAAAATACATCTGGATTACAAAAAAGCCTTTTATCGCGTATGTATCACAGTATATATCCATGTACATCATCAATATTATGGCATTGCAATAATACATTCCTACCATCCACCCTAAAAATATATATACATCTTCCTCCTCTACGTGTAATTACATGCATTTTATACACATTATAAGTGACCTATAAATAACGATAGCACAGAAACAATCCACTTAAAAAGATAAGAAAAAAAAACTACTTAAGTGGGTTCTTGGTGATACATTAAGATCTATTTTCATGGTTGCCACAAAAAATGTTATAGACCAAATCACAGTGTGAGCACACTTTCACCAATTTGTACATAAGTCATTGTTAGCACACTTTGCCCATACAAAATAATGAACAAGGCACTGTGCACTCATTATCCTCTATACCAAAAAAAGAAAAATAACCTGCAAAACAACAATGGATTAGATTAGTGCTAAAGTTAACACGTTGAAGCATGTACATAGCGCTACCCTATATGTAGAATTGTGCAGAATCTAATGGTAGTGAATCAGATTAGTAAAAATTCTAAAATTTTAATACAATATGATATCACTTCTTAGCTTTCAAATGAGACCAATCTCATGTCATTAGGAGTCCTATAACTCAAATTATACACCATTTAGTGCAGACTATTTAGAATATAACAACACATTATGCATAAATTTTTCTTTTACACTTTTCTCTGGCAGAGCAATTTTATTTCTTTAGTGACTAATGAATTGTAACTAACTCATTGCCTTAGCTTTCTATCCTTGATTTGCTCGAGCACATGCTATCCTTTATGTTACCAGTTTAGTCTACATTATTTGATCTTCAAGAGTAATTAACTAAGAAAATAAATAAACAATCAACCATCACAAAGTGCTTAGAATTACCTGTTTCCTTGGCTTGGGTACAATAACAACACCTGAGCTAAAGTAGCCATCCCAAACTTCATATGCATGCCAAGCATATTTTTGGACTAAGTTAAATAAGACTCATCAGACGTAAGAAACCAAACAAGCAACAATACAGAATAAAATTATTAAGTTTATTTTTTTGCTTTTTATGATTTGATTGGATATGATCAGGTAACATTGGTCTTTTGAAAGAATCCAAAGAATGTTGTTATAATGATATAGTGACAATCATTATTACTAATGGTTCGTAGTCACTAATACGAGGTGGAGTGATAGCTCATCTTAGATTCATTTCAAATGTCATATTGGTAATACAAGTATTTAAAGTTATATGTGCCACAAAAATTCTTAACCAGCACAAACCATTGAGTTAAATGCCATTTAATTTGGACAGATTTGTTTTGACTTGTAGTTTTCCTCTTTTTCTTCATTAAAATGTTAACCAAGAGAGTTCCAAAATGACATTTGCATCATAGAAGCATTCACTTAATTCATGAGCTACAACACAAAAATTAACAAGTATACCTTACCTCCCAAAATGGTCTAACTGAAGAATAAGTCCAAAGTGCTCTAACTCAATAATAAGTTATTCCAAAATGTCTGCATGGACAAAGTATAAGAAGAAAAAGAAGATAAGGAAACAATTAGAATCCAAAAAAATAGTATTTTATACAACCAAATTCTATAATAACATTATATAATATCAACACACTCAGACACAATGTGCAAGCGTGCACCAACTGTATAGAATTTACAAAGCAATGTTTTATCCAAAAAAGAAAAATTACAAAGCAATGATCCAATACTATTTTAGCTCAATATCAGTATTGACCAGTTACAATTTCCTATGGTTTAGATATTTTGATGCACAAAGAAATAGTTAGTATGTATTAAATTCAAATGCAGTGGTAACATGCATAAATAACCTAATGAAAAATACCTACTAATATAAAATTATATATTCACCCAGGATTCAAAAAAATAATATCAATAATAATAGTCATGAAAACTAAATCCTAAGTATTTGAAGGAGGCAATATGTCACATTTTGCTGCCTTGTGAGAAAGTTACCTTATTGGTATAATCAATAAGCTTGTCCATCTATTAGCACCATGTATGTGGCAATGTGCATATTGATACTAAAAATCTTATACATATGTAGGCCAATAAAAATCCTATCATGTTTATAAGCTAGAGACAATATAATGATTAATAAATTAGTAACAAATACCCAAAAGGCATAAAAATGAGCTCAATAGAAACTTCCCATAAAAATAGAAATAGTGGCAAGGTCATCTCTGAACATTTTACCAAAATTCAATTAGCATGTTTCAAATAGTTAAAAGGAGAAAAACTTGTTAGCATGTTTCTACTATTTGGATATAATTGTGCTTGTTACACTCACATATACCAAAGTTTTTTGTTTCTCTGGTGGTTTGGATTTGGTAGTGTTTAAGGTAACAAAAAGTCCACAATAGACCCACCATAACCATCAATCTCTTTTTCTCCTTTTTCTCAAAAATTTTTGCATTCCAAATACTTAGGAAGCTTAGATTAAAACTGGTCCATCCCCAACTATTTTTGAAAACTAAACAAATAAAAAATCCAAGTCTACTGCATCTAAGAGGAAATGGAAATTTAATTCAATCAAGCCAAAATTCAAAGTAAAAAAAAAATTAGAATTTGGTTCTTAATTTGTTTCTTATGAGTCAACAAGCAGCATTCAACATTGCACTCTTTGCAAAAGACATAGCCTTGTTGGAAGTTCAAAGAAGAAAATGCAACACACCCAAGAGGAAAGAATTGAACTATGAGCAGAACTGTTGGATTAATGGTTAACATTTTTGCATAACTCAAATTTCTCACTTGTCCAATTTCAACTCATCTAGACATTGGTTTCCACTTTGGATTAATGGTTAACATCTTTGCATAACTGTTTCGTAGATGTGTCATTAAAGGTGCTCCCTTGTTCTCCTACCCTATTTGCTTTACTATTGCTTATTTAGACAATCGTTGGAAAGCTTCTTTCACATCAAATGTTAAAAGACCCCTCCTAATAATATGAACAAGGCCTAGAAAAATGACAACTATAGTCAGAATGGTCAAAATACAGGTCCCAACTAAAATTAAGATAATTGCATTAATGAAACTAGACAAAATAGCCCAAGACCAAAGAGTCCCACTTATTGTTTGTTATTTTACCAGCCACAACTAAGCAAGCCTTATTATATTCACATATTTCATTTCATATCTCCCTACTCCTTACTACAACAAATCTACCATGTATCTCATTTTGGTAATACTAAATCTTTCAAATTTCTATCTATGCTTATGAACAAAACAAAATATAAATATTTAATCTCATTACTTGCAACTCAAAGTCAAAGATCATAACTCTAGCAACCAAATAACTTAAAGAAAGCTTCTGAATTCTGGACTATCGGCAGTCAGCAGATATTAAGGTATGGCAGTCTAAACACATTTATAAACATGTTATCACAAAAACTTAATTTTTAGTCTAATTATTTAAAAAAACAACAAAAAAAATCAAAGAGGGAGAAACCGACATGCGGGCTATCACTAACCGAAAGAGAAGGAACAAACTTTCTGATTACATGCCTCAAGAAATTGGGTTTGTGGGAACATTGAATTTGGTTTGCAAGGGAAATTGAGGGAATAGGAAGAAGGGTCTTACTAGCAATGCTCAGAGCTGCAGGGTGTTCTTCTTTTCACACGGGATCTGATCTGAGTAACGATATGACATATAAGAGACTTACAACCGCCACATTGAATAATTTTGTTCTGAAATGGGTTAGGGATTAGCATATCACGAGCAATTCAGCCTGTAAGGATGGATCTCAACCACCGCTCCTTGCCTCTGCCGCACCAGCCGTCGCAATGAAGAGAGAAACAAATGCAAGGTGGAAGCAAGAATAAGAAGCAGGAGGAAGTTCTCGTGAAGATGAAGAGGAGAGAAGGAGAGAAGGAGAGAGGAAAGTTGAAAAAGAAAAATAAATTAAAAAAAAAGAGAAATCAAAAGAGAAAGAGAGTTGGAGTATACGGCTATGTGGCATACGGTGGATAGAAGTTGGAGTATATGCGGTGGACGAATAGTGCAGTCCTTTTTAAAATTTGTAGAACAGTTGTTATTTTTCTTTTTTTAAAATAAAGTGAACGTGAGTGGAGCCCACATCTTTTTCTATCTGTCTGGGCTCGCATGCCCTCCTCCCCAATCATTTCTCTTAAGTTAAAATATAAAAAAATAAATTAAAAGAGAGAATATATGTAAAGCTTAAAATGAGAATATGCAAATTAAATTTAAAAAAAATTAAAATTAGTTTTTAAAAAGAAGTTAAAAATGACATTCATTAAAAAATAGAATAAAAAGTTAAATCACTTTCAAATAATTAGACTCTAATTTAATATATAAGGGTGGATAATAATAATTGTTATATTATTTGCACACAATGTACACCATTTTTATACCATTTAATTAAGACTCAAATATTAGTTAATAAAGTATATAAATTATAATGCACCAAAAAATATAAATTATTAACATATTAATAATATATTTTCAACTTATATTAACAAGTTATTAATCTGTTAATTAATCTATACATCTTGTTAATTAATAATTAAATAATAATTAATCAAAGTAAAAATAATGTACACTAAATAGTGTGCAAGTAACATTTTCATAATTTTTATCTTTAAACTTTGTTTCTCTCTCTAAAAGAAACATAATTATAATATGGATTTAATTTGATTGTATTATTAATGTAAGAATTTTTTATATTATCATTTAATTATATATTATTATGTTATTAAAATTATTAAAAATTATACATATGATAATATATAATTAATTGATAGTATAAAAAATATTTATATTAATAATATATCAAAATTAAACTCTTTTAATATAAAATGTGGCTCAATTAACAAATTAATCTCTATGTAGGTGGATTTTATCTACACAGGTACGGAAACACCTTTATGACTACTATCAAGTTAAGGTTTGAGCAATGACGAATCTTTTTTTCTTTTTAAATCAAAAGGAGATCCCCACCACCAAGGGTGGGGCCTAGGAATAGACCCTAGTGGGGTTTGGGTGTTCTGAAGTAAATTCAGATGAGTATCTAAAATAGGCACGTATTGATGATTGAAGGTGGACTCCTCCATGGCATAGCTGTGGCAGCGGTGGTGCGAGGGGATGGGTACCTGCAAAAGACACTCTGACGCTCAAGTTAGACCGTACTTATTGAAGGCAGTCTGTATATTAAAGGAGATACATACCTTTGAGACCTGACTTAGCATTTAAAGGAGCATCTTAGGATGAGTGCAATCTGCATTAAATGCAATTGTTTAGAATTAGAATCCGTTTGGGATTGTGATCCATTTTAACTAATTTCTCTATTTATGTGGGATATAATTAGCTTTCATATCCATTAAGGATACTTGAAAGATTTATTCCTAATAAATAGGTAGATATACTCATCAAGATAGCGCGTAGTAATATCAGGGTATTATTCTAATAGGTTGGGTTGCTCCTGACTAATAACCCAAAATTCTGGTTCAGAACAGTTGCCCACAGCTTGGTGCTTAGATGAGACAGTTAAGTGTCAAGGTACCCATGTTTAGTAGGAGCACATGGCACGCAGTGAACAAAGGGATCCAAGTTAGACTTAATGTCAGATATCACAATGTTTTCGAAAGGGCCAAAGTCCATGATATATCATAGTATTCCTCCAGGGTTGACGTGTAAGGCCGGGGTTCGAGTCGGATCGCTCTGCTTACATTGTCATTCCGCCATCCAAGGTGTGTCATACGTTGCCCCCATGTGTTCGGGGGGTCTCGACCATACGTTGAGTGAATTCCTGCCGGGGTGTCAATAATGGACTCTGGTCGAGTGTGTGTCAGATTGACCCGTGGGATAAAATTTTGAATCATGGTCCAGAATAATTGCCCCTAGCTCGGTGTTTGGCCAGTATAGCGAAGTAGCAAGTCTCGATGCCCCTGGGAAATGGAATTCATGCTTTATTTGAAGCCGTAATCTGTGCTTCTCTGTTGGATTATGAGCTCTAATCTGGAGGCGTTTACGCCATAGTCCGGACAAGGTCCATCTGTCAATTACCCATAAGTGGCTGGGTTCTGCAGAATGAGCCAAAATTATTATTGTGTTTACTTCTTTTTCCATAGTTCGTACTGGGTCCAATGCCCATTGTATTGCTTTTCAAAACCATTTTATGGACTTGAGAATATTTTCAATTGAGGGGAAACCAAAGTCCAGGGCCCATTACCATTTGCTTTGGTATTTAGGATTCCTCGTGACTTTGGTTTAGAAACCTTGTATAGGGTCCATCACCATTCTCTTTGGTATATAGGATCACTCGTGACTTTGATTTAATTGAAGTATTGTCTGGGGTTCGTCACCTACTATTCGGGCGTTTAGGATCCTTCTTGACCTTGGCATAAGTGAAACCTTGTCTGGTCTGTCACCAATTATTTGGGCATTTAGGATCCCTCTTAGGACTCAAGCATAAAAGAAACATTTCCGGGGTCCGTCACCAACTATTTGGGTGTTTAGGATCCCTCTTAGGACTTAGGCATAAGAGAAACCTTGTCCGAGGTCCGTTACTAACTATTTGAGCGTTTAGGATCCCTCTTAGGACTTAGGCATAAAAGAAACATTGTCAGGGGTCCATCACCAACTATTTGGGCGTTTAAGATCCCTCTTGACTTTAGTTTAATTGGTCCTTACTGGGGTCCTTTATGTTTACAGTTTAGTGCGCGAATTTTTTCAAGACTTAGAATTTTTCTATTGCACAACCTGTTTAACGTAAGATAACTCTTGGTGGGTACCGTAATGGCTTATGCATGGATTTCACTATCCATGTTGCCAATAACCATGTGATGATTTTAGCCAAGTGTCGAGATTTTGTAACTCGTGACCAACCCTCTGAAAAGGGTTTGGTGGGTTCCCCTCTTAACCTAGAACGTAAGGCACTCCCTGATCCCATTGGTGGCTCCCTATTTGACCGTTTAAGGTGCAGCTCACATGGGCATGAGTTAAGACCTTTGAATGCGCTACTTGGCCTCAGAGGATGGTCAAGTGGATTCTCATGTTTGACCGTCTAAGGTGCAGCTCACATGGGCATGGGGTAAGACCCTTGAATGCGCTACTTGCCCCCAGATGGTGGTCAAGTGGATTCTCCTGTTTGGTCGTCATGTATAGCTGATCCTCTTCAGACCTTGTACTCCTTGGATCTTACTAAAGTGTGGCAACCTTATAGGTTGTATCGGGCCAAAGTACTTGTGGACTCGAGGTCTTCTGATGGAACAAGTGAACTTACTGTGGGCTTTGTGAGAAGGCCATCTGTATTCTTGTTAAGGAATTTCATGGCCAGGTGAGCGGTGGACACTACAGTGGCAATTTCATTCAGGGTTGGTTGCCCCAAAATAATGTTGTATGCAGACAGGTAGTCCACAACCAAAAACCTGACTTTGATGGTTCTATAGACTTTGTTGTCTCCGAAGGTCAGGAATGTTTCAAAATAGCCCACCGGGGTGATTTTCTCTCCAGAGTAACCGGTGAGCTTGCCCTTATAGGGGGTTAAGGCGGACATGGGGAACTCCAACTTTTCAAAAACGTCCATGAACATTATATCTACTGAGCTACCCTGATCCATGAAAATACATCGGACCTCGGCATTAGATATTATTCCAAAGATGATGAGTGGATCATCGTGATCCCAGACAATATTGTCGTAGTGCTTAGTGGTGAAAGAGATCGGTGGTTCTTCCCTATCATCAGTACAAGGCCTGCGCGTAGAGCTAGAGACACTTAATACCGCAATCCGTAGTGCTTTCTTCCTAGAATTATTGGATGAACTTACTCCTGCAAATCCTCTAGAGATAGTATTGACCAATCAATCTATCTTGTTGGCCCCATTTTGAGTATCCCAATTTCGATCCTACCGGTTGTCAGTATCACGGCTAGGCAGAGTTTGGGATTTTCGAGTAGGGTTGTGGTTTCTTCTCCTCTGATGTGGATTCGAACTTCGCCTTGGACTGCGACTACATCTTCGCTCCCTCCGTCTTCTATGACTTTCATTATTGCGGATGTCGCTGATGTACTTTTGTACTCATCCTTACTTGATTAAGGACTCAATGGCACCGCGGAGCTAGTAACAATCTTCTATTTCGTAGCTATAACTTTTATGTCATTTACAGTGCTTTGAATGATCCTTCTGAAACTGTTTCTTCAGAGGGGGCGGCCTCTTAATATCTTGGAACTCGGTCTGAAGCACCTCCTTCATAATGGTTTTCGTGAGGCATTCAAAAGAGTGTAATCAGAATATTTGAGCTGGTATACATCGCCTTTAGAGGAGCTTCGAGGTTGGTTAGAGTTCCAATTATTTTTCTAGTGAGTGGACTCACCTTTTTCTAGACTCTCTTTAGCCTTAGTGACTTCTTCTAATTCGATATATTTCTAATAGCGCAAGTAAAGTTCATCCAAAGTCTCTAGCTTTCTTTTTGCCAAAGACCGGAAGAAGTCTGAATCAGTCCAAAGGTCGCTCCGGGTGTAGTGAAGGGCAATCATGTCATCCAGGCTTTCTATATAAATGCAAGTGTCACTGAACCTATTGATGTATTCATGAAGGGACTCATTGCTCCTTTGGCGAATTCCAGAAAGAGAATCAACTGACTTAGGTCGCTCCTTGGCAATGGTGTAATGTAGTAGGAAGTGTTGGGTGAGATCATTCTATTCGGTGACGGATTTCACTCGTAAAGTTACAAACCAGCGGAGGGCGCCATTCTTTAAAGAGAGGGGGAAGGCGCAGCACAACAACTCTGAGGATCCCTCATGGAACTGCATAGACTGGGTGTAGGCGTCTAAGTGTTCCTAAAGGTCCGTTGTTCCATCATAGGGCTCCAAGTTAAAAGGAAACTTAAAGTTTCGTGGGACTCTATACGCCATTAATTCATCTGAGAAGGGTTGTTGTTTCCAACAGCGTTACTAGCTTCGTCATGTTGTGGCCTTCTCTGGTTGTGAGCTGCATTCCACCTTCCGTTATCATTCTTTTCTTGCACAAATCTCTCAAGATTTTCTAGCCGACGGCATTGGTCATCCAACTGACGTCGTTGGTCATTAATCAGTGCTATTTGTTGGTGCACCAATTCTTGAAGGCGGTTTCTCTTTATTTCAAACTGGATAGCATCCTCATGGTGGGACTCATGATCTGCGTCGTTATTCAAGGGGCCTTGGCAAGCATACACAGGGATTCTGGGCCCTTGAACAACATTGTTAACTCCTTCACCATAGAACATTAGTCTCTCTTGAACGGGGACTCTTTGTGAGGGGTGAGTACTCTCGACAGAACGTAAAGTCTCATGCCCTTTGTTAAAAGTCTCAATGATAATTGTCCAACTCCTAGCAGTGGAGGTTTTAGCATACATTGGTGGTGTGACAGGTTGAGGATCGCATTGCGCCGCCAGGCCCTATCCTTGACCAAGGGCAACGTGCGCAACACCTTCTCTTCTTGAACGTTGTCTTGTGCTCACCAGGGTTGAATGGGAGTAGAAGTTTATCGTTTTCCACAAACGGTGCCAATATTCTAAAGTAAATTTAGAGGGGTACTTGAAATAGGCATGTACTGATGGTTGAAGGTGGACTTCTACGTGGCACAACTGCGGCAGTGGTGGTGCGAGGGGTGGGTACTTGTGAAAGGCACTCTGACGCTTAAGTTAGGCCATGCTCATTGAAGGCAGTTTGTATATTAGAAGAGATGCATACCTTTGAGACCTGACTTAGCATTTATAGGAGCGTCTTAGAATGAGTGTAATCTATATTAAATGCAGTTATTTAAGATTAGAATCCATTTTGGATATTGATCCATTTTAACTAATTTACCTATTTATGTGGGATATAATTAGCTTTCATATCCATCAAGGATATTTGAGAGATTTATTCCTAATATATAGGTAGATATACTCATCAGGATAACGTGTAATAATATCTGAGTATTATTCTGGTGGGCCGGATTGCTCTTGAATGATAACCCAAAATCCTGGTCCAGAACATTTTTGTAATTTTTATCTTTAAACTTTGTTTCTCTCTCTGATAGAAATATAATTATAATATGGATTTAATTTGATTGTATCATTAATGTAAGAATTTTTTATATTATCATTTAATTATATATTATTATGCCATTAAAAATTATACATGTGATAATATATAATTAGATGATAGTATAAAAAATATTTATATTAATAATATATCAAAATTAAATTCTTTTAATATAAAATGTGGCTCAATTAACAAATTCAACCCCTATATTCTTACACTATTTTTTTAACATTACTTTCAACACCTGGTTAATGATGTACAAATTCGTGATTAATCACGTGTAATGGTTAGTTAATGAGTAAATTCAAGTTTCAACCCCTAAACTATAGATTTACTCATTAACCAACTAATATATGCAATTAACTATGAATTTGTACATTATTAACCAAGTGTTAAAAATGGTATTAAAAAGTGATGTAAGATGATATTTTTCCTAACAAATTAATCTCTATGTAGGTGGATTTTATCTACACGGGTACGGAAACACCTTTATGACTATTATCAAGTTAACGTTTGAGCAATGACGAATTTTTTTAAAAAAAAAAATCAAAAGGAGATTCCCACCACCAGGGGTGGGGCCTAGGAATGGGCCCTAGTAGGGTCAGGGGATGAGGAGTGTAAAATTTAGGACTTGAGCATGATCCATCTGCAACAAAGGCACTAACACATAAGTGAGCAATGATTATTCTTGCTCTCAAAACATGCAGTTGCGCTATTTGTCCACCGCATATACTCCAACTTCTATCCACCGTATGCCACGTAGCCGTATACTTCAACTCTCATTCTCTTTTGATTTCTCTTTCTGTTTTTGAATTTCTCTTTCTTTTTCAACTTTCCTCTCTCCTTCTCTCCTTCTCTCCTCTGCATCTTCACGAGACCTTCCTCTTGCTTCTTATTCTTGCTTCCACCTTGCATTTGTTTCTCTCTTCATTGCGATGGCTAATGCGGCAGAGGTAGGGAGCGATGGTTGAGATCCATCCTTACGGGCCAAATTGCTCGTGATATGCTAATCCCTAACCCATTTCAGAACAAAATTATTCAATGTGGTAGTTGTAAGTCTCTCATATGTCATATCGTCACTCAGATCAGATCCCGTATGAGAAGAAGAACACCCTGTAGCTCTAAGCATTGCTACTAAGACCCTTATTCCTATTCCCTCAATTTCCCTTCCAAACCAAATTCAATGTTCCCACAAACCCAATTTCTTGAGGCATGTAATTTAGAAAGTTTGTTCCTTCTCTTTTGGTTAGTGACAGCCCGCATGCCGGTTTCTCCCTCTTTGATTTGTTGTTGTTTTTTTTAATAAACTAAAAATTAAGTTTTTATGATAACATGTTTATAAATGTGTTTAGAGTACCATACCTTAATATCTGTTGACTGCCGATAGTCTAGACTTCAGAAGCTTTCTTTAAGTTATTTGGTTGCTAGAGTTATGATCTTTGACTTTGAGTTGCAAGCAATGAGATTAAATGTTTATATTTTGTTTGGTTCATAAGCATAGATAGAAATTTGAAAGATTTAGTATTACCAAAATGAGATACTTGGTAGATTTATTTTAGTAAGGAGTAGGGAGATATGAAATGAAATATGTGAATATAATAAGGCTTACTTAGTTGTGGCTGGTAAAATAATAGACAATAAGTGGGACTTTTTGGTCTTGGGCTATTTTGGTCTAGTTTCATTAATGCAATTATCTTAATTTTAGTTGGGACCTGTATTTTGACCATTCTGACTATAGTTGTCATTTTTCTGGGCCTTGTTCATATTATTAGGAGGGGTCTTCTAACATTTGATGTGAAAGAAGCTTTCTAACAATTGTCTAAATAAGCGACAGTGAAGCAAAGGGGGTAGGAGAACAAGGGAGCACCTTTAATGACACATCTAAGAAATAGTTATTCAAAGATGTTAACCAGTAATCCAAAGTGGAAATCAATGTGTAGATGAGTTGAAATTGGACAAGTGGGAAATTTGAGTTATGCGAAGATGTTAACCATTAATCCAACAGTTCCGCTCATAGTTCAATTCTTTCCTCTTGGGTGTGTAGCATTTTCTTCTTTTGAACTTCCAACAAGGCTATGTCTTTTGCAAAGAGTGCAATGTTGAGTGTTGCTTGTTGACTCATAAGAAACAAATTAAGAACCAAATTATATTTATTTTTTACTTTGAATTTCAGCTTGCTTGAATTAAATTTCTATTTCCTCTTAGATGCAGTAGACTTGGATTTTTTATTTGTTTGATTTTCAAAAATAGTTGGGGATGGACCGATTTTAATATAAGCTTCCTAAGTATTTGGAATGTAGAATTTTTTGAGAAAAAGAAGAAAAAGAGATTGATGGTTATGGTGGGCCTGTTGTGGACTTTTTGTTACCTCAAACACTATCAAATCCAACCCAGCAGAGAAACAAAAAACTTTGGTATATGTGAGTGTAATAGGCACAATTATGTCCAAATAGTAGAAACATGCTAACAAGTTTTTTCCCTTTTAACTATTTGAAATATGCTAATTGAATTTTGGTAAAATGTTCAGAGATGACCTTGCCACTATTTCTATTTTTATGGGAAGTTTCTATTGAGCTCATTTTTATGCCTTTTGGGTATTTGTCACTAATTTATTAATCATTATATTGTCTCTAGCTTATAAGCATGATAAGTTGTCATATTGGCCTACACATGTATAAGATTTTTAGTATCAATATGCACATAGCCACATACATGGTGCTAATAGATGGACATGCTTATTGATTATACCAACAAGGTAACTTTCTCACAAGGCATCAAAATGTGACATATTGCCTCCTTCAAATACTTAGGATTTAGTTTTCATGACTATTATTATTGATATTATTTTTTTTGAATCCTGAGTGAATATATGATTTTATATTAGTAGGTATTTTTCATTGGGTTATTTATGCATGTTACCATTGCATTTGAATTTAATACATACCAACTATTTCTTTGTGCATCAAAATATATGAACCATAGGAAATTGTAACTGGTCAATACTGATATTGAGCTAAAATAGTACTGGATCATTGCTTTGTAATTTTCCTTTTCTGGATAAAACATTGCTTTGTAAATTCTATACAATTGGTGCATGCCTACACATTGTGTCTGAATATGTTGATATTATATAATGTTATTATAGAATTTAATTGTATAAAATACTATTTTTGTGGGTTCTGATTGTTTCTTTATCTTTTTTTTTCTTATACTTTGTCCATGCAGACATTTTGGAACAACTTATTCTTGAATTAGAGAACTTTGGGCTTATTCTTCAGTTAGACCATTTTGGGAGGTAAGGTATACTTGTTAATTTTTATGTTGTAGCTCATGAATTGAGTAAATGCTCATATGGTGCAAATGTCATTTTGGAACTCTCTTGGTTAACATTTTAATGAAGAAAAAGAGGAAAACTACAAGCCAAAAAAAATTTGTCCAAATTAAATGACACTTAGCTCAATGGTTTGTGTTAGTAAGAATTTTTGTGGCACACATAACTTTAAATACTTGTATTACCAATATGACATTTGAAATGAATCTAAGATGAGCTATCACTCCACCTCGTATTAGTGACTACGAAGCATTGTTGCTTGTTTGGTTTCTTACTTTTGATGAGTCTTATTTAAATTAGTCCAAAAATATGCTTGGCATGCATGTGAAGTTTGGGATGGCTACTTCAGCTCAGGTGTTGTTGTTGTACCCAAGCCAAGGAAACGGGTAATTCTAAGTACTTTGTGATGGTTGATTGTTTATTTATTTCCTTACTTAATTACTCTTGAAGATCAAATAATGTAGACTAAACTGGTAATATAAAGGATAGCATATTCTAGAGCAAATTAAGGATAGAAAGCTAAGGCAATGAGTCAGGTACAATTCATTAGTCATTAAAGAAATAAAATTGCTCTACCAGAGAAAAGTGCAAAAGAAAAATTTATGCAGAATGTGTTGTTATATTCTGAATAGTCTACACTAAATGGTGTATAATTTGAGTTATAGGACTCCTAATGACATGAGGTTAGTCTCATTTGAAAGTTAAGAAGTAATATTATATTGTATTAAAATTTCAAAATTTTTACTCATCTGGTTCATTACCAATTTTATTTTGAAAATGGGTCAGATTCTGTTTAATTCTGCATATTGGGTAGCGCTATGATATGCTTCAACGTGTTAACTTTAGCACTAATCCAATTCATTGTTACTTTGCAGGTTGATTTTCATTTTTTGGTATAGAGGATAATGACTGCACAATGCCTTCTTCATTATTTTGTATGGGCAAAGTGTGTTGACAATGGCTTATGTGCAAATTGGTGAAAATGCGCTCACACTGTGATTTGATCTACAACATTTTTTGTGGCAACCATGAAAATAGATCTTAATGTATCACCCAGAACCCACTTATATTATTTTTTTTTTGTCTTTTTAAGTGGATTGTTTTTGTGTTGTAGTTATATATAGGTCACTTGTAATGTGTATAGAAGGCATGTAATTACACGTAGAGGAAGAAGATGTATATATTTTTTTAGGGTGGATGGTAGGAATGTATTATTGCAATGCTATAATATTAATGATGTACATGGATATATATTGTGATACATATGCCATTAAAGGCTTTTTTTGTAATCCAGTTGTTTTTTTTGTATATTTACTTTATTTATGTATTTTTACTTGCAGTCTTAGGTATAATTGATGTTGAAAGAAGTATCTAGTTTATCCCCAGCATTGGGAACTGATTTTTGGATTAACCATAAACTTGTAGATATTAACCACTTTTTCCTACTAACTTAACTAGGATTATTTGAAACTTACCAAGTAATCAGATTCACCACAAAAATCATTATATTCTGACCATTTACTCCCTAGGTGTTAAAAATTGCATTATACATGTCAACTCCAACTAGTCATTAGTTTGTCACAAGTTCACCCCATCTTTGAGAACTGATTTTTGGATTCACCAGAAACTAATACAGATTAACCACTTATTTCTAATGTATTAACAATTTACATAAACTGATACACTAATGGATTCACAAATTAATGAGTCTGACCACAACTCCATGAACATTAATCATTTACTCCCAATAGGTTAAAAACAACCTTACACATCTTAGAAATAACTAGTCATGGTTTGTCACAAGTTCATCCCATCTTTGAGAACTGATTTTTGGATTCGCCAGAAATTGATATAGATTAACCACTTATTTTTAATGTATTAACCATTTACAAAAACTGATACACTAATGGATTCACCAATTAATGAGACTGACCATAACTCCATGAACATTAACCATTTACTCCCAAGGTGTTAAAAACAACCTTACACATCTTACAAATAACTAGTCATGGTTTGTCATAAGTTCATGGTACCAAGTAGCATCAATACTCAAGAGGAGGGTGAATTGAATATGAAAAATATTTTGAAAAACTTTCGTAAAATGTTTGATTACGAATCTTTGTTGAAGCTATTTGATTGATAGAGATGAATGGATAGATGAGATGAACACTTTGACTTACAAATACAATAACCAAGCAAGATAGTACTCAAGTAAAGTCAATAAAATAGTGCACAATATTAAAGAGTTGAGTTTAGAAGAACAAACACAAGATTTATCCTAGTTCGGCCACCAATCCACTTGTGGCCTATGTCCAGTCCTCAAGTAATCATCCGAGATTTTTCACTAATTCTTCAAGCTTCAACAAGTGCTTGATGACCTTTACAAGTTGGAGCACTCACCATACCTTGGGATACCTCACCATTTGTGCTTGAGCCTCTTCTTTCAAGGGATGCCTCACCCTTTACAAATGGAGGGATGCCTCACCCTCTTTTACAGTTTATACAAGGTTTGAATGAATAGAAACTCTCTCAAAGAGTAGATAATACAAATTGAAACTTATGGGTATCAAGGATTCTCACAATTAAGCTAAAAAATAGAGTATTAATGAAAGGATAGTGAAAACACAAATTTAATGCACAATAATGATTTTCAGATTGTTCTCCAAAATGTTATAAATGCCCAAACACTTTCATTTATAACCCAAAGCAATTAAGAGCCATTGGAGGTAGTTAGAAGTATTAAATGCTCTTTAATAGAGCCATTATACATGTTTACAGGTTTTCCAGATAACCGGTTAGGGAGAAATCCTAATCGGTTAGACCTTTAAGTTTGATTTATCAAATAACTTGTTAGGCAATTAGCCTAATCGGTTAGGCCATTTAAATGCTCAGTTTATATTTCATTTAAAACACATGCTAACCGGTTAGGCAATTAGCCCTAATCGGTTAGGCTCTTTTTAAAAAAACATGTTCACGTGCCATTTAAACACTACTAACCAGTTAGGCAATGAGCCCTAATCGGTTAGGGCCTTTATGAATGAAGAGGCAATGCCTCTGACTTGTAAAATAACTGGTTAGGCAAACTTCCTAATCGGTTAGGCCTTTCAAGAAATAGCCTCTGACTTTAAATGGTCATAACTTCTTGGTTTCTTATCCGTTTTAAGCAAATGACCACTCATTGGAAAGATCTTTGAGTCTATTTTCATATGAAAAAGTTTCAAAGTAAAACTCAAAGTATTTTGAAAGATATGATCAAAAGAGTAACTAAAGGTCAGTTTTACAAAACACAAACTTGGCTATTTTCCATAGATTTGAACTACCACCCTGATTACCTTTTTCAAAACATGTTAGTTGGGCAATTTTGCATGTAAAAAATTATTTGTAAATATTTGAAAAACATATTTGAGCTTAGTGAAATTCCTTAAATACCTTAACACATTATCTAAACTATAAAAACTACTCTTGAATATTCTTGGAGCTTGATCAATGCACATCCATTCTTTCTTGTTTGTAATAATCAAAACCAATTATTTAATCAAAGCCAATTACAGTTCACCCCATCTTTGAGAATTGATTTTTAGATTCACTAGAAATTGATACAGATTAACCACTTATTTTTAATGTATTAACCAATTACAGCAACTGATACACTAATGGATTCACTAATTAATGAGACTGACCACAACTCTATGAACATTAATCATTTACTCCCAATGGGTTAAAAACAATCTTACACATCTTACAAATAACTAGTCATGGTTTGTCATAAGTTTACCCCATCTTTGAGAACTGATTTTTGGATTCACCAGAAACTGATATAGATTGACCACTAATTTGTAATGCACATTAAACATGTGAAGAATCAGGGCTGAATATGAAGAAACTAGGTTACACATCTCGTGTCCTCAGACACGAGGTTAGCTGTGTGTTTCTCTGGTACTTCAACAGGATTCTACACAGAAGCTGACCAAAAACACAGCCCATGTCCTCAGACATGGGATAGGTCTTGTCCTCCTCTGGTATCACAAATTTGAGGGTGTTTTAGGTGTTCCTGAGAACACGGCTCGTGTCCCAAGAAACGGGGTAAGCTGTGTTCTTCTTTCCCTTCAAATCCTATTGGAATTGTGTTGATAGACTCAAACACGGGATTGGCCATGTCATTAGAATGACCCGTGTCTTCGAATCAAGAAATATAATCTAAGTAATTCAATCTCTGTGGTAACCATTTACTCCTAACGTGTTAGAAACAACCTTACACATCTTAGAAATAACTAGTTATGGATTTATCACAAGTTCACCCCATATTTGAGGGTGAATGGTAGGAATGTATTATTGCAATGCCACAATATTAGTGATGTACATGGATATATAACTGGTTAATACATTTGAAAAAAGTGGTTAATATATATATATTTCTGATTAATGTAAACATTAGATCCCAATAGTGGGGGCAAACTAGTTAGAAATGAAGTATTAGTTGGAGTTGACATGTGTAATGTTGGTTTTAACAAGTTGGGAGTAAATGGTCAGAATGCCATGGAAAAAGTGGTAAATCTCATTACTTGGTGAGCTCTAATATAACTGGTTAATACATTTAGAAAAAGTGGTTAATATGTACATGTTTCTAGTTAATGTAAACATTAGTTCCTAGTAGTGGGGACAAACTAGTTAGAAATGAAGTATTAGTTGAAGTTGACATATGTAATGTTGGTTTTAACAAGTCAAGAGTAAATGGTCAGAATTCCATGGAAAAAGTGATGAATCTCATTACTTGGTGAGCTCCAACATAACTAGTTAATACATTTAGAAAAAGTGATTAATATATACATGTTTCTGGTTAATTTAAACATTAGTTCCTAGTAGTGGGGGCAAACTAGTTAGAAATAAAGTACTAGTTGGGTTGACATACGTAATGTTATTTTTAACATGTTGAGAGTAAATGGTCAAAATGCCATGGAAAAAGTGATAATTCTCATTACTTAATGAATTCATGATTATCTAGTTAATGTATTAGAAAAAGTGGTAATCTATATAGGTTTTTGGTGAATCTCATTACTTGATGAGTTTCAATATAAATAGTTAATATAGTACGAAAAAGTAGCTAATATGTACAAGTTTCTGGATAATATAAAAATCAGTTCCCAATAGTGGGGGCATACTAGTTATGAATGAAGTACTAGTTGGAGTTTGGTTGTATAATGATGTGGTTAACACGTTGGGAGTAAATATGTATATAGTTTTGTGGTGAGTCTCATTACTTAGTTAGTTCCAATATAACTGGTTAATACATTACATAAAAGTGATTAATTAGTATACTTAACTGGTTAATCCACTAAATAGTTCCCAATGGTGGGGGTAAATTTGATATTTATTTCAACTTTGAATATTCTAAATACTGCAGGTAAAGAGTTCATAAATAAAGTAAATATATAATAATACACTTGGTTTAAAAAAAAAAGGCATCTATTGCCTATGTAACATAATATGTATCCCTGTACATTATCAACAGTGAGGCATTACAACAACTGTACATAGAGTCAATCTAAAGAGTGTAGAATAAAATTTGTAAATCAAGACAGTAGCTCTATAGCATTTGCAGCTCTTAAAACTTCTTCTCTGCACTCGTTGTTTGGATGCAAGACCCAGCCACATAACGGACTGAATGGGATAACCTACCCCTAACTCTAAACCCCCCACCTCTTTCATCCCATCTACATGCTAACTCCCACAATAAGACATAGTTGATTTCTAAATTCTTCGGCATATATAATAGTGACTTGAATGGGGTAGACTCAATTCGGGACTTCTGGGCATCTATCAATGAGCTGGTCACGTCAATCAACAACCTCGGTGTGCAAACATGCCTCAATCGCACCTTCTGCATTATAAGAACAAATTGGTCAACATATTTGCATAGCCAAACACATATCACACTTTTTTTCTATATTAACCAAGTTGGTTACCTGATTGATGTTGGATAAATCACACCCTTGTCTTGCCCGTGAGCTGTTCATGGAAGTATTCTGCATATACAGAAGACCAAGTATGAAATTTCACAAGTACAGCAAGATTAAAGCACAAATGAAGAACAAGGTAATCAACCGTATTGGTCACAATACGGTTGTATTGGAAATTTTTTCCAAAACACAAAACTCCCTAATGTCAACCCAACGAATCAACAACACCCAATCAATAAATATATAAGCATTTTTTACTCATGTTTATTCTTTAATGAAAACAGGCTTCCAACACACATATATTTTTCACACCAAATGAACTTAAACGACCAAGCAAACTCGACAGCTATATCAACAGTCAGCCATACTTATAGGACACCAAACTATATCATGCATTACAATTCACTGACTTGGCCTCAAGTGAGTTCAATGATTCAAGAATTAAGCCAAAATAAGATTGAACCAACATCATAACTTAAAGACAGAGGCTATAAACTTCATCAATCTACTCCCTAATTTCAATATAAAAGAACTCATAGACATGCACTAACTTTATAATTTTGAATTCATTGTGTCATATAAAATTCCCTAAGCCTAAGAAACAACAAATTAGAAGCTTAAGTTAATGAATAAATTAAGAGTTCAAAAACAAAAAGGACTAAAGACAAAATACAATCTACCAAAGTCATATTCATACAGTGTTTAGACTCAGATTTCAACACTTTTCTTACCATGCACATTATCAACAATGACTCATACGCCTATTATTAACAAAAAAATACTAAGTGATTAATCTTTATGAGTTTATGGTGAATCCAAAAAAGAGTTTCCAATACTTGGTGAATCCAAATTAAGTGGTCAATACATTAGAAATAAGTGATTAATCTCTATTAGTTTCTAGTGAATCCTAAAATGGGGGTAAACTACTTACATATGAATTGCTAATGGAGTGAAGTTGGATGTGTAAATTTTCTGGTTAATATATTAGGATGAATTAGTCAATATCGATGGTGTTGTGGATAATCTCATTACTTGGTGAATCTAAATTAACTAGTTAATACATTAAGAATAAGTGGTTAATCTCTATGAGTTTCTGGTGAATCTAAATATGAGTTCTCAATAGTAGGTGTAAACTACTTACAAATGAATTACTAGTGGAGTGGAGTTGGGGTGTGTAGTTTTCTGGTTAATATTGTAGTAAGAAATGGTCAGTGTCCACAATTTTGTGGTGAATATCTTTACTTAGTGAATCTAAGTTAACTGGTTAGTACATTAGGAAAATGTGGTTAAATTATATGAGTTTCTGGTGAATCCAAAAATGAGTTCCCAATAAGGGGGAGAAACTTGTTACAAATACATGACTAGTTAGAGTTGACACGTGTATTGTTGTGGTTAACATGTTGGGAGTAAATGGTGAATGTCCATGGTTTTCTGGTGAAAGTCATTAATCGATGCATCAAAAATAACTGGTTAATACATTAGGTAAAAGTGGTTAATCTCTATAAGTTTTTGGTGAATCCAAAAATAAGTTCCAATGGTGGGGGTTAATTTGATATTTCTTTCAACTTCAAATTTGATATTTCTTTGAACTTCAAATACTTTTAAGGCTACTGATAAAAATACATAAATAAAGTAAATACATTACTCCCAACTTGTTAAAACCAACATTACACTTGTCAACTCTAACTAGTACTTCATTTCTAACTAGTTTGCCCCCACTACTGGGAACTGATGTTTACATTAACTAGAACCATGTACATATTAACCACTTTTTCCAAATGTATTAACCAGTTATATTGGATCTCACTAAGTAATGAGATTCACCATTTTTTCCATGGTATCTTGGCCATTTACTCCCAACGTGTTAAAAATAACACTACATATGTCAGTTCCAACTAGTACTTCATTTCTAACTAGTTTTCCCCCACTACTAGGAACTGGTATTTAAATTAACCAGAAACATGTACATATTAACCATATTTTTCAAATGTATTAATCAGTTATATTGGATATCACCAAGTAATGAGATTCACCACTTTTTCCATGATATCCTGACCAATTACTCCCAATGTGTTAAAAACAACACTACACATGTCAGTTGATGCGGATTAAAAGTTACAAATCAAGTGCAGGTTATTTCAAGTAATAAATTTTCAGGAGTCCGAGGTCGATCCACAGGGAATTGATGAAGAAAAATTTATTTGACGTAAGGAAAATATTTTGTCACAACAAAAAAAGTGATAAAACTTGGTCACAAATAAAAATGATTTACTTGAGTTAGGAGATCCACTCTTGATAAATAAAATAAGGACAAGATTAATTCTTTTTATAACTCAATTAGAATCCACACATAATGGAGGTTCCAATCGAAAAATATAACAATCAAAGTTCATTTAAGATTATATACGTAATTATATTATGATTCCTTTAATCATCTATTAACACCACCACTTATAAATGAAATCAAGCATTCATTGTGCAAAATCTTTTCTACAACAAATCAAGATCTCCACTTTATAAGGAGAGTTTTTGAATTGATTGGAAACAAAATACAACACATATAATGGCTACTTGATAATATATCATTTAAGCACAAGAAAAAGATTAATCTAACCTTATTTCATTGCCAAGAGCTTCAACCTTTCACCTAAGTAAAATGAAAATTAGTTACTCATAGACAAGAAGAAAGAAAGAAAGAAGAAGAAGAAGAAGAACATAACTTCAATTTAGAATAAAAGAAAACTACAACAAGATAAATAAACAACATAATAACATGATCTTGATCTCTAAGACCAAGATCCTTCAAATGATTAGCCAAGGCTCCTTTTTATAGAGGATTAAAGATACAAAATGATAAGGGGTCTGATTTATGAGTGAGCGGATGAGTGGAAAATGAGTGAAAAATGTCAAATAACTTTTGATGAGTGAAAAATTATAAAGATTCTTTGTCTCTGAAATCATTCAGTTCTGAAGTCATTGAATGCATTAGAATATTGAAATATGGTTTTCATAAAAGTTTTAAGTTTTTGTCTTAGCTTTCAAATTCCAGTAGAATCACCTCAAAAGGTCACCTACAACCCGAGATATGACCTAGTTACTGGATAGTACTCAGACCCAGCTACAGTTCCTCTGTTTTGAATTGTAAGCCCAATATGACCTCTAAGCAATCCGAAATGAGTCTTGTGTTCTTCATGAAAGTTGTAGATATAGGTCTTATATTAAAGATAACAAAATTTTAGCCCAATCCAGATCTTACAACCCAAGTTATGCTCTGATTAATGCACACTTTTCAAGTTCTAATCACAAAACTCGTATTCTAACTTCTAAGCCCAATTAGTTCCACTAGATGTCCGACTTTGGCCTAGAGCTCTTTATGAAAGTTGTAGAGCTATCTCTTATCTTTCCTACAAGGTAAAATACATAATTAGTAGACATCTAGAACTGAAAATATGGCCAAAATACAGAAATAGTATAAGACGTAAATCATGCTAAAAAAATCAATTAAGTCCAATTTGAGTTTAAACTTATAAAACATAACCAAGCTCAATCAATTAAGTACATGGAGAGTGTAAATGACTAAAAATGAAGGTTTATTAATGTATCAAATATGTGATTATCAAATTCTTCCACACTTAACTTTTTGCACTCTTGGGCAAAACACACAAGACTAAAACTAGGAAAAAAATGACACAGACTCAAAAGCTAAGACTCTAAAAGACTCAATTTCTAATAATATTTAAGAATGAAGAGCAACCAATCATTTAAGGGATCAAAACATTTATGAGGTAAAGTTTCTTCACATTTCAAACCAACAAGCAAGGAAATTTTAGTTAAAAAGCATGAGTCAAGAATGATAGATCCTCACAAGATTCATTCTCAATCCCTCAAGTGTTTAAAAGGTAGACATTTCACTCAATTCAACCCATGAAAATTGTACTACCATAAGCTTGCTTATCTTCTACTTCTCCACTACTCAGAACATATGCACACACAAATCATGAGGACTTTATTCAAGGTTGTAATGAGGTCAAGGTAAAAGAGAAGGTAATATGAATATGACAAGTTAAATACCAAAGAAAATAAAAGAACGTAAGAGCTGAGTTCAATTAACAAGCATGAAAGTTCATCCCAACTCCACCTAATACAAATTTTCTTTACATATTCTTTTCCTTTCCTTTATTGCCTTATTGGCATTTCTTTACATTTTTTTTATTTTTTGTTTTTTGTTTTTTGTTTTTTTATTTTACAAGATGAACATAATATATACAATTTTTTAAGTAAACTTTTTTTGAACCATTTTGCACACACACCCCCACACTTGTTCAAGAACTCATCCAATGACAAAGACAATGTTCTCTTATTCCCTAAGGCAAGGTAAGAACATAGTTTTTCATTTAAGCAATATAATGAGTTTGAAACAAAGAATAGTCAAATAAGTTCAAAAGGGTTAAGTAAGGGAAAATAGGCCATTTCAAATGTCTTACGCTGGTAGGAATCAGAGAATTTTCAAGAAGCCATAAGAGTGCTTGATATCATATTAGGAATCAGAAAATTTTCAAGAAGTCATAAGAGTGCTTGATATCATATTGAGACAATATGCTGTTGAGCAAGGCTACCTATTTGTGCACCAATCATTCTAGGCTATTTGGTTAAAGTAGCTATTTCAAGAAAAATGTCTCAATCATTTTTAAGTATGCATGTGAAAATGTAGTCTCAAAAAGGATCAAAACAAGTTCTAGAATAACAATTCCATGAGTGAAAATCACACAAGAAAGAAGAGAATGGTACAAATATTCAATCCATTCGTCAATAGGCTCAAAATCTCACAAGGCATATTTCTATCATTCTCAGTCCACCAATTTAACATCCATAACCAAGCATGTGATTTTTAAGAAAGAAGACAATTTACTCAATTATGTAAATTTTCTTTAATTTGAATTGCTACTTCTACATAACATAGTTGTCTACCTAATTACTCCTTACTTTGTCACTAATTTTGATGCGTTTCAAGAGTAAATAATTCACTCCTTACTCTGTCATCCTTAATTAGTTTTGTTGTTAGTAAGTTGCTTACAAACATATAAACACAACAAACATATTAATACATACACTTCCTAAATTTTTTTTTAGGTTTTTTTTTACATTTTTTTCTTTTTTTTTACACAACTATCCTTCCCCCAACCAGATCACAACATTGTCCTCAATGTCAAAACATAGTTAGGTAAAGGATAGAAGATATTACTTGTTACTGCAATTACTGAAAAGAAAAACTTTACACAAATTTAAACATAAACAAAGTACGATAAATAAAACCAAAGCTTGTAATTATTTAAATAGTTAGAGTGTCTGATCTGGCTTGCTTTTCATACTGCTTCCCTCATCGCTTCCTTCTGACCAATCTATCTGAGCTGTTACTGGATTAGGTTTATAAACAAAAGTTTCTAATTTATCAATTAACTCATCAAAAGTGGAAGCATAAATAAGGAGTCGTCTTGTCGAAAGTGTGATAAATTTCTGTTCCACAACATGGTCAAGAAAAAATAACAAAAGATCAAAGAAATTATTAACATTCAACAAACCTATGGGTTTATAGTGGATGTTCAGTTGGGTCCAAGAGACAATTTGAAAAACTTCTTCCAAAATACCAAAACCACTTAGTAAGGCTATGAATGCATCAAAGTTTGCAAGTATTGTCCTCATTCGTTCATGCATAGATGATACTTGAAGCTCTTCCCCAATTATTTTCTAGTGATGTTCTTTCGAGTTAAAGGTCCAGGAATGATACCTAAAACTTGACCATCTCTTATATGTGCAGAGAGTAATACAACCCCCATTAACCTAATGCTACCTCCCCCATATGCTACATGAATTTTCCTCGCAGCAAGTGATCTACCAAGAGTGCTTGCTGCATTTACATACTTTAAACCCTTCTCATAACTTGACCCACAAAATACACAGATATTTGTAAGTCTACGAACAGAAGAAGAAGATCCCTCCATTTCTACGCTCACACTCCCTTTGAATGATTATGAGTTAGAGAAAAGTGAAGAAAATGAAGTGTTTAAATAGGAAAAAGAATGGAAAAAGGTAATAATAGCTCCTATATGGGTAGATTGGCTGTTGTCAGAAAAGTTTGAAATTAAGAAACACAGTTTTTTTATTTTTTTATTTTTTTTATTTTGACTTTAAGAAAATTATCAGGGTAAAGAAGTCTAGAAACCCCTGAAGGACCCCACTCAAAGGATCGTCTATCCAAAACTAAAATACAATAAAATCATACAAAGATAAAATTATAACAATAAATGACGGCATACCTTTATGTACAATTTTCATGGCATATCTTTATACTACGCGTCATGAGTGCAGTAGCTTTCACAATCTTACCACCCCTTGAAAGAGACATCGAATTTCCTTAAGGAATTTCAGACTTAAGGCACTTCTCCCGCTTGTGGGATATCCCAGCCTATGCATCGTCCCTCTAGTTAAAGAGAGAAAATCTGAATACAACGACCAGTGACCACAGCCAGTGGAGCTACGCTCAGGAATCCAATAAATCAATATCAGGAATTGAGCTCAGAGGCATTGTCACCTAAGAATGCAAACACAGGACGCTTCTATCTTATTTACGGACTAGCGTGCGAAGGTCCACCCAAGTCAATGACGGGTTTGCCACTGATAGGGACTCCTAATCTAATTAAAGACCAAGTACAACCAAAGTTTCACCTTTTTTTTTTTTCTTCTTTTTTTTTTTTTTTTTTTTTATTTTTTTTTTTTTTTTTTTTTTTTTTTTTTTTTTTTTTTTTTGAAGATGTACAAGATAATATATTTATGTTGTTGTGATTGTGGCTCACATCTTCCTCTAGTTTTACGTCCAATAATGGCTTAAACGTCTTCTATGAGTTGATGATAAGCTTTCCATCCAATTTTTTTATAAATTAGCAAACAGGGTCTTTTTGAGTCAGATTCCCAAGACTATAATGCTTTTGCTTATCCTTGAAGATATTCCACAAATTAATAAGTTCACGATGCACAACTCTACAAGAATGTGTTTCAAGAGTCAATATGATATTATCTAATGACTCCTTACTAGTCTATTCTTAATGAAGAATATTTTATATTCTCTATTTACGGAAACCATCCCCAAAGAATGACATTGCTTATTACAAGAAAATTGACAATATTAGCAAACCAAGGCATGGAATTGATAGAAATAAAAATTCATTGGAAAAATAATCGTTGATAGGTGTGATATCAAAATGTGAGCCCATTGTAAGTATGGACAAATGATCTGCAATAACATTTTCGGCTTCTTTCTTATCTTTTATTGTGATGTTGAATTCTTGAAGCAACAAAATCCACCGTATCAACCTAGGTTTGCAAAAACTTGTTGAGAAAATTGACAAGTGCACCGAATTGTCAAAGTAATAAAGTTGATGATTAAGAGGGAAAAAAACTAAAAAATATGAAATTAAGAGGGAAAAGAGAGAACAAAGCATATGAATGCAAAATACATTAAGGATGTAAACACATGAAATTAAAACACTAGGGATCTGACTTCACTTGATTCAATAATCTATCATAGATAATAGAGTAGCTTTGGGACCTTCATTCTAATTAATTTCTAATCATTCAATTGATGGTGAGAATCTAGTAATTAATTAAAACTCAATTCCTTGGTCTAAACCTTAACTCTTAAAGGTGTGACCTTTACTCTATGAATTCTCATGGAAAATACTACAATTCTCCCATACAACTTATAACTTCCATTCCTAGATGATTATAAATCATGTCACTTATTAGTTATGATTTAAGTTGTATGCAAACCTCCCGATTTTACACACATTTCACTAGATCAATTTATGAGTGGCCAACACATAAAAGCATTCAGAACCATAATAAGCACTCAAATTAAATAAAAAGAAATTAATTAAAATTTTAATTGTAATACATGTCGATTGAATTAAGTTACATTTTCATCCTAGAAACATACGAATTTAACTACACATGACAAAAGAGAAGAAGAAATAGGAAGAATAAAATAAAAATATATACAGAGCTCAACCTTCTATAAAAAAAAATTAACAATTAGGCGGTAAACCTGTCATTTAATATTAACAAGGATGTGGTATAAACCAACCACCAAATATATATTCACAAGGGTATGGTATAAACTAACCACCAAATAAGTTAATAAGCTGATAAATTAAAAAGTTAGTAACAAGTAAATTAAAAAGTTAGAAGCGGTAAATTAAAAAGTTAAAAAGTGATAAAGTAAAAAGTTAGATAGTTAGTAAGTTAATAAGTAAGAAAATTAAAAGGTTAGTTAGTTAGTAAGATAGAAAGTTAGAAATAAAATATAAAAATAAAGTACAAAAAATAAAGTACAAAATATAAAATACAAAATATAAAATACGTAAAATAAAGTTCGAAAGTAAATTTAAAATATGAAAATCGGAGAATCGGTAAGTCGATTTTTTGCTCTAACAAGAGAGAATAGAAGAAGAAAGATTATTTCATTAATGATTGCAGATTATAGAAGCAGAAATGAGAGTTAGTACGTTAGTATGTACAAAGAAGAAGAAAAATTAAAAGAGTATAAAATATATATATATATACAGAATATTTACATAATAAATTTGTTCTTCAAATCAAGTTCCTGACAACGGCGCCAAAAACTTGATGCGGATTAAAAATTACAAACCCAAGTGCAGGTTGTTTCAAGTAATAAATTTTCGGGAGTCCGAAGTCGATTCACAGGGAATTAATGAAGAAAAAATTATTTGACGTAAAGAAAATATTTTGTCACAACAATAAAAGTGATAAAACTTGGTCACAAATAAAAATGATTTACTTGAGTTAAGAGATCCACTCTTGGTAAATAAAATAAGGATAAAATTAATTTTTTTTATAACTCAATTAGAATCCACACATAATGGAGGTTCCAATCGAAAAATACAACAATCAAAGTTCATTTAAGATTATATACATAATTATATTATGATTCCTTTAATCATCTATTAACTCCACCACTTATAAATGGGATCAAGCATTCATTGTGCCAAAATCTTTTCTACAACAAATCAAGATCTCCACTTTATAAGGAGAGTTTCTAAATTGATTGGAAATAAAATACAACACATATAATGGCTACTTGATAATATATCATTAAGCACAAGAAAAAAATTAATCTAACCTTATTTCATTACCAAGAGCTTCAACCTTTTACTCAAGTAAAATGAAAATTAGTTACTCATAGACAAGAAGAAAGAAAGAGAGAAGAAGAAGAAGAAGAAGAAGAAGAACATAACTTCAATTTAGAACAAAAAAAAAATTACAATAAGATAAACAAACAACACAATAACATGATCTTGATCTCTAAGACCAAGATCCCTCAAATGATCAGCCAAGGCTCCCTTTTATAGAGGATTAGGGATACAAAATGAAAAGGGGGCTGATTCATGAGTGAGTGGATGAGTGAAAAAAGCCAAATGACTTTTGATGAGTGAAAAATTATGGAGATTCTTTGTCTCTGAAATCATTCAGTTCTGAAGTCATTGAATGCGTTAGAATATGGTCTTCATGAAAGTTGTAGGCTTTTGTCTTAGCTTGCAAATTCCGCTAGAAGCACCTCAAAAGGCCACCTACAACCCGAGATATGGCCCAATTACTGGACAGTGCTCAGGCCCAGCTACAGTTCTTCTATTCTGACTTGCAAGTCCAATATGACCTCTAAGCAATCCGAAATGAGTCTTGTATTTTTCATGAAAGTTGTAGATATGGGTCTTATCTTACAGATACCTAAATTTCAGCCCAATCTAGATTTTACAGCCTGAGTTATGCTCTGATTACTGCACACTGTTCAGGTTCCAATCACAAAACTTGTATTCTGACTTCTAAACCCAATTAGTTCCACTAGATGTCTAAATTTAGCCTAGAGCTCTCATGAAAGTTGTAGAGCTATCTATTATCTTTCCTACAAGGTAAAATACATAATTAGTAGACATCTAGAACTCAAGATATGGCCAAAATACAGAAATAGTGTAAGACGTAAATCATGCTGAAAAAAAATCAATTAAGTCCAATTTGAGTCTAAACTTACAAAACATAACCAAGATCAATCAATTAAGTACATGGAGAGTGTAAATGACTAAAAATGATGGTTTATTAATATACCAAATATGTGATTATTATCAGTTCCAACTAGTACTTCATTTCTAACTAGTTTGCCTCCACTACTGGGAACTGATGTTTACATTAACCAGAAACATGTACATATTAACCACTTTTTTCAAATGTATTAACTAGTTATATTGGATCTCACCAAGTAATGAGATCATCACTTTTTTCATGGTACTCCTAACATGTTAAAAACAACACTACACATGTCAATTCTAACTAATACTTCATTTCTAACTAGTTTGCCCCCACTATTGAGAACTGATGTTTACATTAACCAAAAACATGTACATATTAATCACTTTTTCTAAATGTATTAACCAATTATATTGGATCTCACTAAGTAATGAGATTCACCACTTTTTCGATGGTATCCTGACCATTTACTCCCAACATGTTAAAAACAATACTACACATGTTAGTTCCAACTAGTACTTCATTTCTAACTAGTTTGCCTCAATTATTGGAAACTAATGTTTACATTAACCAGAAACATGTACATATTAACCACTTTTTTCAAATGTATTAACCAGTTATATTGGATCTCACCAAGTAATGAGATTCACCACTTTTTCCATGATATCCTGATCATTTACTCCTAACGTGTTAAAAATAACACTACATATGTCAGTTCCAACTAGCACTTCATTTCTAACTAGTTTTCCCCCACTACTGGGAACTGATGTTTACATTAACCATAAACATGTACATATTAACCCTTTTTTTCAAATAATGACATGTGTAATGTTGGTTTTAACAAGTTAAATACATTTTGGTTAATACATTATTATCCTAAACCCTCAAACAATATAAACGTCTTCCTCCTCTGCATGGAATTACATGCGTTCTATACATGGAATTACCACACTTGGCTCAATCCATATCCACCACAAACACAAACTAGCATACTTTAGAATAAAAAAATATACAAAAAATCCAACTCCTCATGCATTTATTACCAATTTCAAAGCTAATAAGCATACTAACTAGAATTAATCACACATCAAATTTCAACCCATGAAATAAAAATGGGTCACAACATTCATATATAATCTCATTCAAAAAGGTTCTATATAGTAGAGATAATGAGAAAGAGTACCGCTAAAGGCTATGCTAGAGGAGGCAACAACACAAGTCTGGATGACAGAGTTCTCTTGACACGGATCAGCAGCAAAATGTCCGATGTGTGGTGACTTGGATGATGCACATTCAACGATGTGGGACAATGGGTAAAGAGAGAACACAATGGTTGGTAGGTGTGGTGCGTACGGGGTTTTGGGTTTGGAGATTTGGGCAGAGGTTGAGCGTATGGGGCTTTGGGTTTAGGGGTTTAAGGTTTGGGGGTTCTAGGTTTGAGGATTTGGGTAAATGTTGAGCGTACGGGGTTCTGGTCTTGAGGGTTTGGGCAAAGGTTGAGTGTACTGTATGGTGGCTCTTACCAACTGGACGAAGATGTTTGGGACGGTGTTTGGTGGTTAGAACTAGACGGTGGTGGTTAAAACTAGACGATGTTTGGTGGTGGTGGCAGAGAAGGGACGAAGATGGCATTGAGAGTCAGAGAAGACAGGGGAGAAACAGAGAGTGAAAGAAGAAAGGAGAGAAACGTTTAAAAATTGAGAACAGAAGAAAGAAATCAGAATGGGAGGGAATGAAAAGAAAAAAGGGAGGGAAGAAAAGGAGAAAATGAAGGAATGAAACCGAGTGAGCAAAATACTCTAACGTGGCATACGATGGAAAGAAGTTAGAGTATTTCGTTGAACGTCAAGCATTTTCCCAAAACATGTGGTGACATTGATCTTTTAAAAAGTCAAAAAAAAAAAACAACAACATAATTTGACCTTCTAAGTTTTAAATTTGATGCCTTCTTGAGAAAATAAGGCCCATACGTAAATGACAACCAAGAAATAAGTCTAGATCCAAAGGTGAACTCTCAGCCCAAGAATATAATTCCATGTGGCCCCACCAGGCTATCAGCCTCATTTCTTCCTCCTTTCTCCTTATTGTCCCTTCCATTTTTCTTTCACTAAAATTTAGATGTTATCTAAACTCCAAGCTTGATTGAAGCAGCAGCATTGATTTTGTCTCTCTGCAACTGAGAAGAGAAAGAAAAATGGCTCATTCATTAATAAGAAAAACCATAAAATATGTGAACCCTAATTTTCTCACAGCACTCTCACTTTACCCAATTCGCCACGTCAGCTCCGCCGCCACCGCCGAGCAATCACAACCCGACACTCCGTCCTCTTCCTTCACCTTCTCGTCGGACGGCGGCAGTCAGAAGAATGACGGCAATGTGTACGTGAAGGCACCGGTGAGCTGGAAGACGTCGTCGTCAGTGACGATGCCGATGTCGTTTATGACGGGGTCGATAGTGGGAAAGCGGTTCTACAAGGAGGTTAAGACGAGAGAAGCCGATGATGGGAACGGGTGGACAGTGATACTGGATTACAGAACCCTCAAGACCCCTTCCAAGAGGCCCCTCAAGCTCCCCTCTGTTGCCCTTGCCAAGGCCATTGCTGCTGAATGGGAATATCAGGTATGCCTTACTATTGGTCAATGCTTTTCTTGATTTGGTTTTTTCCATGAGTCCATCTTTAAAACCAAAAAAAAAAAAAAAAAATCAGAATTATCTTCTTAGATGAAGATACCGACTTTGCAGATTTTTGTACTAGTTCCCATAACTGGAAGTGAATATAGGTTTGACCTAATCAATCAAAAGTGCTTGTAGTCCTGCAGGCTGCAGTTGATATTTCACACTTCATATTGAACTGAATTTTATCCTTGCTGCCTCATATTTTCTTTCTTAAAGATGATAAGTAGTGGCTTGACAGGCAATTTTGATACTTTAAGCAGCCAAATTTCAATATTTACTGTTGACATTCAGCAGTGGCGGAAATTGCTTAAGAATTTTGGAGGGGCCAATGATTAATGTTCAAGTGAGTAAAATAAGTACTATATAATTGAATAATAATGTAAAAAAATTTATATTAATAATACATTGAAATTTTATATTAAAAATTTTAGATTTGAATGACATTTTTGAAGACTTTGTTTATGATAGGACACAATAACGTTGTTTGATCCATGTAGCTGACCTTACCTAGTGGGAAAATGTTTGGTTGTTGTTGTTGTAATAATACATTGAAATAAAACTCATAAAAATAAGTAAGAAACTAGCTGACATTGATTAACAACCTAAGATTTAGGAGTTTGGACCTTGTACTCAGTTTTGAATTTTGTTTCATTTAGTTTATATTGAGTTATTATAATTAAAGAGAGAATGAACAAAACATCATATATGGGTTAACTTATATACGTAGGTTTGAAGTACCTTTTTTTGTTGTTTTCTGATTATTTACAACACAATCAGGATCATCATTGGTGTATGGCATACTTAGTTTTAAGCAGGCAACAATAGCTTGCACGATTAAGACTAGTATCATGCATAATAGATTGCTTGAGGGAAACAAAGAGTCTGAGAATCATAGAACATTTATTTTTGGTTTGGGGGGGGGGGGCAGCTGGCCCCCTATACCCCTATTAAGTTCTGCCATTGACATTCAATTCACAATCACTTCAATAAGAGTTGTTACCAAGGCATAATGCAAATATTTTTCACTATTTCCCAGAGGAGCTACAATTAATGTAGATGCGATCTCTATTTATTGTAATGGAATTACATATTGTAGGTGATAGACAGTAACGCCTTTGGTTGCCAGATTTTGTTTGGCGGTTAACATGTCTAAAATAGAGACCTGTTCAGGAGTTCAACATTTTTCTGCCAGATCTGTCCAGTGTCTACACCCTAATAACAATGGTTTAAGGATTGGTCCAGAAGTTGTCCATGTTAATTGATCATGGCTATCTGTATTGACATTTATAGAGAATATTGTTGTTTGAACAGCTACAAGATTATTACTTATTAGGCCTAGCTGTTGGCTAAACAGCAACCACCTTTTGAAAATTCAGTGTACTTTTGCACTTCAATAGTTGGCTCATGGCTGCTTTAGTCATAATTTTGCACAATATCTCAACCGAAGGGCTGCCTGGTGTCAGTCATCATGCTAAAGAAAGATGCATATTTCACTTGAGCTTTCGAGAAAGCTTTGAACATTGTTTCATAATCTTAAATTTTCATCCAAATAGGGTTATAATAATTTTAAGTCACTTGGTGGGGTGATAGCTCATGCGTGCATCCCCTTCCATTTGAATATGTGCCCCTTAAATCATCATTCAAAATATTTAAATGGTCTCCATTTGAAACTGCATATTCTGTTTAATATATTTATGGCTGCTTAGGAGTATCATTTAAAGTGAGCTGTGTAATGAAGTTTGATTTATTGTAGCCAACGGATGGTATAAGACCCTTCACAATGCCTCTTATGAGACTTGCTTGTACCGCCTTGGAAAGAGTTCCACTCACAAGGACCAAAATTATTGAGCATTTGATGAAGAAATTTAATCAAGATTTAGTATTTTGTCGCGCTCCCAATGACAATGATCTGACAAGCTATGTCCATGGTATGGTATTAGTTGATAACTTGATATGTCTCTACATAGTTCTGATCTGAGTTAATGAAGTTATGATTGCCTGCTGTAAATGCATGCTGAGTATATTAGAACTTGTAGTCATCATCTTAAAATTATATTAAAAAAATATTTTTCTTAGAGCTCCTTTTAATCAAACTGTTTAGCAGATCAAGTTTAGGCTGGCTAATTAAATGGCGTATGACTTTTCTACTACATGAGACTGCTAAACAATGCATTTAGAAAAGTGATCTTGATGGTTTGGGGGTGTGGATTTGTCTAAGGCAACTATCTGAATTTTACAACTCTGGCCATGGAACTGTTATATTACAAGGAAGATAAATAACAATGATCTCTCTATACCTAAATATGATTATGAACTTCAAGTCATGTTAATAATCTGCTTTATTGTAGTTGCTGGAATGCGATCTTGCTTGAAGACAAGCATATTGTAGGAGTTCAGTTTTTTTACCAGTTACCTTACGCCTGTAAAAAAATTTTATAGAATAAAAATTTTTATAGTCATGTTAATGAGTTTAGGTCTGTATGTATCTGTAAAAAATTTTGCCATGAAGATTACTTTTTCATTTTGTAGTTGAGTAGGTGGTATTTTTATGATTTTATTTTTGTCAAGCTGTCTTCATTTTTCCCTCACCTGTGGAAGCTGTTCAAAGATATAGAGCATTATGAAAAGTATATTTTGTTCTATTAAAAAAAATTAAATATTTTAGCTTTACCTACCTAGAGTGATTGTTAAACATTTTTTTTCTTGCAATGATCTTGTTGATCAAGGCTATTTGGGTTAAGAAGCATCTTATTGATTTTGAGAAAGATGTCTGGATTTTAATTTGAAACTTCTAACTTTGCAGATTGCCAAGTGGAGAAAATTGATCCTCTGCTTCACTGGGTGGAGTCAGAATTTGGCTTTAAGCCTGTTGTATATTCCAGCTTTTTTGGTGGAAAGCAGGAAGACGGTCTTGTAATGGCTATAGAGAACCTTCTAAAGAAGACAGATGACTGTGAATTGGCAGCAATTGATGCTATTGCAGCAGCAGCACACTCACTAATTATTGCTATTGGAATGGTGAGTGGGAAATTGCAAATTGAGGAAGCAATTGAGCTTGTTAGACTTGAAGAAGATTTACAGGTACTTACATGATTAGCATTCTATAGTCTATACCTGATTCATAAACATTTGTTTGTTTTTTTGTCTTTATAAACTTGTGCTTAAATATTGAAGTACTGTGCATGAGTCTAAACATGATCGTCTGAGAAATAAAACTGTCTTCATTCTCTTTTTCAGGTGGAAAGGTGGGGCCTAGTTGAAGGTGGCCATGATGTGGATATCGCTGATCTTCGGGTACAGATTGCATCAGCAGTTGTATTTCTTGGTTTGTCAAGGAGTATATAGTTATTAAAATCCTGCCTTATTTTAAGTAATCATCCTAAGAACTAGCCATCAGGCTAGTATAGGAAATCAGGTGGTTGATGTGATATCCAGTACTTTCCAGATGCACTATTCAAGGTTACGCATAATCTTGTTTTGTCAATGAGTTTTTTATTTTGGTACAGTTTTGTTGATGAGTTGGAAAGTTGAAACATTGTAAACAAAAATTTACTGGGGCCTGATTTATTCTGGAATAACATGTGAAATTTGTTGTACAAGTGTTTTCTTACAGCTTTATGGCAGACATGTTGTGGGTTGTGGTTAGGAAGATGATGAGGAAATATGCAGTGAACTCAACATATGACTTGAAGGGTGTAGAGAGGCATCTAGGATGATATGAATTGAAATGTTCCAAGCATGTTTGAGATTGAGCTGAATCAACTGATTTATAGTTGGAAATTTCTTGTACATTTCAAATGGTTACTTGAAATTTTGTTCTGATTCTATATGTTTGATATGTTAAGTTCCATTCTTCGGTCATTCTGATTCATCTATGCCCGTTTTACCTGAAACCCGGTTGACAAACTTTTTGTCTGTTGCGAAATTCTTCGACCACTTTCTTCACATTGGACAAAGAGTTGGTATGGTTCAAAGACACTGGAAATCCTCGGCATACTTTAGATGAGAATAAAGGTCGTGAAGGATGCAATCCTCTTGGTTTTGTGAATAGAGCGTGCGAGTAAGCGCTCGAGATTTATTAATACTGAAAGTAAGAACCCTTCAGCCAAGTTGAATATATGGGATTTCAAGTAGTCGCTTATGCATGGTGAGGGGGTGGGGTAAGATCAATGGCTATTATAAATAGATTAACTGTAGTAACTACTCCTTTCCTCATGAACAATTTATGATATGCACTATTTCCTCGTAGCAAGTTCAACAAAGTCATGATCTGACTTCTGAGACTATAAAGAAGCCACAAGTTCTTTTTCTTCATCCATGAAATAAGAAGTCCCCAATATTTAGTCTTGAATAATTGCATGTTCATACATTCAAGAGAATTTTTGGGTTTGTGGATGAAAATCGAATAATTAAATTTAAAAGTTAACGAAGGTAAGCAGGTTCTTTTGTTTACTACAATTTACAAGTTTAAATGAATTGAATTTTCCATTTGATAATAAAGTTGAAGTGAATAATGCAATTTCCTGAACAAAATTTAGTGTAAAACAATGTAGTTCGCTTATTGCTAAGTATACCTGTGCCTTTTAAGGATCTTCTTGACAGCACAGCACACAAAGTGGTGGCTGTTTTGTGATGTCACAGTTACAACATGCAGTGTCGCAGTCATTGTTGCATCCTGTAGAAATTTCATACATATCACCCTCAGAATTTTCATCTCAATGACAGGCCTAACCATATTAACCATTGCCAAACAGAGTAGCATGAAAGAATGTCACCTAAATGGTAAAGCTTGTATTATTTTCACTGCATTACCTGTTACAGTCACATAATGAGATGATTGGATGTCCTGAGAAATCCTAAGAATTGAAAGGCGAGCGCTTCCTTGGACATTAATCCCATGCTCAAAAGGCATCATGAAAACCAGAAACCAAGCTACTGCCAACAACTTCATGGCCGTGACGGTGATATCTTTCTTTGTTATGAGATTTGCTCAAAGATACGTGAAACTATTCTTGATATCGTGCTATATAAGAAAGCTTTTTGAGTCATAGGAGACCTTAACCCGTTTTAAATTTCTGATATGTAAATCATTAAATCTCTTTCACATGTTTCAAAATTTTATGTATGCTGTGATTAGATGTAATGATCATTCTAAAGTTGTGTTAATGTGAATACACACTTTCTGATTTTGGTTACTTTATTGCCTGATTTAAATTGAAGATCCCTCATGACAATTCTATGAAGCGAGCGTTTCTTATTCAATATTTATGTTGGTCAAGGCTCTTTTTCTACGTAATTTTCGTTTCAATAGAGCAGCCTCGGCCAGCCAAACATGCAGTTCTACAACTGCAAGCTCAACCACCATATACTCCTAACAAATCCATTATCCAAGAACAATTAAAATAGCTAGGTTAATCTAGAAGACTATAATACTGGTAGCTAGATCTGTTTCGGGATCATGGGCGCAAATCTTAAACCTGGCAGTAGCACCCTAAATTCCAAAGCACCACACAAACCATGCTGTGTCCAGGAAGAAACAGAAAAGCATTAGACAGCTTCCGCTGTTGGCTGATAATGAAAGGTAGCAAATGATCCGAAGGACTGTGAATGTCAAACTCTTTTATGCCATCATTCAATGATGCCTTGCTACATCATAAAAATGAGTTCGATTATTACAACTATTTGGGGAAACAAAAATTAAACATTTTCATTGATGTACCAATTCATGATTTGTTGATAATAAAATAAAACTTAACAATAACAATGGATGAATATTAAACTTAATGTCAGAACTTATAATCCTTTTCGTATGTTCCAACTCTCAAGCGGCAAAATGATCATCATCTTGACCTAGAATATAAAACAATTAGAATTAGAATGCAACATAATGGCCGGATAGGTAGCATAAGGTGAGGTTCCAAGTCCCCCAAAACATTTATATTCAAAGTCTCCTAAAGGAACAGTCAAAAGAAACCTTTGTAGTTTGAGTTTGGACAGAACTGAAGCATGCGTGCCTTCCAATTTCCAGTACAGATTATCTTTTTGGAAAAGAATTCAGGGCAGAGTATTTAGCTTGCATACGCAGAAAGGCTACAGCCAATTTATGAGACGGGGCCCTATTGGCTATCAACATTTATTTCAAAAACAAAAGACAATAAAAACTTATAACCCAAGTTTTACAAAAGGGGCTCAGGTTTTATTAATAATATAGCAATATTATCCCCACATTAGAAGGAAAAACTAAATCAAACAAAATCCCAGTATAAATGATCAAATGCAAACACCATCATGCTTCTAACAATTGAATTTCAAGCTTTAGGCTGAAGCGATTTGATATGTTGGATTTGCTTTCCGGGGTTCAAACCCTTTGGGCAGGCACGAGCACAGTTCAATATGGTGTGGCAACGATAGAGCTTGAATTCATCATTAATGGCCTCCAGCCTCTCCTTCGTGTACTCATCACGACTGTCGCTTATCCACCTGCAAATACAATCACAGACAATATATCAGGTTTGAATAACAGACAACCCAGATGCCAATGGATTCTTCCTGTTTTCTCTTTTTTCGTTTTTTGGTGGTGGGGGTGGTGGGGGAGGGGGGTTTACTTGCCTTTGGGCAGGCTACTTGCAATTGCAACCAAATTGACAAGCAAGGAATTTTAATAGAAATTATTGTCAATCACTATGTTGATTTAATATTACCCAGGATCCACAGGCAGCTAATAGAGAGACATGCAGTAAAATCTAGTGCAATGGATTTAATGGAAAAAGTATCTTTCAACATGTTTGATTAACAATTTAGTAACAGGGAAACTTCAATTCATCCATTCCTAACCAAGCATGATCTAATGATCAAGATTTGCTCCTCTCACTCTCCCAATTGTTATTATAAAAGCATGAAAAAGGAGTATTTATTACAACTGCTCTCTCCCTACAAGTATAAACAATACAGACAAGAAAAGAAGTTGAATACTAACAATGCCCGAAGCATGAAGACCAGTGTGTGTATACACACCATACCAAATGACTAAACTGGAAAAATAAATAAATAAATAAAAAGAGAGAGAGACAAAAGATAGCAACTATGGAGGACAAGTTCTAAAGTACTGACTGACTTCATAGTTCAGTAAGCATTAGCTAAGTCGGTTAAAAGAGCCATGCTAAGAATGCAAGTGTATTGCAGTTTCAAGAACAACATGGTCATCATTACTGTATCACATTCTTACTAAAAATAAATGATGCCAATCGACCCAAATAAGTCACATGTACAACAGTGCACAGATTTCAATACCCACTGAAAGTTCTTCAAGCATTTAAAATAAAAATTAGAAAGGACAAAAAATAAGAGTAAAAAATTCTTTTAAACGAAAAACAAAAGGCAAGATAAGCTCCACCTAGAAGATACTATTCAGTCTAAATAAATATAAAGAAAAGATACATAAATTCTTTCTCATTTGCTTCACTCATTTTCTTCAAGAACTAAGAGCAGGTTTGGTAACGATTATAATTGTTGCCAACAGCTTTTTTTTGGAAAAGAAGCTATTGTAACAGTGTTCAATTATGTTTGATAAAATTAACTTCAACTTTTACACGAAATTCAATGCATTCTAAAAGCTTTATTTCATAATGCTGAAATTTCAGCTTTTGATTTTAGATTTTAGATTATTGAAAAGCTTTCTTTCATACTTGCTGAAGTACAGGTCATAGCATCAAGAACAAATATTGAAATTACTTAACAGAAAGATATATTGAAAAGCAATCAATGGACTCAGTGACAGCTGATTCTTTAAGCCCACAACACTCACATTCTTTTTCAATGACATAAGTATATTCTAGATAAATATTAAAGAACCATATCTCAAACAATTCCCTCTCACCTTCAACAAAAAAGCATAAGGAATCACTAAAATATCAAGAATAATATGGCACACATGAAAAATATTACCTGAGCATAATAAAATTTCAATCTAATCAACAAAGCATAATGATACATACATGAACATAGAATCATGCAAATAGCACACTCATTACCATAGACAAATCCATTCACAATGAAAAAAAGTCAAGTAGCATAAAAGCACGTGTTAACTATTAGCATGGAGGAAAATATGCATAAAATAGTAACAAATGCTTTACTTCTCTCATGCAGAGTGTTATACAGTTACTATTAGACAAAAATGAAAAGGATGAATAATTTACTACACCTTCACTCCCTAATAGTCTAACACAAATACAAAAGACATGAAAAGAACTTGGAATGCTAATAATGCCAGTAGAATTTGGACATACTTGATAGTCAATTATACCAAAGAATTAAGCAGAAAAACAAATGGCAGTAAATATGGAGAAAGAGTTCTAAAGTACTAATTTAAACTCTGAAGCATGGGTACTCCTCCCAGGGAGGAGTACCGGTACCCGGTACATACCGGGTACGGGTACGTGTACCATACGCGTTGGGTACGTACTTGGTACGTACCCCAATTTTTTTTTTTTTTGAATTTGGGTACGGCTCGATGCGGCTCGGTGCGGCTTCACCACCGGCTGGGTACGGCTCCACCATATATTTGCCAAACACGGTTGTTTTTTTCAGATCTGCACCACGAGCTTCCAATCCGAGTCTCAACGAGCTTCCAAATCTTCATTCTTCTTCTCCCCGAGTTGCGCGACCATGCTCCAGGGACTGCAACTTCGGCAACGTCAGCGACTTCAGCGACTGCAACTCCGGCGAACTTCATTCTTCTTCTACCCAAGCTGCTGCAAGACCTAGCTCCAACTGCACGACCCGAGCTGTGCGACGCGAGCTGCGCGACCAAGCTCCAGTGTGGAACGACCGGCCACGAGCTTCAGTTCGTCCGTTCTCTGCTCTCTCTTCAGTCCGTCCGTTCACTACGTTCTCTGCCTTCTGGACTGTCCGTCCGTTCTCTACCCTGAGTGCCCTCTCTTCAGTTCGTGCTCTGCACTCTATTCCAAATGTTTTCACAAGGTTCAGCTAGTGTTGGTGGATTTGGGTCTAGCAGTGGGTTTGGTAGTGGCACAGGCTCTTCTAGTTCTTTGATTAGCAAATATGCTACTGGAATAGTTGAAAAAAATTGTCCCCTTTGGGTTTATGTAACTATATTGCAAAGTAAAAAAGCAGGAGGAGGGAATGCAAGCTGGAAATGCAATTTTTGTGATGGAATTTATAAGGGATCTTATTCTAGAGTGAAATCTCATCTACTGAGGGAAAAAGGACATGGGATTAGCATATGTAATGCTGTGCTAAATGACTATCTTCAAGAAATGAAGCAAATAGAAAGAGAGGCTATTGAGAAGAATGCAAAGCCAGTGCAAGTTCCTTTACCCTCTGGCTCTACAAGTTTGAACCCTCCTAGAGTTGATATGTCTTCTGATGGGAGCAAGAGAAGAAGAGGCACTGAGAGTGCAATAGGAAGGGCATTTAATAATGAGGCAAGAGATCATTTGTCATGTGAAATAGCTAGATTATTCTACTCTGCTGGTTTACCATTCAATGTGGCTAGAAATCCCTATTTTGTTAGTTCATTCACATATGCTGCAAATACTACCCTCTCAGGTTTTCTTCCACCTAGCTACAATGCTATAAGAACTTCAATATTGCAAAGAGAAAAAGCTCACATATTGAGATTACTTCAACCCATCAAAGACACTTGGCTAGAAAGAGGTGTGAGTATAGTGAGTGATGGTTGGACTGATGCACAGAGAAGACCATTGATTAACTTCATGGCTGCATCGGATTCGGGACCTATGTTCTTGAAGGCGGTTGATGGCTCTGGTGAGTTTAAGGACAAACATTACATTGCTAATTTGATTTTGTCCACTATTGATGAGGTTGGATCACAAAATGTGGTGCAAATCATTACTGATAATGCACCTGTTTGCAAGGCTACTGGAGCAATTGTTGAATCCATCTATCCTCATATCGTTTGGTCACTGTGTGTGGTGCACACCTTGAACCTTGCTTTGAAAATTATTTGTGCTCCTAAAAATAATCCAAATAATGAGTGTTTATGCTGAATGTCATTGGATTATCATTCTGTGATGATGCCTTTTTCATTAAGAACTTTATCATGAATCATTCCATGAGGCTAGCCATGTATAATCAATTTGTGCATCTGAAGCTACTTTCTATTGCTGAGACTAGATTTGCCTCCGTCATTGTAATGCTTAAAAGGTTTAAAACTATTAAGCATGGTCTCCAATCTATGGTCATTAGTGAAGAATGGTCTCACTATAGAGAAGATGATGTTCAAAAGGCTGCCACTGTGAAAGAAACAATCTTGAATGACCTTTGGTGGGATAAAGTTGATTATATTCTAAGCTTTACAAAGCCCATCTATGAAATGCTTCATTCTTGTGACACCGATAAGCCAAACCTTTATTTGATTTATGAGAAATGGGATTGTATGATTGAGCAAGTGAAGCTAGCCATCTATCAACATGAGGAAAATGAGTTGAATCAACATTCATCCTTCTATGGAGTGGTGTTTGACATCATAATTTCTAGATGGAATAAAAGTTGCACACCTCTTCATTGCTTGGCTCATTCACTTAATCCTAGGTAAATTTAATTAACTTTCAAGTTCCAAGTTCTTTTACTTTTTCATCTAAGAGATGTACTTCGGTTTTTGTATTATAGTAATCACAATTTATATTTTGTATAATAGGTATTATTGTAGACAATGGCTTGAGGAAGCTCCAAAACGAGTCCCCCCACATAAGGACAATGAGATTTGTATGGGGAGAAACAAATGCCTGAAGGATTACTTTCCAGATTCTCAAGAAAGGCGAGAGGTCACTTTAGAGTTTGTTAAATTCTCAAGTGGTGAAGAAGAGCTTAGCCAATTTGATTGCTTGCAAGATAGGTGGGACTTGACACCAAAGGAATGGTGGGTCATGTATGGAACTTCAATCCCCAAACTTCAAACCATTGCCTTGAAGCTCCTTTCACAACCTTCCTCTTTCTCTTGTTGTGAAAGGAATTGGAGCACATATTCCTTTATCCACTCCATGAAAAGAAATAGGCTAAATCCCAAGAGAGCTGAAGATTTAGTTTTTGTCCACACAAATCTTCGTCTCCTCTCAAGGAAGAATAAGAACTATAATGAGGGTGAGACTAAAATGTGGGACATTGGTGGAGATGAATGGGATCCATTTGAAGGAGCTGGGATTCTTGAAGTTGCTAGTCTCTCTCTTGATGAACCAGATTTGGAGGCTATTCTTTTCACCGATGATGGGCAAGGAAATGATGAAATTGAGACTGTTGGAGTTTGATTTTTGTAATCATCTTTAGAAGTTGTCACGTTGAACAACTTAAGTATTGTAATTTCTTATTGTAGATGTTGTCTTGTTTGAATAACTTAAGTTCTTTTCTATGTTTTATGTTGAAATTCATGTGTTTTAATTTTTATGCTATGTTATCATATTTTATTGTGTGAGATTTTAGTTTATTATATATATATGACGTACCCGTATCGTAGTTTTTTGAAAATTTTCGTACTCGCACTGCACTACTGTGCCGATATCGATCAGTGCATACTGCCGATACCGTACCCGCACTGTGCACCGATACCGCACTGCACTGCACCATACCCGCACCATCGTACCCGTACTCCGCACTGCAACGTAGAATTTAAATAAAGACAGAAAATTTTAGCTTAGCTGGTTCAAAGAACTATGCTAAGAATGTAAAGGTATGGCAGGTTTGAGAACAGAATAGGCACCATTACTGTGTTTCATATTCTTGCAAAAAAAATAACAAGGAAAAGGAGTACCCACAATGATGCTAATGAACCCAGACAAATTGCATACACAATAGCATAGATAACACTACCATATTATAATTCTCAAAGCATTTAAAACCAAAATTAGGGGGGAAAATACAAGAGTAGAAAATTCATCAAAACAAAGAACAATAGACAAGCTAAACTCCACTTAGAAGACCCTATTCTTCCTAAAAAGTAAGGAAAAAGGCACCAAAATTACTATTTCCTTTGCCTCCCTCATTTTCTCCACAAACTAAAATTAAAAAGGCTCTCTTTACTTGCTGAACTACAAACCATAGCATCAAGTACAGCAATTGAAATTTCTTCACCTCATCAGCGAACTATGTGTAAACTGATTCTCTAAACCCAGAACACCCTCACACTTTTCCAACGACATTAGTAGAAATAACAACAAAGAACGATACTTCAAACAAATTTCCTCCCATCTCTCGATTTCACGTAAGAAAATCAATAACACGTCAAGCACAATACGGACATGCGCAAACTATAATCCTTTCTCAAGAGAAAAATCCAATCCAATTACATAACATAACAATACACAAAAACATAGAATCCGCCAAATAGTATACCCAGTTACCACAAACCAGCTCACTCACAAGCAACAATAAAAAACAAAAAAATACTCCACAACCAATTTCCTCTCATCCCCTCGATTTCAATGCATAATACGACATGCCCGAACTACAATACCTACTCAAAATAAACTTCCAAATCCCAATTCAAATAACATAAACTAACGATACAGACAAAATAACACATAATCCAATTACCACAAACCAATTCACTTAGAACTACAAAAAGTCCACAGCCAACAAAAAAACAGAAAAAAAAAAGACCAAAAAGGATTGAACTTTTCCGTTACCTATTAGCGTGGAGCAAAGCGGCGGGTCCAAGATAAGACTCAGGGTTCCACCAGTAACTGGGGCAGGACGTGCTACAGCAAGCGCACAGTATACACTCGTACATCCCATCAAGCTTGGCCCTATCCTTCTTGCTCTGCAGGTTCTCTTTCCCAGGGACCGAGGGCGGGTTCTTCCTTTTCAGCCACGGTTCGATGCTCTTGTACTGGTTATAAAAATTGGTCATGTCCACGACCAGATCCTTGATCACGAACATGTGGGGCAAAGGCGTGATCGTCGTCGCGGCCGAATCGGAAGGGATCTTGGTGAGGCAGGCAAGGCCGTTGCAGCCGTCGATGTTCATGGCGCAGGAGCCACAGATCCCTTCGCGGCAGGAGCGGCGGAAGGTGAGTGATGCGTCGATCTCGTTCTTGATCTTGATGAGGGCGTCGAGGACCATGGGCCCACACTCCTTGAGGTTGATCTTGTAGTTCTGGAGCTCGGGCTTGGAAGGGTTGTCCGGGTTCCAGCGGTAGATTTGGAAGGTCTTCAGGGTGGTGGTGACCTGCTGGGCTTGGGCTTCCGAGGCGTGGGCACGGAGAAGGGCCAGCTTCCACGCCGGCGACGACGAAACCCTACAAACCGCCTTCCTGAGCAACCTGGTCGCCATTGTTGAGAGAGAGAGAGAAACAGAGAGAAGACAGAGAAGAATAGTAAGAATGGGAAAAAGGAAGATGCCACGTGAGACTGTGTTATTATTTGACGAAAAATATATATGTGTGAGTGCGATGCAGTTAGAAAAAGATGGGAGGGTTTTGTTTATTTATAAAGCGATGGTTGTGTGGGAAATTTGGATGTTTTATGGGGTTAATTTGGGAATTGCGAAATGTGCTAGTGGTGGTCACAGTTTTCGGTGTTGTGTTGAATTGTTGTTTAGGACTCGGAACTCGGGACTTGGGAGAGTTTCATTGATGACGTGGTAAAATATGAAGCGTTGGTAGACGTTGTGACGTGGTGCGTTTCAATCCTTGTGGATCTCAATCATTAATTTTTTAAAAATAAAAGAATATATATATATATATATATATATATATATATATATATATATATTTATATTTTCATAACACACGTATGAATTACGTGTTTGTCTATGCAGTGGTTTTATAGATGAATAATTTTATAATTTAATATATTTTTAAGTCTTATATTTATTAAAAATTAGAATAAAAAATAATAAGTATCTATAAAAATAATGATGAGTGTTAAATTAATAAAATTTTATACTAACTTATTTTAAGACTTAAACTTATTTAAAAATAAATTTATTAACTTATTTAAAATTTGTTAACTTATTTAAAAGTAAGTTTCTATTACCATTTAAAATTTTTATTATAAAATAAATTTTTAAATAAATTTTTAAGTCGACTAAGTTTTTAAAAATGTTAAGTCAAGTTAGACTTTTGTAAAAATTAGATTAGGTCTTAAAAAAATGATCTATTTTAAGTTTATAAATTAAGTTCGAACTTTATAATTAGAATACAAGTCAAATTTATTTAAGATAAAATATAATTTGACTTGGCTTGACTTAGCTGCACTCCTATGTACACAAGACAATAAAAGGGAAAAAAAAACAAAATTCAAGGTATAATAGAACATAATATTATATTTAATAAAACCTGATATTATACAAAAGAACATTAATATTATACCTAATAAAACAATATTAAAAAAAGCTTGAGATCAAACTTATCAATCTCAAAACTTATTAATGTTGAAGAACTTGCGTAATACACACACAAAAAAAAAAGATAAATTTAACATGTTGTAGTTAATACTTCAATATGAAACTTAAAAATCTTAAAACTAAAAGAAACAAAATTTATTAGTCATTTCATTAAAATACACTACTACATAGAGTTTATGCATTTATGATGAATATTTAAAAAAAAGTTACTTTTGTACAAGATGTTAATTTGCAGCATGTGATCGAATGTTATTAAATATCTTCATTTTAAATATGATCGCCTCCAACACATGATTATATTAATTTAGATTATGTTACTATAAGTATATGAATTAAATAAGTAATAAAAAGTAAGTAGAGTATTGTTCTCATGAGAAATTAATTTATTAAATATTATTTCTCTAATATTAATATTATTTAGGTAACTAACAATTAAGAGTGATTCAAAATAATTAAACATATAAAATTATAAACAACAAAAAAATATTCAAGAACAAACGAAATTAAGAGAGAAAAGATAAAACAAAGCACATGAATACAAAACACATTAAGAATGTAAACATACAAAATTAAAACATTATGGATCTGAATTCATTTAATTAAAAAATCTATTATAAACAATAGAGTATCTTTGAGACCTTCATTCTAATTAATTTCTAGTCATTCAATTGATGAGAGGAATCTCTTAATTAATTAAAACTTAATTCATTGACGAGTTAATTCTCTTTAATTATCAAAGTATAGTCAAATCCTTGATCTAAACCTCAACTCTTAAAGGCATAACTTTTGCTCTATGGATTCTCATGGAAATTACTACAATTCTCCCACACAATATATAACCTCCATTCTTAGATAATTATAGACTATGATAAAACTTATTATTTATGGTCTAAGTCATATGTAAACCTTCTAATTCTACATACATCTCATAATATCAATTTCTAAAGGGCGCCTAATTCATAAAAGCATTAAGAACCATAATAAGTACTCAAATTGAATAGAAAAGAAATCAATTAAAAACTCAATCTTAATACATGTCAATTGAATCAAGTTACATATTCACCCTAGAAATACACAATTTAGCTGCTCATGATGATGTGGATTAAAAGTTGCAAACTCAAGTGTAAGTTGTTTCAAGTAATAAATTCTCGGGAGTCCGAGGTCGATCCACAAGGAATTGATGAAGAAAAATTCTTTGACGTAAAATAAATATTTTGTCACAATAATAAAGGTAATAAAACTTAGTCACAAATAAAAAGTACTTACTTGGGTTAGGAGATCCACTATTTGTAAGTAAATTAAGGACAAGATTAATTCTTTTTATAACTCAATTAGAATCCACACATAATGGAGGTTCCAATCAGAAAATACAACATTCAAATTTCATTTAAGATTATATATGTAATTATATTATGATTCCTTTAATCATCTATTAACACCACCACTTATAAATGGGCTCAAGTATTCATTGTGCCAATATTTTGTAAACAACAAATCAAGATCTCCACTTTACAAAGAGGGTTTCTAAATTGATTGGAAATAAAATACAATACATATAATGACAACTTGATAATATGTTATTTAAGCACAAGAAAGAGATTAATCTAACATTATTTCATTAGCAAGAGCTTCACCTTTTCACCTAAGTAAAATGAAAGTTAGTTACTCATAGACAAGAAAAAAGAAAGAAAGAAGAAGAAGAACATAACTTCAATTTAGAATAAAAGAAAACTACAACAAGATAAATAAACAACACAATAGCATGATCTTGATCTCTAAGACTAAGATTCATAAATGATCAGTCAATGCTCCCTTTTATAGAGGATTAGGGATACAAAATGATAAAGGGGCTGATTCATGAATGAGTGGATGAGTGGAAAATGAGTGAAAAATGCCAAATGACTTTTGATGAGTGAAAAATTATTGAGATTCTTTGTCTCCAAAATCATTTAGTGCTGAACTCATTGCATTTGTCAAATTCTCACCAAGTGGTCTTCATGATAGTTGTAGGCATGGATATTAGCTTCCAAATGCCTTTGTTTGAGCCCAAAAGCATTCCTATAGCTCAAGATATGATCCAATCATTGCACACTGCTCAGGCCCAGCTATAGCTTCTCTGTTCTGACTTGCAAGCCCAATATCACCTCTGAGAAATTCAATTTGGGTCTTGTGTTCTTTATGAAAGTTGTAAATATGGGTCCTAACTTGCAAATACCAAAATTTCAGCCCCATTAAGTTCGTACAGCCCAAGTTATACCCTGATTACTACACATTATTCAGGTTCCAATCACAAAACCAGTATTCTGACTTCCAAGCCCAATTAGTTCCACTAGATGTCTGATTTTGACTTAGAACTCTCATGAAAGTTGTAGAGCTCTCTCTTATCTTTCTTACAAGGTAAGATATATAATTATTAGACATCTAGAACTTAAGATATGACCAAAATTAGGGGTGAAAATAGGTCAGGCTGCCCATCAGGGACCTATGGCCTGACCTGCCTGAGGCCTGGCCTAGCCTAACCTGTTTACTAAATAAGCTAGGTCAAGGCTTTTTTAAAAGTCTATTTAACTAAAAAGGTCAAGTCTCAGGCCATCTAATAGGCCTTTTAAGCCTAGCAGGCTGGCTTGACCTGGCCTAGCCTGTTTACTAAATAAGTCAGGTCAAGACTTTTTTAGAAGCCTATTTAACTAAAAAGGTCAGTCCTCAGGCCATCTAATAGGCCTTCTAAGCCTAAGCAGTGGCATTGCCTATTTAATTATATATAATATAATATATATTATTATAAATTATAATTATAATAATTATAATTATAATAATTATTATAATTATAATTATTAATTTATCATAATATATTAATATATATTTTAATTAAATTTTAATAAAAGTCAATAATTAAAACTTAAGTTAGTAAGTTAGAATAGAAATAATATATTTATTAATATATTTAATATAATATATTTATTAGAATGAAAATAATAACTTAACACTCACTCCTACTTTTATAGATGCTCACTACTTTTTTACTTTAATTTTTGGTTGATGTGGGACTTAAAAGATTAGAGTAAGAAAGTGAGCAACTTGGTATATCTATAAGTCCCACATTGACCAAAGACTAGAATAAGAAAGTGGTGAGCATCTATAAAATTAAAAGGTGAGTGTTAAATTATAACAAATGCCTGTTGGTTTTGAGTAGACCTGTTGGTTTATTTCAAGGATTAGGCTTGTTAGCCTATGTAAAGACATATTGACATATTTAAAGGCATGTTGACCTATTTAAAGGTAGGTCTGTTAGTCTATGTAAAGGCTTGTTAGCCTATTTAAAGGTAGGTCTGTTAGCTTATTTAAATGTCTCATTACAAAGTAGGCTTTTAAATAGGCTTTCAAGTCAGACCAGGCTTTTAAAAAGGTCAGGCCAGGCCTTAAAAATCGGCCTAGTATAGGCTCACAGGCCAGGCTCAGGCCTTATAATTGGGATACAGGTCAGACCTATTTAAGGCAAAGCCTCACCTTGCCTGACCTATTTCCACCCCTAGCCAAAATACAGAAATAGTGTAAGACGTGAATCATGCTGAAAAAATCAATTAAGTCCAATTTGAGTCCAAACTTACGAAACATAACCAAACTCAATCAATTAAGTACATGAGGAGTGTAAATGACTAAAAATGAGAATTTATTAATGTATAAAATATGTGATTATCAAATTTTTCCATACTTAGCTTTTTGCACTTCTAGGCAAAACTCCTAAGACTAAAATTAGGGAACAAGGAAAAACAACACAAACTCAAAAGTTAGAAATTCTAAACGACTCAATTTCTAATAATATTTAAGAATGAAGAGCAACCAAAGATTCAAAGGATCAAAACATTTATGAGGTAACATTTCTTCACATCTTAAACCAATAAGTAAGGAAACTTCAATTGAAAAGCATGAGTCAAGAATGATAGATCTTCACATAATTCACTCTTAATCCCTCAAGTGTTTAAAAATATAGGTATTTTACTCAATTCAACCCATGAAAATTGCACTACCATAAGCTTACTTATCTTCTACTTGTCCACTACTCAGAACACATGCACACACAAATCATGAAGACTTTATTCAAGGTTGTAATGGGGTCAAGGTAAAGAAGGAGGTAATATGGATATGACAAGTTAAATACTAAAGAGAATAAAAGAGCATGAGAGCTGAGTTCAATTAACAAGTATGAAAGTTCATCCCAACTCTACCTAATACAAACTCCCTTTACATATTCTTTTCCTTTCCTTTATTGCATTGTTGGCCCTTCTTTACGCATTTGTTTTTTTTGTTTTTACAAGATGAACATAATATATACATTTTTTTAATTAAATAATTTTTTTAACCATTCTGCACACACACCCCCACACTTATTCAAGAACTCATCCAATAATAAAGCTAATGTTCTCTTATTCCCTAAGGCCGGGTAAGAACATAGTTTTTCATTTAAGGCACATAATGAGTTCGAAACAAAGAATGGTCAAATAAGCTCAAAGGGGTTAAGTAAAGGAAAATAGGCAATTTCCAATGTCTTACGTTGGCAGGAATTAGACAATTTCCAAAAAGCCATAAGAGTGCTTGATATCATATTGAGACAATATGCTGCTAAGCAAGGCTGTCTATTTGTGCGCCAATCATTCTAGGCTATTTGTTTAAAGTAGCTATTTTAAGAAAAATGCCTCAATCATATTTATGTATGCATGTGAAAATGTAGTCTCAAAAAGAATCAAAGCAAGTTCTAGAGTAACAATTTCATGAGTGAAATTCACACAAGAAAGAAGAGAATGATACAAATGTTCAATCCATTCATCAATAAGCTCAAAATCTCACAAGGCATAATTCTATCATTCTCAGTCCACCAATTCAACATCCATAACCAAGCATGTGATTTTTAAGAAAGAAGACAATTTACTCAATCATGCAAATTTTTCTTAATTTGAATTGCTACTTCCACATAAACTAGTTATCTACCCCAACTAAGATGCGTCTCAAAAGTAAAATTTACTCCTTACTCTGCCATCCTTAACTAGTTTTACTGTGAGTAGGTTTCTGACAATCATATCAATAAATATACTCCCCAACTAAGATGTGTCTCAAGAGCATAATTTACTCCTTACTCTGCTATCCTTAACTGGTTTAGTAAGTTACTGACAATCATATCATACTTCCTAATTTTTTTGAACAATTATCCTTCCCCCCAACCAGATCACAACATTGTCCACAATGTTAAAATATAAATGAGTAAAGGATAGAATAAATTACCTGTTGTAGCAATTACTGAAAAGAGAGATCTGACACAAATTTAAACAGAAACAAAGTACAATAAATAAAATCAAAGCTTGTAATTATTTAAAAAGTTGGAGTATCTGATCTGGCTTGCTTTTCATACTGCTTCCCTCACCGCTTCTTTCTGACCAATCTATCTGAATTGTCTTGCCTAATGTGTGATAAATTTCTGTTTCACAGCATGGTTAACAAAAAATAATAAATTATCAAAGAGATTATTAACATTCAACAAACCTATGAGTTTATGGTAGATGTTCAGTTGGGCCCAAGAGATAATTTGAAAAACTTCTTTCAAAGTACCAAAATCACGCGGTAAGGCAATGAATGCATCAGAGTTTTCAAGCATTGCCTTTATTCATCCATGCATAGATGATACTTGAAGTTCCAGCCCAATTGTCTTTCTAATGATGTTCATTCGAGTTAAAGGTTCAGGAATGACCTAAAACTTGACTACCTCTTATATGTGCAGAAAGTGATACAGCCCCCATTAATCCAATGCTTCCTCCCCCCATATACTACACGAATGTTTCTCGCAGCAAGTGTTCTACCAACAGTACTTGCTGTGTTTACAAACTCTAAACCCTTTCCGTAACTTGTCCCATAAAATACACAAATACTGGTTAATCTACGAACCAAAGAAGAAGCTCCCTCCATTTCTATACTCACACTCCCTTTGAATGATTATGAGTTAGAGAAAAGCAAAGAAAATGAAGTGTTTAAATAGGAAAAAGTATGGAAAAAGTAATGATAACTCCTATATGGGTAGGTCGGCTGTTGTCAGAAAAGTTTGAAATTAAGAAACTTTTTTTTATTTTATTTTTTATATTTTTTTTAGACTTCAAGAAAATCATCAGGGTAAAGAAGTCTAGAAACCCCTAAAGGACCCTGCTCAAAGGATCGTTTGTCCAAAACTAAAATACAACAAAATCATATAAAGATAAAATTATAATAACAAATGATGACATACCTTTATGTACAGTTGCATGTCAGCAGTGCAATAAACACTCACTCCCATTTATTTGAAGAAAAGAAAAAGAGAAGAAAGAAACCATCATGGGTTTCCATCTTGGGTCTGGAACCTAGAGAGCTCACACTTGGGTTTGTAACATCAACAAAGATGCTAAAATCTGAAACCCACAATGTCAAGATCCAGAACGTCCCATCCCAGGGCGCTGAGAGCCCCTTCTAATAAAAGAGATGATCAAGCTCAGATGCCTCATACGCTTTGGCAGCCGCAAGTTACTTCTCACTAATAACTAGAGTGGGACGCTTCTGCCTGTCCATAAACTCCACAGTGCCTAGATGGTGAACATTGGGTTATGGAGTGCAGCTCTCTACAGAGCATGGTACACGAACCTTTTTTAAGGACCGGCGTGCAAAGGTCTACCCAAGTCAATGACTGGTCTGCCACTAGTAGGGGCTCCTAATCTAATTAAAGACCAAGTACAACCGAAGTTTAGGCCTCTTTTTTTTATTTTTTTATTTTTTTAGGAGATGTACAAGATAATATATACATGTTGTTGTAATTGTAACTCTCATTTTCCTCTAGTTTTACATCCAGTAACGGCTTAAACACCTTCTATGAGTCGAGGATAAGGTTCCCATCCAATTTTCTTATAAAATGACAAACATGGTCTTTTTGAGTCAGATTCCCAAGACTGTAATGCTTTTGCTCATCCTTGAAGAGATTCCACAAATTAAGAAGTTCTCGATGCACAACTCCACAAGAATGCGTCTCAAGAGTCAATAAGATATCATCTAATGACTCCGTACTCAGTCCATTCTTAATAAAGTATATTTTATATTTTCAGTTTGCAGAAACTATCCCCAAAAAGTGACATCGCGTGTTACAATTCCATCGCACACACTTGTAACAAACTTACAATTTTTTTACTCTTCTCCGTTTAGAATAAGAACTTTTACCGAGACCCGACATGAATGGGACAAATGAATCTGAAGATTCACCAACTAAATGAACCTTTACTTCGATTATCCAACTTATATCTTCTGGGATGCCCTTATACATTAACAGTCTCAGTCTTTCATACCTAACTTTGTAGATTTTTGTTAGAGCATTTTGAGGGAGAGAAGGAAAATGATTTCTTAATTTCGATAAAATAACATTCATTTTAAAAGGAGAATGAATTAGTTATTATGGAAAACTGAAAAATAAACCAACTTGAGATTCACGGAGTACCGTTATCTGCCACTTAACCAGAAACACAAAGAACTTAACAACTTGATTTTCCAGAAATGGTTTGAGTCTTTATCTATTGACCTTAAATAAACTATCATTCCTAGGATTCTCAATGTCTATGGCCCCATAAGGATACACATGTTTGACAATAAAAAGGCCACACCACCTAAATCTCAATTTTCCAGTGAATAGGTGAAGACGAGAATTATAAAGCAGAACTTTTGACCAATTTCAAAAATTTTTCTTAAAATTGATTTGTTATGAAAAGCTTTTGCTCTAACTTTATAAATCTTTGTGTTTTCATATGTATCATTTCTCAATTTCTCAATAATAAAAAATTTCAATGACAATGATAGGGTTTAGAGGCATCCTGTTTCACTTAGAAATGGAACCCTATTTTTGACAGTTTTCACAATTTTTTCAAAGTGTATAGCTGTCTTTAAATAAAGTGGGTCAATAAAATTCACACTGCAAGATTTTTGCAGCTGTTTTCTTTGAAGAAAAGTAACCTCCACATGCTTCTGAGTGACAAAATTTATTAACATTACCTACCTCACTGTTGGGTACACATCTCCAAATGATTTGATTAGAATAATTGAGGCGAGATATTTCATGTTGCAAGAAAATTGATTATATTAGCAAACCAAGGATTGAAATTGACAGAAAATAAAAATTTATCTGAAAAAGAATCATTGATATGTGTGATATCAAAAGGTGAGCCTGTTGTAAGTATGGACAAATGATCTACAACAACATTTTCGACTTCTTTATTATATTTTATTGTGATGTTGAATTCTTGAAGCAACAAAATCTACTGTATCAACTTAGGTTTGTAAAAACTTGTTAAGAAAATCGACAAGTGCACCGAATTATCAAAGTAATAAAGTTGATGATTAAGAGGGAAAAACACACTAAAATGCACAAAGTTAAGAGGGAAAAGAGAGAACAAAGCACATGAATGCAAAATACATTAAGGATGTAAACACATGAAATTAAAACACTAGGGATCTGACTTCACTTGATTCAATAATCTATCATAGACAATAGAGTAGCTTTGGGACCTTCATTCTAATTAATTTCTAATCATTCAATTGATGGGGAGAATCCAGTAATTAATTAAAACTCAATTCCTTAGTCTAAACCTTAACTCTTAAAGGCATGACCTTTACTCTATGGATTCTCATGAAAAATACCACAATTCTCCCACACAACCTATAACCTCTATTCTTAGATAATTATAAATCATGACACTTATTATTTATGGTCTAGGTCTTATGCAAACATTCTGATTCTACATACACTTCACTAGATCAATTTATGAGTGGCCAATTCATAAAAGCATTAAGAATCATAATAAGCATTCAAATTGAATAAAAAAAGAAATTAATTAAAATTCAAATCTTAATACACGTCGATTGAATCAAGTTACATCTTCACCCTAGAAACACACGAATTTAACTACACATGACAAAAGAGAAGAAAAGATTGAAAGAATAAAATAAAAATATATACAGATCTCAACCTTCCATAAAATATATATATATATATATATATATATATATTAACAAGTAGGCAGTAAACCTACCATAAAAAAATATTAAAAGGTAGGCAGTATAAATCAGCCATTAAATATTTATTAACAAAGGTGTGGTATAAACTAGCTACTAAATAAATATTAATAAGGGTGTGGTATAAACCAGCCACCAAATATATATTAACACATAGTAAATAAATATTAATAAGGGTGTGAAATAAACCAACCACCAAATAAGTTAGTAAGCATATAAATTAAAAATTTAGTAAGCAGGCAAATTAAAATGTTAGAAGCAGTTAAATTAAAATGTTAGAAAGTTAGTAAGTTAGAAAGTTAGATTTAAAGTGCAAAAAATAAAATATAGAAAGTAAAGTGCAGAAAATAAAATACAGAAAATAAAGTGCAGAAAGTAAATTTAAAATATGAAAACCAGAGAGAGGTAGAGCCCCACTAGAGCTGGAGAAAGAGGAAGAAGAGAAGAGTCAAGATTGACATATTATTAGAACATAAAATAAAAACCAAAGAATCAACAAGTCAATTTTTTTTTTGTTTTTTCAGTGAGAGAGACGAGAAGAAGAAAAATTATTTAATTAATAATTAAAGATTACAGAGAGAAAGCGAGGAGAGTTTCTCTCACTAAATTAGTACATTAGTATATACAAAGAAAAAAATTAAAAGAGTATAAAATATATATATATATATATATATATATATATATATATATATATATATATATATATACAAGATCCACAAGGAAAAAATATAAATATATATATACAAAATATTTACACAATAAATTTATTCTTCAAATCAAGTCTCCGGCAACAGCGCCAAAAACATGATGTAGATTAAAAGTTATAAACCCAAGTGTAAGTTGTTTCAAGTAATAAATTTTCAAGAGTCCGAGGTCGATCTATAGGGAATTGATGAAGAAAAATTATTTGACGTAAAATAAATATTTTGTCACAATAATAAAGGTAATAAAACTTAGTCACAAATAAAAAGAACTTACTTGGGTTAGGAGATCCACTCTTGATAAGTAAATTAAGGATACGATTAATTCTTTTTATAACTCAATTAGAATCCACACATAATAGAGGTTTCAATCGGAAAATATAACATTCAAAGTTCATTTAAGATTATATACGTAATTATATTATGATTCCTTTAATCATCTATTAACACTACCACTTATAAATGGGCTCAAGCATTTATTGTGCTAATATTTTGTCTACAACAAATCAAGATCTCCACTTTACAAGGAGAGTTTCTAAATTGATTGGAAACAAAATATAATACATATAATGATCACTTGATAATATATCATTTAAGCACAAGAAAGAGATTAATCTAACCTTATTTCATTGCCAAGAGCTTTATCCTTTTACCCAAGTAAAATGAAAATTAGTTACTTATAGACAAGAAGAAAGGAAGAGAGAAGAAGAAGTAGAAGAACATAACTTCAATTTAGAACAAAAGAAAACTATAACAAGATAAACAAACAACACAATAGCATGATCTTGATCTCTAAGACCAAGATTCATAAATGATTAGCCAATGCTCCCTTTTATAGAGGATTAGGGATACAAAATGATAATGGGACTGATTCATGAATGAGTGGATGAGTGAAAAATACCAAATGACTTTTGATGAGTGAAAAATTATTGAGATTCTTTGTCTCTGAAATCATTTAGTGTTGAACTCATTGCATTCATCAAATTCTCACCAAGTGGTTTTCATAAAAGTTGTAGGCCTAGATCTTAGCTTTCAAATGTCATTGTTTGAGCTCAAAAGCATTCCTACAGCTCGAGATATGATCCAATTACTGCACACTGCTCAGGCCCAGCTACAGCTCCTCTATTCTGACTTGCAAGCCCAATATCACCTCTAAGAAATCCGATTCGGGTCTTGTTTCTTCATTAAAGTTGTAGATATGGGTCTTAACTTGCAGATACCAAAATTTTGGCCCCATTAAGTTCATATAGCCCAAGTTATGTCGTAATTACTGCACATAGTTCAGGTTCCAATTACAAAACCTGTATTATGATTTTCAAGCCCAATTAGTTCCACTAGTTGTCCGATTTTGACCTAGAGCTCTCATGAAAGTTGAAAACTCTCTCTTATCTTTTCTATAAGGTAAGATATATAATTATTAGACATCTAGAACTCAAGATATGGCCAAAATATAGAAACAGTGTAAGACGTAAATCATGCTAAAAAAATCAATTAAGTCCAATTTGAGTCCAAACTTATAAAACATAACCAAGCTCAATCAATTAAGTACATGGAAAGTGTAAATGACTAAAAATAAGGGTTTATTAATGTATAAAATATGTGATTATCACATGACAGAAGAGAAGAAGAGATAGGAAGAGGAAAAAGAATTCATAATGATAAAATTGTAGAGAAGAAATCAAAGTGCCTTCAATGGTGATTCAATCTCCAACACCATGAGAGCTCCATGACGGTTCCTCCTCTTCTCCTAGGGCCCCTTGCTGCCTTTGAGTCTTCAAAACTCTATTTTTTCATGTATTTTCTGAACCAAAAGAGAGCTCCTTTGCTAAACTCATTTTTTTCCTTTTATAAAAAAGTTGATAGTTTTTCGTATCTAACTTGCATGACTTTTTTCACCCTCAAGATTGCAGAATTTTCCCTCGAGCTCAATAGAGAAGTTGTAGGATTTTTTGTTAGCTTTCAATGCCGCAAATGACACGTCAATCTGATCTTTGTCTGATCTTTGTAGCCCAAGATATGGTTCAATTACTAAGGAATGGTTAGGATATTACAGGAATCCAAATTTTGCTCCAAACTTAATCTCTTCGAGAATCCTTATCTAATCTTCAATCATATCCTTATTTTAGTTTCCGCGTCTAATTAGAACTCTAATTAGCATCTAAGAATAAGATAAGAATGCATTAAATATTTATCTTAAGAAATTTCCTACTTTTGTACAAAATCTAATGATTTATCATGAAAATTCAAATATGACTAGGTGAAGAAATAATTATTAAAAATTAAATTAAAAATAAACTAAACTAAATAAAGATCAATTAAAAAGCCTAATAAATAAGCTAAAAAGATGAGTGTATTTTACACTCATCAAATTCTCCTAAACATAAATATTGTTTGTCCCTAAACAATGAAAAAGAATGAAACCAAGGGTAAAACTCATTTTTTTGAGGTGAATGCAAATGCAAAAGTTTTCAAAAAAAAAAAAAAATCCAACTCCAAAAACAATTCAAAGCTTGAATGATCAATCAATCTCTCATGTATTCATGCCCTACTCAACTATATATCAACAATCAAGATAAATTTTTATTAAAAAGGTTTCACAAAACTCAAAGCTCTCTTGACAATCACTCATTTACTCAGCGACTCTTGATCATCTCCCCATATCACTAGGCTAGACTGCTACCCAATTCTTCACTAATCCAAGTCTACTCCAAGCTAAGATCTTTTATTTCTTTTTTCTTCTCTTGTGAAGTTTGGTGTGAAAATGTCTGAGTTTACGATTCACCACTAGCCTTTATTCACAATTTGGAATTTTAGAGGGGAATAAAAATCAAGTATAATGTGTATTTGAGTTTATGGCTCACCACTAGCTTTTATAAGCTTTTTCCTTTTTCCATTAATTTTCTTAATTTTCACCACCCCAAACTTATTATTATCTTTAATCACTTGGGTGATGAAAACTCCTTAATTCAACTTTTTAATTTGCTTAGCTTAGAACTTCTTAGAACCAACTTCAAAAAGAGTAGAAGAATTGTCTAAGATTAGGGGAGAAGCCTAGAAAATCACATCATAAACAATGATCATTTCAAGAGCTAATAATTCAGCTAAACAGACTTTTTAACTCAAATTTACTCAATTGACAAATATATACTAAGAAGACATGAATATAATTAAAAAAAAATCACATTCACACTTATCAAAGTTGTACTCAAAAGCATTCATCAATGCACTTTGCAATTTGCATCAATCTTCAAAAAGAATAGGTTTATTTCCTAATTTTTTGTTTTTATTTTTATTTTTTTGTTGACCGACACTATATTCATCTCTTTACAAAGACTCCGAACTCAAGAAAACACTTAAGCCAACTTAAAAAAAAACAAAAACAACAAAATTAGCATAAAAATTTACAAGTATGTAAATGAATGCAACCCTACCCCCAAACTTAAAAATCAACATTGTCCCCAATGTCACAAATAAGGAATATACCTCAAGATATTCAGTTGAAACAAATCAAGTACAATAGGAGGTGGAAAGAATTAACTCAAACAAACCATCAAGTTCATCATTGTCAACTATTCTGGACCGTGATCTGGGATCCCATCTAGTGGATCAATTCGACATGCATACACCCGGGCTCCACCCTAAATAACCCAGCTTGAAGCCTTGGTGGTAGTCCGGACCTCGAAGCCATGCACGTCGAACAACATTGGGCTATAATATCAAGACTGTTAGATTTGTGCAAAGGATATATCCCTAAATATTCGCAACTGTCAATCATCATCTTACGATATTATAGGACGCATAACTGTCTCAGACTGATAAGTAACTTCCATATCCAAGTTCCTAACTTATAGGGATTTACCCCAACAATAATGGGATGATAATCTCTATTAGGATACTAATCCTAAATACCTACATTCAATACAAATTGCATTACAATTCTATACACGCTCTATAAATACCAGGTTAAGTAACCTTAAACAAGTATCAGTAAATTATCACATATGCATAATCCTACTTGAGCACAGTCTGACTTGAGCGTTGGAGTCTCTTTGCAAGTACCCACCCCCAGTCTCAACACGCTCAGCCGCTGCCTCTCAAGGAGGAAACCACTGTGATGTGCTTATCTCAGGTACTCCTCTGAATCCACTTCAAAACATTGGCGTCGTCTATGGGAAATAATAAACTTCTAATTCCACTTAACTATGGTGAACATACATCAAAATTCAAGAAGGGACGTTGCACAACCCTTTGCAAATTAAAGGCAAGGAGCAGCGCAATGCCCCCTCATCTAGTTTCGCCACCTGCTGCTGAAGCCTCTACCGTGAGAAACCAAGCACCTGTTCCGGAACATCTATGTGATGGCCATGAGACTTCACTTTCTGATGAAAGTCCTCACCCATCGGGCAGAGTATCTACGAGAGGCAGACTTGGTCGCCCAGGGGAAGGAGCCAACAATGTTGTTCAAGGGTCTAGGATCCCAATACAATCACACTTAGGCCCCTTGAACGATGATGTTACTGATCGCATGTCCACTCAAGGCACTGTTCATTCTGAGATGACCACACACCGGCTCCAAGAATTGGTGGCCTAGCAAATGGTGCAGATCAATGAATAACATCATCAGTTAGATGACCAATGTCATCAGTTAGATGATGAACGTCGTCGGCTAGATGAGTTGGAGAGATCTGTGCATGAATAAGATGATAACGAAAGGCGAAATGCAACCCACAACTGGAGAAGGCCGTTGCATGACGAGCAACATCATTGGAAACAACATCCTGGCCCTCGTCGGCTAGCAACAGCCTTTCTCAGACAAATTAATGGCGTATAGAGTCCCAAGAAACTTCAAGTTTCCTTCCAACATGGATCCTTATGATGGGTCAACGAACCCCCAGGAACACTTAGACGCCTACACCCAATCTATGTAATTCCTTGGGGGATCCCCAGAGTTGTTGTGTTGTGTCTTCCCCCTTTTTCTAAAAAAAGGTGCCCTCCCTTGGTTTGTCACCTTACGAGCAAAATCCGTCACCGGATGGGATTACCTCACGCAGTGCTTCCTGCTACATTACACCACTGCTAAGGAGCAACCCAAATCGGCTAATTTTCTTTCTGGAATTCACCAAGGGAGCAATGAGCCCCTTCGTGAATACCTTAAGAGATTCAGTGATGCATGCGCTTATATAGAGAGCCTGGACGACAAGATTGCTCTATATTATACACGAAGCGGCCTCCGGACTGATTCAGACTTCTTCCAGTCTTTGGCAAAAAAGAAGCTGGAGACTTTGGACGAATTCCACCACCGCTTCAAGAAGCACATCGACTTAGAGGAAATCGCGAAGACTAAAGAGAGTCTGGAAAAAGGTGAGCTTACTCACTAAAAGAATAACTAGAACTCCAACTAGCCTAGAAGTTCCTCTAAAGGTGAGGCATACCGGCTTAAATATTCTGATTACACTCGTCTGAACACCCGAAGAGAAACGATTCTCAGAGAGGTTGATGCGAATTATAAGTTATAAACCTAAGTGCAGGTTGTTTCAAGTAATAAATTCTCGAGAGTCTGACATCAATCTAAAGGGAATTGATTGTTCACAAATGAAAAAAGATTTATTTGGGCTAAAATATCCACTCTTGGTAATAAATTAAAGATAAGATTATTTCTTTTATAACTCAATTGAAATCCACACATAACGGAGGTTCCAATAGAAAAATACAACATTCAAAGTTCAATTAAGATTATATATGTAATTATATTATAGTTTCTTAAATTATTCACTAACACCAAAACTTGTAAATGTGCTCAAGTATTCATTGTGCTAACCTTTTGTCTATAATGAATCAAGATCTCTACTTTACAAGGAGGGTTTCTAAATTGATTGGAAAAAAAAATACAACACATATAATGACCACTTGATAATACATCATTCAAGCACAAGAAAAAATTAATCTAACCTTAATTTATTACCAAAATTTTTACCCTTTCACCCAAGTAAAATAAAAATTAGTTACTCATGAGCAAGAAGAAAGAAATAGAGAAGAAGAAAGAGATAAAAATAACTTTTATTTATAACAAAAGAAAACTACCATAAGAGAAACAAATAACACAATAGCATGATCTTGATCTCTAACCCAAGATGCCTCAAATGAGCAACCAATGCTCCCTTTTATAGAGCTTGAGGGAAACAAAATGATAAAGGAGTTATTTGATAATGAGTGAAAAATGCTAAGGGAATTGTTTGATAATTGTGAATGAGTGAAAAATTATTGAGATGCTTGTCTCCTAAATGATTCAGTGCTGAACTCATGCTCCTTTTTATAGTGCTTGAGGGAAATAAAATGATAATGGAGTTGTTTGATAATGAGTGAAAAATACTAAGGGAGTTGTTTGATAATTGTGAATGAGTAGAAAATTATTGAGATGCTTATCTCCAAAATGATTCAGTGCTAAACTTATGGCTTCCATCAGAAAATGAAAAAGTGGTCTTCATAAAGTTGTAGGGTTTTGTCTTAGCTTTCCAATGCCACTAATTTTAGCCCAATATCATTCCTACAACTCGAGATATGGCCTAATCTTTGCACACTATTCAGGCCCAGCTACAACTCCTCTATTATGACTTCTAAACCCAATATGACCTATTATACTTCTGATCTAACTCTTGTGTTCTTCATGAAAGTTGTAGTTTGGTCTTAACTTTCTAATGCCACTAGTTTGGTGTCAATTGAACTCCTATAGCTCAAGAAATAGGCTGATGAGTGCGCAAAGATCAAGCTGTTAGGATCAACACTCTAGTTCTTGCTTCAACTCCAATTTAAATTATCCAAACGTGTGATTTTACTCTTGAGGTCTTCATGAAAGTTGTAGAGAATTGTCTTAGATTTCCTACAAGACTAGAATCATATCAACCAGATATTTACAACTCAAATTATAGCTAGTTTACTGAACGCTACCAAATAGATAAATTAAAGCCAAATCAAGCAATAATTCCTTTAATGATCCAATTAAGCTCAATATCATAAAATGTAACAAAACTAACTTAATTAAGCTTAATTGAACCTTAAGAAGCCCAGTGAGTTTATTGCTAAATTAAGCTCAATATCATAAAATGAATAAAATATATTGCTATCAGAGGTGCTTCAGACCGAGTTCCAAGATATTAAGAGGCCGCCTCCTCTGAAGAAAAAGGCTCAAAAGGACCACTCAAAGCACTACAAATGGCACAAAAGCTACGACCATGAAATAGAAGAGTGCTTTCAGCTCCGCGATGTCATTGAATCCCTAATCAATGAGGGATGGTTGTAGAAGTATATCAGTGTTATCCATAATAACGAAAATCGTGGAAGATAAAGGGAGAGAAGACATAGCCGCAATCCAAGGTGAAGTCCGACTCCACTTCAAATGAGGAGAACCTGAAACCCCACTAGAAAATCCCAGACTCTACCCTACTGTGATATTGAAAGCTGATAGGATTGGAACTAGGATACTCAAAGTAGGGCTAACTGGAAAGACCGGTTAGTGAGTACTGTTGGGAATTGCGGATACATCATGCAGCGGAAAACAGGGATTCCCACCGAGGATCCATGCGAAAAAGCCATAATCCGAGTTTTTAAAACATTTACCTCTTGAAGCGTGATCAAAAGGAAGGGCGTGAATCACCAACACCGTAATAGAAACGATGTCTCTGCGGTATCCACACGAACAAACTCACGAACGTCCAACGTCCATAAAGAGGAGCCTCACGTCTCTCACACAGTTTAGCTGCGAAGAGAAGAGAAGAAACCTGTCGCTTACTCACTCACTTTTTTTGTAGGTGCGGCTAGGGTTTTGAAATTTTGTTATCTTAGCAGCCCCTTACCAGTACTATTTATAATAGTGACTGCCTTAAGTGAGTGTGAGCAGCAGCAAGGTAAGCTGTACAACCCTAGACCCATCTGTTATGAGTCTGGCCCATATTTGAATCCGAGTCCAACTTGGATCCATTGCTCTAATCTTAGTCTGCTCTATGTGTGTGACCCTGTAAATTCTTATTACGTTGGCAGTAATATTAAAATACTTATTTTAATATTACAAGCAGTGAGTGGTATCTAGCAACACATCGCTGCTACCCAAGTAATAAGAATGTCAGTGATTTGACATAACCTTTCCGTGACCAATGTTTTCGTGTCGTTTAGTCATTTTGTCAAGATATCTAGATTGAACACAAGGCACGGAATACGTCACCCTTGTATAGTCCAATCATTTATTTCCTGATACTCGAGTAGACTTTGTAACAACAAATGAAATCAATATCACATATTGACTCATTTGAGCATGGTCATGCATTTCGCAGTCTTACTCAATCAGGGGCCCCGAATATATCGCTCCTGTTATGTAGGAGTGATAAATCCCATATAGGTCACTCACATCCCTCTGCATGATTTGTGGTATGTCCAATAACTAACTTTATAATCACCTTGTTACAGATGACGTTTGATGGTATTAAAACACACAACTCCTCATGTAGGAATCATAGTGATTTCAGGTCAAAAGACCACAGACACCATTATCACTATGAGAATCGCTTATGACACTCACGTAACGATCCATGTAGCGTTCTCATGGTGGGTTAGTCCAGTACATCATTACTCTAATGTGTACCCATGTGAAGACTTGATATCTCATATCCATGACCTGTGAGATATGGTCATCAGTCTATGCACATACTAGTCTCAATGTATTATTATTGTCCTAATTAATAGTAATACTTAACTAGGGACATTTAAGAATAGTATTGTAACTAAAAGGATCTCACAATCAAGTCATTCACTTGATGTCCTATGGCATCAAACTTACTATTCTAAGGACTTTATTATGTTTATAAAAAAAGAACACAATAAATGAAATGCCTCATATATAAAATAGTATAATAGAATGTATGTAAATACAGAAAATGTATTGGCTTCTAGGGCATACACCAACAATCTCCTACTTGCACTAGAGCCAATCAGACATATATCTAATGCCTAAAGACCTAGCGTGACCCTCATGCTTCTGCTGTGCAAGAGGCTTCGTCAGTGGATCAGCAATGTTATCATCTATTGGTACTTTTCATATCTTCACATCTCCTCTATCGATGATCTCTCGAATGAGATGGAAGCATCTAAGTATATGTTTGGATCGCTGGTGAGATCTAGACTCCTTAGCTTATGCAATGACTCCATTATTATCACAATAGAGGTCCACTGGGTGCACAATGCTAGGAATAGTGCCAAGTTCAGTAATGAACTTCCTGATCCAAACGGCCTCCTTTCTTTGCGCATTGGAGGCAAAGAATATACTCACCTACTGTGGTAGAATCGACGACTGTCTCCTGCTTTAAACTTTTCCAGCTCACAGCCCCACCATTTAGGCAAAAAACATAACCCGATTGCGATCTGGAGTTGTCCTTATCAGTTTGGAAGCTAGCATCAGTGTAACCTTTTACAACTAATTCTTCCTCGCCTCCATATACCAAGAACGAATCCTTAGTCTTTCTTAAGTACTTAAGGGTGTTCTTGATAGCAGTCCAGTGACTCTCACCGGGATCAGACTGGTACCTACTCATCATGCTCAAAGCATACAAGATGTCTGGTCGAGTACATAACATGGTATACATGATAGATCCAATTGCAGATGCATATGGAATCTTGCTCATGTGATCCCTCTCATCCTGGGTGGAAGGAGGATTGAGCCTTAGATAGGCTTACACCATGTGACATAGGCAAGAGTCCTTTCTTGGATTCATGCATGTTAAATCGTCTTAACACTTTGTCTATGTATGTACTCTGACTTAGGCCAAGCAGTCTCAGTGATCTATCTCTACAGATCCTGATACCTAATACATAGGTGGCTTCGCCCAAGTCCTTCATAGAAAAGCAGTTCCCTAACCAAGTCTTTACGGACTGTAGGGTAGGGATGTCATTTCCAATAAGTAGTATGTCATCTACATATAATACCAGAAAGACAATAGTGCTCCCACTAACCTTCTTGTAGACATAAGATTCTTCTTCATTCTTGATGAAACCAAACTATTTTATTGTATCATCAAAATAAAGATTCCAGCTTCTGGAAGCTTGCTTCAATCCATAAATAGATCGTTGTAACTTGCATACTTTTCTAGCATCCTCTGGAGTGGCAAAACCCTCAAGTTGTGTCATGTACACATCTTCAAGAAGATTTTCATTAAAGAAAGTAGTTTTGACATCCATTTGCCAGATTTCATAATCATGGCATGCTGCAACAACAAGCAAGATCCGAACAGATTTAAGCATCACAACTGGGGAAAAAGTCTCATCATAGTCTACACCATGAATTTGTTTGAAAGCTTTAGCCACCAATTGCGCCTTAAAGGTATGCACATTACCATCCATGTTGGTTTTCTTCTTGAAAACCCACTTGCACCCAATGGGTTTTACCCCTTCAAGTGGGTCAACCAAGGTCCATACCTGGTTAGCATACATGGAATTCATTTCAGATCTCATGGCCTCAAGCCATTTCTCAGATTCTAGGCCAATAATGGCTTCTTGGTAAATCACAAGCTCATCTTGATCCATGAGCAATACGTCACCTTGTTGGGTCATGAGAAATCCATATCTCTCTGGTTGATGATGTATCCTGTTAGACCTACGTAGGTCTTGTGCTACTAGAGCAGGTTGCTGTTCCATAACATTTTGTGGAGGCTACTCTATTTCTACCATTAGTTCATTGCTGCTTTGTGAAACTTGAACTTCTTCAAGTTCTACTTTTCTCCCACAGGTTCCTTTGGAGATAAACTCCCTTTCTAGAAACACAATGCATGCGACAAACACTTTGCCCTCAGTAGGATTATAGAAAAAGTATCTCTTGGTTTCCTTTGGATACCCCACAAAGAAGCATTTATCTGATTTAGGTCCAAGCTTATCAGAAACTTGACGTTTCACATAAGCTTCGCAGCCCCAAATCTTCAAGAAAGACATACTGGGCCGTCTCCCAGTCCATATCTCATATGGTGTCTTTTGAACCATCTTAGATGAAACATGGTTAAGTGTGAAGCTGCTTTTAACAGAGCATGACCCCAGAAGGAGCCTGGAAGGTTTGCATGACTCGTCATGGATCGAACCATGTCCAACAAGGTCCGATTCCTCCTTTCAGAGATACTATTCCATTATGGTGATCCTGGTGGAGTGAGTTGAGATATTATCCCACACTCTTTCAGATGATCACCAAACTGTTGGCTTAAGTATTCTCCTCCTCGATCTGATCGAAGGATTTTAATACTCTTGCTAAGTTGATTTTGTACTTCATTCTTGAACATTTTGAACTTTTCAAAGGATTCTGATTTGTGCTTCATAAGATATACAAATCCATATCTACTGAAATCATCAGTAAATGTAATGAAATATTGAAAATTGCCTCTAGCGAGTGTGTTTAGTGGCCCACATACATCACTATGTATAAGGCCTAAAAGATCACTAGCCCTTTCACCTTGTCCGGTGAATGGGGCCTTTGTCATCTTCCCCAATAAATAAGATTCACATGTTTCATATGATTCGAAATCAAATGAGTCCAAGAATCCATCTTTATGGAGTTTGGAGATGCGTTTCTCATTTATGTGGCCCAAATGACAATGCCAGAGAAAAGTTGGGTTCAGATCGCTTGATTTAAACCTCTTTGTATTTATGTTATAGACGGGTGTTTCAAGATCAACTACATAAAGTCCATTACTTAATTGTGCACTGCCATAAAAAATATCATTCATATAAATGGAACAATACTTATCCTTTATAATAAAAGAAAAACCTTTCTTGTCTAAACAAGAAACAGAAATGATATTCCTGCTAATAGCAGGCACAAAATACTAGTTCTCTAACTCTATTACAAGCCCAGTGGGTAAAGATAATAAATAAGTCCCTACAGCTAATGCAGCAACCTTTGCTCCATTTCCTACTCGGAGGTCAACTTCGCCTTTCGTCAATGGTCTACTGCTCTTTAGATCCTACACATTTACATAAATGTGAGATCCACATCCAATATCTAATACCCATGATGTAGAAGTAGATAAATTGACTTCAATAACAAAAATACCTGAAGTGGAAGTCTCATTTCCCTTCTTCTTTTTGAGCTCCTCCAGGAACTTGGCACAGTTCCTTTTCCAATGTTTGGTCTGACCACAATGGAAGTATGTACCTTCCTTAGCCACTCCACCCACTAGTTTCAAGCCAGAAGTACTGGGCTTAGACTTATCCTTGCCCTTGCCCTTCCAGTTGTCCTTGGGCTTTTTCTGCTGTTTCTTGCCCTTATTCTTTTGGACCATCATTATGGCATTCCCTTTGCCTTTGTTAATGTTCTGCTCAGCAGTTCTCAACATGCCCAACAGTTCTGGTAGTGATTTGTCAATCTCATTCATGTTGTAGTTCATGACAAATTGACTAAAACTTTCCGACAACGATTACAGGACTAAGTCAGTGGCCAACTCTTGGCCAAAGGAAAACTGAGTCTCTCTAGGTTTTCAATGTACCCAATCATCTTGAGTACATGAGCACCAACAGGGCTTCCTTATACCAGCTTGCATTGAAATAGTGCTTTAGAGACCTCGAATCTCTCATGCCTGGTCTGCTCTTGACAGAGCTTCTTAAGGTGTATGATCATATCATATGCATCCATGTTCTCATGTTGCTTTTGGAGCTCAGAGTTCATGGTGGCCAGCATTAGACATCCAATGTCCAAGGCATCATCTTGATGCTTCTTATAAGCATATCTTTCAATTCTAGGGGCATTAGCAGCAGGTGGCTTAGGAATAGGCTGTTCCAAAACATACAGCTTTTTCTCTTACTTGAGGACAATCCTCAAATTCCTGTACCAGTTTAGAAAATTCGTTCTAGACAACTTGTCCTTCTCAAGGACGAAACACAATGATTAAGTACCCGATGTGTTTGTTGCCATGGTAATTTATTAACAAAAATATGCAAAATATAAGTATCATGCCATAAACATATTAATGAGGTCTTTTAATTAAATATGCCTCCCACTATTTTATTCAAGTCAATGACCCTTAACATTGACTCCGAAAATCCCATCGTAAGATTTCCTAGTGGGCCAAGATCCATATTTCACCTAGTTTTGAATCAGTTTTGGCTGATCACCCAAAATTTAGTTATTTAGGTAGGAAACACTTTCCAATTACATCACATGTAACTCTTGGATAGTTGGGTGAATAACACTTATTCAAGTCCATCTAATGGACCAAAGCCCAACTTCATGCCTCTAAGCCTTCAATCCTATTGAAATGGCCTAGTTAAGTCAGACCCAATGGTTGGTAGTTGGATATTACCTTTATCCCATCGCGTCTTACTAATATAGATAAAGGCATCCTGCTTTAGCAGACCTGCACTTAATCGATACTAGTCTTGATGAGTGCCACACATTGGAAGGCATCACATAATGACTTAATATTTGCTTTGAAGGAATTTATTATTATTATTATTAGATCTCACCATTTATTAAACTGTTTATCATACCATAAACATTATCCATGCATCTCATACATAAAAAGCATATGATAAAAGTGACATGGTTATGGCCCCTAAGAGAGTAGCATTAACTAAGCCAGTTTCACCAAGCATCTCCCATCAATGTCCTCACTTGATGCCATCTTCTTACCTCCACATCATAATTACATTATATAGAAACCTATTTTACATTTGAGGGGAGTTAGGTGAGAAGAGAATGTACAATCAGAATGTAGAGAGAAAGGCACGACACGCAGGTCGTATTTATTAAAACCAAAAGGCATAAAAAGAGGACTAAGGCCATAACCATGCACCATGCATCACAAAAACATATAAACTCATAACAATAATACATTATTATTTTCACGAGTCATAAAATTAGATATAAAATATCGCGTTTTCGAAAAACACCCTACGCAGAGGTAGCACGGGTGTCCCGCTACTGCCGTAAACCAAGAACAAGGTTTCCAAAACCCCTTACGCCGCGCCTCTTGTGCAGAAACAAGGATTCCATAACCCCTGCTGGCGCAAACCAAGAACAAGATTTCCTAAACCCTTGCGCCGCGCATTGAGAATAAGGATTCCATAACGCTGTACGTATCACATACATACCAGAAAGCTTTGCAAAAACATACATCTTAAAACAAAATGATTTTTACAAAACATATGAACATTTTCATGGGTTTTTGAAAACAACATCATGGTTTTGCATATAACATAAGAAACAGAATATGTTTTCGCAAAGGGTTTCATACAGTTTTCGGAAATAACATATTAAAGATCATATCTTTTGTCAAAAACAAGAACAGAAAACATGTTATCTCATGTAAATGAAAATAGAAAACCGAATCATGGTTTCACAAGACTCTCTGATACTACTGTTGGGAATTGTGGATACATCACATAGCGGAAAATAGGGATTCCCACCGAGGATCCATGCGAAAAAGCCATAATCCGAGTTTTTAAAACATTTACCTTTTGAAGCGTGATCAAAAGGGAGGACGTGAATCACCAACACCGTAATAGAAACGATGTCTCTGCGGTATCCACACCAACAAACTCACGAACATCCAACGTTCACAAAGAGGAGCCTCACGTCTCTCACACAGTGCTAGCTGCGAAGAGAAGAGAAGAAACCTATCGCTCTCTCATTCACTTTTTCTGTAGGTGCGGCTAGGATTCTGAAATTTTGTTATCTTAGCAGCCCCTTAGCAGTACTATTTATAATAATGACTGCCTTAAGTGAGTGTGAGCAGCAGCAAGGTAAGCTGTGCAACCCTAGACCCATCTGTTATGAGTCTGGCCCATATTTGAATTTGAGTCTAACTTGGATCCATTGCTCCAATTTTAGTCTGCTCTATGTGTGTGACCCTACAGGTTCTTATTACATTGGCAGTAATATTAAAATACTTATTTTAATATAACAAGCAGTGAGCGGTATCTAGCAACACATCGCTGCTACCCAAGTAATAAGAATGTCAGTGATTTGACATAACCTTTCCGTGACCAATGTTTCCATGTCGTTTAGTCCCTTTTGTCAAGATATCTAGATTGAACACAAGACACGGAATGCGTCACCCTTGTATAGTTCAATCATTTGTTTCTTGATACTCGAGTAGACTTTATAACAACAAATGAAATCAATATCTTATATTGACTCATTTAAGCATGACCATGCATTTCGCAGTCTCACTCAATCAGGGGCCTCGAAGATATTGCTCCTGTTATGTAGGAGTGACAAATCCCATCTAGGTCACTCACATCCTTCTGCATGATTTGTGATATGTCTAATAACTAACTTTATAATCACCTTGTTACAGATGACGTTTGACGGTATTAAAACACACAACTCCTTATGTAGGAATCGTAGTGATTTCAGGTCAAAGGACCACAGACACCATTGTCACTATGAGAATCACTTATGACACTCACGTAACGATCCATGTAGCATTCTCATGGTGGGTCAGTCCAGTACATCATTACTCTAATGTGTACCCATGTGAAGACTTGATATCTCATATCCATGACCTGTGAGATGTGGTCATCAGTCTATGCACATACTAGTCTCAATGTATTATTGTTGTCCTAATTAACAATAATACTTGACTAGGGATATTTAAGAATAGTGTTGTAACTAAAAGGATCTCACAATCAAGTCATCCACTTGATGTCCTATGGCATCAAACTTACTATTCTAAGGACTTTATTATATTTATTAAAAAGAACACAATAAATGAAATGCCTCATATATAAAATAGCATAATAGAATGTATGTAAATATAGAAAATGTATTGGCCTCTAGGGCATACACCAACAAGTACCACCCCCAAAGGATTTGCAGGTGGTGGGTCATCTAGTAATGCTTAGAAAAAAGTATTATGGACGATGGTGTTAAGCATTTCCAACTCTACGCGCAAACCTCGTACCAAAGACAGGGAGGAATCACCCATCTCCTTTCAAATAAGGACTATAGTGATATTATCCGGGATCACGATGACTCATTGGTTATCTTCTAAATAATATCAAATGCCGAGGTCATGCATGTCTTCGTTGATCAAGGAAGCTCAGCAGATATCATGTTCATGGACACATTTGAGAGATCAAAATTTTCGTTGTCTGATTTAATCCCTTATGAAGGCGAGCTCACTGGTTTCTCTAGGGAAAAGGTTACCTCAATAGGTTACTTTGAAACATTCCTGACCTTGGGCGACGACAAATTCTACAGAACCGTCAAAGTCAGGTTTCTAGTTGTAGATTGCCCATTAGCATCCGATATTATTTTGGGTCACCTTACGCTGAACGACATCGTCGCTGTAGTATTTACCGCTCACTAGGCCATGAAATTCCTTAATAAGAATAATGAGGTGGTCACGGTTAAGGGCGATCAAATATTAATGCATAAATGCTACAATGAAAGTCTCAAAATATGCAGAACCCCCAGGAAAACCAAAGTGTGCACATCTAGCTCGGCCCTGGATTAGGTAAACATCCTTATGACCAAGCTAGATATCCATGAAGAGATCTGAGATAGCAGACCTCAACTAGAAGGAGAGCTCCTTCCACTCCAGCTGGGTGACAAGCCTGATCAAGTCACCAAGATAGGGGCAAATCTGGAAGCACAGGAGAGAATCCAGCCGGTAGAGCTCTTACAGAAAACAAAGACCTCTTTGCCTGGACGTCCTCTGATATGCCTGGGCTCGACCCTGCCTTTATCTGCCATCGTTTATCTATTAAACGGGATGTAAAGTCAGTCTCCTAGAAAAAGAGGAAAGTTGGTCCTAAAAAATAACAGATTATTAAAGAGCAAGTCAAGGAGCTACTCAGTGCCGGCTTCATCAGAGAGATTTCATACACCACATGGCTCTCTAAAGTGGTCCTGGTAAAAATTCAAACAGAAAGTGGAGGATATGTGTGGACTACATGGACCTGAACAAGGCCTACCCTAAAAATCCACGCCCCTTCCCTAACGTTGACAAACCAATAGTCAGCTCTTCTAGCTTCCGGTTGTTGTCCTTCATGGACATTTACTTCAGGTACAATCAGATCCTAATGTACCCCGGAGACGAAGATAAAATCGCATTCATCACTGAAAAGGCGAGCTACTGTTACAGGGTAATGCCTTTTGGATTGAAAAATGCAGGAGCCATCTATTAGCGGATGATGAACAGGGTTTTTGAGGATTAGGTGGGGAGAATGCTCAAAGTCTACATCGATGATATGATAGTCAAAATCTCACGATCCAGATGACATACCTCAGACTTTGAAGAAGTGTTCGTGCAACTAAGAAAGTACAACATGGGGCTTAATCCAAAAAAATACGCATTTGGGGTCTAGGCTGGTAAATTTTTGGGCTTTATGTTCACTCACCGCCGAATCGAGGCAAATCCAGACAAATGCCAAGCGGTGCTCGACATGCGTAGCCCTTAAAACGTTAAAGAAGTACAACAATTGACAGGACAGATTGCAGCCCTTACGCGGTTTCTCGCCAAAGCTACTCACAAATCTCTCCCCCTCTTCAAGTTGTTAAATAAAGGGACATGTTTTGAGTGGACTCAAGAATGTGAGGATGCCTTCATATATTTGAAAAATCTCTTGTCCGTTCCCCCTATCTCACAAGGCCAAAACCTGGTGAGACATTGTACGTGTTTCTCTCAGTTCACGAAGAGGCTGTAAGTTTAGTGCTTATCTGGGAAACATATGATGGTCAGAAGTCAGTTTTTTATGTGAGAAAGATATTGCAAGGTCTCGAACTCCAATATCAAAAAATAGATAAGGTTACATTCGCCCTCATAATCACGACTAGAAGCCTCAAGCAATATTTCCAATGCCATCCAATAGTAGTAAGGATGGAGCAACCAATCCGCCAAATACTACATAAACCAGACCTAGCAGGAAGAATGATCACTTAATCTATCGAGCTTTCCGAGTTCAAAATTGCATTCGAGCCCAGGTTAGTAATCAAGGTACAAGCACTCTCCGACTTCCTCGTTGAGCTCACTTCAGACCCTAGTGATCCCGAGGGAGTATCGTGGATTGTGTTCGTTGACGAATCCTCATACCCCAAGAGGAGTGGCGCCGGGGTAATCCTTGAGAATTCTGAAGGAGTAACCATTGAGAACTCCCTGAAGTTTGAATTTCCCACTTCAAACAATCAGGCAAAATATGAAGCATACATCAGTGGACTGGTGATGGCTAGAGAGTTGGGAGCAACAAAGATTACAATCTGTAGTGACTCCCAACTCGTGACCTCTTAGATTCAAGGCCACTATTAGGCTAAGGAACCCCTCTTGTAAAAGTACCTAGCAAAGGTACAAGGGCTCCTCAAAAGCTTCCAAACAGTGAAGGTGGAGTATATACCCCGAGAAAATAATTCAAGGGCCGACCTCTTGTCCAAGTTGGCTAGAACCAAGAGTCCAAGTAACAACTATTTAGTGGTCCAAGAAACCTTATCGCAACCTTCCATCATGGACACATCCGTTTTCCAGGTAGAAGAGCAAGAGTGTTCTTAGATCACTCTAATAATGGAATATTTGTAGTTCGATGTCCATCCCGAAGACCCAAAGGAAGCCTCCAAATTAGTCAAGATCGTGGTCCGGTACACCATCTATGATGGGCGATTATATCGACATGAATTTTCTTTACCTCTCCTTAAATTCCTCACGTCAAAAGAAGCAGAATATGTGTTGGATGAGGTCCATGAGGGGAGCTGTGGACATCACCTGGGAGACAAAGCTCTCACTTTAAAAGTACTCAGGGCTGGATACTATTGGCCTACGATGGAGGCCAACTCTATTGCGCATGTCCAAGTCTGAGATAAATGCCAACGACACTCAGACCATTATCATGTTCCACTTGAGGAATTATCCACGATGTCCGTACCTTGGCCATTTTACAGGTGGAGGATAGATATTCTGAGTTCGTTCCTTCAAGTACTCAGACAACTGAAATTCTTAGTAGTAGCTGTGAACTACTTCACTAAATGGATTGAGGCAAAGCCTTTAGTCACTATCACCTTTGCTCGGATCCAAAAGTTTACTTAGTGCCACATCATTACCAGGTTTGGAGTTCTAGAATCCATTATGATGGACAACAGGACATAATTCAAAGACAAGGGGTTCGAAGAATATCTAGCTGGTTTTAAAATCAAACATCATTGTAGTGCTATCAAGAACCCTCGGACGAATGGACAAGCTGAAACCACAAATTCACTTATTGTTTACAGGCTAAAGAGAAGGTTAGATGAAGTTAAAGGAAACTGGGATGAACAATTAGACTATATCCTTTGAGCCTACCGGACTATGCCCCACTCCATGATAGGTGAAACCTCCTTTAAACTCACCTATGGGTGTGAGGCTATGATCCTAGTGGAGAATAGAGAACCTAGTTGGCGCCTCTAACACTTCTCACCCGATAGCAACCTTGGATTGATCAGGGAAGACCTAGACCTTCTAGAAGATAAAAGATATGTTGCTTAGATATGTGATGCCTCCACTAAACAAAGGACAACAACACAATACAACCTAAAGGTTGTTCCCAGGAAATTCTATCCAGGCGGCTTAGTTCTTTGCAGAGATGACATTGGAAGAAGGAATGCCTCCAAGGGAAGTTAGCTCCTAACTGGGAAGGCCCCTACCACATCGTGATCAGCACTGGTAAAGGAGTCTACACATTGGAGACATTAACAGGCAGGCTGGCCAAGAACTTTTGGAATATGGACAAACTTAGAAAGTACTATAGCTAAGTGCCTTCTATGACCTAGTCTCTCAGTTTACTTCATGTTTGATCTGCCCCAACTACTATGGGAGCACTTTGTATTGACTTTAGTCCCCCATTAAATCAATAAAGCAAAGCGATTTTTACATATCTACTTCAACAACCATCGCATGATTGTTGGCAACATGGATGGCGGAATCTGTGTCTAGCCATTATGGTACCCACTATGAGCTATTTTATGTTAAACAGGTTGTGCAGTAGAAAAATCATAAGTTAGAAATTTTGTGCACTAAACTGTAAATATTAAAAGACCCCCACCAGACCACTTAAAATTATACCTAAGTCAAGTGAGATCCTAAACACCAAAGTAATTGGTGACGGACCCCAGATGAGATTTTTAATTCATACCTAAGTCACGAGGGATCTTAAATGCCAAAGCAATTGGTAAAGGACCCCTAACAAGGTTTTTATTGATTACCTAAGGCAAGTGGGATCCCAAGTGCCAATACAATTTGGACATTGGACCCCGAGCTAAGGTTCAAATTTCAAATTAATACCTAAGTCCTAAAGGGAGTTACAAGCCCGCAAACACAAAGGGCATTGGACCCCGGACCATGGTTTCACCTATTAGAAATTCCTAAGTCCATGAAATGGTCGTAAAAAAAGCACCATAATGGGCATTAGACCCAAAATGGACCATGAAAAACAAGCAGGCACACAACAACATAAAAATGGCAAAAAGAAATAAATTAAACACCTCAAAATTTGGGGTGATTATCTTTACAAGTATCAAAAACCCCACGCAAGGGGCAAAAATAAGATAAAGGCAGTCATCTACTCCTCGGCAGCATCTAGACCACGGACAACAATAGACGGAGCTTCAACTACACTTTGATCCTCTAGAGCAGCATTGGGAAGAAGTATGACGCAGCCATCTCGGATCACCCTCCCAAGATCCAATACATCCAAAGCTATGGCCACCCTAGGATTGAAGAGCTAGACTTGGTCAATGGCATTTTGAAACTACTCGCCACTGATATTTGTGCAAACCTCAAGAAGCTGCTAGAATTTGGGGTGATTATCTTTACAAGTATTAAAAACCCCACGCAGGGGGCAAAAATAAGATAAAAGGAAGTCGTCTACTCCTCGGCAGCATCTGGACCACGGACAACAACAGACGAAGCTTCAACTACACTTTGATCCTCTAGAGTAGCATTGGGAAAAAGTATGAGGCGGCCATCTCGGACCACCCTCCCAAGATCCAACACATCTAAGGCCATGGCCACCCCGGGATTGAAGAGCTAGACTTGGTCAATGGTGTTTTGAAACTACTCCTTAATGATATTTGTGTAAACCTTAAGAAGCTGCTAGACATAGCTTTGCAAAGAGGCCATCTCGGTTTGGAGCTGTTAGTTCTAAGTACGGAGGCTCTCATTATCAACCCGGAGCACGGTTACCTCCCTCTGAACCTCCATCAAGCTAGCCTCTTTTTGCTTCAAAGCATCCTTCAAGGTCGCCACTTCTTTCTCTAGCTCTCGAGCTCTAGCATCAGCATCATCCTTTGCCTTCAAAGCCTTCTCTTTAGCCTCCAGAGCCCCCTGTTCACCTTTCTCGGCCTCTGACACCTTCTTTGTCGTCTTCTTGCTAAAATCATCGTAGCTTTTCTCCAGAAAATGGGAATCGACAGCCAGGAAGAAGGCATAAGTTTGGAAAGCCTACAAGATCTTCTTTGTATCATATTGAGGGATATGATTCACCACTTCATTACCAAGGAGGTTGAAATCTATAAAGTGTTTGGGATTCGAGTCTTCCAAATATAGGCTAATCAGCCTGGATCGGCCATATTCTATGGCTACCTTCTTACCCCGGTCACCTAATCTACTATCTTCAACTACACTCCTCTTTCACCTCTTGAGCGGTTGGGGAGAATCCTCCACCTGAATAGGCTCCCCCTCAATCACCAGGACCTCAACTAGTAGAGGTGGAGGAGCTGGAGCAACAACAGCAGGGGCATTAGAAGGACCAGCTACATTCTTGGCCTTCAAAGCTTCAAGGACTGCCAAGGCATTTTCGATTGCCATTTCAACTAAACTCGCTGCAAAACCAACAAAAACCAAAGAGTCAGAACTAATAAATGCTGCTACAAAATATCATACCAGGCATATACCTGAATACGGATGACGACCTTCACTACTTAGAATGGCCCAGAAGGTCTCATTGTTCGGGTATCCAGCACATCTTTAGAAGGAATCAGACCAATTTCTTGAACCCACATCATAAAAAAGTCAATATACTCGACCTCGGCCTCATCTAGTTAGTGTCTTTCCTTCTCATTAGTTGAGTAGGAACGTTCCACACTGCCCGATACCAATACAGGCTGAATGTAGTCTCCCCGTTGTTATCTAGCCAGAAAGGGCGTGTCTCGGGAGCTGCCATCAATTTAAATAATTTTCCTTTGAAGTCTTTGTAGCTTTCTTGGTAAACGTGGAAAACCTTCCGACCTTGCCTTGACCAGACCGAAAGCTAGGATTTTAAGGAGCGTTACCACCCTATAAACAATATCGGGTATGAAAATAGAAAAATGCTATCTCCTAGCATCGCAACCCAACCACCTAGCAAATCCTTTCAAAGGCAAGAATGTTTGCCCAGCCATCGGGATGAATATGAGAAAAGGCAGCCTGGAGAGTTCGGAGGACGGCAAGATGGAAGTAAAAGGAAAGTCGAAGTCTAAACCAAACAAAGAAGTCTTCATACATGTACATGTAGTGCTCTCCCGCTTGACGAGTGGAGCACACCTTCTCATTCTCTGGTAATAAGATTTAAAATTCGTGGTCCCTACCACCTTTCTCAGTCAGCATCAAGTAGCCCTGAAGTTTTTTTTGAGCTATTCTCTAGGATAAAATTGGGATATCCGATCATAAGTGTCATCCGCAACCCATGGGTATACACCCCGAACCACATCGAATTCAGATAGGATTTTCAACCGACTCCTAAGCTTCTAGAACCGATGCCTCAGGCCTAGTTGCTCTTCTTCTTCTGGCCATTAAGTTCCTAGAAACACCCATAGAAGTCGGTGGTCAGAATCAGTCAACTTTAAAGATTTAGACATGAAAGGGGGCAAACAGAAAAGACTGCTCATGTCGACGCACTGGCCTCCGCATCCACCAAGGCTAAAGCCTTAGAAGGACACCTCCACTGCATATAGTATAGTGGAGGAGGTGCTCTATAGGACAATGCCCTTGAAGAGATATAGGAACTAATATTCCTACCTCTTTTCGTGAAGAGAGAAGGGAAATGCACTCTAAAAAAAAGGAGTGCACAACCACTCTATGATGCAAAAATAACAGAAACGAGTCAAAGAAGAAAGAAATACCTTGAAGAGAGTAAGAGAATACAGGTAACTGGGAACTCAAACTATCAAAAAACTAAGTTCTATGCTCTCCTCTGTTATGAAAAACTGTCAAACACTATCTCAGGCCACCAGGTTTCTGAAAGAAATAGCAAAAATGCAAAAAACAAGTTTTAACCCCTATTTATAGAGGTCATATGGTTAGAGGGTAATTCTGTCTCGATGGTATGGATTTCAAAAGATATTCATCATGGCGCACAAAGCACTAAGCATGAATGCCTAACTAGTGCGTGCCACATGGCCCACACAGTTGTCATGGCAGTTGAAGGGATGATTGTGCTGCAAGCCAAAAGACACGCAACCTTGGCAAGTTGAGCCCAGGAATCTTCCACGAATCACAGAATTTTTCCACGGACCCAAACAACTTTAAAAAGGTTAAAGGGTTGATCCCTAATGGCCAAGTTAAAATTCTTAACCCCGTGAGGAACACGGACCCCGAGGGCAAGAACTAGAGCTTGTCACTTCGTTGTACTAACGAAGAACCAAGTTATGGGCAGCTTGACATTATTATAGGGTGAGCATTGGACTCACCACGATAGAAAAATGGTAATACATATAGCAAAAAAGAAAAGAAGATACAAGGCAGAATTTGGAAAGAAGAATTTCATTTTATTCATTGATCTCATTCCATACATCATTAACTTTTACAAAAAGAGAAGGAAAAATAAATCAGAAGTATTAAAAAAAAGTTATTTGAGAACTCGGGGAAGAGAACTAACATCACCATCATGGCCCCTAGGGTCATTGCCACCTCCATAGTTCCTCTGGAACCAGCACTAGTCTCTTCCCTGTTGAACCGACTTTGAAGAACTTTGGAAAACTGGAATGGAACATTGCTTTTGGACTCCGGACTCACTACCAATTCTTCTTCCCTGCCTCATCCACATTAATAATAACGGTCGACATTTGCCTTTGAGCAACCCCAGGTTGCTCCAAGAGGATTTTTCCTTCCAAAGGAGCCGCCCTCCAGCATAATCGCCCTTAGAGGACCTTCCAAAAAGCTCGGCCTGGTGCCTCCAAATAACTCAGGAAGGAGGAGGGCCAAGAACGGAGCGTCCCCAAAAGTCTCCATGCATCACGGCAAAAAACTCACTCCATCCCAGCAAGAGTGGATAGATCAAATGCTTCCATATACGCCTAGAGAGAAAGGCTTCTGCCCCCCAAATGCATGGCGACCCAATCATTATATCGAGAAAGAAAGGCTTCGTCCAGACGAAATTATTTATAGAAAAGAAAATACCTTCAAAGATTTGGAAACGAACAAAAGGATGATCTTCACAGGGGACAAAGCCTTCCATATATATGCAAAAGATGAAAAGGAAACTACTCTCTAGGAAAAAATAATTCTCGCAGTGCAAAAAGAATATAATGAATGGAATGTCATCCTTAGTGCAAGCATTCCCTATTTATAAATGGAATGAAGCCCTCTGATTGGTCTAGTAAAAAGTGAACTAAACGCATGATGAAAGCCACGCTTAACGCTCTCAAATTCTGATTGGTTACAGGAATAGCGCGCAGTTTGGAAATAGTACGAAACTGATATCCTCTTAAAAGGATCTCTAATTTCCAATAAAGTCAAAGCAGCAGTTCCCCAAAAAATCTCAGACTATTATCACCTATAGAATCAGAAATTGCGTGAAGAATACTCAGGAGACCTCGTGAACTACACGTAAGGGCAACTTAATACACCTCGAATGACAAAATAGCAAGGAAAGAAAAGCAATATAAGACCTCGGCCTTACACGTCAACCTCGGAAGTGTATTATGCTTCACGGACCTTAGCCTTCTGCGAAAACATCTGAGATCTGATGTTGACACTAGGACTCCTTTATTCATCGCATGCCTTGTGATTCGTATGAAACCTATATCTTGACACTCGGCTGTTCCGTCCAAGTGCCAAGTTGGGGGCAACTATTCTGGACTGTGATCTAGGATCCCATCTAACTAATTAATCCGACATGCGTACAGTCGAGCTCCGCCCTAAATAATCCAGGTTGAAGCCTTGATGGCAGTCTGGACCTCAAAGCCATGCTCGTTAAACATCAATGGGCCATAATATCAAGACTGCTAGATTTATAGGATATATCCCTAAATATCTGAAACTGTCAATCATCATCTTACAATATTATAAGACTTATAACTGTCTCAGACTGCTAAGTAGCTCCTATATCTAAGTTCCTAACTTATAGGGATTTACCCCAACAATAATGGGATGATAATCTCTATCAAGATACTAATCCTAAATACTTGCATTCAATACAGATTGCATTACGATTCTATATGTAACGCTCCAAAAATTATTTGTTTTATTACAAATAATTATTTTATAATATTTATGATTTTTGGAAATTTTTTTAGATTTTTTTGGAAATGTCAAATATTTTAATATATTCTTCATTTTACGTGCACACTGAGCAGTGTCAGTGTAACACCCCAAAAATTATTTATTTCATGGTAAATAGTCATTTTATAATATTTATGATTTTTGAGAATTTTTGTGAAAATTTCTAGAAACGTTGAATATTTTAATATATTCCTTATTTTTGCATGCGCACTGAGCGGAGCCGAGAAAACGAAATATTTTTCCTGAGGCTGGTAAACCTAGAATTGTGGAAATGTCGATGAGAGATCTTATTAAACCCAAGGTCGAGCACAGTTTATGAGGTTTACGTTTAATGAGATTTTATCTGATAAATAAAATCACAGAATATTTAATTATCTGAGAGACAATAAAATATTATTTCTGCTAATTGTAATTTTTGTCTACTGAATGATAGCTCTAGTAGATTATTTCTATCCAGTTGCTTCCATGACATCATCTAAGTAACCTCACACTTCACTTTATCGAGAAGCGTGTGAAGCTTCTCAAGGAAGCTTCAAGGGAAACATCTAGGAAGTTTCCTCCCAACCACTCCACTTTCTCTCCTTTCTTTTGTGCTGAATAGTTGGGGGAAGGAAAAACAAAGGAATGCATTGTTTCATTTTACTTCCCCATTCACCTTTCATTTCTCCCTCTCTCCCTCACGCGCCTCTCTCTTTTTCTTTCTTCTCCCACATGGCTGCACACTCCATTGTTGAGCCTTCAAGCTTCCTTACTCAAGCCAACTTAGACCATTGTTTCCCCTCATCATCTCCAAGCTTTCTTCTTTGTGGGACTCTTCTTTATTCTTCCATTTTCATCCTTTGTAGCCCAACTCCGAAGCTTGAAGCTTTGAGGTAAAGCTCTCAACTTTCTTCTATTTTTTTTTCTCATTTTCGTGGTCATTGGTCACCATTGTGACCAAGAACTCCTATTTTCAAGTTTTAGTGCTTGATTTGGAAGTTGATCATCTTAGGTTCTTCTTGTGGGTGGTGGATGAAAAGCTTGAAAGGAGCTCACTTTCCATATTATCTCTTAAGGTAAGAGGAATATTATTCTCTTCAACTCATTTTGGTAGTGAGAGACTCTTTGTTGTGTTGATAGGGTGAAACCCATTTGTGGGATACCCCTTTGTTTGAGTGATTTTGGTTGTGTATTGATTGTTTGAATAGTAGGATTTAGATGTATGATGATGGATCTTGGATTGTATGAAGGATGGTTTGAGTTTGGGTGATTTTCTGCGTTTACAGAGGAGTACACGGCCTAGGCCGTGTGATTGTGCACGGCTGTGTACTCTAGGAGTGCCAGAATAGAAATTTCAGAAGCGTACACGGCCTAGGCCGTGCATGGTGGCATGGCCGTGTATTTTGGCACAGTCGTGAAATCGTAGCCGTGCATTCTTCCTCAGGCCGTGTAACTTGAATAATGCAAGTTTTTAGGCTTTTCTAGCCCCTTAGAGGCCCTAGGTCTCCTTGGTCACTCATTAAGAGGCTTTAGTACTAAGATAAATTTATTAAACATAATTAATTGAATGATTAGAAGTTGATTAGGGATTCATAAAATGGAAATAACCAATAATGAAAGTTTGCCTTATAATTTAGAATAATTTTGGAATAAAGAAAGAACATGAGGATGGGTGAGGTTATGAGAAACATAATGAACTTAAGGTTTAACTTTATCATAACTATGAATGGGTTGTGTTCACCCTTAAGGCTTGTTATTGGCTTGATGTGGATCCGTGAATGGGATCAAACCTTGTTGATAAATGATATGACATTTAATTCTAGACATGATATGATATGATTATAATTTCATATATAAATATACATATATGCGTTGAATTCACATGCATTTGAAGCATGATTGATGTAGTTTGTAATGATATGTATGATTGAAACATGCATTGAGAAAGTCCGTTGGACTGTTGTTAAGGCCATGTTGCCTAGGAGTTGAATCACACCTTGGTGTGGGTGTGAATAAACTAGTGTAGGTCTTGTAGTTGACCTTGGGGGTGTTGGGGCGCAGGCGTCTCACACTGGACAGTTGGTAGCCCCTCTGGGCCGTGGGATAAACCGATGCGAACGCACTGACGATCCCGACTGAGACACTATCCTATATCGCGATCTTGTGGGAATGCTGCTGTATAAAGTCTTATTGCGCAAAATGATTGATTATTTTCTGGAAAAGCACTTGGTTTTAGGCTGACGAGATACTGGCATGTCCCCCTGATCATTCTCTCTGAATGTTTTGTGTCTAGCTCCATGGAGTAGGATTTTTGGTACCATGTGCATGAGCATAGTGAGTCTCCATATCATTTGACATTTACCTATTCATATGACAATTTAATCTGTTATCTTATTACTATTATAATTGCATGTATGCCAAGTTATTTACTAGCTGTTTCAATACTGGTTACCATTTCTAAAATGTTATGTGGGCATCATGCGCCATTTTGTTTCTTTACTGCCATCATAGGTAATGGATGTAGAATGTCTTATCTCTTTTCTGTATTTTATGCTCTTCTGTCTATATTTATGTTCCATTGAAGACGTTGGCGAAGGGGTTGAAGTTCACGAGTTCCCCGATTTTTGGCCCGACATCAACTAGTACCTGCTTTCAAATCATGGCGGCACGCCCACGAGGATTTTTGGGTTATGTGCGTTTGGCCTTCCTCGGAGGTCCAGACTGTTGGCCCATTAACTTTAGTTATGATCGTTGTGTCTACGTGGGGGACGTGACGGTATCACTGGCTTGGGGCGTTATGATCTGTCCATCTACACCTGCAGCGTCAGATTACATTTAGAGTTTTACATGCCCATTAGGGACATGTGGGGTGATCGTTATTACACCCCACAGGAGGATTCTTTCCTTTCCACTACCCGAGCCCCAGCCCGTAATTCGGTGGCTCCAATGAGGGTTTCCTCTGATGAGGAAGACCCTGAGGAGGAACCTGAGGAGGATCCTGATACGGTTCCTTCCTTCTCTTCTTAGGGGCTGATACTGTCGATAGTCACTGATGGTTATCCGTCTTTTGGGGGTTGATATTCTTTTTGGAGCTATGTATATCATTTTTGGGGACTTGTAAAGCTTAGGCTTCTTTTTGATGAGCCTTGATGTAATTAATGACTTATAATCTGTATCTAAACAATATATATATATATATAATATATATATATATATATATATATATATATATATATATATATATATATATATATATATATGATATATGATGTATCTTTTGCATGGATGTATGAATTAGTCTTTATGTTTTCCCACTTACAATTAAACAAAACATATATATACATACTTGTGAATCTCATATAAGTGTTAGTACATTTGAATACTTCATTAATGAATAGGTTGTGGAGTACAAATATATATACATAAAGAAGAATATATATATATATATATATATATATATATATATATATATATATATATATATATATTCACCAATTTACACAACTATAATCACATAAGTTTAATTATGATATAATGAACCAGGTCTTAAATTATATTTTCATTTTTTGCATTGTATTTAATGATATGACATATCCTCCCAAAAAGGGGCATTACATTAGGTTAGTATCAGAGCCCCAGTTTATATTTTCTTTGGGTCTTTGTGGTTAGGTCTGTCTTGTGTGTACTGTGTGATTCTCTGTGAGTGGTATTCCAAAAGGATACATCTAATTCTTCATTGTGTATTTCAGTTAGTATTACTTGAAGGAACGAGATAGCACGAGGTGGAGAAATGGTAGCAGTGATAGAGGCGATGCAAAGAATGGCAGAATTCATTACCCAACAAACGGAGAGAGCTGCTCAACAGCAAGAAAGAGCTACTCAACAACTCAAAGCTACTGCTGATACCCAAAATTTGGCAGAGTTTCATCGCCACAACCCTCCTCAATTGAAGGGAGAATTTGATCTGGAAAAGGCTAGTTTATGGATCAAGGAGCTGGAGAAAATCTTCGAAGGCATGAACTATGCCAACGACAAAAAAGTGATTTACGCACTTTTATGCTAATTGGGGATGCTGAAGACTGGTGGAATAGAGCACAGAGAGTGCTAGAAGCTGAAGGTCACGTCATCAATTAGGAGGTATTCAGGAATAAGTTTTTGGACAAATATTTCCTCGCAAGTTCCAGACATGCAAAAAAGATGGAATTCCTCAGTTTGAGGCAAGGAAACTTATCCATCGGTGAATACGCCACAAAGTTTGAAAGCTTATCCAAGTTTTCGATGTACTTCTAGCACCAGCCAGACGAGATGTGGAAATATCACAAATTTGAAGAAGGACTAAGGCATGAGGTGAAGAGAGCAGTTATTACCTTGAAAATCAACTAATTTTCGGAGCCTCTAGATACGTGTTGTCAAGTGGAAGCTCTAGATTAAGCTCGAGACACAAGAAACTGAAACTTTAGACCTACCAGGTTCCAAAGAGGAGGCGGCAACAACGCGAATCGCTTTCAGAAGAAGCCTTATTCCCGACCATCAGGAAATCAGCAACAGGCATCAACTGGAGGACCCGGTGGAGGCTCTGGTGGGAACCGAACCGGATTGAATGTGGCATTTCCTTCCAAATGTATGAAGTGCGGGAAGGATCACCTAACAATGGATTGTTCTATCAAAGGAATCATCTATTTTCGATGTGGGAAACTTGGACACATCTTCAGAGATTGTAACTAAGCTAAGGCTGATCCTTCAGTTAACGTTACTCGAGCTGCAAAGCCGCAAGTAGGAGGTAGAATTTATACCATGAGTGGAGCTGAAGCCTCCGAATTCGAAGATCTTATACAAGGAGAGGGCACTATAGGAGGTAATCTTTTGATTGTACTGTATGACTCTGGGGCAACCCACTCTTTCATTTCATATGACTGTGTGTGACGACTTAGTTTACCTGTATCTTCCTTACCTTTTGACTTGGCTGTTTCTACTCCCACTGATAAACCTGTTGTTACTACCAAAGTCTGTTTGAATTGTCTATTGATTGTTGAGGGTCGAATCTTTTCTATTGATTTGATCTGTTTACCCCTTTCTCAGTTAGATGTAATTCTAGGAATAAATTGGTTGTCTTCTAACCATATCATGTTGGATTGTTCTAGTAAAACTATAGTTTTTCCCATGGATGAGGATTCTAGATTTTTTACGGCTAACCAAGTTTGAGCTTTCTTGAAAGGAGGAGCTCCGGGATACATGCTATTGTCTTCCTTGAAAGTCAAGAACGAAGCTGATATTGATGCAATCCCAGTGGTTAATGAGTTCCCTGAAGTCTTTCCTGATGATGTACCTAGTCTACTGCCGGAGCGGGAGATAGAGTTCGCTATTGATCTTGTACCGGGATCTAGTCCAGTATCTATAGCGCCTTACAGAATGTCACCATCGGAGTTAGCAGAGCTTAAGAAGCAGTTGGAAGAGCTTTTGAAAAAATAGTTTGTTAGACCCAGTGTGTCACCCTGGGGAGCACCAGTGTTGCCAGTTCGGAAGAAGGATGGCACCTCGCGATTGTGTGTGGACTATCGCCAGCTGAATAAGGTCACAATTAAGAACAAGTATCCACTTCTAAGGATAGATGACTTAATGGATCAATTAAAGGGAGCAACAGTGTTCTCTAAGATCGATATGCAATTGGGTTACCATCATATCGAGTAAAGGCAGAGGATATACCCAAGACAGCTTTTCATACCCGATACAATCATTACGAATATCTTGTGATGCCGTTTGGTGTAAAGAATGCACCTGCCATCTTCATGGACTACATGAATTGAATCTTTCGTCCTTACTTGGATAGATTCGTTGTTGTCTTCATTGACGACATCCTGATCTATTCTCAAAATCAGGAGGATCATGCTGAACACCTCAGTATAGTTCTCCAGATTCTGAAGGAGAAGAAATTGTATGCTAAATTGTCAAAGTCTAAATTCTAGTTAGAAGAAGTCAAGTTTTTGGGCCATGTGATCTCAAAGGAAGGGATTGCAGTGGATCCATCAAAGGTGGAAGCAGTTCTACAATGGGAATGACTGAAGACAATGACAGAAATCTAAAGCTTTGTGGGTTTGGTTGGATACTATTGGAGGTTCATTAAAGGATTTTCTAAAATTGCAGGACCTCTCACTCAACTCATAAGAAAGAACCAAGCCTTTGAATGGACTGATGCTTGCGAAGAAGGTTTCCAAGAATTAAAGAGACAACTAACTACTTCACCAGTGTTAGTCCTACCTTATCCGAATGAACAGTTCGAAGTGTACTGCAATGCTTCATATCAAGGATTAGGAGCTATGCTTATGCAAAATTGGAAAGTGGTGGCTTATGATTCGAGACAGTTGCGAGTGCATAAGAAGAACAATCCAACACATGACTTGGAGTTAGCAGCTGTGGTTTTTGCTTTGAAAATATGAAGACACTTCCTGTATGGAGCGACTTTCAACATCTTCAGTGACCACAAGAGCTTGAAGTACTTATATGATCAAAATGAGCTGAATATAAGACAACGCAGATGGTTGGAATTCCTGAAGGATTATGATTTCTGACTTCTGTATCACCTTGGAAAGGTAACGTTGTGGCAGACGCATTGAGTAGGAAGATGCTCAGTATATCAGCCATGATGATTAAGGAAAAAGATCTAATAGAGCAGTTCAGGGATGTATGGTCTTTTGTGGAATTAGAACTGGGAAAAATTCACATGAACATGGTTACTATCTCAAGCTAATTAAAAGAAGACATCTGGGAAAAGCAGAAAATTGATAAGTTTTTGAAAGAAGAAAGAGAATTGATAAGGCAAGGCAATGCGACAACATTCAAGGAAGGAACGGATGGAATTCTAAGGTTCTGAGGTAGGGTTTGTATACCCAGAGATCAAGAGCTAAGGAAGTATATTCTTGAACAGGCTCACACGAGTAAGTTAAGTATGCACTCGGGGATAACTTAAATGTACCAAGACTTGAAAAAGTTATTTTGATGGCATAGAATGAAAAACGATATTACCAGATATGTGTCTTTTTGTCTGGTTTACCAGAAAGCAAATGTGGAAGATCAGAGACCGTCAGGATTGCTGCAACCTCTATCTATTCCCGAATGGAAGTGGGATAGCATTGCGATGGATTTCATGGTTGGATTACCGAAGACCAGAAAGGGTTATGACTCGATATGGGTAATCGTTGATCGACTCACGAAGTCAGCATATTTCCTGCCGATCAACATACGATACAATATGGAGAGGTTGACCCAGCTGTACATCGGTGAGATTGTTAGAATACATGGTGTACCTACCAGTATCATTTCTGACAGGGATCCAAGGTTTACTTCCAAGTTTTGGCAAAGTTTGCAAGAAGCATTGGGAACAAAGGTATGATTAAGTTTTGCTTACCATCCACAAATTGATGGGCAATCGAAAAGGACGATCCAATCGTTGGAGGATTTGCTCAGGGCTTGCGCTATAGAATAGACTGGAAGTTGGGATGAGGTTTTACCGTTGGTAGAGTTCACCTCCAACAACAGTTTTCATTCAAGCATAGGGATGGCACCCTATGAAGCTCTGTATGGATGACGGTGCCGAACACCTCTGTGTTGGTACCAAGACGGCAAGCGCCTTACTGTTGGACCTGATATTATATAGCAGACGACTGAAAAAGTCAAGATGATTCAAGAAAAGATGAGGATGACTCAAAGTTGGTAGAAGAACTATGTAGACATGAGAAGAAAGCCTCTTGAGTTTGAGGAAGGCGAGCATGTGTTTTTGAAAGTCACACCAATGACTGGGGTAGGCCGAGTTTTGAAATCTAGAAAACTCACTCCCAAATTCCTTGGACCTTACCAAATTCTTCGCCGGATAGGTCCATTAGCTTACTAGATAGCCTTACCACCTTTTCTTTCAAATCTTCACATTGTCTTTCATGTGTCACAACTACGAAAGTATATTCCTGACCCGAACCATGTCTTAGCACTGGACACAGTACAATTAAAAGAGAACTTAACTTATGAGGCACCTCTTGTAAGGATTGAAGATAGAAGAGTAAAGCAACTCAGAGGAAAAGAAATCTCATTGGTAAAAGTAATCTGGAACGAAAAGATCGGAGATGCGACATGGGAACTGGAAGACAAAATGAAGGAGCAACACCCACAACTGTTCTAAGGTATGAAAATTTCGAGGACGAAATTTCTTTCTAGAAAGGGAGAGTTGTAACACCCCAAAAATTATTTGTTTTATCATAAATAATTATTTTATAATATTTATGATTTTTTGGAATTTTTTGGATTTTTTCAAAAATGTTGAATATTTTAATATATTCCTCGTTTTATGTGCACACTGAGTAGTGTCAGTGTAACACCTCAAAAATTATTTGTTTCATGGCAAATAGTCATTTTCTAATATTTGTGATTTTTGATAATTTTGAGGAAATTTCTGGAAATGTTGAATATTTTAATATATTTCTTATTTTACGTGCGCATTGAGCGGAGCTAGGAAAACGAAATATTTTTCCTGAAGCTGGTAAACCTTGAATGGAAACATTGACGGGGGATCTTACTAAACCCGAGGTCGAGCACAGTTTACGAAGTTTATGTTTTACGAGATTTTATCTGATAAATAAAATCACAGAATATTTAATTATTTGAGAGACAATAAAATATTATTTTTACTAACTGTCATTTTTGTCCACTGAGTGATAGCTCTAGTAGATTATTTCTATCTGGTTGCTTCTATGACATCATCTACGTAACCTCACATTTTACTTTATCGAGAAGCGTGTGAAGCTTCTCAAGGAAGCTTCAAGGGAAACTTCTAGGAAGTTTCCTCCCAACCACTCCACTCTTTCTCTCTCCTCTCTTTTGTGCTGCACAGTTGGAGGAGGGAAAAACAAAAGAATTGTTATTTTATTTTACTTCCCCATTCACCTTTCATTTCTCCCTCTCTCCCTCACGCAACTCTCTTTTTTTCTCTCTTCTCCCACACAGCTGCACACTCCATTGTTGAGCCTTCAAGCTTCCTTACTCAAGCTAACTTAGACCATTGTTTTCCCTCATCATCTCCAAGCTTTCTTCTTCGTGGGACTCTTTTTTATTCTTCCATTTTCGTCCTTTGTAGCCCAACTCTGAAGCTTGAAGCTTTGAGGTAAAACTCTCAACTTTCTTCTCTTTTTTTTCTCATTTTCGTGGTCATTGGTCACCATTGTGACCAAGGACTCCTCTTTTCAAGTTTTAGTGCTTGATTTGGAAGTTGATCATCTTAGGTTCTTCTTGTGGGTGGTGGATGAAAAGCTTGAAAGGAGCTCACTTTCCATATTATCTCTTAAGGTAAAAGGAAGATTATTCTCTTAAACCCATTTTGGTAGTGAGAGACTCTTTGTTGTGTTGATGGGGTAAAACCCATTTGTGGGATACCCCTTTGTTTGAGTGATTTTGGTTATGTATTGATTATTTGAATGGTAGGATTTAGATGTATGATGATGGATCTTGGATTATATAAAGGATGGTTTGAGTTTGGCTGATTTTTTGCGTTTACAGAGGAGTACACGGCCTAGGTCGTGTGATCGTGCACGACTGTGTACTCCAGGCATGCCAGAACAGAAATTCCAGAGGCGTACATGGCCTAGGCTGTGCATGGTTGCATGGCCGTGCATTCTTCCTCAGGCCGTGTAACTTGAATAATGCAAGTTTTCAGGCTTTTCTAGCCCCTTAGAGGCCCTCGGTCTCCTTGGGCACTCATTAGGATGCTTTAGTACTAAGATAAACTTATTAAACATAATTAATTGAATGATTAGAAGTTGATTAGGGATTCATATAATGGAAAGAACCAAGGATGAAAGTCTACCTTATAGTTTAGAATAATTTTGGAATAAAGAAAGAATATGAGTATGGGTGAGGTTGTGAGAAACATAATGAACTTAAGGTTTAACTTTATCATAACTATGAATGGGTTATGTTCACCCTTAAGGCTTGTTATCGGCTTGATGTGGATCCGTGAATGGGATCAAACCTTGTTGATAAATGATATGACATGTAATTCTAGACATGATATGATATGATTATGATTTCATATATGAATATACATATATGCGTTGAATCCACATGCATTTGAAGCATGATTGATGTAGTTTGTCATGATATGCATGATTGAAACATGCATTGAGAAAGTTCGTTAGACTATTGTTAAGGTCATATTGCCTAGGAGTTGAATAACAACTTAGTGCGAATGCGAATAGACTAGTGTAGGTCCTGTAGTTGACCTTGGGGGCGTCGGGGCGCGGGCGTCTAATAGCGCACAGTTGGTAGCCCCTCTGGGCCTTAGGATAAACCGATGCGAACACACCGACGATCCTGATTGAGACATTGTCCTATATCGTGATCTTGTGGGAATGCCGCTGTATAAAGCCTTATTGCGCAAAAGTATTGATTATTTTCTGGAAAAGCACTTGGTTTTAGGCTGACGAGATACTGGCATGTCCCCCTGATCATTCTCTCCGAATGTTTTGTGTCTTGCTCCATGTAGTAGGATTTTTGGTACCATGTGCATGAGCATAGTGAGTCGCCATATCATTTGACATTTACTTATTCATATGACAATTTAATTTGTTATCTTATTACTATTATAACTGTCTGTAAATGCCAAGTTATTTACTATCTGTTTTAATACTGGTTACCATTTCTGAAATGTTATGTGGGCGTCATGCGCCGTTTTATTTCTTTACTGCTATCATAGGTAATGAATGTAGAATGTCTTACCTCTTTTCTGCATTTTATGCTATTCTGTCTATATTTATGTTCCATCGAAGACGTTGGCGAAGGGGTTGAAGTTCACGAGTTCCCCGATTTTTGGCCCGACATCAACTAGCACCTGCTTTCGGATCATGGCGGCACGCCCATGAGGATTTTTGGGTTATGTGCATTTGGCCTTCCTCGGATGTCCAGACTACTGGCACATTAACTTTAGTTCTGATCGTTGTGTCTACGTGGGGGACATGACGGTATTGCTGGCTTGGGAGCGTTATGATCCGCTCATCTACACCTGCAGCGTCAGATTACATTTAGAGTTTTACATGCCCATTAGGGACATGTAGGGTGATCGTTATTACACCCCATAGGAGGATTCTTTCCTTTCCACTGCCCGAGCCCGGACCCGTAATTTGGTGGCTCCAATGAGAGTTTCCTCTAATGAGGAAGACCCTGAGGAGGATCTTGACACGGTTCCTTCCTTTTCTTCTTAGGGGCTGATACTGTCGATAGTCACTGATGGCTATCCGTCTTTTGGGGCTTGATATTCTTTTTGGGGGTCTGTATCATTTTTAGGGGCTTGTAAAGCTTAGGCTTATTTTTGATGAGCCTTGATGTAATTAAAGACTTATAGTCTGTATCTAAATAGTATATATATATATATATGATGTATCTTTTGCATGGATGTATGGATTAGTCTTTATGTTTTCCCGCTTTACAATAAAAGAAAACATATATATACATACTTGTGAATCTTATATAAGTGTTAGTACATTTGAATACTTCATTGATGAACAGGTTGTTGAGTACAAATATATATACATAAAGAAGAATATATATATATATATATATATATATATATATATATATATATATATATATATATATATATATATATATTCACCATTTTACACAAATATAATCACATAAGTAATTATGATATAATGAACTGGGTCTTAAATTATATTTTCATTTTTCGCATTTATTTAATGATATGACGTCTCCTCCTAAAAAGGGGTGTTACACTATACATGCTATATAAATACCAAGCTAAGTAACCTTAAATAGGTATCAGTAAATTATCACATATAGCATAATCCTACTTGAGCACAGCCTGACTTGAGCATTGTAGTTCCTTTGCAGGTACCCACCCCTCAGTCTCAACACACTCAGCCACTGCCACTCAAGAAGGAAACTACCGTGATGTGTCCATCTTAGGTACTCCTCTGAATCCACTTCAGAACATCAACAAATGCAAATAAATGGGTTCACAAGATAATCAATTAAGTATAACCCAAATATAGCAATTTATTAACAATGAAAGCATCAACAATCACAGTTTAATAAGTGATATCAATATCACTTACTTTCAATATATAAGGTCTTGAATTCAATTTTTAGATTGTCAAGCAATTAGGCTTCATTTTTCAATCATTTACCTAAAGTTTAAGATAATGCGAATATGGGATCCAACATATCATAAGCATTAAATACACTAAGAATGAATCAAGATCTTTGTCAAACAAGTACTACACAAATCAATTCCTAATTGCACAGCAATCACAGTTATCTTGACACCCTTTTCAATTCATAATAGGGATCACTTGAATTTATAGAGGTTAGGTGGTAGAAAGAGTTAACAAACTCTTTTGCGGGTGTGCTAGGTTGTGTGTAACCACGGTCGTGGTTCAGACCATGCCCAAGCTGTGATTCACATTGCCTGAGACTTTTTTTTAATGGAAAAAATAGAAAAATGAAAAATAAAATTAAAAAGAAAATGAAAAAATTTGGAGAACCCCTAAACTTAAAATCAAAGCATGGCGTATATTAAATTGAATTGAAAAACAAGACACGAACAAATTAAAACAACACAAAATACTTTAAATTCGAATCCTAATCTAAAAATTTAAATACAAAAAATTAGAAAAACAAATTCATCAATTAGTTTACTCATTTTCTTCCGCCATTGCTTCTTGCTTCTTTTTAGCTCGCCTTTTGTTTGCTCTTATTGTCCTTTCAATCTCCAGATCAAATAATAGTGAACTAGGGTCACTTGTACCTCGTATAAAAAGAAACACCACTAATAATTAGAAATAGAAATTAACAATTAAAGTAAAAGTAACAAAACAAAAATAAAAGCAAAGCCTAGAGTAGTACTCTTCCTAGATACTAATGATATTAATAAAAACCTACTTCCCCAACAACGGTGTAACATCCTTAATACTATTAACAAATACATATCCAAAATTACATATTAGTGTCGCGACCAGGATCGCGGCGAAAAATAACAACTTACAGGATTTTAGAAAATGGAAAATTAATTCGCCACTAATTTTATTTAAATTAGGAAAAATTAGAAAACCTTTGTTAGAAAATAGCCTTCGAAAGCAGATTGAATTCGGGAGTTGGTTATGTGTAGGGAAGAGTGAAAACTTAATCCCACAGCACCCCATCACACCCGTACTGAGACAGTACCTTAAGTTAATTGTACAAATTCTTAATAATCCTTGAAAATATATGTTTTACCTATTTTGAAAGAAAATGAAATAGACAAATAAATTATGAAAAATTAATTTTTGGCTTGACAGAATAGATATTTTGCTCCTACGTATCCCCGACTGCAATGAGGAAATCAAAGTCTCGTAGTTCTTTATAAAATGATTGTGGGTTAGTTGATTTTAATTAAAAAATAATAACTTAATTTTTTTTTTGAAAATTTGAATTAACAAGTCATCGCAACTTAGTTAATCATATTAAGATTTGAATAGGTGAAACTCGGCGTTTCGCTAGAGACGTCACTCATTGATTATCAAGTTTGTTACGATCAAATGAAATTTTTTTATAAAATAAAAAAAAGAGTTTTGAATATTTAAGGATTAGTGATTTATTTTATTTTAAAAAAAATAAAAAATTGAAGATAAAACAAAAATAATTTAATCATCAAGTCATCACAACTCAGATTATTATAAAAGATTATAGGAACTTAGATACTCTTGTTTTATTCTTCTAAAAAAATTCAATTAATTTATATTTTTTAATTTTTTTTATCATTTTTTAAATTTTTTATCTTTTATTAAAAAGAACTAAAGCAAACAAAAAAAAAAGTTGTTTTAGCCTACTACTAATGGAAACGTAGCCCATTAAGCCCATTTACCAAAAAAAAAAGAATTTGAAGATAAAAAACAAAACAAAGATAAGCTTACGAAAAATGGAAACAAGGGGAAGTTCTTTTTTAATTGCAAATGAGGAAGGAGAGTGTAGGAGTGGCACATCGGGGTGGTATACTGGTGGTGGTGCGTCAGGGAAGTGCGGTGACGGTGTGGCAGCTAGACCCGAGCTCTAGTGATGACTCTGCGAGTCGCGGCGTGGTGCGTGCGAGTCGCGATATGGTGCGACTGGATCTAGTCGAGCAGCATGGTTACGGCTCGTGCGACGGGGGCGCAGATCGGGATGGTGACTGGTGTGACTCGGTGTCACACGGAGCGACGGATCTGGTTCGAGGTACTACGGCAAAGCTGGGGTCTTCACGATACCAGGTCGTCGGGTGGCTGATTGGAACCGTTAGGATGTGGGTTGCAGATCTGGTCATCGGGGGGAATGGTGGAGACGCTGTTCTGGCGTGGGTCTGCAGTTTAGTGTGTTGGGCTTAGTGGTGAGGTTGGTTATGGAGGTTGATGGTGAAGTGGGTGGTGGCTAGGAAGTTTGTGATGAAGTTGGAAGGGTGTTTTGGTGATTATGGAGCTCGTTTGGGGTGGTGGCTGTGATAGTTTGGATGAAGGTGATGATGAAGGTGGTATGGGTGAAGGTGGTCAGTTTGTTGAAGATGAAGTTGTTTGGTGATTATGGTTTGTGGAAGATGGTTATGGGTGGTTTTAGTTACTTGGCAATAAGGTGGTGGTAAGGAAGGTCAGGTAAAGATAGTGGGGATGTTTAGATGGAAGTTGATGGTGGGTGATGAAGGTGATGCGGGATTAAAAGTTAAGTTGCAAACCCAAGTACAGGTTATCTCAAGTAATAAATTCTCGGTAAGTCTAAGGTCGAACCACAGAGACTTGATGAAGAAAAATTAAAGTAAAGTAAATATTTTGTTACAACAATAAAGATGATAAATAAAATTGTTCACAAGTAAAAAGGAATTGCTTGGGTTAAGAGATCCACTCTTGGTAAATAAATTAAGGACAAGATTAATTCTTTGATAACTCAATTAGAATCCACACATAACGGATGTTCCAATCGGAAAATACAACGTTCAAAGTTCATTAAAAATTATATACATAATTATATTATGATTCCTTTAATCATCTATTAATACCAAAACTCATAAATGGGATCAAGCATTCATTGTGCCAAAATCTTGTCTACAATAAATTAAGATCTCCACTTTATAAGGAGAGTTTCTAGCACCACCACTTGTAAATGGATTAAAGCATTCATTGTGCTAATCTCTTGTCTATAACAAATCAAGAACTCCTCTTTACAAGGAGGGCTTTTAAATTAATTGGAAACAAAATATAATACATATAATGACCACTTGAAAATATATCATTTAAGCACAAGAGAGAAATTAATCTAACCTTATTTCATTACCAAGAGCTTCACTCTTTTACCCAAGCAAAATGAAACTTAGTTACTTATAAATAAGAAGAAAGAAAGAGAGAAGAAGAAGAAGAAGAACATGACTTCAATTTAGAACAAAGGAAAATTACTACAAGAAAACCTAGTAACAAACTAGCATTATTTTGGTACCTAACACCTTCAATGACCTACCAAGGCCCCTTTTTATAGAGGATTAGAGATAGAAAATGACAAGGGAGCTGAGTCATTAGTGAGTGGATGAGTGGAAAATGAGTGGAAAATGCCAAATGACTTTTGGTGAGTGAAAAATTATGGAGATTCCTTGTCTCTGAAATCATTTAGCTCTGAAGTTATTGAATGCATTAGAATGAGCAAATGTTATCTACATGAAAGTTGTGGGCTTAGATATTAGCTTTCAAATGGATTTAGTTTGAGTCCAATATCGTTTCTATAACTCCAAATACGTTCAAATTACTGTACACTACTCAGGCCCAGTCACAACTCCTCTGTTCTAACTTGCAAGCCCAATATCACCTATTAAGCCTCCGATTCTGGAAAAGTGTTCAACATGAAAATTGTAGATATAGGTGTCAACTATTCAGCATCAAAATTTCAGCCCATGTGACAACCTCTAGCCCAAAAAATGGCATGAATAGTACACATAGGTCAAGCTGTCAGGAATAGCACTCTAGTTCTTGCTTCAACCCCAATTTGAGTTATCTACTCGTGTGATTGGGCCTTTGAGGTCTTCATGAAAGTTATAGAGCTCTATCTTATCTTTAAAATGCCATCAGATTCACCTTATTTGACCACCTAAATCCCAAGATATAGTCCAAATATAGAAATAACATAAGACGTAAATTACGCTGAAAAATTCAATTAAGTCCAATTTGAGTCCAAACTTACAAAACATAATCAAACTCAATCAATTAAGTACATGGAGAGTGTAAATGACTAAAAATGAAGGCTTATTAATGTATCAAATATGTGATCATCAGAAGGTTATTGGTGGGGTGTTGTCTGTTGAGCTCTAGATGTTTCTCTGAAAATGCTCGGCTCTCTCAAGATGGTTCTCTCAAAAAAATCTCCTTTTTAAGTTCTAATCTCCTTCCCCTCTTGTAAGCAGAGATGTTCCTTTGCAACCCCTTCCCTAGAAAATAATCTTAGGTAGAGTGGCTGATTGCAGCAATAGGTGTTTCCATTTCCATCAATTTTCTTTGGGTTGTTAACTTCTCATACTTCACATCTCTGCAAATTTGCTATTTTTTGCTCCTCTTGAGCCTTGAGCTTTTCTGGTTGCAGTGGTGGCTGGCAGAATTTTGCAAAGGGTAGGGGATGTTGACATGGGATTAGTTTGGTTGGAATGTAACCAGAATATAATCGAGAATTGCTCTCCCCTCTCCTCTTTTTTTATATTTTTATATTTTATATTTTATATTATTATTACTTTTTTGGTATTTAATTAATATTTTCTTTACATTGAAAAAAAATATGACAAAGTGATAAATTAAATGGGCTAAGGCATGACCAGAGGATTTGGTCAAGAAGATGAACAATTTTTTATTTATTTTTTCTTTTCTTTTCTTTTTCAAATTTATATATATATTAGAGCTCAGTCAAAATTAGGTATTAACAATTGTCCTTATTTGCTTGTTTCTTACTAGATAAAAAGAAAAACTATAGTTTTTCATATTACCGTCATAAAAAACGAGTAAAGACATGAACTCCAATTTTGTCCGGTAAAGCATAAGATGATAAATGGAAAACAATGCCAGAACAATAAAATGAATTTAAAATACAAGGAGCCGATACGCTCAAAGATAAATGACAAGAATTTAAAATGCATGAAGCCGATGCGCTCAAAAGAAATTAAAATGCATGGAGCAGATGCGCTAAAAAAGAAATTAAAATGCATGGAGTTGATGCGTTCAAAAGTAAAAGACATAAATTTAAATGACAGGAGCCGATCCGCTCAAAAATAAATGACAGGAAATTAAAATGCATTGAGTCGATGTGCTCAAAAGAATTGACAGAAATTAAAATGCATGGAGCCGATGCGCTCAAAAATAAATGAGAGGAAATAAAATGTAGTTAAACATGAAAATATTTTTATTCTCTCTTTTATTCTCTCTCTTTTTTTTCTTTATCTTATATTTTTTTCATTTATTTATTAAATGTCATTTGAACCAACGGAGACTTTGGAAAGCTCTGACTAATCAAACCCTTTATTTACATGTTTTTCTTCATTAGACTCTTTGGTTAGCTTGGAGTCCTCTTGACTTGCTCATTTCCCTTATTCATTTCTTTATCTTTTTTTCTTTTTTATCTTTTTTTTTTACCCAAGCAAATACCGCATTGTAATCTGTACTTTGAGCTACTAGAATCTTTTAGTCCAAATTAATCATTGAATGATTGCTGTAGAATTGTCAAGTCAAATTATTGACCTTAAATTTACTTTATTTGAGATATAACTTAATGAGTAAACATACATTCATGAATGGATAGAAATTCGTTGAATGAACAAACTTCCTTTTATTATTTTGGTAATATGATCGTACATGAACTTTTAGTAAGACACATACTTGAAAGATGAAAGCCATGAAATAAAAGAAAGTTGCAAAGGATAAGAAAAATTTGCCCCAATATTGGTGCCTTGTTTTTCATTCAATTGATTCCTTGCAACGACTTGATAATTCAACTACTGTCTCTATTTCTATTTCATTCAACACGTTTTCTCCTTCAATCCTCCAGAAATTTTGCCATAATATAACCAATAAAAATTTCCCTAGTGTAACCAATTGAACGCAAATAAAAATTTGCCCCAGTTTGGTGACCCCTTCAAGGAGTTTCAAGCTAACTTTCTCTGAGATTTTGCCTATTTGTTTGGCCTAACTTTTTCTTAGACCGCTCTTTTGGGTTTTCAGCGTAACGGGCTCTTTTGCTCTTTTTCTTTTATTTTTTTATTATTGCTCTAACTTTTGTCTAGGCCGCCCTTTCGGGTTTTCAATCTAACGAGTTTTTTTTTTCTTTTAGGCATAGAATCTCTTGACAACGTCAATGTTCGCGGGCCTTGGCAATTCTTCTCCATCCATATTCTGCAAAATTAATGCTCCTCCTGAAAATGTCTGCTTAACTATGTATGGGCCTTCATAACTCAGAGCCTATTTTCCTCTAGCATCCTCTTGATTAGGAAGGATCTTCTTCAAAACCAAATCTCCCGAATAAAATTATCTGGGACAAACTTTCTTGTTAAAGGTTCTGGCCATTCTGCTTTGATATAATTGTCCATGACAAATAGCTTCCAGTCTTTTCTCTTCTATCATATTCAACTGCTTATATCAAGTATTTACCCATTTGAATTCTTCTAACTCTGCTTCCATCAAAACCCTTAGAGAATGAATCTCAATTTCTACAGGAGAGACGGCTTCCTTCCCTTACATCAAAGAGAAAGGAGTTGCTCTAGTACTTGATCGTATATTGGTACGATATGCATGCAAAGCATAGGGCAACATTTCATGTCAGTCTTTGTAATTTACTACCATCTTGGCAATAATTTTCTTGACATTCTTATTTACTGCACCATTCATCTCGGGCCTATAAGGAGCTGAATTATAATGCTTGATTTTGAAACTCTCACAGAACTTTTGAATCTCAGCATCATTGAGGTTGGTAGCATTATCTGTGAGTATCCTTTCTGGAATTCCATATCTGCAGATAATATCCCTTTTAAGGAATCTTAAAAACACTTTTTGAGTGATATTGGCATATGAGGAAGCTTCTACCTACTTGGTGAAATAGTCAATAGCCACCAAAATGAAGCAATGACCATTAGAAGCTCTGGGGTTGATGGGCCCGATGACATCTATTCCCCACATTGAGAAAGGCCATGGAGATACCAAATTGTGCAAGGGGAATGGAGGTGCATTGAGCCGATCTGCATATATCTGGTATTTCTGACATTTTCGTACATATTCTATGCAGTCTGTTTTCATGGTGGACTAATAATAACCACTCCTTAGAATTTTTCGTGCCATCATATGACCATTAGCATAAGTTCCACAGATTCCTTCATGGACTTTAATGATGATTATAAGAGCTTCACGAGCATCCATGCATCTAAGCAAAGTGCCATCATGGATTCTCTTGTACAAAATCTCTCCGTTCAAGGAAAAGGTCACTGCCAACTAACAAATAGTCTTCTTATTCACCTTATTTGCCCCAGTTGGGTATTCCCTATGCTGAATGTACTACTTGATATCATGATACCAAGGTTTACCATCTAGCTCACCCTCCACATTGGCACAATATGTAGGCTCACTGTGTGTCTTCACTTAGATGGGTTGGACATTAGTGTGAATATCCAACTTGGTCATTACAGCCAAAGTGGCCAAGGTATCTGCAAACTGATTCTTGTCTTGAGTCAAATGGGAGAAGGTCACCTCCTCAAACTTCTCAATCAACCGAGTTAAGTACCTTTGATAAGGAACCAACTTTGGATATTTGGTTTGCCATTCATCGTTCATCTGATAAATAATGAGCGCTAAATCTCCAAATACCTTTAGCTGTTTGATCCCCAAGTTGATTGAAACTTGTAAACCACTAGCACAAGCCTCATATTCTGTAATGTTATTGGTGCATTCAAAATCCAGCTTGATAGCAACGAGTATTGCTTTCTAGTTGGTGAAACAACTACGGCTCCTATGCCACTACCATGTATGTTGACTGCTCCATCAAAATACATCTTCCAAATAGACTCCCCTCCTTTTTCTTCTTCTTCCGCTATCAGTATTCTCCATCAGGGAACTCAAATGTTACTAGTTGTCCACCCTCAAGAGGGTTTTCAGCTAAATGATCAGTAATCGCACTTCGTTTAATGGATTTCTGAGTTATGTACTTGATGTTGAATTCTAATAACATTACCTGCCATTTTGAAACCTTTAATGAAACATGAGGACTTTCAAATATATTCTTAAGAGGATCCATTTGAGGGATCAACCAAGTGGTGTGATACAACATGTATTGCCTTAGCCGTTTTGAGGTCCATACAAGAGCACAACAAGTCTTCTCAATAACTATGTAATGAGCTTCACAATCATTAAACTTCTTACTCAAATAATAAATTGCCTGCTCTTTATTTCCTGATTCATTATGTTACCCCAGCATTGCTCCCATTGAGGTTAGCAGTATGGTTAGGTACAATATCAAAGGCCGACCTGATGTAGGCGGTACCAAAACAGGAGGATTCATTAAATAAGCCTTTATCTTGTCAAACACTCCTTGACATTCCTCATCCCATTCACCGGATTGATGCTTCCTTAATAGCTTAAATATAGGTTCACAAGTACTAGTCAAGTTAGCAATGAATCTAGCAATGTAGTTAAGTCTCCCGAGAAAACTTTTTACTTCACGCTCTATCTTAGGAGCATACATCTCCTATATTGTTTCCACCTTATTCGGATCCACTTTTATTCCTTATCTACTAACGATGAACCCGAGTAGCTTTCCAGTGGATACTCCAAAAATACATTTAGCAAGATTCAACCTCAACTTGTACTTTTTGAGTCTTTCAAACAACTTATGCAAAACCACCGTATGACTTTCCCCTTCTCTAGACTTGGTGACTATATCATCCACGTACACATCAATTTTCTTCTGCATCATGTCATGAAAAAGTGCAATCATAGCACATTGGTAAGTAGCCCCACTATTCTTTGATCCAAATGACATCACTGTGTAGCAAAACATTCCCCAAGGAATGATGAAAATGGTTTTTTCTTTGTCATTGACATTCATGGAGATTTGATTGTACCCCAAGTATCCATCCATGAATGAAAACCTGTGATTCCTAGCAGTGTTATCAACCAGAACATCAATATAAGGGAGTGGGAAATCATCCTTTGGACTGGCCTTATTTAGATCCCTGTAGTCCACACACATTCTGACTTTTTCATCCTTCTTAGGCACAGGCACAATGTTGGCTACCCACTCTGGGTGTCTTGACAATTTTACAAATCCTGCTTCTAGTTGCTTAGTCACCTCTTCCTTGATCTTCAAGGACATATCGGGATGCATCCTCCTTAACTTCTGCTTCTTTGTCTCAACATCTGGGTTTAATGGGATTTTATGTGACACTATCTCCGGATCTAATCCAGGCATATCCCTATAAGACCAAGCAAAGACATCCATATACTCTTTGAAGAGTGCAATCATTTCTTCACACTAGGGGTTTTTCACCATTTTCAACTCCTTTTTCTCTTCCCCTGTCCTTATGTTAATCACCTCTGCTTCCTCGCTATTCAAGTTAAATCCATTCTCTGAATACTCCAGTAATTTTGTAAATTTTCAATAACTTCTCCCTCTTCATTAGACCTAGGGTCTTCTTCATCAAATATCACAGGGAAATCAATTGATGAGTTCTCGAGGTCTTTTTCATGAAGCAAACTTTCTACAAGACTCAGATCCCTAGACAGCAATTTATGTGGAGTTGGAAAGGTAAAATAGAGTAGGAATGATAAAGGAAGAACAATATATTATATAGAAATAAAAAGAAAATTGATAAATGCGGAAGGACAAATTAAAGGTGCAACGAGGAGGAATGTAGAATATTCATTCAAATTCATTTAATTAATGTCTCAGATAACATAAATCATAAGCTCAAAACCTAGCTAGTCTTAAATATCTACTTAGTACAATATGACTAGATAATTACTTGGAAACATTCACATCAATCATTGGTTCAGACTGCCAGTTCTTCAGTGGCTCCTCATCAGTAAAAAGACGGATTGCCTTGCTCTCTTCCGGGTCTTCTTCATGCAATGCATTAATAATGTGATGGCATCGGGGGTGAATGACTTCTCCAGACATAATTATCTTAGTTGGTGTTGGGAATGTTTCCCTCAAGTGGGGAATATGCTTCATCTTGCCCTTATCATTCTTTTTTCCAAGAGCCATGCTCCTTATTCTTTCTTCCAGAGATGCTTTGTACCTTAACCCAAACTTGTCCAACTTTTCTGGGAATGACACTGGCGATCAAGTACCTTACAATTGTGAGCCCAAGCCTTTTCCTTCTTTGTATCCACTACTTGCCATAATCCGGGCCACCACCTGATCCACACTTTGCATCTGAGATTCATCCTTACCGAATCCAGTCTCAATTATTTCAAAACTATGCCACAAATTCTCCTCATCTTTCTCTACACTCTTCACATATGGCACTGAAACTGGTTTTGACAACATAATTTCTTCCTCTCCGTGCAGGGTAATGATCGACCTATTTTTAATGTATTTAACACTCTAATGCAGGGTGGAAAGAACAACACCAGTGGCATGGATCCACAGTCTCCCTAGAAGCATGGTGTAGCCAAGCTCAATATCCATGACTTGGAACAGTACTTGAAAAATACTTGGACCAATCTCCAGCGACAACATCATCTCTCCCAAAATGTCTCTCCTATTTTCATCAAAGGCTCACACCACTATTTCTCGAGGTGACAATTTATCCTTGCTTATTGACAATGAGGTGTAAGTCAACTTAGGTAAGATGTTTAGTGTAGATCCCCCATCAATCAAAACCTTTGCAACTATATACCCTTTGCATTTGAGGGTTATGTGCAAGGCCCGTAGATTTTTCTCAGACTGAGAGATTTACTCCTCTTCTTTTGATGTTTTTTCCCTACTGCCTTCTTTAATAAATTTTCCCTTTTCTAATTCTCTCGGGCTATAGCATCGCCCACTCCTTGTAATTCCTCCTACCCCGACTATGTTAGTTACTAGCTCTTCCTCCTGATGTATGATTGGTTCCGCAAGTGCACGGATAGCTCAAGTAATACAGATACAGAGTAAAAGTTCGTTCCCACGAGGATATTCGATTATAAAGCTAAGTAACAACCAATAGCTTAATCAGATCTAGTCAAGGACATAAAAATAAGAAAAGCAATAAACTAAACTAAACCTAATCTACAAAAGTAATAAACATAAAAGCGGTTAGGTTTCAGGAAATCCTCCTTCACCTCCTACATCTATTAACAACATGCAATCCCCCTCATAAACACAAATGCATTAATTAGGTTAGCTTGAGAATTTGATGTAGTCAAAAGCCCATGTCTAGGTCAATCAACCCTGGTTTCAATTGCCTAACTCACTAAGTTTCCTTAAGAGCCAGCTCTACTTCTACTCATGAACGATCTATTCTCAATCACACGCTATACATGGTCAATAGGTATATTTCTATCCTATTAACGAATCAACTCATACAAGCCAATTGAACTCGCCGAACATACATTAACCATACCATATCCATATCAACAAATCCCTATGTCTAGTTCATTTGCTCATATTAGCATCATACAATTAAGGCCAACCAACAGCAAGCATTAAACACAGATAATGATTGAACCATAATCAAACATCTATACAAACTCAGAGAAAAACACATCATTAATATAAATAAAAGGATTCAAAGTATTCCTAAACAAAGCTTAGCTATATAACAAATAAGGAAGAGAAGAGAGAAAGGGAAAAGAGAGAAAGAAGCTCATTGATTTGTCTCTAAAGCTTGAATCCTCCTTCAATCCTTTGATCCTTGCCTCCAATCCACCAGAAATAAAGATCTAGCTTAACTATCTAACCTAAAACTAACCTAAACTACAAAACCTAAAAAGGAAGAAAATGGAAATGGCCCAAAAATAGCCAGAACATAGAGAAAAATGAGTAAAATCTATTTATAAGCTTAGCTGGCCGCCTCAGCGTCGCGGCGCCCACATACGTAGGTCGCGGTGCCCAATGGGTCAGTTTAACTACGCCGCGACACCCACTTCATCTGGGTCGCGGCACTCTTGCCTCGGGTCCAAGTATGGCATGCTGAAAATCCTCTTAGCGCCGCAACGCGCAACACCTTGCGCCGCGGTGTTGACCACTGAATTGCCAATTTGGCTTCCTCTTCCTCTTTAAGCTCAATTACTCCATATTTGACTTTGTTTGGAGCCCTTCCTAACATAGAGAAAGTACCAAATTAGTAACATATATAAATCTACTTAATAATTGACAATTAAGCACAGTTTTGCACATTAACACATCAGAAAGGCTTAGAATCAGAATATAACAAATATAAGCACAAAACACTCCAAATATGCATTTAAACAAGGACTTAGCATTCATTTTAGCACAGAGATAGGACACAAATAACTGTATTCCGTGGAGTTATCAATGTACTTCTGCAACTTGGGCCTTCGAAGTCCTTTGACTCCCTTTGTCTCTACCCTAGTTTCATAACTCCATGGCACAGTATGGATATCATTATAAGCAAATGGTGTTAGCTTCTTGATTGTCACTACTACTTTCCCTAGTGCTGAGGCATGGTTAAGAGGTGGCACCTTGAATATAAAGCGTTTAACCACATTGACCTCTTCGGAGGAAGTTACCCCTTGTCTTGCTTATATTACTCCCAAAGTAAGCAATCCTTGGACTCGAACCTTAAAGTCCCAACAATCCTCAATATAATGTCCCATTCCTCCATAATGATAAGCACAACTTGACTCTTTATCGTGTTTCTCTTCTTCTTTCATCATGGCAGCTGGCGCAATGATATTATAACCTACTTTTTTTAACCCTTTGAATATTTTGGTCATCGGTGTATGCATGCTCATGACCTTTCTTATTAGTGGTCCTTCTATTTCCAAAGCATTTACCACATTCCTTCCACTATGATTAGGAATTGGGTTGTTGACGATACTGGGTCCAGCCTCTTCTTGAATGTCAACTTTTTCATAAGCAATAAGCTTCCTTACTGCAGTCTTGAAAGCCTTGCAATCTTCAATTGAATGCCCTGGGATATTCATATGATATTTGCAAGTTAAATTCAGGTTATACCATGCTGGGAATGGTGGTTCTAAGGGACATACAGGATTTCCTGAAACGAGGTGAGCATCGAACAGCCTTTGGATTAGGTCCACATTTGAAATGGACAATCTTGGGAAATGAGGTAGGTTTTGGGGATGAAAGTGACATGATTTTAGGAGTTTGGCCGAGGTTATGGGTGGTTTGGGTAAATTTGTGGAGGTGCAAGCGGGTATCGAGTATAGGTTGGGCAAGTTGGTATATATAGTTGTGGTGTGGGAACAATGTTGATTTGGAATTATGGAGTTGGGGTAATGTTTGTGGTTGACATAACTTAGTGGGAATAAGGAGATGTAGGTGTTTGGTATGGAAAGTGAGGGTTAGGGTTATATGGTGGTTGATGACTTAGGTTTTGTAGGGAATATCAAGGTCTGAAGGTCTGTTGGTGATAACTTCGGGAAATGAAGTTATTTCACATGAATTTGAATGTATATAAACATGCTTTCCTTGAGTTTTCAAGGCCCAATGGTCTAATTCATATGTTATCTTGATGATTTAAGCTTTATATCTCAATTATTTAAGAATTCAATTTTGATTATTGTATTTTAGAAATTGAGATGGATTATGACTTGATGAATTAAAACATTATTTCTGAAGTAGATATTCAAGATAAAAAGACATTGGAAGGGATAAGGAAGAAAAGAAGAGTTCAAATGAAGAAAGATAAAAGAAAGAAGCAAGGACAGTCAACCCACGCCTAGGCGTGTAAAAATCACACCTAGGTGTGATCTTTGCAGCATTTCAAGAATTCCCGGACAGAGAGGTCCATGCCTAGGCGTGGAAAAATCATGGCTAGGCGTGACACTCTCAGGTTTTCAGGGTTTGCAGACAGAGACACTCATGCCTAAGCATGGGAAAGTCACGCCTAGGCGTGACCAGCACCTGACACCACGTGCTTTATAACCACGCCTAGGCGTGGAAAAAATCTTAGTCCGTGAAATTAGCCTTTAATATCTGATTTTTGGGACTTGAAGAGGATTTTCTATTTTTGACCAAGCACGAACTTCATAGAGAAAGGGAGAGGAGGAGAAAACCTTGGAAGATTGAGGTGATTCAAGTGAAGAATCAAGATCAAGGAGGAAGATCAAACATTGGATTCTCACCATTCTTGTTCATTCTTTCCCTTTTCTCTCTTGATTTGTAATTTGATGGGTTTCATAACTCCATTAGTTTTCTCTTCTTTCATAATGTGTAACTAAATTCTAATCTAGAGGCTCTCTAGGATCTTGTTATGGATTTGAATATCTTGTAAATTTGTTGGGTTTCTATCAATGAAATTAGTTTTGTTCTTCCATATCTATGTTTAATGCTTCTTGTTAATTGGCCATCAATTGGATGATTTTAGTATTCCAATTAAACTAGAAATAGGGTGTTGTGAATATGGATATGATATGGTTGATGTATATTCAATTACATTGTATTGGGTTGAGTGTATTGATTAGCTAATGGGATGGACACATACCCATTAGTCATGCATAGCAAGTGTTTGATAATTGGTCTCAATGAGTTATTCTTATGCTAAATCACATGGACACATAGTGGTTTAGCTAGATTTCATATAGGTAATTGTCCTAGACATAGGCCTTTACTTATTACTTATTTTTAGCTAGCAAAACCAACTCGTTGTTGTTTTCTTTTAAACAAAGAAGATATGCAAAAGCATCACTGCATTGCAAGGCATCCCAACGATGTTGGCACCCCAAGCAATGCCTATCATCTGCAGTATATCAACATTTTATTAAAAAAAGGAAAAAAGAATACAAAAAATACCAAAATGGGGGGGGGGCGTAGACCTAACCCATGAAAATAGTTAAGAAAATCTATAACTAGGCAAACCATATCTATTATGGTAAAAATCATCACTAATGAAATGTGGAATTGTATTCCACTAACTAAAACTATGAATTCCTAAACCATGAGAGGCCAATTTATCAGCACAATTATTGCCTTCCCAAAATATGTGAGTACAATAAAAATTCATATCCTTTTTCAGAATCATGCAATTTTGAAAATAATTTGAAATAGTAAGTGAATAGGGACCCCTAGGCTTTAATCATTCTCATCTTTCTCTTGTAGAATTGGTATTCGATACTTTCTCGCTTTGTTTCTTTTAATTTGTTATTTTAATTCCAAATACTCTCATAATTCGTTTGCTTGGATAAGAATTTGTGAAAATTGGTTAAGTTTCACATTACTCTAATTATCAATCCCTTGGGACATGATACTCTACTCTCATATATTACTTGTTGACCCGTGCGCTTGCGGATTCACACAAACAAGTTTTTGGCGTCGTTGCCTGGGATTGAATTTATATTTTGTGTTATTTCTTAATTCAATTCATAACTCTTATTTCAAGTTTTATTTGTTTATTTTGTTTTTCAGGTACTTAGCTCTTGTATGCTAAGGACTCAAAGTGTATCTCGATTTCCTTATGATCCTGAGATCGAGAGGACTTTTCATAGATTGCTAAGAGAACGACTAGTACAAGGGAAGACACTTGAATTGGATAGTGAATCGGAGTTGGCGGAAGAAGTGAATACTGAAAGACTCTTGAGGGAGTATGTCACTCCAAATGCTAGGGACATTCAATCTAGCATTAGAAGGCCAGGTGTACAAGCACAGACTTTTGAGATCAAGCTTGCTATTATCCAGATGATTCAGAATAATTTGCAATTTGTGGATCTTCCCCATGAAGATCCTAATGCTCATCTAGGAAACTTTATGGAGATTTGTGATACTTTCAAGCACCAAGGAATGACTGATGATGCAGCTCGTTTGAGGCTTTTCTCTTTTTCCTTGAGAAATAGGGCCAAGGTATGACTTCAATCATTACCTGAACGTTCCATCACTACTTGGGAAGAGCTAGCTCAAAAGATTTTGGACCGATTCTTTCCTCCCATGAAGGCAATGAAGTGCAGGAATGACATTTTGTCCTTCAGGCAGTTTGAAGGAGAGACCTTATATGAGGCATGCGAGTGATTTAAAGAGTTGCTAAGGAAGTGCCCCCACCATGGCATACAAAATAGATGTTGGTTCATACTTTCTATAATAGCTTGACAACCTCCATTCGATCCATAATTGATGCAGCAACTGGAGGGGCTCTCATGAGCAAGACTGTAGACGCTGCCTATAACCTTTTAGAGGAAATGGCCACTAATAACTATCAGTGGCTAGCAGAGAAGGTTACTCCTAGGAGAGTGGCGACCAGTATACATGAAGTTGATGCTCTCACATCACTTTCAGCTCAAGTGGCAGCACTATCCAAGAAGTTTGACACCATGGCAATTAATTCAGTGGCGAGCGGAGCTAATAACTTAGCTAAGATTTGTGATCATTATGGGGACTGTCACTCTACTGCAAGTTGCACAGCTAGCCTGGAGAGTGTGCAATATGCCAATCAGTTCCACCTAAGTAGTCACAATAATACTTTTGGTAATACTTACAACTCTACTTGGCTGAACCATCCTAATCTTTCTTGGGGTGGAAATTCTCAAGGTCCTTCTTCTTCTTATCAGCCCAGAGAAGCACCCCGTGCCCCTTCAGGTTTCCAACAATAGAGCTCCCCTTAATCCCAAGGTTCAACTTCAACTTCCAATTTGGAGAAGATGTTTGCTCAGTTCATGACTAGCCAACAAGAGTATATGACTAAAATTGATTCAAGGCTTGCTTCCCATGATGCCTTGATGCAAAGTCAAGCGGCTTCCTTGAGGAATCTTGAGACTCAAGTTAGTCGACTAACCCAAGCTTTAAACAATAGGCCCCAAGGCATTTTTCCAAGCGACACCATTAATAATCCAAAAGGTGCCCCTCCTGAGCATTGCAAGGCCATATCATTGAGGAGTGGAAAGGAAATTGAAGGAAATTCAAAGATCAAGTTCCTTGAGAAAAAAGTTGAGGTGGCACAAGATAAAGTGGTTTTGAGCAAATAAGTGAAGAAAAATGAGGAAATTGCAAAGGGGAAAGTTAAAGACAAGAAGAAGGAGGACAAGTCATATACACCACCTCTATGTTTCCCTAACTGGTTAGCTAAGTAAAAGCTTGATGCTCAATTTTAAAAATTTCTGGAGATTTTCAAGAAACTTCATATTAACATACCATTTGCTAAGGCTTTGGAAAAAATGCCTAGTTATGTGAAGTTCATGAAGGACATCTTGTTCAAGAAGAGAAAGCTTTGTGATTTTGAAATTGTTGCTCTCACAGAGGAATGTAGTGCTATCTTGCAAAATAAACTTCCTCTCAAGCTCAAATATCTCGAAAGCTTCACCATTCCTTGCACTATTGGTGAGAAATTCTCTGGTCGGGCATTATGTGATTTGGGGGCCAGTGTAAATCTCATGCCCTTTTCAATATACCAAAGACTAGGTTTAGGGGAGGTGAAGCCAACTTCAGTTACTCTACAATTAGCTGATCGTTTTCTCAAGTACCCTAAGGAAGTCATAGAAGATGTCTTGGTCAAGATGGACAAGTTCATTTTCCCAACTGATTTCATCATCCTGGATATGGAGGAAGATAGAAATGTCCCTTTTATCCTTGGAAGACCATTCCTTGCAACTGGAGGAACCCTAATTGGTGTTCAAAAAGGAAAGCTTACCATGAGAGTGTAAGATCAAGAGGTAACCTTTAATATTTTCAAAGCAATGAAATTACCTCAAGATCCTGAAGAATGTTCGTATGTGAATGTGCTTGATGGGACGGGAACTAAAAGAATTGGTGCAAATGTCCCATGTGACCCTTTTGAAGCTTCTTTGCTTTCTACATGTGAAAGGGAAGATGAGGAATTGAGAGAGCTCAAGTTATTACCATCTCATTTGAGCTATGCCTATCTTGGTGACAAAGGTACATCTCCCAGTTACCATTACAGAGAAAGTCCAGCCTAGGACTATGGGCGCTTCTTGGGAGGCAACCCAAGTTCTTCACCTTATATTTATTTTTCTTTATTAATGTTTTTATATTCCTAGTTTAGTTATGTACCTGCTTTTGATTTTGTTGAGTTTTTGATTTCTTGATTACGTTTGATTTTGTTACCTTATCTTTTTGGCTTTGTTTTTACCTTATCTTTTTAATGAAGTAGTTTTGATGGATTTAAAAGAGTTTGTTTAGGATTAATGGGCTGCCTGAAAATTTGTACTAAATTGATGAGTATGCTTGGTGGCATTTTGAATTTGTGCATGCCAGTATGCTGATTTGAGTATCTGATGATTGTGTAGATCACAGATATGCCTCATTGATTGGGAAATCACATGTAAAAAAAATTCAAATTTTGTGCTTACACTTTTTGCTATATTTGTATATGAGTGTATTTCCCTGTCACATGTGTGGTAGATCTTGGAATATAAATGAAATGCATGATTGGAAAAAATTTATAAAAGGCATGTGTATAGTCAATCTGCATCTTAGAAGCTTGTTTGATTCCCTTTCAAGGCGAAATCCTAGGTGATATGTTTTCAAGGAAATGACTAGGGCAATTCTTTGGACCGATTGGGCCTTTCAAGCCAACCTTGATTGAATGAGTTTCCTAGTACCCCCTTTGAAGCCTAGTGTGCATGTGTGCGGCCTAGTTTTTCCTTCTTTAAACCTTATTTTTCCACCCTATTACCCCTGCATATGAAAAATCATTTTACCCTTGATTACATGTCCCTTGTTGAATGCATGATCAGGCATTTTTGTTGAGTTGAGCCAAATCAATTTTTGCATGGTAATAGAAAATCTGGATCTTTTTAGAACAAACTCTTGTTAAAAAAAAAGTAAGTAAAAAAGTATAAATAAATAATAATAAAAAGAAGAAAAATAAAAATGTGTGAGCTGCACAAAATGCGGCCCCCTTTTGTAAAGAAAATAAACATGTACATTTGTTTTTCTAAAAAGAAAAAAAAAAGAAAAAAAAGGAATAAAGAGAGTTGATTTTTCATATTGGATCGTTTTGTACATTTTGCATGCTTGACTTGATTCAATGGAAGTGTCTGATTATGTGTTTAATATTTGATTTTAAATCCTTCCCCTTCCTTCTTAGCCATTACCCTTAGCCTCACATTACAAGCTTAAAAGATCCTTATGATATTTGATTATGTGTTGACTACATTAGTGGAGAAAGAGATGAAAGACATTCTTATGAGAGTGCATGTGCATTTTATAAATTCATCAATCTTGCTCTTCAAGATTAGGAAAGGGTCTTAAACACACGAGTTTGGGAAATCATTCATATACAAAAATTGCATTCAAGGGTAATCATGATTATTGGAATTTCTGTTGCATGTGTGGACCTTGCTGTGAGGTTAAAATGTGATTTCTGAGGGTATGAATGATGATTGGGAGTTGGATATGCTTTTATTCAATTTGCCCCAGGTTTTCTAATTCTTTGTATTAGAGTGTATCCCTTCTTCCCTTGCTTGGATTAGTTTGCTCGAGGACTAGCAAATCTTTAGGTTTGGGGGTGTGATAACTTCAGGAAATAAAGTAATTTCACATGAATTTGAATGTATATGAGCATGTTTTCCTTGAGTTTTCAAGGTCCAATGGTCTAATTCATACGTTATCTTGATGATTTAAGCTTTGTATCTCAATTGTTTAAGAATTCAATTTTGATGATTGTATTTTAGAAATTGAGATGGATTGTGGCTTGATGAATTAAAGCATTGTTTTTGAAGCAGATATTCAAGATGGAAAGACCTTGGAAGGGATAAGGAAGCAAAGAAGAGTTCAAATGAAGAAGGATGCAAGAGAGAAGCAAGGACATCCAACCCACGCTTAGGCGTGTAAAAATCACGCCTAGGCGTGATCGTTGTAGCATTTCAGGAATTCCCAGACAGAGAGGTCCACGCCTAGGCATGGAAAAGTCACGCCTAGGCGTGACACTATCAGGTTTTTTGGGTTTGCAGATAAAGACACCCACGCCTAGGCGTGACCAGCACCTAACACCACGTGCTTTGTAACCACGCCTAGGCGTGGAAAAAATCCTGGTCCGCAAAATTAGCCTTTAATATCTTATTTTTGGGACTTAAAGAGGATCTTCTGTTTTTGACCAAGCACGAACTTTATAGAAAAAGGAAGGGGAGGAGAAAACCTTGGAACATTGAGGTGATTCAAGTGAAGAATCAAGATCAAGGAGGAAGATCAAGCATTGGATTCTCACCATTCTTGTTCATTTTTTCCATTTTCTCTCTTGATTTGTAATTTGATGGGTTTCATAACTCCATTAGTTTTCTCTTCTTTCATAATGTGTAACTAAACTCTAATCTAGGGGCTCTCTAGGATCTTGCTATAGATTTGAATATCTTGTAAATTTGTTGAGTTTCTATCAATGAAATTGGTTTTGTTCTTCCATATCTATGCTTAATGCTTGTTGTTGATTGACCATCAATTGTATGATTTTAGTATTCCAATTGAACTAGAAATATGGTGTTGTGAATATGAATATGATATGATTGATGTATGTTCAATTACATTCTATTGGGTTGAGTGTATTGATTAGCTAATGGGATAGATACATACCCATTAGTCAAGCATAGCAAGTGTTTGATAATTGGTCTCAATGAGTGACTCTTATGCTAAATCACATGGACATATAGTGGTTTAGCTAGGTTTTACATGGGTAATTGTCCTAGACATAGGCCTTTACCTATTACTTGTTTTTAGCTAGCAAAACCAACTCGTTATTAGGTACTTGTGAATTTTCAAATATTCATTAAATTAGTAAGTGACTAGGGACCCCTAGGCTTTAATCATTCTCATCTTTCTCTTGTGGAATTGGTATTTGATACTTTCTCGCTTTGTTTATTTTAATTTGTTATTTAAAATTCTAAATACTCTCATAATTCATTTGCTTGGATAAGAATTTGTGAAAAATGGTTAAGTTTCGCATTACTCTAATTGTCAATCACTTGGGACACGATACTCTACTCTTATATATTACTTGTTAACCCGTGCGCTTGCGGATTCACACAAACAGTTGGCATTGGACATAATTCACCTCAGGTTCTTTTTTTTTTGTTGGAATCCCTTCTTAAAAGTAGTATTCTCTGTATTGCTCATCGACAACTTCCCAGCTTTGGCCAAAATCTCAATTCTTTCTCCCTCCATTATCAAGTCTGCAAAATCCTTATAGGCTGTCCCGGCCATTACCCCGATAAAAGGATTTCCCATGGTTCCCAAGAAATACGAACACATCTCGGACAGTGTCAATAGGGGTTGAACTTAAGCTGCCAAGGCTCTCCACCTCTGTGCATATTGTTTGAAAGGTTCATCATTTCCTTTCTGCATCGAGCTTAATTGTTCCTGGGTTAGAGCTGCATCCAGGTTGAATTTGTATTGGTCCTTGAACAGATCAGCCAATTCTGTTCAATAAGAAATCTTAGAGTGGTCTAATTGAATATACCACTCTAAAGTAGGGCCTGTAAGACTCTCATGGAAAAAGCTAATGAGGAATTTATCATCCCTGGACCAAATAGCCATCTTGGTTTCATAACTGATGAAATGAAACCGAGGGTTGCCACTTTCGTCGTACTTAGCAAAATCAGGAATCTTGAAGTCTTTAGGGATTACGACATCTGTGGTAGGACACAGTTCTTCTATTTTGAGAGGTCCATAAGCACTGGGACCCTTGATTGCCTTGATTTATTCCTCTATTTTTTTCATCCACTCTTCCTTCATCTTGTCTTTCTCGGTCATGACATGGCTATTTCCAGAGTGACACATTGTTACTTTCCCTGTAATGGACACATGAGGTTGTTCCCAGGTAGGGCCAGCATAACCAAGAATTTCATTATGAGCACCTTCCAAGGCATGATACCCTTTCTCTAATAGGCAGGATAATCGATGTCGTTTGATGTAGTTGCTCACGAATCCCCACAGTGATGCCTGAGGTTACAGTCGAGAATGTCGAGGCAGTTATCGGTGGCACATTTACATATACTTCAACCCTATTTGCACCTCTATTTCCATTGATTAAGTGGAGAGACTCCCTCACATCTTGCAGTATTGCTTCCAACTTTGCTTGGGTCTCAGACATCTCATTCATTCTCCCTACCATTTCATTAACTTCCCTGCTCAAGTTTCTCCCTGCCTCAGGATTACTAGCAGCCATTCTGGTCTGAGATTTGGTATTGTGAACCCGGGTTTGATTGATTTCTTTTTTCCTTAGTCTCGCAATGGTTCTAAATCTCCCTGTGAATAGTCAAAGTACAATTTATTAAAAACAACCATTATGATCATTGATTTGTTAGATAACCATTATTTGTTTGTGCCAAATTGACTTGAGTGAGTATCTTTGATTATGACTGATTCTTAGAATGTCTCGCTCAAAAGCATTGGGTCTCAAGTAAAACATGGGATTAGAAAAACTAAAACACATACTTAATTCTATTAAAAAAAACTAACATCCTTTGAGAGGAGTACATCATTTTCACCCTATTTGAAATACATCATTGTCTAGTCTAATTCATCATTCTCAACCGAGCGAGCCTTGATCATCTGCTTCATTTGTCCAATAAGACTCTTGCAATATTCAATGAAATCATTAATCTCTTCCAGTGTTTGAAGATGATTGACCATCTTATCAACCATCTTTAAAATAATACGAAACATCTGCAATTGCTATGTTGGCTAGACATGCTAGTCTCGCGAAGCGTTCCATCTAAAAGTGGACTTATCTTTTCCATTCACTAATGTCCTTGTCCTATTGTTTCATTTGATCTATCAACTTCTACAAGTCTTTTTATCCTTGTTGTAATGTTGCTTCATATCTAGCAATGGCCTTATCCGTGCGCAACCTCTCAGTTTTGATTGTGTTTTCATATCCTGCTGACACCATTTTTATTTGTTGCTTCATGCTATCCATCTACTGAAGAGCATTATTCTATGCTGTTTTGGCATTTATGAGCAACTCTTTAAGTTGTTGATTTTCAGCCAGAGCCCTATCTCTTTCTTGCCCTCAGAGTCTCAATTCTTTGTTTGCAGCTTCCACACACCTTATGGTTCTTGACATATGATCTTGTTCTATCTTTTGCCTCTTGTTAGCTCTTTCAAGAGCGTGGTCCTTCTCATAATTTTCACAGTTTAAAACTGCACATGCTTAGTGAGTATTTTCTAGCTCTGCTTCTAATTTTCTTTTTTCTTCATTGGCTTTTGCTAACTTTTTCCTTATTTCTTCATCTTCTATTGGGACCAGAGGCAGAGATTTACCAACTGCAGAGGCTGCTGAAATTTTGAAGGGCATTTTGACTTCTTGAGCCCAACTCTTGACCCACTACCGGTAGCTTTCTTTGACTCCACGGCTTCTAATTCCTAACTCTCTACCCTTTTTGATGACTTTCTTCTAAGCGTCTTGGGCTTTCCTGAGTGTCTCAGTACACTTCATCTTTATGTCATAAATAAAAAGAGTGGTTTATAATTTTGAGGGTGGTCCCATCATGGAATAGCCAAGTTGACGCAATGCCAAAGCGGCGTTGTAGTTAATGCACCCCCAAGTACCTATGAGAGGGACATTAGGAAAGCCTTTACACTGATAAACTACAGTTTGCCCTTCTTTCTGCCATGGGTACCATACAATTTTCCTCTCGTCAAGCTTGGCCAATTCATCGGCCTATTCACAGTCGTTCATGGTCTTCAACTGGAGTATCTTGAGATCTGTAATAGGACAGGATTCTTTGTAGCCCCTTTTGATCATGTGAGTCGTAAGCCAAACAAATAATATTAGTAGGCAACACAAGATCTGCTTACCCTTCTTTGCATGGAAGAAATTCAAAGTGTAATAAACATCAGCAAGAATGGCTGGGACAGGATTTACGATATCATTTCTTCAAGCAAGGAACACATCGGTTGCTGCAAACTCTACTAAGTCTTCATTACTTGGCAATAGGATGCTGCCATAAATAGTGAGGGCTAACACATCTATAAAGGTACTCCAATCTTCAACCTCGGCTAGGTGATGCATGTTCTCTTCTAAATATTTCCTTGGAAACTCCTCTGTTTGTTTCCTAATTTGTTTTACCTTTTGTAGATCCTTTACATGAATCTTCAAGACATATGCTATAGTTAACATAGATGCATAGTGGCCCATATATTGGTATGACTTTTCCTTTTCCAAAGGTAAGCCCAAGATCTGCTTGAACTCTTCTAAGGTGGGGGCTAGCTGAAAATCTTGAAATGTGAAACAACGTAATGGTGGGTTATAGTATTGAGCTAGTGCAGTGATAGCTTCTACTTACACATCCACTTCTAATAGATTCAGGATCCTCCCATATCTTGTGGTGAAGGTCAGACGTTGTGTCTTCTTCAATATTCGACCCAACTTCACCAAGCTTTCTGTGTCAACTTTCTTGGCCTTAAGTTACAGGGTCTTTTTCAAAATTGCATCCTTGTGATCTGATCCCATGACACTTTTCATTATTAATCAAATACACTCACTGCTAGTCCTTTGACACTTAGATTCAATAGTTCTCCAACAAACCTGGGTTCGACACATAAGAATCATCAATGCATGGTTTTTAGAGAAATATAATGTGGAAAATGATGATTATAATGAATGAGTGAGTTGTTGGTCCTTTAATAGTGACTCACCTCCTCTTTTAGAAATTTTTTTTTTCTTTCTTTTTTTTCTCTCTTTTTTTTTAAAGAGGGACACAAGTATGGTTTGCCACATTAAAGAACTAAACAACTCACAAGATATGGATAAATCTAAAGGTAATGAAAGGTATGCTCCCTTTGTGTCCTAATGGGATTGCCTTAGACTTGGGGATTTCTATTCTAAGGATCTATGACTCCCTCTGACTTGTGAGAACTTTCATTGGGCGGCTCTTCTATTCTAAAGGCCTCTAGAGCTAAGTCCCATTTCAGAGTGTTGACCACAAACAGTGGGTAAATCACTAGGTGTGGGACATTCGTGAAAAAGGCACACTCTAGATGAGATTTTTGCGATAACTAAACAGGATGTGTATCCAAAATAGTTACCACTACGCAATATCTACCTAACTTAGGCTTCACTCAGACCCGGGTATAGAGCCCCACTCGGATGTGTGTGATAAACGTGTAGGTGTGGCAGGTGTAGGGAGCATACAAACATTAGTAATCCTAAAGACTACTCATATCCTGCAAAACAAAGCAAACACAAAATAAATTTCAAAAGTTTTCTACCCTAAGGTTTAGATAATAAAACAATTAACACTAAAAGAATTTTAAAAAAAAAGAGTGAGGACAAATAAGAAAACAAAAACAAAGACAAAAGGGGTAAAATAAATAAATAGAGATTATTAATAATTTACACAACTAACAACAACAAGCCTGACTCTCCAAAAGTCCCCAGTGGAGTCTCCATTTATCGCGACTGGGATTGCGGTGAAAAATAACAACTTACGGGATTTTAGAAAATGAAAAATGGAATCACCACCAATTTTATTTAAATTAGGAAAAATTAGAAAACCTGTATTAGAAAATAGTTGTTGAAACTAGATTGAATTCGGGAGTCGGTTATGTGTAGGGAAGGGTGGAAACTTAATCCCATAGCACCTTATCACACTCGTCCCGAGACAGTACCTTAAGTTAATTGTGTAAATTCTTAATAATCCTTGAAAATATATGTTTTACCTCTTTTGTAAAAAAAATGAAGTAGACAAATAAATTATGAAAAATTAATTTTTGGCTTGACAGAATAGAGATTCTGCTCTTACGTATCCCCGGCTGCAATGAGGAAATCAAAGTCACGTAGTTCTTTATAAAATGATTGTGGGTTGGTTGATTTTAATTAAATAATAATAATTTGATTTTTTTTAAATTTGAATGAACAAGTCGTCGCGACTCAGTTAATCATATTAAGATTTGAATAAGTGAAGCTTGACATCACGTTAGAGACGTCACCTATTGATTATCAAGTTTGTTATGATCAAATGAAAATTCTTTATAAAATAAAAAAAAAGAGTTTTGAATCTTTATGGATTAGTGATGTATTTTATTTTGAAAAAAATAAAAAATTGAAGACAAAACAAAAATAATTTGAATAATCAAGTTATCACAACTCAGATGATTACAAAAGATTACAAGATTAGCAAGCTGTCACAACTCAGATAATCCTGTTTTATTCTTCTAAAAAAATTCAATTAATTTTTATTTTTTTATTTTTTAATCATTTTTTTAAATTTTTTTATCTTTTACTAAAAAAAACTAAACCAAACAAAAAAAAAGTCGTTTCAACCTACTACTAATGGAAACGTAGCCCATTAAGCCCATTTACCAAAAAAAAATTTGAAAATAAAAAACAAAACAAGGATAAGCTTACGAAAAATGGAAACAGGGGGAAGTTCTTTTTTAGTTGCAGATGAGGAAGGAGAGTGTAGGAGTGGTAGATTGGGATGGTATGCTGGTGGTGGTGCATCAAGGGAGTGCAATGACGACGTAGTGGCTAGACCCGAGCTCTGGTGATGACTCTGCTGGTCGCGGTATGGTGCGAGTGGATCTGGTCGAGCCGTGGGGTTACGACTCGTGTGGGGCCGTGGGGTTACGACTCGTGCGACTCGGTGCTGTGCAGAGCGGCGGATTTGGTTCGAGGTACGACGACAGAGCTGGGGTCTTCACGGTACTGGGTTGTCGGGTGGCGGATCAGAATGGTTGGGACGCGGGGGAGAACGATGGAGATGCTATTCTGTCGTGGGTCTGTTGTTTAGTGTGTTGGGCTTAGTGATGAGGTTAGTTATGGAGGTTGATGGTGAAGTGAGTGGTGGCTATGGAAGTTTGTGATGAAGTTGGAAGAGTGTTTTGGTGATTGTGGAGGTCGTTTGGGATGGTGGTTTGTGATAGTTTGGATAAAGGTAATGATGAGGGTGATATGGGTGAAGGTGGTCGGTTTGTTGAAGATGAAGTTGTTTGGTGGTTATGGTTTGTTAAAGATGGTTATGGGTGGTTGTTAGTTCCTGGCAGTAAGGTGGTGGTGAGGAAGGTCAGGTAAGGATGATGGGGATGTTTGGATGGAAGTTGATGGTGGGTGATGAAGGTTGTTGGTCGGGTGTTGTCTGTTAAGCTGAAGATGTTTCTCTGAAAATGCTCGGTTCTCTAAAAAAAATCTCCTTTTTGAGTTCTGATCTCCTTCCCCTCTTGTAAGCAGAGATGTTCCTCTGTAACCCCTTCCCCAAAAAATAATCTTAGGTAGAGTGGCTGATTGCAACAATAGGTGTTTCCATTTCGATCAATTTTCTTTGGGTTGTCAACTTCTCATGCTTCACATCTCTACAAATTTGCTTTTTTTTGCTCCTCTTGAGCCTTTAGCTTTTCTAGTTGCAGGGGTGGCTGGCAGAATTTGGCAAAGGGTAAGGGATGTTAACATGAGTTTAGTTTGGTTGGAACGTAACCAGAATATAACCGAGAATTGCTCTCCCCTCTCCTTTTTTTTAATTTCTTATTTTTTATTATTACTTTTTTTGTTATTTAATTAATTTTTTCTTTACATTCAATGTAAAATATGACAAAATGATAAAATAAATGGGCTAAGGCATGACCAGAGGATTTGGTCAAGAAGATGAACAATTATGAATTTATTCTTTTATTTTTTTTGTTTTTCAAATTTATATACATATATATTGGAGTCTGGTCAAAATTGGGTGTTCACAATTAGCAATTAGAATTAAGCATGTCATGTAATACTAATAAAATAACTTGAAATTACATTTATACAATTTACGCAAAATATGAGCCTGTTGAGGGTTAATATAACATACATGTACTATGAAGAATAATATACAAAGTATATTGCAGTACTTAATAATTACATTATTTGTTTCAAAGTACTAATTATACATTACAAAATTACAAAACAACATTAAAACTAGTCTACGTCTTCGTCTTTTGTCTCTTTGTTGAAGAACTCGTTCCTTGAAATATTACAAAAATACAAACATAAAAGGGGTGAGAATTTTAGGAATTCTCAGTAGTACTATTAAAAAGAATATGTGTCATCATAATACTTCCAACTTGTTTCGGGGAAAAAATACATTTAAATTTTTTTTTATACATTAGAAAGGTGGCAAAATGCCAAATTTGGTCCTTTTTCTTCCTGAAATAGAATTTCAATTATTAACAGTTTCCAAAAACATTTATTAACAAGCATCACAAATTATAACAATAAATACTTTCAGAAATAATTCGATACAAGAACTATGATATCAAATTTATTCAATAGTCCTTATAACATAACTAAGTTATAATATAATATACAAATTCATTTCCATCTCAATGCTCATTTAAATACCCATTTAATCAAACACAAATTATAGTTTCATTATCATATTCCCGATTTCTACACTATGATCCCTACTAATATCATACTATAATTCACATTCAAAAAGTATATCTGTTATGAGTCATAACTCTTTATAACAAGATTATAGTCTCATTTCCTCCATATATGAGGAATAATTAATGATATACCCTTCAGTTGCGAGGGGTAATCAATCACATAACCTCCAAGTACGAGGATTAACCAGTAATATATTCATCAAGTACATGGATAATCAATATAGTATCCATCTAGTACATGGATAGTCAATATAATATCCATCAGGTACATGGATAATCATTATAACATCCATCATGTACATGGATAATCAAAAATCATTTCTAACATCAATTATTATCTCTAGGTATGAGGTACATGTCTGAAATCTCTTAATTTCTAATCACATTCAATAAATTCTCAATGAGTGTACAATTCCAAATACTTCCAATCATCAATTAAATTCAAAATGAGCATAAACAAACTCATTTGATACATGGTCAATTATTCAAGAAATTTCCATACAAACACTAATTCAAGCACAATTCAAGCATGTAAGAATTGGATGCAACAAGGAGATTACCACATCTCCTTAAATTCCCAATTCTGCCTACGTAGCCAATACAAGCACTAAGGTTTCACTAAGGTCTCTCTATAAACTCTTAGTGATTCAAATTATCATCAACAAGCATATCTAACCATAGACAAATCATATAACATGAAAATTCAAGCATCTTCCTTTCTCTACAACACTTGGTCGTGACCTTCTTGGTTCAAAAACACAACAACTTTCACTTTTCTCATAAAATACTCATCATTTCCTTAATCAACTTGATTAGCAAATAAAAATGAAAGCATGAGAAGTTATAAAGTTTAACAAAAGCCCTCTCACCTAGGGTTTGGCCGTGACTTTCATGATTCAAAATCAACCAAATTCTCATTTTTCATGCCATAGCCAACATCACAATTTCAAGACAATAATTAATAGGAATAATGAACAAATTGAAACAAAGAAACCTCTATTAATTCTTGCTTTGGTCGTGAGTCTCACTAGGGCTTAGTTTGACCCTGAATTTCATTTTAACAAGCATAAACTCAATCCAACACTCAACTAGGCCATGGCTATTCAGCCCAAAAACACACCAATTTTTCTCATTTCCTCATCACAAGTATTGTCACAAATCTAAACCAAGAACCAATAGAAGAGAAATAACAAATTAAAGTAAAGCAATCTTCACTAGATTCATAGTTTGGCCGTAAATCATGCCACCAAAACACAACCAGAAAACAAATAGAATTTCATTCAAAAATCCATAGAAGAAAGTAAGCAAGATGAAACAAAACACCCTTTACCTTTACTCTTAGCCTTGGTTCCTTGAACTTCCTTCTTTTTTCTCTTGTTTTTCCTTCCTTTTTCTCTTCTTCTTCTACACATTGGTGTTGTTGTTTTGTGCTTTGTTTTGCCTATGTTCTAACATGTTAAATCATGAAGAAAATATGAGAGAAAGTTTAGACAAATCTAGACAAAGAATTAGTGGTGGAAAGGTCAAAACTAACCAAAATTATGGTGTTGAAACTTTTGTATCTGTTAAATACACTTTAATCCTCCATAGCTTAGTTTTCAAGTGTCCACAAGTGTTATGAAAAATTTTAGAACTCATCTTAGTCCTTGGATCCATCTTTCCATAATTTTTCATATACTGTTATTTATCAGTTAAGTTTCATTACTCGATCCCAAGTTAAGTTAAACTTAGGAATTAAGTAAATATGCTCATTGATACTTATCTTAATTTGTATTTTATACCAAATTATTCTCTATATCTTACTTATCATCTCCATGAAATTCATAATCTTTTGAATTACTTAACTGTTCAATCGGTCTTCTAAACTTTCATTAAGTGTCAGTAAAAATACCAGATCAATTCATCTGATTCTCCAAAATTTACTACAACTCTTATCAATTGTTTATAGTTAGGAAATAAATTTTTCATATTTATTTTTGTCATATCAGCTGTTTATGTAGAAACTTTAGCTAATTTTTCACATTCAGTGTTATAAAATTAAACTCAAAGTAGTCCAAAAAGTTACTCAAATTAACTGATAGCTCATACTGGAGTTACTAAGCTTCTATAGCCCTAATTAGGACTATTAGGTTAGGGAAGTTGTTACAAACGGTGCCAAAAACTAGATCGCCTCTAGCACGTGATTATATTAATTTAGGTGATATTACCACAAGTGCACAAATCAAATAAGTAATAAAGAGTGAGTAGAGTATCGTTCCCACTAGGAATTAGTTTACCAAGTATCATTTCTCTAATATTAATACTATCTAGACAACCAATAATTAAGAGTGATTCAAAGCAATTAAAGACACAAAATTATAAAAGACAAAAAAAATACTTAAGTGCACAAAAAATTAAAATGGAAAAGAGAGAACAAAGTGATGCAGATTAAAAGTTACAAACCCAAGTGTAAGTTGTTTTAAGTAATAAATTCTTGGGAGTCCGAGGTCAATCCATAGGGAATTGATGAAGAAAAATTATTTGACGTAAGGTAAATATTTTGTCACAACAATAAAAGTAATAAAACTTGGTCACACATAAAAAAAAAAGACTTACTTGGGTTAGGAGATCCACTATTGGTAAGTAAATTAAGGATAATATTAATTCTTTTTATAACTCAATTAGAATCCACACATAGTAGAGATTCCAATCGGAAAATACAATATTCAAAGTTCATTTAAGATTATATACGTAATTATATTATGATTCATTTAATTATCTATTAACACCACCACTTATAAATGGGTTCAAGCATTCATTGTGACAATATTTTGTCTATAATAAATCAAGATCTCCACTTTACAAGGAGGGTTTCTAAATTGATTAGAAATAAAATATAATACATATAATGACCACTTGATAATATATAATTTAAGCACAATAAAGAGATTAATCTAACCTTATTTCATTACCAAGAGCTTCACCATTTCACTCAAGTAAAATGAAAATTAGTTACTCATAGAGAAGAAGAAGAAGAAGAAGAAGAAGAAGAAGAAGAAGAAGAAGAAGAAGAAGAAGATAACTTCAATTTAGAACAAAAGAAAACTACAACAAGATAAACAAACAACACAATAGCATGATCTTGATCTCTAAGACCAAGATTCTTAAATGATCAGCCAAGACTCTCTTTTATAGAGGATTAGGGATACAAAATGATAAGGGGGCTGATTCATGAGTGAGTAGATGAGTGAAAAATGAGTGAAAAATGCCAAATGACTTTTGATAAGTGGAAAATTATTGAAATTCATTGTCTCCGAAATCATTCAGTACTGAACTTATTGAATGCATCAGAGAATTGAAAAATGGTCTTCATGAAAGTTGTAGGCCTGGATCTTAGCTTTCAAATGTCGTTAGTTTGAGCCCAAAAACATTCTAACAACTCGAGATATGATCTGATTACTGCACACTACCCAGGCCCAGCTACAGTTCCTATGTTCTGACTTGGAAGCCTAATATGACCTCTAAGAAATCTGAAATGAGTCTTGTGTTCTGCATGAAAGTTGTAGATATAAGTCTTAATTTATAGATGCCAAAATTTCAGCCCAATTAAGTTCTTACAGCTTGAGTTATGCTCTAATTACTGTACACTATTCAGGTTCCACTCACAAAAATCGTGTTCTGAATTCCAAGACCAATTAACTCCACTAGATGTCTGATTTTGACCTAGTGCTCTCATGAAAGTTGTAGAGCTCTCTCTTATATTTCCTACAAATATATAATTATTAAACATCTAGAACTCAGGATATGACCAAAATACAGAAAGAGTGTAAGACGTAAATCATGCTGAAAAAAGCAATTAAGTCTAATTTGAGTCCAAACTTACAAAACATAACCAAGCTCAATCAATTAAGTACATGGAGAGTGTAAATGACTAAAATTGAGGGTTTATTAATGTATAAAATATGTTATTATCAAATTCTTCCACACTTAAATTTTTGCACTTCTAGGCAAAACACACAAGACCAAAACTAGGAAAAAAATGACACAGACTCAAAAACTAAACACTCTAGAAGACTCAATTTCTAATAATATTTAAGAATGAATAGAAACCAATCATTCAAGGGATCAAAATATTTATGAAGTAATGTTTTTTCACATCTCAAACCAACAAGTAAGGAAATTTCAATTGAAAAGCATGAGTCAAGAATGATAGATCCTCACAAAATTCACTCTTAATCCCTCAACTATTTAAAAGGTAGGTATTTCACTTAATTCAAACCATAAAAATTACATTACCATAAGCTTGCTTATCTTCTACTTCTCCACTACTCAGAACACATGCACACACAAATCATGAGGACTTTATTCAAGGTTGTAATGAGGTCAAGGTAAAGGAGAAGGTAATATGGATATGACAAGTTAAATACCAAAGAGAATAAAAGAGTGTGAAAGCTGAGTTCAATTAACAAGCATGAAAGTTTATCCCAACTCCATCTAATACAAAATCTCTTTACATATTCTTTTCATTTTTTTTATTGCCTTGTTGGCCCTTCTTTACACTTATTATTATTATTATTTGTTTTTCTGAATTTTTTTTTTACAAGATGAACATAATATATACATTTAAATAATTTTTTTTCAACCATTTTGCACACACATACTCTTACACTTGTTCAAGAACTCATCCAATGACAAAGGTAATGTTCTCTTATTTCTTAAGGGTAAGAACATGGTTTTTCATTTAAGACACATAATGAGTTCGAAACAAAGAATGATCAAATAAGCTCAAAGGAGTTAAGCAAGGGGAAATAGGCTATTTCCAATAACTTACGTTGGCCAGAATCAGAAAATTTTCAAGAAACCATAAGAGTGCTTGATATCATATTAAAAATCAAAGAATTTTCAAGAAGTCATAAGAGTGCTTAATATCATATTGAGACAATATGCTGCTGAGCAAGACTGCTTATTTGTGCGCCAGTCATTCTTGGTTATTTGGTTAAAGTAGATATTTCAAGAAAAATGCCTCAATCATATTTATGTATGCATGTGAAAATGTGGTCTCAAAAAGAATCAAAGCAAGTTCTAGAGTAACAATTCCATGAGTGAAATCACACAAGAAAGAAGAGAATGGTACAAATATTCAATCCATTCATCAATAGGCTCAAAATATCACAAGACATAATTCTATCATTCTCAGTCCACCAATTCAACATCCATAACCAAGCATGTGATTTTAAAGAAAGAAGACAATTTACTCAATCATGCAAATTTTCCTGAATTTGAAATGCTACTTCCACACAAACTAGTTACTACCCCAACTAAGATGCGTCTCAAGAGTAAAATTTACTCCTTACTCTGCCATCCTTAACTGGTTTTACTGTGAGTAGGTTTCTAACAATCATATCAATAAACATACTCCCCAACTAAGATGCGTCTCAAGAGCATAATTTACTCCTTACTTTGTTATCTTTAACTGGTTTAGTAAGTTACTGACAATCATATTATACTTCTCAATTTTTTTTGAACAACTATCCTTCCCCCTAATCAGATCATAACATTGTCCGCATGTTAAAATATAGATTAGTAAAGGATAGAAGACATTACTTGTTGTAGTAATTACTGAAAAGAGAGATCTGACACAAATTTAAATAGAAACAAAGTACAATAAATAGAGCCAAAGCTTGTAATTATTTAAATAGTTGGAGTGTCTAATCTGGCTTGCTTTTCATACTGCTTCCCTCACCGCTTCCTTCTGACCAATCTATCTGAGTTGTTACTAGATCAGGTTCATAAACAAAAGCTTCTAATTTATCAAATAACTCATCAACAGTGGAAGCAGAGATAAGGAGTCATCTTACCGAATATGTGATAAATTTCTATTCCACAACATGGTCAAAAAAAGATAACAAATTATCAAAGAAATTATTAACATTCAACAAACCTATAAGTTTATGGTGGATGTTCAGTTGGGCCCAAGAGATAATTTGAAAAACTTCTTCTAAAGTACTAAAACCACCCAGTAAGGCAATGAATGCATCAGAGTTTTCAAGCATTGCCTTCATTCATCCATGTATAGATGATACTTGAAGTTCCAGCCCAATTGTCTTTCCAATGATGTTCCTTCGAGTTAAAGGTTCAGGAATGATACCTAAAACTTGATCACCTCTTATATGTGCAGAAAGTGATACAGCCCCCATTAACCTAATGCTACCTCCCTCATATACTACAAGAATGTTTCTCGCAACAAGTGTTCTACCAACAGTGCTTACTACATTTACAAATTCTAAACCCTTCCCATAACTTGTCCCACAAAATACACAGATACTAGTAAATCTATGACCAGAAGAAGAAGTTCCCTCCATTTCTACACTCACACTCTCTTTGAATGATTATGAGTTAAAGGAAAGTGAAGAAAATGAAGTGTTTAAATAGGAAAAAGTATGGAAAAAGTAATGATATCTCTTATATGAGTAGGTCGGGTGTTGTTAGAAAATTTTGAAATTAAGAAACTTTTTTTTATTTTCTTATTTTCTTATTTTATATTTCTTTTTAGACTTCAAGAAAATCATCAGGGTAAAGAAGTCTAGAAACTCCTGAAGGACCCTGCTCAAAGGATTGTCTGTCCAAAACCAAAATACAATAAAATCATATAAAGATAAAATTATAATAACAAATGATGGCATACCTTTATGTACAGTTGCGTGTCACCAGTGCAATAAACACTCACTCCAATTTATTTGAAGAAAAGAAAAAGAGAAGAAAGAAACCATCGTTGGTTTCCATCCTGGGTCTGGAACCTGGAGAGCTCACACTTGGGTTCATAACATCAACAAAGATGCTAAAATCTGAAACCCACAATGTCAAGATCCAAAATGTCCCATCCCAAGGCGCTGAGAGCCCCTTCTAATAAAAGAAAGGATCAAGCTCAAATGTCTCATATGCTTTGGCAGCCACGAATTACTTCTCACTAATAACCAGAGTGGGACGCTTCTGCCTGTCCATCAACTCCACAGTGCCTAGATGGTGAACATTGGGTTGTAGAGTGCGGCTCTCTACAGAGCATGGTACAAAAATCTTTTTTAAGGACTGGCGTGCAAAAGTCCACCCAAGTCAATGACGGGTCTACCACTGACAGGGGCTCCTAATCTAATTAAAGATCAAGTACAACCGAAGTTTCACCCTTTTTCTTCTTCTTTTTTTTAGGAGATGTACAAGATAATCTATACATGTTGTTGTGATTGTGGCTCATATCTTCCTCTGGTTTTACATCCAGTAGCAACTTAAATGCCTTCTATGAGTCGGGGATAAGTTTCTCATCCAATTTTCTTATAAATTGGTAACCAGGTTCTTTTTGAATTAGATTCCCATGACTGTAACGCTTTTACTCATCCTTGAAGAGATTCCACAAATTAATAAGTTCATGATGCACATATCCACAAAAATGCATCTCAAGAGTTAATAAGATATTATGTAATAATTCCTTACTCAGTTCATTCTTAATGAAGAATATTTTATCTTCTCTATTTACGGAAACCATCCCCAAAGAATGACATTGCGTGTTACAATTCCATCGTGCACACTTGTAACAAACTTACATTCTTTTTGCTCTTCTCCTTTTAGAATAAGAACTTTTACAGAGACCCGGCATGTATAGGACAAATGAATCTAAAGATTCACTAGCTAAACAAACCTTTGCTTCGATTATCCAGTGTATATCTTCTGGGATGTCCATGTGCATTAACAGTCTCAGTCTTTCACACCTAACTTTGTAGATTTTTGTTAGAGCATCTTGAGGGAGAGAAGGAAAATGATTTCTTAAATTCGAGAGAATGACATCTATTTTAAAAGAAGAAAGAATTAGTTATTATGGGAAACTGAAAAACAAACCGACTTGAAAGTCACGGGGTACCGTTATCTGCCACTTAACCAGAAACACAAAGAACTCAACAACTTGATTTTCCAGAAATGGTTTGAGTTTTTATCCATTGACCTTAAATACACTATTATTCCTAGAATTCTCAATGTCTATGGCCCTAAAAGGATACATATGTTTGACAATAAAATAGTCATGCCACCTAAATCTCAATTTTCTAATAAATAGGTGAAGACAAGAATTATAAAGCAGAACTTTTTGACCAATTTCAAAAAAATTTCTCAAAATTGATTTGTCATTAAAAGCTTTTGCTCTAACTTTATAAATTTTTGTATTTTCATATGCATCGTTTTTCAATTTCTCAACAATTAAAAATTTCAATGACAATGGTAGGGTTCAGAGGCATCTTGTTTCGCTTAGAAATGGACCCCTATTTTTGACAGTTTTCACAACCTTTTCAAAATGTATAGTTGTCTTTAAATAAAGTGGGCCAATAAAATCCACACTGCAATATTTTCACAGCTGTTTTCTTTGAAGAAAAGAAACCTCTACATGCTTCTGAGTGACAAAATTTAATGATATTTCCTATCTCACTATTAGGCACACATCTCCAAATGATTTGATCAGGATAATTAGGCGAGATTTTTCATGTTGTAAGAAAATTGATTATATTAGCAAACTAAGGCTTGGAATTGACAAAAAATAAAAATTTATTGAGAAAAGAATCATTGATATGTGTGATATCAAAAGGTGAGCTTGTTGTAAGTATGGACAAATGATCTGCAACAACAATTTCAGCTTCTTTCTTATCTTTTATTGTGATGTTAAATTCCTGAAGCAACAAATTCCACTGTATCAACCTAAGTTTGCAAAAACTTATTGAGAAAATTTATAAGTGCACCGAATTGTCAAAGTAATAAAGTTGGCGATTAAGAAGGAAAAACACACTAAAACGCACAAAATTAAGAGAGAAAAAAAAACAAAGCACATGAATGCAAAACACATTAAGGATGTAAACACATGAAATTAAAACATTAGAGATTTGACTTCACTTGATTCAATAATCTATCATAGATAATAAAGTAGCTTTGGGACCTTCATTCTAATTAATTTCTAATCATTTAATTGATGGGGAGAATCCAGTAATTAATTAAAACTCAATTCTTTGGTCAAAATCCTAAATCTTAAAGGCATGACCTTTACTCTATAGATTCTTATGAAAAATATCACAATTATCCCACACAACCTATAACCTCTATTCCTAGATGATTTTAAATCATGACACTTATTATTTATGGTTTAAGTTATATGTAAACCTTCCGATTCTACATATATCTCACTAGATCAATTTATGAGTTGTCAATTCATAAAAGCATTAAAAATCATAATAAGCACTCAAATTGAATAAAAAATAAATTAATTAAAATTTCAATCTTAATATATGTCGATTAAATTAAGTTACACCTTCATCCTAGAAGCACACGAATTTAACTACACATGATAAAAGAGAAGAAGAAATAGAAAAAATAAAATAAAATAAAAATATATACAGAGCTCAACCTTCCATAAAAAAATATTAACAAGTTGGCGGTAAACTGCCATGGTAAAAAATAATAATATTAACAGGGATGTAGTATAAACTAGCCACCAAATATATATTAACACGTAGCTAATAAATATTAACAATAGTGTGATATAAAGCAATCACCAAATATATATTAACAAAAGTGTGGTATAAACCACCAACAGATAAGTTAATAAGATGATAAATTAAAAAGTTAGTAAGCAAATAAATTAAAAAGTTAGAAATAGGTAAATTAAAAAGTTAGAAGTAGATAAATTAAAATGTTAGAAGCGTGGTAAATTAAAAAGTTAGAAAGTTAGTAAAAGAGTTAGATAGTTAGTAAGCAAGAAAATTAAAAAATTAGTAAATTAGAAAGTTAGAAATAAAATACGAGAAAGTAAAATACGAGAAAATAAAGTAGAGAAAATAAAGTACAGAATGTAAAATACAGAAAATAACGTGTAAACAGTAAATTTAAAATATAAAAATCAGATAGAGGCAGAGCCCCACCAGAGCCAGCGAAGGAGGAAGAAGAGAAGAGTCATGATTGAGATATTATTAGAGTATAAAGTAAAAACTAGAGAACCAACAAGTTGATTTTTTTTTTCAGTGAGAGAGAAAAGAAAAAGAAAAATTATTTAATTAATAATTAAAGATTACAGAGGGATAAGGGAGAGTTTTCCCTACTAAGTTAATACGTTAGTATGTACAAAGAAAAAATTTAAAAGAGTAGAAATACACACACACACACACACACACACACACACACACACACACAAGATCCATAGGAATAATAAAAAAATATAAAAATATATATACAAAATATTTACACAATAAATTTGTTCTTCAAATCAAGTCCCCGATAACGGCGCCAAAAACTTGATGCAGATTAAAAGTTACAAACCCAAGTGTAGGTTGTTTCAGGTAATAAATTCTCAGGAGTCCGAGGTCAATCCACAGGGAATTGATGAAGAAAAATTCTTTGATGTAAGGCAAATATTTTGTCACAATAATAAAAGTAATAAAACTTGGTCACAAATAATAAAAGACTTACTTAGGTTAGGAGATCCACTCTTGGTAAGTAAATTAAGCACAATATTAATTCTTTTTATAACTTAATTAGAATCCACACATAATGGAGGTTCCAATCAGAAAATACAATATTCAAAGTTCATTTAAGATTATATATGTAATTATATTATGATTTCTTTAATCATCTATTAACACCACCACTTATAAATAGGCTCAAGCATTCATTGTGCTAATATTTTGTCTACAACAAATCAAGATCTCCACTTTACAAAGAGGATTTCTAAATTGATTGGAAATAAAATACAATGCATATAATGACCACTTGATAATATATCATTTAAACACAAGAAAGAGATTAATATAACCTTATTTCATTACTAAGAGCTTCACCATTTCACCTTAGTAAAATGAAAATTAGTTACTCATAGACAAGAAGAAGAAGAAGAAGAAGAAGAAGAAGAAGAAGAACAAGATAACTTCAATTTAGAATAAAAGAAAACTACAATAAGATAAACAAATAACACAATAGCATGATCTTGATCTCTAAGACCAAGATTCTTAAATGATCATCCAAGGCTCCTTTTTATAGAGGATTAGGGATACAAAATGACAAGGGGACTGATTCATGAGTGAGTGAAAAATGAGTGGAAAATGCCAAATGACTTTTGATAAGTGAAAAATTATTGAGATTATTTGTCTTCGAAATCATTCAGTACTGAACTTATTGAATGCGTCAGAGAATTGAAAAATGGTCTTCATCAAAGTTGTAGGCCTGGATCTTAACTTTCAAAAGCCATTAGTTTGAGCCCAAAAGTATTCCTACAACTCGAGATATGGTTTGATTACTGCACACTGCTCAGGCCCAGCTACAGTTCCTATGTTTTGACTTGGAAGCCCAATATGACCTCTAAGCAATCCGAATTGAGTCTAGTGTTCTTATGAAAGTTGTAAATATGGGTCTTAACTTGTAGATGCCAAAATTTCAGCCCAATTAAGTTCTTACAGCCCGAGTTATGCTTTGATTACTATACACTGTTCAGGTTTCAATCACAAAACTCGTGTTCTGACTTGCAAGACCAATTAGCTCTACTAGATGTCTGATTTTGACCTAGTGCTCTCATGAAAGTTGTAGAACTCTCTTTTTTCTTTCGTACAAGGTAAAATATATAATTATTAGACATCTAAAACTCAAGATATGACCAAAATACAAAAATAGTGTAAGACGTAAATCATGCTGAAAAATCAATTAAGTCCAATTTGAGTCCAAACTTACAAAACATAATTAAGTTTAATCAATTAAGTACACGGAGAGTGTAAATGACTAAAAATGAGGTTTATTAATGTATAAAATATGTGATTATCACAAAGCACACTAATGTAAAGCACACTAAGGATGTAAACATACAAAATTAAAACACTAGGAATTTAACTTCACTTAATTCAACAATCTATCGTATATAATAAAGCACCTTTGAGACTTTCATTCTAATTATTTTCTAGTCATTCAATTGATAGAAAAAATCTCTCAATTAATTAAAACTTAATACATTGGCGAGTTAATTATATTTGATTATTAGGGCTTAGTCAATTCATTGATCTAAAACCCAACTCTTAAAGGCATGACCTTTACTCTAGGGGCTCTAATGGAAATTACCACAATTCTCCTACATAACCTATAACCTCCATTCTTATATGATAATATACTATGATAGCACTTATTATTTATGGTTTAAGTCATATGCAAACCTTTTAATTCTATATATATCTCACAAGATCTATTTATGAAGGGCACCTAATTCATAAAAGCATTAAGAACCATAATAAGCACTCAAATTGAATAGAAAAGAAATCAATTAAAAATCCAATCTTAATACATGTCGATTGAATCAAGTTATATCTTCATCCTAAAAACACATGAATTTAGCTACTCATGACAAAAGAGAAGAAGAGATAAGAAGAGGAAAAAGAACTCATCATAATAGTATCGTAGAGAATAAACCAAAGCACCTTCAATGGTGATTTGATTTCCAACTCCATAAGAGAGCTCCATGATGACTCATCCTCCTCTCCTAGGGCTCGTCCCCTTGCTTCCTTTGAGCCTTCAAAACTCTGTATTTTTTGAGCCGAAAGAGAGCTTCTTTGCTAAAATCATTTTTCCTATTTTATAGAAAAGCTGATCGCTTTTTGTATCTAACTTGCATGATTTTTTTCACCCTTCAGATGGCAATTTGTCATCGAACTCAATAGAGAAGTTGTATGATTTTATGTTAGCTTTCTAATGCTGCAAATGGTGCATCAATATGATTTCAATAATCAAAGATATGATCAAATTACTGAGGAATGATCACGATATTGCGAGAATCCAAATTTTGTTCCAAATCTAATCCATTTGAGAATTCTTATCTAATTTTCAATCCAATCCTTATTCAAGCTTTTGTGTCTAATTAGAACTCTAATTAACATATAATAATAAGATAAGAATCTTTCAAATATTTTATCTTCGGGAATTTCTTATTTTTACACTAAATCTGATAATTTATCCTAAAAATTTAAATATGACTAAGTGAAGTGATAATTATTTAAAATTAAATTAAAAATAAATAAAAATAAACTAAAACTAAATAAAGATCAATTAAAAATTCTAATAAATAAATCTAAAAAATAAGTGCATTTTATACTCATCAAAATGCATAAGACCGCTTCAATCTCATGAAGTAAACAATTTCATGAAATTATTATTTGTAACTTCTTTAATCTTAGATAACTCTTTCTACCAAGCACCATTCTCATATCTGATTTTTGACATATGATTTTTCTTTTGTCTCGGAGTAGCTCTACCATGAAAAAAACTTGTAATTTTGTCACCCTCCCTTAACCAGTTAACCCTTTATCTCTGTTTCCACATTAGCTCCTCGCAGTAGAGACCTTCATTTAACTTATCTTTCAATCTTTTTACTTTATTTTCAATTTTCTCATTTTGTGGGCCAAAGGTAAGCTCCCGAATGGTATGCTAAAGGCATTAAGGCCTTCTTTCCCAAATCTGAAACTGATGTACTACTCCACGCCTTTAGCTTATGTCCCACCAACAAAATTTTGGAAGCAACTGCTCCTAGAGCCCCATCCGCTTCTATACTTTCCCAGTTATTATGGATCATCTCCTCACAACCCTCAACCCGTGTCTACATCAGCTCAAACTGGTAAGGCCTCTTCTTGGTTGGTGCCCTGCCCATATTCCTTGCACCCAATAGGTCCAGCATGATCGGTTGATGGTCCGAATGATAAGAAAACAAGTGATACACCTGTGCCTACCTCCAAGCCACCAACCAAGCTATGTTGGCCAAGAACCTATCCAAATGGACTTGTACAATATGCTCTTGCCTCCTTCCATTGTTCCAAGTAAACTTATAACCTATGAACCCCAAATCATTCAGCCCACAAGCTTCCACAGCTTCCCTAAAGGCATTTATCTGGCTATTCGATCTAGGATGGTCCCCTGTTTTTCCAACTTGTGCAAGCATTTCATTAAAGTCCCCCTATAACCCATGGCATATCATTATTCCCTTCCAAATTTCGCATACACTGCCAGGACATCCACCTTTTACTGACCACAGAGTCACCATAGAAGCCTGTAAATATGAATTTAGCATCACCTCCTGCCACCGTTATTACTGCGTCAATATGATTTTTACTGTAAGATTGCACCTCTACCCCAGTTCTGTCTCTCTATATCAACCCAATACCTCCTCTACGGTCTTCACAATCAACTCCCATACCATGTGAAAAACCCAGCTTCCATTTCACTGTTGAAAACTCTTGATTTGATAGCTTTGTTTCAATAAGATACACCACCTCAGGATTTTCTTGACTCACTAGGAGGCGTAGAGCCAAAATTGCGTGTGGGTTCTCGAGCCCACGGCAATTCCACACAAGGATTTTCATGGCCCTTGACAGAGCTGCTTAGTAGACTTTGCCGTTTTCAAAATCAAGGCGCCTTCCTGCCATCCTCCAGTCATCTTCATTTTTTGTTTCATAGCTGCACCATCTATTTCCATCCCATCAGTATCTCCCAGTGCCATCTCTAAACTTCTTTTTGTAGGTTAAGCTGAGTTACCCTTCCCCTTTGTATTACTACCTGATTTAGAACTAGCCTTCCATTTCCTTATCTTCTTATTATTACATCCTGATCCCGGACTTTTCTTGTTCTTGTGTTTTTTTTGTTTCGCAGTTGGAGTATTAGTCGCACTCTGGACTGCACCTGTATCCTTATTTTCGAAAACCACAACTTGCTTTTCCCCTCCACCAAGTTTGCTATTTATCTCCACCGAGTTGCTTTCTTCTTTTGCCAGTTTGTTACTCTTCATAGTTGAGGAGAAGGAATGTCCCTAGAAGGTGGACGCAACCAGTCTCCATATTGTTGTACCTCGAAGCTTCCTTCATTTACGTCCTCACAATCCTCCAACACATGTTCTAACTTTCCACATGAGTAGTGGAAATTTGGTAATCGTTCATACTAGACGTAAAACCATTGGGGATCCCGATTTGAGTCTAACTGTATCATCACTTCCCTTCGAAGAGGCTTGCAAATATCCAGTTGCACCCTGACTCTGAGAGAAGACTGATAGTTATTAACGGTGTTCATAACACATGTAGCGAAACAAATTGGACCTATTTTGTGTTCAAAATATACTACAGCAATAAAGCTTTAAAAATATATCTGGATATGAGTTCTTGAAGGATAAAATTTCTTCAATTATGTAAAAGACTTTACGCCTATACACACCGAGATTAACTTCTACTATCAACCCTTTGACAAATGGAACTAAAAACAAAACAATCCTTTAAAAATATTTTAGTGCCAGTGACGAAAAGAAAAGAGAAAAGATAGTAGTAGTTATCTGTAGCCAATATACAATCGAAAGCTTTATATAGAACACCGTACACACTATCATTCCTATCAAATAGGAACCATTAATCCACCTTTCGTAGGATTTTGATTTGATCCTATACTTTTCTCTTTTCAACTCTCATCACTTTATCCTATTTTTAAGCTAACTAAACTTATCTTTCTTTTTTTTTCCGTTGCCAACTTGTAGCACTTGAAACAAAATTGACCAAGTCAACAAGTTATTAAACTTGCATTAATCCAACGCTTGGACCAACTTTTATTGGCATTTGAAATCATTCCAACGTGAAGTGCCCACGTTTTGCACCAAATATATTTTAACATTGTACCAAATTCAATTTAATTCAACAAATATTTTTTGTGAATATCTTCCACGTTTATTCATTCTAAATAAATAAAATATGCTTATATTATTTATATTCTTAGTTCTAGCATAGAATATAATAATATTCCTCTTAAAAAATTTATTTATTTGATTAAATTAAATTCTCTAATTTAATTATTAAATAATAAAATAATTCTTTAGTAAAAATTAGAACACTCATTTGTATGTGATCCCGTAGGTTTAATACTAAGTTGGTAGTAAATTAATCAAATTAATTTACTAATCAAAGTAGGCTTCTAGCAACACTCCCTAACATCCGGATAGTACGAAATAATGTCTTTTACAATTTCAAGAACCAATAGAAGAATAATATAATATTTCCTTCTATCATTTACAGCTCTAGATTAACTCTAGAGTATGATATTACTATCAAATTCTAATAAGTTAAGTCACATATTTATTGACTTAAGAAACTCTTTTCTTCATTCATTCAATTGTCTTGGCCAAGGTCTTAATTTTATCATAGAGCTCAAACTCATTACCAAGAGTTGATGGATTCCTCCCTGATTAATCATTAATTTTACAAGTAGTTAATTATATCCAATATCCATTCAACTAGCACCCTAAGACATTAGGTGTCCGGGATTAAAATATAATAAATAACTTGTTAATTACTATGATAATCTCAAGTCAAAGAAAACTATTACATTTCTTCTTGAGAATTTCCTATTGACGGTTTAAAGGTAATGTTAACTATTAAGAATTCTCAATTGAGTCAGTTCAATGATCACATCCACACATTCATCATCTATATATATAATTTAATAAATGAGATCTATTAATCTTTATCCAATAAAGACCATCATATATATATTGATCTATCCGGATTATTGATGTCTAATTCATAATAATCCTACGATCAAGAACAACTTAGATTAAAATTATAAAAGACTTATTTCTCATTATCATAATCTCTATCAGGATAACAAATCTCCAATTTTAATCAAGGACATTATCAAATTAACTATTCAACTAAACAGTAAAAATGATAATGTAATATAATACTTTATTAAAAAAAAGTCGATTACATGATGGATTGGATCTTTGGCATACAAACTTATCCCCAACAATCTCCCACTTGCACTAAAGCCAATCAGTCATGTATTTCATTCCCAATTCTCACTTGTGCTTGTCAAAATCCTTTATGCCAAGTGCCTTGGTGAATGGATCTGCTGCATTCTCTTTTCCATCTATTTTTTCAATCTTAATGTCACCACGTTTAATGATCTCTCTAATCAAATGATACCTTCGCAAAATATGTTTAGACCTTTGGTGCGATCTTGGTTCCTTTGCTTGAGCGATTGCTCCATTATTGTCATACAATAGTGGAATTGATTCTTCTATCGAAAGGACCACACCAAGTTCAGATATGAATTTCTTCATCCAAACTACTTCCTTAG